>OX465574.1:11324432-12525177 GCA_950022955.1 Xestia ashworthii
CCACCGTAGGCGTGGGCTTGTGGACGGTGAGCTATGGGCTAGCTTGCCGTCCATCCGTCTTGTGACGACAGGCCGTTTGTTTATTTTTTATTTTGTTTAGTCAGTAAAAGTCTGACACTCCCTCCCGCTTCGTACAGAGACAGCTGAGGAGAAGTTATATGACGATTTTCCATACGGAAACAAGGGCATCACGTCTCACACTCACGTCACCAAAAACCACACCAAAAAAAAGTTACTAGGACTAACTGAAAATTCACGCGTTTTAAGTTGACCTAGACTACTACTAGACCTTTTGGCGATTCTAGTTGACATTCGGATAGGGGGGCCCACAGGCGTGGATTGCTTAGGGCATCAGGTAGTCTTAATCCGTCACTGATTATAATATTAGTAGGGATAGATAGGTATTATGCGAAGAAAAGACGGAGTAGCTCGTGGCTAAATAATAACAGCCACTCGGATCAATCTTCAGGTAAAGCTGCGTTTGCCTAGGTTGGTATGTGGATGGGTGACCACCCATTACATACCGAGTTTCCCCCGTGCTTCGGAAAGCACGTAAGTAAATCAGTTAATCCCGGGTGTCATTTGTTTATCTTTGACAATCTGTGTTGACAATCGTTACAGGTAGTCAGTGGCCCGAAAATCTGACAACCGGGGGGGCCTAATTCTTCTATTTTAATAAATTCGTCACGTACGACAGTGCCATTAAAACACAATTTTATTACGAGACCATTGACCGACCATTGTGAATTTAGCAGATTACGAACTTTAACCAAAATGACAATGGGATGAGAATGGAATCGTGTTGGAGTGACGAATTTATTAAAATAGCAGAATTAGGCCCCAGTCTTACCAAGGGCACAGATATTATCCAAGGGGTATCGAATTGCCCATTACTAACTGAATTGTGGAGGTTAGACATGCAGGCAGTCGCTCTATGTAAAATACTGGTACTCAGCTGCATCCGGTGAGACTGGAAGCAGACAGTGGCGTAGCAAAAGGGGGGCGGCGGGGGCGGGCCGCACCGGGTGTCACCTTTTTTGGGGTGACACCCACCCGGTCTCTCAACTTTAAGAACAATGTACAAACAAAAAATAAATAAACCGCTAGAACAAAAATTTCTTTTTCGGGGATTCCTCCACTAGCACTAGCTCAGTTCTATCACAGTATAAAAATCATTTTTAGACTGTGGTTCTATGTATAATTCGGGGATTCCCGCAAAAGAGCCTGACGCTCTCGTTAGGGATTCCCCGTCTCCCATACTCACGATCTTTGACGTCTCTTATGATTGCACTGAAATTGTTCATGACGGTTTGCGAGTCCGTAGCTTCATGTGAAAGGAGTTTCAGTCAATTAAAATTAATAAAAAACTATTTGCGGGTAACAATGACCCAATCGCGGCTTAGCAATCTTGGTATATTAGCCATCGAACACGAGGCAGTACAAAATATAAACGATGAAGTTATTGCTGAGTTTGCAGCTGTCAAAGCTAGAAAGAAGAAATTTTAATTGTATAACAATTCCTTTTCTGTCTTAGTTATTATTGTGTTTTGTTATTTCTTCAATATTATAAATAATAAATGTTCCATGTCCTTTGTCATATAAAATTTATTGTTTTTTTGTTTCGATGGGGTGACACCACCAACTTCCGCACCGGGTGCCACCCAAGGAAGCTACGCCACTGAGCAGACCCTCATAGTTGGGAAAGGGCTATAGTAGGCAGATGATGATAAATAAACGAGAAAAGATGTCAAACAAGTTCTGCTATGACAATCCTCTAATCTTCGGTCGATACTGTCGGTAAGCACGGCATTATGTTTGGGATTTTTCATAAAGGAAATTGTGTAAACCCGGAGATTGGAAGTTGGCAATGTAAAGAAAGAAAGAAAAATATTTATTTAACGTCAGTTACTAAAGCATACACACAATAATATAAAAAAGATACAAAACAATGAGTAAAACATAGTGGAAATGTGCTGTGAGCCTCACGGCTGCGCCAAAAAGGTCCATTTCAGCATTCATGCCAGACAGGTGATGCTGTCTGACGCTAGTCTTCCAATGAACCTTGAGGGGGTACGTTACGGAAAAAACGGTTTCAAACAATATACAGGGTGACTGGTAATTATAGTGTATGAAACTTAAACACATGATACCACTGTGCCGCGGAAAGCGTTGAGCTGTTGGTCCGCGGTCGAGTCGGATTACTGTTCCATCCGACTCGGAGAGTTAGGGAATTTAAGACCGAGCCCGTTCAGAGGTATGGAGGAAACTCAGTATGTAAGGGTGGTCACCATAGAAATATAAAAAACAGTATATCTATGGGTGATCACCCATCCACAGACCAGCCTAGGCAAGCGCGGTGACCCAGACCCGACATGAATGAGACATATCTCAGTTTTGTTGTTACTATAAATATGGCTGAAATATATATTTTTATGTTCGAAATCAATGGCTAACACCAAAATATTGCCGTAAGTTTGCAATAAATGATAGCAAATGAACTGGGATTGCTGAAATCTCATGTCTATCTATGGTTTACACCAGTTCATAATATAACATCACGCCTCTACGCTGTGAAGGGGTAAGCACAAGTGAACCACTAAAAAGTGAAAAATAAAAACATTTTTTACAAAAAATAAAACCCACTCCAAAAAAAACAAAAAAGTGAAAAATAACTTTAGCTTCAGAAGTCGGTGACAAAAAACTAAGTAAATCGATCAAACAAAGGTCACCGACTTCTACCGAAGCTAAAGTTATTTTTTACTTTTTAGGGTTCCGTAGCCAAATGGCAAAAAACGGAACCCTTATAGTTTCGCCATGTCTGTCTGTCTGTCTGTCTGTCCGCGGATAATCTCAGTGACCGTTAGCACCAGAAAGCTGAAATTTGGTACCAATATGTATATCAATCATGCCGACAAAGTGCAAAAATAAAAATTTAAAAAAACATTTTTATTAGGGTACCTCCCCCAGACGTAAAGTGGGGAGCGATTTTTTTTTTAATTTTGACCCTGACGTGTGATATATTGTTGGATAGGTATTTAAAAATGAATAGGGGTTTTCTTAAATCATTTTTTGATAATATTAATATTTTAGGAAATAATCGCTCCGAAAGTCAAAAACAATGTGTCCCCCCCCCTCTAACTTTTGAACCATAAGTTTAAAAAATATGAAAAAAATCACAGAAGTAGACCTTTATATGAACTTTCTAGGAAAATTATTTTCAACTTGATGAGTTGAATAGTTTTTGAGTTATATAGCACTTTTTCAAAAAAACGCAAATGATAACTTTGTTTTTCATACAAATACTATGAAAAACAAAGTTATTTTTGCTGACGAAAAATGTTGGTATTTTTAATGGTCTGGGAAGCTACGGAACCCTACAGTGAGCGTGGCCCGACACGCTCTTGGCCGGTTTTTTTGGAGTGTTTTATTTTTTGTTAAAAAGTTTTTAATAATAACACAATCTAGCTACATAACCAGGTCACATGGAGAATTCCATGATTATTGTATCGTGAGTAACATATAATTACGATGTTTTTTCTAGGTCTCCTGAACAAAACCAGACGTCGCACGAGACCGATCAATGTGACCACACTTAGGGTAGGCCTAAATCAAGCAGTGGACATCTACAGGCTGAAATAATGATGATACAAAAAAAAAAACAACATATTTTTCAAAGACTCGCTTTATTAATTCTTATTTCATTTACACATTCAGAAGTTCAAAATATTTTAAACATCCATATTATGTCTACTCAAAAAACATGGAAATCAGATGGTTTATCTTTTGACTGCTAGAGCATAAACGCACGCGCGTGCCCTCCACGCCAGGCCACAATTTCATCTACTATTTTGTCACATATTTGTGTCGTTTGGGGTACAAGGCACGTGCTTGCTTGTCACGTATATGTGACAATGGCGTCCAAAAGGTTAAACACCTAACCATACGGACTATTTGGCATTAACTTTGTATCAATATAAAAGTACTTTATGATTTCCCTACAATTTTGTTTAAGTATTGAAAAAAAAAACTTTTTTTTAAGTTTTTTTTTTCAATAGCCATCATGGTGGCAATACTCAAACCTAACCTAATTGGCGAAATGTGGAGTGCACTATTAAGTACACTTCTATCTAACCCTAAATGGTATACAAGCACGATAATATACTTTTTCAACATTTATATTGATACAAACTCAAAAATCTACTTCAAGTATACTGAATTTTAAACGTGACATGATATTAAAAACATCTAGATGAGTTATATTGGAATATTAATTTGTATTTGATATAATTATTCAATTAATCATTATTTTAAGAAAACACTCAAAAACTTGTAAACTACATGATGAATTGACTGACAATTCTTGCTATGAAAAACATTCTTCTATTAGGGATTACCTATTCTATGTATCGCCAGGGATATTGATTGTTATGTAAATTAACACGTCCCTAAGTTTTGTCGTGTCTTAGTTATTAATGTCATAAAAATTAAGTGTATGCCTTCTGAATGTTGGCAACGTCGAAAATAACTGTCAAATATATAATTATCGCTGTTATGGTGGTAGCCTTAGGCCCCGTTCTCAGTCGTGACGATTACTATTTATAGTTGGCACACGAAAGTTATCGTGTCGTCCTATATGTGAACACCTCCATTTAAATACACATACCACGACACTTAAAACTACACGATTATCTGTCGTCACGACATAGTGGGCCTTAGTGTCATAAGAATTAAATGAAAAACAAAACATTTGACAGCTTTTTCCGACGTTGCCAACTTTCAGAATGCATCCTTTAAAGTTATCATAGCTTTTATGTGTGGAACACAGAACAGACACTTGAATTTGGTAGTTCATTTGCTTAATCATTAAAATCCCTTTTTTAACGGCTAAAGACGTTCCTAAACAAGTAGCTTTTCTAGTACCAGACTTACTACGTCAAGTTTACACGCGTCGACTTAAGTATTAGTGGCTCTACATGTGTAAACAGACCTTCTACGATGAGTTCTCACTACAAATACCGGCGCCCACATATGCCTTCACTTTTAAAAGATATTTACATCTTGTTACACTACGAAATACCTAACTTTTTGTATAGTTAAGGACAAAAATATGTACTCATACCAACTATGTTTTGGTTTAAACATTGACCTATATTAGAATTTAAAAAAAAAAGTGTGTCTATGGAGTGTTTTGCTCGTTCTTCTCTATAGAAATTATATGCTTTGGAATGGGCAACTAAATGGTTTATTAAAATCCGGGTCCTTGACATTGTAATGTTGATTCAAACTTTACATTAGTGATTTTCATTTCTCTTGAGAGTAGAGGGCCGACCGTCTCTCAAACACACGGCACGGGCCAGTTTCGGGTCCCAGTGCGGGGCTGCATTACATAAATTAAAAACATATATTATTCCAAATAATTCAGTCGAAAGTACTTGCAACTGAATTATTTGGAACACATGCTTTGAGTTTGACTTTAGATTTTTTTTAATTGCAATTTGTCGTCGAAAATCGGTTTAATTGTTGAAAATGTGAAATAATTGGGTAAGAAGATGAGAAATGAACAAAAACCAATTCAGTATTTAGGATCAAATAAAGTTTTCCAGTATTTAGCTGCATCCGGTGAGATTTTAAACCGGGGTCAGTTTAACATACTTGGAAAAATGCTAAGCCAATAATGATTATGGTAGATCGATGTAGTAATTTGTTGAACTTCACAAAGTGAATCCATATTTTTGTCCTCAACTGTCTTACTACAAAGTATCTAAACATTTTTTTTACATTTTACAGGTATTTGTAGCGCTTTTAACAAAATTTTATTTTTTCCTTCTTACCCTATACATACTTGCTTAGATAATTCATGGAAACGTCTTTTAGTCTTTTTGGCAGTTCACAGAGACGCTCAGGGATTCAAAGGAGATATCTTGAAATCTAGCAAAGGACTTGGATATTCTTTTGTATGACGTGTGGCCGGAGCTGGATATACTTCCGCCATTTTTTTTTCTTAGTATCGGCCACACATAAGACCTTTATTAATCGATAGCTGGTATCAATACAAACAAGTTTTGTATGAGGCAAAATGTTCTAAAGTGTCACTCGCTACTTTCAAAAAAAGAACAAAATGGCGGAAGATAATCCGGCCAAATAAAATCAAACCACTTTATAGGAGTATTTTTGTATGAAACCGGGCCTGCCTAACTTCCACTTTTTATTCATTTTTCTATTTAGCAGCACCCATAAAACTAGTATTAATCGTTAGCTGTATCAAACCAAAACAAGTTTTTTTTTTCCATAGAATTATCTCAACAAGTTCGCATACATACATAAATAAAACTTTCGTATTGCTACCAAAATCTGTATTACATTATTACTATTCGATTATATTTGAGCTTAGTTCTGCCAAAATGTACTAACCCACATCAAAATATCATCCATTTTACGAAGTTTTCTTACAGCATTTGGACTGATTTTCGTGAAACTCGCGGCTAAATAATAAAGATAGGCGGTTGCTAATACATGTAAAATACTGATATTCAGCTGCATCCGGTTAGACTGGAAGCCGACCCCAACGTAGTTGGGAAAAGGCTAGGCAGATGATATGACAATGATTTTACTGAATGGTAATCTACCATATTTACAATGCTGGATTAGTTTGACGTATCTAAGTGAAATTCATAAAAAAATGTGGGTTGGATCATTTAAGCAAAACTACGCACGTTTATATGTTCTATGTTTTACACACCTTTTAAAAAGATTAATACATACATAATAACACGTTTAAAAATGCCTTCTCTTTAGTTTTTTTTCATACAAACGTTATATACATCCTTTTTTATCAAAATCTCATACCAAACTTATTTCCTAACAGTTTCTTTGTAGGGCTACGAATTATATCTATCTCTTACTTGGAGTGAAGACTCTTATTAACGTCAACGGTCGCTTACAAGTGCTGCATTATTTAGAGCCGTAGAATAGGGATGACGACTGACTCTGTTTAGTCTGTCAGTTAGATTGTCGAAAAATATAGGATACGTGTTTGTTTTATCAAATCAATAAAAAATGAAGAATATAAAACGCGTCAAAGATCATGAGTGGGGACGTCACTTTTCGGTAAAAATGTGCTCAAATGTGACGTCACACGAGTTCTCATGACGAGTCTTCTTTTTTTGTTAATTTGAAAAATGAAAAAATACATGTCCAATATTTTTTGGAAGTCTATCTGTCGGACTAATTAGACTTTTATTGTCGTCTGTCCTATTATTATTGGAACAAAAGCAGATGTTCTGGATTATCAACACAATTTCCACGGACAATTTTATACATATTGTACAAAGAGCGCGCTCATGTACAGAAGACCCAACTTGTCTTACGCAGCGTCAAGATGGATGCTATGAGACATATCACCGCTCGCATTGAATAGCAGACTTCACTCTTTTAGATGCATATCAATTTACTCGAATGTTGATGTAATCGAGTAAACGTTGACTCGATTGTCTTTGATCAGGGGTCCTAAATCGGCCACTTTAGCAGAATCATAATCTATACTAATATTTTAAAGAGGAAAGATTTGATTTTTTATTTGTTTGCGTTTGTTACGATTTAACTCTAAAACAACTCGATCGATTTTGAAAATTCCTTCACCATTAGAAAGCTACATTTTACCAAGTAACATAGGCTATAAATTATATTGATATCATGAAAATTAGCCGAGCTATTACAATTTTTGCGGACGAAGTCACGGGCGAAGTGCTAGTAGGATAATAACTTGAATCACATTACAATTCTTAAAATGGTCACAGATTTAGTTAATAATATGAATTGTCACTTTGTGAACATTTTACGAATTCTATATTAATTCATAATATTATCCTAGATGTGATATCCTAATAAACGTAGCGTGAGCTTTAAGGTTCCGTGTATAGTCCCCACTTTTCCCGGGCAGCGAGTGCACGTACCGTTAATTCATCTACTCACTAATAATTTGGTGGTTTTATCCTAAACTCTAACTAGTGTTGTTTCTAGTGAACACCACAATAATGAAATCTACATAAGCGGCCATTTTGCGACCCCCCGAAGCAGTCAAAAATCGAGTAAATCTATAGACATCTAAACATTCCCATTTGTAGCGTGCTCACTAAAAATCCCAGTTACTGTGTTTAACACTCCTTATATACTGTAGCGCCTAACAAATCACAATAAAATTTGTTATTTTTTTTTAATTTAATTTACTAAAATTTTATCCTTACATCAATAACTTACTTAATAGCGTTTATAGAAAGTGGGCAACTTCGCAAATAGCTGTCAAATCAATCGAATCAGTTTGAATTAATTTGGCAATATGAATTGTTGATGTGTAGAAATACGAAATATCTATAACTAATACCTACTAACTAGAATATTAATAGTGAACTGCAGTTAAAACACTAAAATTGATGTTGTAACCGTCTATAGGTTTTTTATATCTAAAACTATTATTTGGTGGTACGATATTAATTATTGCAATTCCTCAGTTATCTAGTTAGACAAATTTCTTATTTCCATACAGCAATATTGCCAAATTAATTAAAAAAAGTAAATATTTGACAGCTATTTGCGACATTGCCAACTTTTTGGATGAACGCTCTTAACAGAGATCTGAGAAATAGGCTTTTACACAGTGCAATAAATACAATGGCAACATTAAGGGTTTCAATCTTATTTAACAAGGTCAAATAAAATTTGATAGCGAAACTTGACATACCCAATAATTAGTTAATTTACTTGAAATATTTGTTAGAAAGGAGGTCAGATAGGCAGCCGCTCCATGTTTAATACTGTTATTCGGCTGCATGCTGCCGGTTAGACTGGAAGCCGACTCCAACATAGTTGGGAAAAGGCTAGGCAGATATGCTTGCTGAAAAACCCTCTAGCCTCGGAGTAACAAGACCTACAATTATTTCATCGGTCTATTTGTGCGATATTTTATTTACTTTTAACGCACTTACACAAAAAATAAAAAAATACTTATTTAAGTATGTATTATCAACCAACACACAAAATATTCTAAAAAGTAAGGTCCGCGAGCTTTAAACGTTACTTAGCATGTATTTTTAGGCAAATCGTTGTTCCCGTCAGTTCCACATCTGTCAAATTACAAGTGTTAAATAAAGACAGTTTATTGCGAGGCACTAGGTGCAAAATAACGCATCTGCCTTATTTTGCACCTAGAGCCTAGCGAAGCGAAACGAACGTTCTAGAATTTTGACATCCAGCCGCAATGCGCTCTTGACGCCGTCATTAGCATGTAATGTAACCATATGTTAGATCACTAAACATAGCAGTTATAGCCTAATGGTCTCGAGGTTGACCCAAGGCACGCACCTCTGAATTTTCGGATTCATGTGCGTATTGTAAAATTATCACTTGCTTCGGTGAAGTAAAACATCGTGTGGAAACGAGCATGCCTGAGAAATATATCTCGACGGCATGTAAAGCCAAGTCAGAGGTCCATGGGCGTCATAAAACTCTGATACCAGGTTAGGTACTTACTAACCACACAATAAAGGTCACTAAGCTTTAGGCGCTAAGCAAACAAGTCGTCAGTGTGTTTGTAGCCTAAGTGAGAACACGTCGTGCTAAGTAACGTCAGTAGATTTCGGCCTAAAGCGCAAATGAATTGAAAATATATTTTCCCAAGTGTGTCATTCTAAAAGAATAGGATATATTTGGGATATTTTTGCAGTTTACATAAATCACAAACCTACTTATTCATAATTAAAGAAGAATTTCAAGTAATATTGAGTTAATTTTCTAGGTTGTGGTAGTCAGATAGGCTGTTTCTTCATGTAAAATACTGGTTATGGAAGCATGGTGGTCAAAGCTCATTTGGTGACACCTCAGTCTCTAAGACTCTTGGCGCTTTTTTAAATGAAATTCCCGCCACACTATTCCCTGCCTTTTGAAACTCCTGTGCGCCAGAATCAACAATGGCGATCACCAGAAAAGCGCCGAGACAATGTAGCTCGATGAAGTCCCAAAGAAACAATTTAACTGTCTTGGATACCGCAACGAAATTAATCAGAAAAGAATAGTAGGAAAACCATAGCTATTTTTAACTTGAGAAAAAAAACTTAATATTACTAGAACTTCAAACTTGCCTTAGTAACTAATACTAAGATACATTTAAATACTATCCCTAAATTCATTAAATAGACACACACATTATATTTAATTTCAAATGAAAATTAAATAAGATACCCCCATTAAATTAAATTACGAATTAAATAAAAGTTAAAGCATGCAGAATCATTTGTAAAAGAATTAATTTTCTTTTTTAGGCAGATATTATTTTTTCGCCATCTTTACTAATTGAGCTTAGTTCTACAAAAGTGTACCAACCTACATAAAAGTCCTGGCATTTTTAGAAATAGCTGCAATTATTTTAGATAGCACCGATTACTTTGAAATCTGTTGGAGCATACGTTTTGGATGTACCTGTATGAGATTATTTTATTCTGAACAACTTTTTTTTTGTGCGTAAAACTCAAATGAAACTTGTGAAAATGTTGCATCTTTGTCATATTTCCGTAACCCCAGGATAAAATAAAATATCGCAATGACGGGGAGAACAAGTGCGTTTCGGCCTCATTATTCGTGTTTTTAAACCCATCATGCATTGTTTTTTTTTAGCAATCAATTTCTTTAAACCGAATTAATATGAGATTGTGGGTTGGCTCATTTTAGCGGAACTACGTCCAATGCCAAAAAGGAATAGAGACCTAATAGGTCAAAAAATAGGAAACTTCCTGTTCCATAATTGCAAATCTACAGCAAAATCTTTATAGAAATTTTAGTGAATTTGGAACGCAAAATAGTTTTACGCCAAATATTTTTATTTTCAAAAAGACTTGCTGCGCTGACCCGAAATTAATCGGCATAAAGTCAGGAGAATTATGACTTTTTACTACTTTATGTTTAAGAATATGTACCTATCATTAAATTCTTTAGTAAGAAGTGATTAACATATTTGTAATAATTCTGCAAAATAGAACACAAGTGAAAATATTATACAACGTGTAACAGAAAGGGTATAGTCATATGAAAGGGTGTGCTACAGATCATCAAACTGAACAACTTTCTCCATAGGACCACCATCGTAATCGTAAAAAAATGATCAACTGCCTCATACAATATGGTCGAGTAGGTTTTGGGATTTTGTATGGGGCCATTGATTACTTTTTCGCAATTACGATGGTGCTCCCATGGAGAAAGTTATACGGTTTGATGGTCTGTAGCACACCCTTTCGTATGACTACACCCTTTCTTTTACATGTTGTATATATAATACTACATACGTAAGTTTTTTTTTTAATGAAATTGGCGATTATATTACATCTTTGACACTCGATAGCATAATTATTAGTTAAATCATACTTATCAGCAGTTTTATAACCGATAACATCATTTCTGATTCTTATTAAATTCATAGCAATTATAGCAATCCGCCATTTTGAAAATTTAATTTTGACATATTTTTTATTTTCGAGATTTTGACCCTGACTCTCGGAGATTTAATAAATATCCGATACTTTAGAATCCGAGCTACGTTATTCGAAATTTAAAAGCATTCGAGATCATCCTTATATCCTTTTTTTTATAAATACTCGACACTCAAAAGTATAATTTTCATAAGTATCCGATTTTTGGTATTTTCAGATCCGACTTTTCAATACATATCCGATCGTAACGCCATCGCACCGACACTATAAAAAACTCGACAAATCCGAAAATTTTGACATAACCATATCCGAAAACCCGAATTTAAAATATCCGAATTTACGTCAAACGCCCGAACTCGCTAAAAATCACATCACAATCTGGCCTAACAGCTTTGAACAATTCGACACCTCTTGGAGTGACATTAGTTTCAGTAAAATCGATGTGAAGTAAGTGTGGAGCGGCCGTTACAAGATGTTCAAGACTCCTATCAGTAATATTTCTGTAACCAGTTACTGACAGAATCCTCAAATTGGATCTATCCGGTCGACTACCAGAATCAGACCCCGTATGTATCCCATGCCTCCCAATATGGACATAGTTCACATTTTCATTGATCGCTCTACCGAAGCGTAGGAGAGCAGAATCAGAGACCAAATGATAACCAACATGGCTTCCGATATGGATAGTAGATTGCCTGTTGATATCTACATCTATATGCATTATCGGACGAAGATCATGTCTTCGGAAACGCACGCAACCTGGCCTAGGACGGTCGTTCTGAGGTTCTGCTATATCATCTGGCCTGAGTCTAGGACATACTTCAGGTGACGGTGGGAATAAGCCTGCCATGTCATCCATATCTTCGTCTTCGTTAAACTCAACGCGACGGCGTTTCGCCATGTCTATAGCTTCTCGAAGACTGATGCGGCGTTTTGTCCCTTCCCCGGCGTTCGCGGGACCTGGTTGGGGGTTCGAGAGGCCTTGTTGAGGGTTTGATGGTCCCTGTTGGGAGTTTGAAGGTCCTTGTTGGGAGTTTGAGGGTCCTTGTTGAGAGTTTGAGGGTCCTTGTTGGGAGTTTGAAGGACCCTGTTGAGGACTCGAAGGACCCTGTGGAGCGTTCGAAGGACCCTGTCGAGCGTTCGAAGGACCTGGTTCATTAGAAGGCCCCGCTTGCGGGTTTTTAGAACTCTTTCTGAAGTACGAGGGACCCTTATGTGAGTTAGAAGTACCCGGTTTTGGGATTTTAGGACTGGATCCTTGTGGGTTTTCTCGCGGGTCTGAAGGTACTGGTTTGGGGATGGCGGGGCCAGGTCTGGGATTTGCGGGCCCGGGGCGAGGCTCTTCAAGGACATGTTCCCGTTGGGTAGGCCTTGGGTTTCCAATAGCAGGGAGGATATCTATGGACCCACATCTTATGGGCCCTATTCTCCCGTAAGGTGGTGGGATTGCAAAACCTCGGAAATGTACTGGCCCTGGTTGAGGTTCTGGCAGGATACCCTCTGGGCCTCTTTCTCCAGGTCTTGGGGCACGCGGTTGCGGAGGTATGTTTTCTTCTTCTCCAATATCTTCTTCTCTCATGAAGGGGAATCTTTCTTCTAGTTGACGGTTTGCGTTTGGTTGGATCACGATTATGCTGTGGAGGAAATAAATTGTTGTTAGTTTGGTATGGCTGTGCAAAGTTTCTGTGGATTTTTCGCAGTTTTGCACTAGGTGATCACATGATATTAAATGTTCCTACTTTTTAGGTTTTCTACACGAAGGGTAATCAACAGGACCGTATTTCAAAGCCACCGCTATCCGTTCATCTGTCCGTCAGCTGTATCTCTAGATCCGTAATAGAAACAGTAAATTTTCTCAGAATGATTATTTTTGTTGCCTCTATAATAACAAATAATAAATCAAAATAGACAACGCCTCTGCAATAAACGTGGCCAACTACTGGGCCCAAACTATCTAATATACAACGTGTAACATTAAATGCGCAAAACCTGAAAATGGTTTGATCAGAATCACGAGCAGAGTCAATTGAACAACTTTTTAATATAGGTCACATTTTTCAAAAAATCTTCATTAAAAATGTTGCCCTGTCTATTTATTAATAGGTCAAGCCATCACGTGCGCAAACGCGACAAAATAGGTAAACAAACAAACACAAATGGTTATCGACCAATTTAAATTTTCTCATTACTCATATCGGGATAGTAATAGTTTTTGCTAGTACATAATTATTGCTAGTAAAACGAAAACAGCACATACCTTAAAAAAAAATTGTTGTTTTTTTTCTCTCAGTATTAGGTCAATTGAATTAACAATCATTTGGGGTGTCCGAAGTACTTTTTTGTGGGTGAAAAATCATGTTTTGTGATAGAACTCAATGTAACGCACTTAAAACATTGTGCTGATGGATGGATTGAATAGTATAGGGGTCATAAAGGTGTTTAAAAATCTTACATTAAAAACTTGTCTTTGTAAAAAAACACTTGTCAATAAGTTGTAACTTTGACCCCCATTTTCTCCGCAGCTAGAAGAGTCCCAGGTATGGTGTACAACAAAAAAATGATCGCAATGACGGGGAGAACAAGTGCCTTTCGGCTTCGTTAAGAGGTGTTTTACACACTTTATGCCTGGGAAACGAAAATAATAACAAAACCTAAATAATATCAGCCGCTCGGGACCATCTTTAGGTTAAGCCGTGCTTGCCTATTGCCTATGTCGGTCTGTGGATGGGTGACCACCGTTACATACCAAGTTTCCTCTGTGCCTCGGAAAGCACGTTAAGCTGTTGGTCTCGGCTGTCATTTGTCCGTCTTTGACAGTCGTTACATGTAGTCAGTGGCCCAATAAGTCTGACACCAGTCTTACCAAGTGGTATCGTATTACCCAGTACTAACTGGGTTGTGGTGGTCAGATAGGCAATCGCTCCATGTAAAATACTGGTATTCAGCTGCATCGGGTTAGACTGGAAGCCGACCCCAACATAGTTGGGAAAAGGCTTGGCAGATGATGTTGCCTGGGCCACGAAAATATTGCTAAGGGCGTTATTCGCTAAAGGCGTCAAAAATAGATATGTATTTATTTATACAATATCAACGTTATCCTTGTGTAAAGTAAGTTCAATTTGTTTTCAGCTGACTTTTGAAGTGCAGAGCGAAAAAATCTAGCGTTCGTTTAGTGGCCTTCGAGCTAGACTCGTCCATAATGGTATAGGTTAACGGTTAACCATCTCCAACTCACCGTCGTTCATGTGACCACCACGGGTTGTTGAGCAGGTTGTCACCGGAGCGTTCGTTATCTGGCTCCTCGTCTTTCTCGTCTTCTTCCTCTTCCGGTTCCGGGCTCTTGATCTTGTAGTATTCTGGTTCCTGTTACAAAACATGACGAAATTTAGATAGTCTTAAAAAAATGGAGGAGTACATTTTTACTTTTTACATTGATACATAAAGCCAAGCCAGTTTTTTGTTTTTTAGTATCGAAACCAGATATAAACATGAAACGCTCATTTTGGTTTCACGCTAACGACGGGTCTCCCGTGGACCTCTTTGGGAATCACTGGGCTAGATGAGCTCACCTCAATCTCCCAGAAGTCGAGCTCATTGAAGTCAATCAAGGTGTCTCGCCAGGAGTGCGTGTGCTCCGACACGGTGTTCAGTTCCTCGGGCGGCGCCACGTACAGCTCCTCGAGGCACGGCAGCCAGCCCAGAGCTGACACCTCGGAGTCCGCGAGGGGGGAGCCTCGGATATCGAACACCTGGACAACGAAACAACTTGCAACTTTTGACTGGAAAGCTATTCAGCTCAGCATAATACGGTGGTAGAATAGGCTTGTATCCTAAAAAAATCTAATTAGTCCGTCAGTTAGATTATAAAAAAATATTTGATCCGTATTTTTCTTTTGTTACATAAACCAAGATTGACGAAGATACGACGCTTTTAAAACTCGCAATGCGTCACGCCGTGCTATAGTTTTTAGTGCGTTGTGACGTCACGAGCCCCCACTCCCGAGTTTTGATGCGTTTTATCTTTGTCAGTACTCAGTGATTTACAAAAACAAAAAATACGTGTTCATTATTTTCCAATACTCTAACTGACGGACTAATTAGTTTTGCAATTTATTGATGGTGGAAACTAGCCTATTAATGTGGATGCTCCAAGTTAGCCCGCGAAATTCAAAGGCACTCAGCCTCCAGCCATTTAATGATTGCTATATTAAATAGCAATCATTAAATAGAACTTTGATATACCGACCCGAATGGCGTAGCGGTAGTGAGGCTGCCTTACGTTCTTAGGGTCCTGGGTTCGAAACCCGGTAGGAGCAAATGTTTGAGTGATGAGCATGGACATCGTTTCCGAGTCATGGATGTTTATGTACAATAAGTATGTATTTACAAACAAAAAGTATTCAAATATGTAGTATTTCAACAATCTGGTGTACACGACACAAGCCTTGCACTTGTGTGGCACTAGATGGCGCTGTGTGTAATGTCCAGCGATATTTATTTATGTGTTTATCCTGCCCGTACTAACTAAAACTAGACCTAACCCCATATTCACAACGCTTCGATTCGGGAACTCGTATGTCTATCTCGCTCGTTATCGTTATGCCAAAAAAGGATAGACATCCGACTTGTCGAATCGAAATTCATTCCGAGCGTTTGTGAATACGGAGGCTTGTCTCTCAACTAATGAGGGATTTTCTTTTTCAACTCTTCCCTAGTCGCTACATAGATGGCGCTGATCTCGGTCGTTACTGCAAGGAACAGAACGTCACATAATTTCACTTGGACCTAATGGTTATATTCGGAAGCTTATGCAAACGAAAGTGTCAGTCAACGAGCGTATGTGACGAGACGCAATGTTTATTTTCAAGCGTTTTGGTTTTGGCACCTAGTAACGTAGTCAGTTCAACGCCATCTACCGAGTTCTTGGAAACAATTTTTTTTTTATTCTCAAAAGAAAACCTTTCATTGCAAAAGTTCCGCCTTGGGGTCTGCCGAAGAGCGACGGAGCGCAACATTCTGGGTATAAAGAGAACAGATAAAATACGGAACTGGGTGCGCTCAAAAACACGCCGTATATTTTATTTTTTGTCTATAAATCTGACGTGAGAATGATTTAATAAAAATGTAGATAAAAAAATCTTATTTGAATTATTTGCTTTACTTATAAGTTAAAAAATTTCAACTGTTTTCAACTTACCCTAAGTTTTCTGAACCCATATCGGGTAGCGAGCGACGCGTAAGCCACACACTCGGTCAGACGCTTGCAGTCTCTCATGTACAGCTCGGTCAGATTTGGCAGCTTGCTTAGCGGCATTAGGGAGGCTGGTTCGAACCAATCGCATTCAGAGACGTCGAGGTACTGGAATAATAAAATAACATATGAATCCGAAAAACCAAAGTTGCGATAAATAATTTAATTAAAATAAAAATAAAACAGCGGTGGCCCTGTAGTGTCGCCCCCGACTTATGGTTACTTAACAGTAAGTCGTGGGTTCGAACCGGCGCATTACTTTGCGTAATTTATTTCATCACCACTGCTCTCAAAACGGTGAAGGAGGGACTCAAACATCGTGAGGAAACCGGCATGTCCTAGAACCAAAAAATTCGAAGACATGTGATATCTACCAACCGGCATGGTCCCTCTCATAGAGAGAATGCCTGTGTCCCAGCAGTGGGAACATTATAGAACGGAAGGCCGATGGAGCCGAAAAGTTCTGTAGTGGCGACCGCGAACCGGAAGACGATGCGTTGGAAGGCCTCCCACTAGATGGCCCGGTGACCTGGTGAAGGTTGCGGGAATCCGCTGGATGCGAGTCGCACGGGACCGGTCAGTGTGGCGACACTTGGGGAGGCCTATGTCCAGCAGTGGACGTCGCACGGCTGAAATGATGATCACAGACTTACCTCCAATTCTGGCAAGCGTTCCTGCACTTTTCCCAGATACGATGTGTTTAGCGGTAGATTATAACATCTTGATCCACGCAGAGATAGCATCTTTAGGTGTAGTGGAAAGTGACGCAGATTTGTCTGTGGGACAAAAATATGGGTGATAAAGAAATATGCTTTTTTAAGTCAAAAACACTAACTTTAAATTTTTTGATGTTGCCAAACACTAGGAATTTGTCCTGTATCGTAGGTGTATTTCAAAACATTTAAACTCACACATACAGCCAGACACAGAACAAATACCTGTAGACCATGCAAATATTTGGTCCGTGCGGGGATCGAACCTCGACACGCAGAGCAGCAGTCAATCTTTCAGCCACTACGCCAACCGTGCCGTCAAATATAAATTAATTAATATCATTATTATACACCGCGTTCCTGAGGTTATACATTAACTTCGGCATGTTATTCAGACCATTAAATTGACCATTTTTTACTATTTTTTTTTTACCATTTTTTTTTTCCTTTTTTTTTATTTTTTTCACTTTTAGTGGCAATAAGTAAAAACAGATCGTGTTCATCTTAGATTACAAACTCATTTTATCACAACACAACACAAAATGCCTATAACTTCAAAAAAAAAAAAAACAAAAATCTTTTTAAGGCCTATATTACAGAACGTCTACCAAGACTCAAGCGTTACTGAATAATAGTTTCAACCAATCAAATGACTTGAATCTAGTTTTAAGTAATGCTTGAGTATTGAGCGATGTTCTGTAATACGGGACTCAGTCTTCTAAATTCAGTTTGATAGTTTTGGTTGCACAAAGTGGCAACATCTCACAAATAAAGACTCTTTCTCACAGCACAACATAATTAAATTGGTTAAACTTAAATTACCAATAACTTAAAAACTATGCCATTTGAACTACTACTTCCTTTGTACGATATGTTTAACAAGAGCTATAGAAGTATTATTCAAAATTAATGTATATCCTCAGAAATACGGTGTATATTAATAATATAATTAATATATAAATTAATTATGTTTAATTGAGGAAAACCCAAAAAAAAAAATCCCCGAAGAGTTAGGAAAAGGAAAATCCTATTGAATACCTACATTTTGCCAATAAATTTGAAGTCCTATCTAATCAGGGGAAAGCGTTTTGCGATTAATCGAACTAATATTAAGGTCGCTATTCAGGTCGTCAAAATAATTTTTTGACGACCTGAATGTCGCAGCGGTAGAGAGGCTGCCTTACGTTCTTCGGGTCTCGGTAGGAGCCATGTTTGTGTGATGAGCATGGACATTTGTTTCCGAGTCATGGATCTATATATGTATAATAAGTATGTATTTACAAACAAAAAAGTATATATGTAGTATAACAACTATCTGGTGTCCACGACACAAGCCTTGCTTAGTGTGGCACTAGTTAGCGCTGTGTGTAATGTCCAGCGATATTTAATATACGGCTCCTACGGAGAAAATTTAAATGGCCAAATTTCATCATCTACTTGCCTTTTCCGAAATAACTGGATGCAAAAAAAAACTACTATTCCCTACAATATGTTCGCATTAACTCGACAAAATGTATGGAAACGCTAGTTATTTATTTTTCGCGATTCAGGGTTTGTTCCCATCTGCCGGGGCTGCGGGACTGTTCGAAAGAGATACCGTGGCCCTGGAACGTTAAGGGCGAGGAAGGAACATGGATGGGTTTTAGTCAGTAAAAGTCTGACACTCCCGCTCCGCCCAGTGGGAGAAGTCATTTGATGATTTCCCGTCCGAAAAAAAAAAAGGGTTTGGTCCCATAGTAAAAGTTGTTCATAATGACCAGTCGAAGTTTATAGACATCGTCCGAAAAATTAAAAGTAACATTACAAGATACATACCGTTTTATAATCCAAGTTACAGTACTCAAGCGCCAAGGACGTTAGATTCGAGCAAGTCTTTCTTAATTGCCTCATCAGATTGGTTGTCAAAGTAAACTGCGGTCCCCTACAGTCATCGGGATAATCATGTCCAAATAAATATGGATGCTCTTCTCTCATCTTTGCTTCATCGAACTCTTCGTATTGGTCTGAATTGTTCGTCGTTTGGCCTGATTTGCTTGGCTTTTGGTCTGAAGTGCCTGGCTTTTGATCTGAAGTGCCTGGTTTCTGGTCTGAACTGCCTGGCTTTTGGTCTGAAGTGCCTGGTTTCTGGTCTGATTTGCCTGGCTTTTCGGCCGACTCACTAGAGTTTTGGTCTGATTTGCCTGGCTTTTGGCCAGAGCTACTTGGCTCTTCACTTCCTAGGGACTTTTGAATCTGTCTAAAGAAATCTAGATCTTCCTCGTATGTGGTCTTGCTAGCGAACCGAGCTCTGATCGCAGCTGCTGAAGCCTCAGCTTTCGCTCTCTTGCCTTCTGCCTCAGCTTTGTCAGGCCAGCGGGGGGTGACAGAGAATCTGCTGGATACACATTAGCTTTACACACGAATAGATTTTGTTTCAATTAGTCTTATACTACGCTAGACAGGGTGTAAACAGACTGTTCTGAAGCCGTCAAACAATCATTCTGTACATCAAACTAAGTAGAGGTGAGTATCTATGTAGTATATCAACTATCTGGTGGCCACGACCAAGCATCGTTGCTTAGTGTGGCACTAGATGGCGCTGTGTGTAATGTACAGCAATTTATTTTATTTATTAAAAAACGTATATTTCGACACTATTTTCAAGGGCATCAAAATTTATAGGGTTCTTCCTGTTGACCACAAAATTCACCCTGTATCCATGGAGTCTATAAATATGTATAAAGGGTGTAAAAAACCTCTTAACGAAGCCGAAAGGCTTAGTTCTCCACGTAATTGCGATCATTTTATTTGCTACACCATACCTGGGAACCTTCTAGTTACCGAGATATGGGGGTCAAAGTTACAACTTATTTTTTAAATACTTGTTTTTAATGTAAGATTTTGATACTTTAAACACCCCCACGACCCCCGCACTATTCAATCCATCCATCAGCACAGTGATTAAGTACGTTTCATTGAGTTTTACCGTGTAATGTGATTTTTCACCCAAAAAAAAAACGTTTCCCTGCAATAATATTTGCAAACACTGTTTTAAGCTTTCACAGTTTAAAACTACACTATGTATATCTTATGGCGCTTGCAACGCTGCAGCGACGAAATATCGGGAGCTCAAAACAATGAAGAATTTAAGACAATAGGCATAACGACATTATCAAAAAATTACAAATCTATTTAGCCCGTCAGTTAAATTATTGAAAGATAATGGACACGTATTTATCGTTTTTGTAAATCAATGAATATTGACAAAGATAAAAACGCATCAAAACTCGGGTGTGCTCGTGACGTCAGAACTCGCTAAAAATTATACCTAGGCGTGACGTATTGGGAATTTTGAAAGCGTCGTATCTTCTTCAATTTTAATTTACGTAACAAAAGAAAAAATACGGGTCAAATATTTTTTAATAATCTACCTGACGGACTTGTTAGATTTTTTTGTCGCCTTCCCTATTATCTTGTTAGTGACGATATAAGTATTATAATTTTTGCGTTACCTAGTCTGATGTATCTTGTTAGTGACGATATAAGTATTATAATTTTTGCGTTACCTAGTCTGATGTATCTTGTTAGTGACGATATAAGTATTATAATTTTTGCGTTACCTAGTCTGATGTATCTTGTTAGTGACGATATAAGTATTATAATTTTTGCGTAAAGTTACCTAGTATGATGTACAGAATGCTTGGTTGACGGCTTCGTGATGAGGTTGTTTACACCCTGTATAATGTACCAGTAGCGAAGGGTATTTTTTTGTAAGAAGCCAGTGTACATAATCTTTAATGTGATTATATTATTTGTCCATAGAATACTGACTGCGCAAATATAAAAGGGAATCCGGTAAGAATCGAGTTGTATGGATCCTTCGCCACTGTAATGTGCATAATAAAATAGCCAGACTTACGATTGATACCGGCGATAGCTCTGTTCCGCGAGATTAGCCAATATGATATCTCTTCTTTATCCGATAAAAATAAGCATGTAACGAAGGAAAAATACAAGTTTTTTCTTCTTCTGTTTTCATTTTGGACAGTCAAGGAAAATAATTCTCGATACGATTTTATTTAAGCTTTAAAAACATGAGCACTTTTTTACATTGGACCGTCAAATAATGCTAATTGACAATTTTATTTTTTACATTGAGACCGTCAAAGAATGTTAATTGTCAATTTTAATATGCTATACAATTATTTTCTCTGGCTGACAGTGAATCATATTATGATAATACATCTAAGATGAAACAATTAAGGCTCCCCACACGCAATATCGCATGCGTTATTGCGATATCTGTTTTTAGTACATTAAGTATTAGGACGGCTACGAAGTTACACACTGCCGCGATATTAACGCCGCAATAGAAGTAGGACGCGTGCGTTTCTGCGTCCTGCGATATTGCGATATGAGTTCTTAGAACTTCAGGTATTGGGGCGCATGCGATTCCACACACTGCCGCGATAATAACGCCGTGACGCTTGCATTTCTGTGTTTCTGTGTCCTGCGATATGAGTAGAATATCGCGCGATAATAACGCCGCAATAGAAGTTGCGTTCTGCGTCCTGCGATATTCCGATATGAGTAGAATATCGCGCGATAATAACGCCGCAATAGAAGTTGCGTTTCTGCATCCTGCGATATTCCGATATAAGTAGAATATCGCGCGATAGTAACGCCGCAATAGAAGTTGCGTTTCTGCATCCTGCGATATTCCAATATAAGTAGAATATCGCATGATAATAACGCCGCAATAGAATTTGCGTTTCTGCGTCCTGCGACATTCTGATATAAGTAGAATATCGTGCGGGGGAGCCTTTATGTTTGAGATCGCAAAAAAAAAACAAGAAACAAAAGAATGCGATTAGTATCAAGCAACCGATTTACAAGCTATATTAGTATTTTTGAGAGGAGATAAAACGGTCGAGAGAATTGAGAAGTAGGTATTTGTAAAATGTATTGCTGTCGCGCAGTGCCCAAACGACCGCGCGCAGAATGCAAAAAAGACAACAGCAGAAAATACTAATAAACAGTACACAAAAACAACGGTTTGTAGTCCCCTGATTAATTCTCTAAAACTTGACCGATTTAACTATGTTTTTCATTAAAAAATTAAGTAAGTTTTTGGCTGTGTTCGTATGTTGTCATTTTTTATACAGGGTTACTGGTAATTCGACGTATTCCTTGCAGGACGTTATAGTTGGGTTTTAATGCAAGAAATTAAGCCACCAAATGTTCTACCGAAATTCAGTGGTTTTTGAGTTAGGTCGATTTTTAGTTTTTTTATGAAAAATCCCACATTAAAATAATCATTTAAAGCCAATTTAAAAACGATTTACTGCGCGAATGTACTGAATTTTAACATGACATGACAATTGACACAGCAGACCTTTGCTAATAATTAAACGTTCAAAAAATTCAAAACTCTTAGTAGAAATCACTAACGAAACAATATTTTTTTTCGAATTTTTGCCTATCCTTAATAAAAAGATGTTGTATAGTAAAAAAAAAAAAAATACTACGCCGGATGTACAAATTACTATAAAAAATATCCTTGTCTAATCAGCTATTTAAAATGGTATAAAACTTATTGAGAAGTCATGGACTACATTATGAAAATCGTTTTTGATTTAGTAGAGGAAGGCGTTCATCTCATAAAGGTATTCGGAAAATCAAATTCCGTGAACACTATTTTATTTTTAATCAATATCAATCACACCGGCAAAGCTGTTGGTAACTTTGTGAGCAAACATGTTAGTACGAGAGCCCATGTCCAAAATGTTTGGCCTCAACCTTTTAGGAACAAATCCGTTAAAAAAATAAACTGGTTATTATGATTCCAAAAATAATAACTTCAGTTACTTGCCTGACCGCGTTTTCAAATAAGCTCAATTTGGTTTTGATCCGTCTGATTTGATTTAAATAATGTAAAACAGTATGAATACCAAAAACACAATTTTCGGACACCAGTAGCGTCGCACGTTGTGAGAAAATTGAAAATGAGGCAAAAAAACCTATTGCAAACAGTCTGCAAATCTTGTTTTCGACTGACATTGGTCAGTCGATGCGAATATTTAATTTTTAATACTGTTTAGGAATCTTAGTAAATGAACAAGCACATTGCGAATAGGTTTAAGTTACGATGTATTGAGTTGAGTTGCCTAAGTATGCACATTATCGCGATATCTTTGGCAACCTAAGACGATCATGGTCTTGACGTAACTTGAATCGACAACACGTTACTAAGCTTACAAATTAATATTATTTATTCGTTGAATGAGTGCGCGAACAGAGGCATTCTCTGTTCGCGCACTCAATTAAATAGTGTTAGCTGACTCGAGTCCACCGCTACTACGTGTGCTCTCACAAATGTGCGCGAACATTTCGGTGAACATGCGCATGTTTTTTTCATGATCACTAGAACGAGTCCACCGAAAACAAAACATTTGGCACACTGGTAGAACGTCTTAGGTCCATGTTCACCGAAAAGATAACAGTCTGTTTATCTAAAAACAGCTGTCACTGTGACATGTTCCCATACAAAAATGTGTTTTAAACAGCTGTTTTTAGATAATCAGAGCGTCATCTTTTTGGTGAACATGGACCTTAGTCAAACAAGACGTGTAAAAAAGGGTTATTAAAGTTTTAAAAGTGAAATTGATTAAAAATAATAATAATTCACGAAATAGTTTTTTTTTTATTTTCCGCTTACCTTTTACCTTTTGTCTTTTTTTCCAAAATTAAAAACATTTTTCATAATGTAGTCCATAACTTTTCAATAAGATTTATACCATTTTAGAGTGCTGATAAGACAAGGATATTTTTCTAGTATTTTATACATCTGGCGTAGTATTATTTTTTTTCACAATACAACATCTTTTTATGACGGAATGGCAAAAATTACAGAAAAAAATGGTTTCATGAGTGATTTTTCATAAAGGTGTAGGATTTTTTGAACTTTTAGTTATTTGAAAAGGTCTGCTGCGATGATAATAACTTATATTTCAGTACATTCGCGCAGTTAATCGTTTTTAAATTGGCTTTAAATGATTTAATCTGGGATTTTTCATAAAAAAACTAAAGATCGACCTAACTCAAAAACTACTGAATTTCGGTAGAACATTTGGTGGCTTAATTTCTTGCATTAAAACCCAACTTTAACGTCCTGCAAGGAATACGTCGAATTACCAGTAACCCTGTATAATTTAGTCAAAATTGTTTTCTGAATGTTTCAACACAGCGGAAAATTTGGCCAATTTTTTGGATTTTGCAAGGCATTAAATGGGTTCAAAATCAACATCATCATCTGCCTAGCCTTTTCCCAACTATGTTGTGGTCGGCTTCCAGTCTAACCGGATGCAGCTGAATACCAGTATTTTACATGGAGCGACTGCCTATCTGACTTCCACAACCCAGTTAATACGACTGCCACTGACTGCCTGTAACGACTGCCAAAGATGGACAAATGACAGCCGGGACCAACAGCTTAACGTGCTTTCCGAGGCACGGAGGAAACTAGGTATGTAAGGGTTGGTCACCTAAATGAGTTCAAAATAATTTATGGAAAAAAAAACAGGGACATGCCAACAGTGGTCATAGAATTTTTGGAATTGAAAATATTGCTCTACTGGCCTTATTCAGGGAGAAACAGGGGACTACGTTTGTATGGAAAAACGACCCTTTTATGTCCTCTTAACACTGGAAACAGAGGTTGTAAGAGGTAATGCCGGAAATACACTTACGTGTCGGGGCGTGGCGTGGCACGCCAGAAGCATATCGGTTTCATACATTTAGTATGGTTAGAGATATATTTGTAGGTCGTGTCGTGTCGTGAGGCGATCTGTCGTGGCGCTGACTTCTCACCACCGTTTGCGCCAGAGCGGTGGTGGGGGTTATGGCGCGACACGACAGATCGCCTCACGACACGACACGACCTACAAATATATCTCTAACCATACAAATGTGTTTCTACACCGCATGGCTTGTGGCGCGAGCATGCCGAAGAAAACATTATGCACGTTGGAACGCTGCAAAAGTTAGTAAATGTACTGTTCAGAAATAACGCCAGGGCACGACACGACACATTAGTGTGCACAGTCACCGTCACGACAGCAAGCGCCACGCCACGCCCCGACACGTAAGTGTGTTTCCGGCTTAACCCGGAGTAGATATTTGATTTGATAGAATACGGACTGCGTCATTTTTCAAAGGGAATCCGGTAGGAATCTAGTTGTATGGAACCTTCGCCACTGATATGCCTAGATATCTACAGTCCGGGGACTGTAGCGGGCCACGAAAAGCTATAAATTTTGTAAACACACATTCGGGTTCGCAACCTTTAGATCAAATAGAAAACGCTGTTAGCGTCAGCGTGAACTTACTTCAAAAGGGCGGCCCAAATGTTTACGTTCCATGAAGTCAGAGATGCGTTCCAGTACCACAAAACTTTTCGTTTCACGACAGCGCTTTATATCGCCAAAATATAACCCGAACAAGTGAAATTGTTCGATAGTTTCGTATTACACGTATGATAATTTGAGTTGATTGAATTTGGATAATTCAATCAACTCGTTAATTGAGTTGTCGCTACGTATCTTGGTAGAAATTATGTTTTCAAAAATTATAGCTTCTCGTGGTGTCCACTACATTATAATCCAAAATATCCTCCTTGTTTTTTTAGAACTCTGTTGAAATACAAAAGATTGTCAACTTACCGTGGTAGATGAGGGTACCACATGCGGAGTAGGAAGTGTTCCACATCCACACTTTCCTGGGAACCAATACAGGTTCCACGGATGAAATCTGTTGAAAAAAAGGTACTTTCTTCTTTTATCGTGTCAGTTTTTATGCGGCGCATGAGCCTAAAACTTGGCTTTACATGCCGTCGAGAAATATCTCTCAGGCATACTGGTTTCCTCACTATGTTTTCCTTCACAGAAGTAAGTGATAATTTTATACAATATGCACATGAATCTGATAAATCAGAAGTACGTGTCTTGAATTAGATCTCGAGACCTGTGACTTGGCAGTGCGACGGTTAAATCACTAGAAGTACTGTTAATTAACAATAATACCAACGCATTCAAAATGAAATCATAGGGGTATGAAGAATAGGGTATAAGTTCCTCATCTCCCATAGAAAAGGGAAGATCCTCCGACCAGACGAGTGTTATGTCTGGCGGGCCGCCCGACAGTTATTGACATCATTTACTCATTATTCTTACACATCATTCCTAAAACAATCCAACCATCGTTTCCTGGGTCTTCTTCTCCCTCTCCATCCATCAATATTTATCAGTAGCGCAGGGTGAATTTTTGTAAGAGGTAAGCCGGAGTACAGAATCTTTAATGTGATTTTGTTATTTGTCTATAGAATAATGCCTGTGCAATTTTGGGTAGGAATCGGGTTGTATGGAACCGTCGCCACTGATATTCATATTCATCACTATTTTTACCTTTAAAGGCCTACGCAGACCGGGACGGCATGGCAAGGGATTTCGTTTCTTACCAGTGGACATTCTAACGTATTGATATAGAAATACGATATAAAATGTTATGCTTTAAAATTATACCGTGGCATCGAAGGTGATTTGCATTGAAAGACGCGCCACGGTTGTATTTCTATATCAATAAGTTTGAATGTCCATTGGCAAAAATTTAAATCCCTTGCCCGGTCTGCGTAAGCCTTTAGTCACATGTGATTCTTTCCTCCTCATCACGTGTCCTCACCAAGATGGCCGATTCACAATTCAAAATTTAAATTGATAAAAATTGATACTCACCCTGATCGGCTTCTACAGGCCAGTGTAAGTCTTGAATGCCGAGACATCTGAGAATAAAATATTATGAATTAGTAACTTCAGGAAATGTAGTGTAAATGTATATGTCACCGTAAAATTGTCAAATACGTTATATTGTAATATCTCTTGCGATATTGTAAAATCTCGAAATATTGTCAAATGAACATACTGCTTACAACAAAACGCATTATTTTACGTGAAATGCATGCGATGGTAGTCAACTCACGCGGTGTGGAGGGAAGGAGGAGTCCCCCTTGCCCAGTGGTACAACTCTCATGAAAAGATATTGTACCATTCCTGAGAAATACCGATTATTATAACCTAACCTTAAAACACTTTATATTCCCCTAAAAAGCGTAGTCGACGGAGCCCCGCTTCGCGGGGCCTATTTCCGGGTGCAGGGTTTAAAGGAACCTAACTAACCTAACGGGGGGGTGCCCTAAGTCCCGATTATTGGGGCAGAGATACTTCCGTATGTTCAGTTGACAATAATTCGAGACTTTACAATATCGCTAGAGAGATACACGTAATATAACGTATTTGACAATTTTACGGTGACATATTATATAAAACTTGATTGGCAAAACCCTCCTATAAATGTATATTTGTACGCCAAATGGCAAAACATAGAGAAATTTTAATATGTTTTTAATGTACCATCTTGCACACTGCTGTAACCTGTGTTTACAAATAAAGACTTGTAGATCATATCTGACCTCCACAACCCAGTTAACTGTACTGGTTAATAGGATACCTGTTGGTAAGATTAGTTGTCAGACTTTCAGGGCACTGACTACATGTAACGACTGTCAAAGATCTACGAATGATAGCCGGGACCAACGGCTTTACGTGCTTTCCGAGGCACGGAGGAAACTATTTAATGGGCCCAGCTTAAGATCGACCGAGCGACTTTTATTATTTAGACAAAAGCTCCAATAAGATTAGTATTAATGGTTAATATAGTACTAAATAAATTTAACCAATCTATTTCTATTTTAATACTGATATTATAAAGCAGAAGAGGTTGTTTGGTTGAACACACTAATCTCAGGAACTGCTGGTGCGAAGGAGAGATTTTCTTTTTGAGACTGAAAAAAAAAGTTTCTAAGAACTCGGTAGATGGCGTTGAACTGACTACGTTACTAGGTGCCAAAGCCAAAACGCTTGAAAAAACACACGTCATATGTGACGTGTGTTTTTTCAAGCGTTTTGGCTCGTTGACTGACACTTTCGTTTGCATAAGCTTCCCAATATAACCATTAGGTCCAAGTGAAATTATGTGACAGGAACAGAACGCTGTTCCTTGCAGTAACGTACCGAGATCAGCGCCATCTATCCAGCGACAAGGGAAGAGTTGAAAAAGAAAATCCCTTATTTAAAAATATTTTAAGATTGGATAGCCGATTTATCGAAGACTATATAACTTCGCGCTACGACGAAAATAAGACCAGAGCATCAATGAAAAATATTGCAAAAACGAGGAAAACAGTATTTACTAATAATTACACGCGGACAACCAGCTTAATAAATAGTATCTCACCTGCTAAACTTGTTGGCGTATCCAGAGATCTTGAGTTCAGCGGTGGATGGAGACAGGCAATGCGTCAGGAACCACTTCAGCCGCCGCTGACCGACCGGGTTCGTCCTGGCGTCGACTCTAGTCCACAGCGTACGGTCGCATATCAGGGCTCCAAGACGAGGGCACGTGCTGGAAATAGGGCATAACATTGTAGTATTGAGGAGTTCCTCAGTTGACAAACGACATTCATGTATTTACACGATGTTTGCTATTATTAGTTTTATTATTATTGTTATTGCCTTAATCATTCCCATTATGTTGTTTATGTAATTATGTGCCTTTTAATTTCATCAATTTCATCTTCTGATATTTAATTTCCTAATTGTAAAAAGGAGCTATTATTAGTTTCATCTTTTGACATTTTTTTTTACATAAATAACAATTAATTTTATTATTGTATAAAGGAGCTATTGTTATTTTCATCTTTTGACATTTTTTTTTATTTCTTATTTAGACGACTATTAATTTGATTAAATATTATAAAAGGAGCTGTTGTTGTTTTAACTTTTTTTTTTACTATTTGTTTTATTATTACTATCTAATCCAATGTTATGTTTTTTTCTACACAATGTATTTTGTTAAGAAATAAATGACTTACGATGACAAAAAGTACTAACAAACATAGAACAAAAAGTACCTAATACAGTGCCATCTATGAGATGATGAACTAACTGCGAAATACGTCAGAATTCCTACATCGCGCAAGCAAAACTATCCGTGACGTAAGACTGTAGATAAGAACTCGACAACAACTGTCAGGCAGTTGCCCACCAGACTTAACGCCCGTCTGGTCGGAAGATCCTCCCTTTTCTATGGGGGATGAAGAGCTTTACACCCTGTTCTTCATACCCCCCATAACATAACGCCTTTAATCCCAGAAGGGTTTGGCATAGTTGTACTTGATAGTACACCCACGAGAGCAGCGGTGGCCCAGTGGTGGCGGCCCCGACTTACGAACAGTTTGGCCTGAGTTTCAACCAAGACAGGCGCATTACTTTGTGTAATTTATTTCATCACCACTGCTCTCAAAAACGGTGAAGGAAAACATCGTGAGTAAACCGGCATGTCCTAGAACCAAAAATTCGAAGACATGTGACATCTACCAAACCGCACTGGGCCCGCGTGGTTGATTATAGCCTATACGCAAAATACGCGCTTTGACGTGAAGTTGCGGACACCAGCCCGTTGTACATTACAATAGTACCCAGATATTCGACAGTTATTTTAAGTTAAGGAATAGGGGGAGACAAACGGACAAGTCGCGAAATTGAATATTCACCACATCGGTAATATAGCAGTAAAGTGGTATACTCACTGTCCTACCGCCTTCAAATCCCGCGGGTTCAAAAACTTCAAGATACAGAGCAGCACATCATCGCAGAGATCCAGCAGATGTGTGCTACAGCCTCTGGAGCCATGCTCCATCCCGGATGCTGTGGGGACAAAGTTTATTTTATTTAGCTGTGCAGTTGCTCCAAGTTATATGGTAATCGGATATCCTAAAATGGACATGTGATGCGGAAGAGTTAAGAAAATATTGTGAGGGAAGTTCTGGGTATAAGAGTATAGAAAGACCAAAGATACAACGGATGAAATGTGTGGAGGATAATATGGCTAGAAAGGAGATGTCTGATGGGATGTTGATTTATACGGAAGTATGGAAGATTTTTTTTTATTTTTTTATTCTTTTATTTTTAAAGGGGGTTTTTGTCCATACGGATATGCCAACCCCATCGTACCTTGTTACCTAGTTACATAAATATTAGGAATACTTACTTACTATGTTTGTACTTAATAGAAAAGTATGGAAGATAAAAAACATGTATGCTGCGCAGACCTAAATGAATCCTACTAATATTATAAACTAGCCGACCCGACAGACGTTGTCCTGTCACCTACTACCTACTCCTACCTACCTACTACTACCCTACTACCTACCACTACTACCTACCTACTACTACCTACCTACCTACTACTATCTACCTACTACTACCTACCTACTACTACCTACCTACTACTACCTACCTTCTACTACCTACTACTACTTTTTTTTTTTTCATAAGAACCTTGTCCTGACAATAACAAACACAACAAAAAAAGAATAAGTGAAATTGGTCCAGGCGTTGTTGAGTTATGTGCTTACCAACACATTTTGCGATTCATTTCTATATTATAAGATGCGAGTTTGTGAGTGTGGATAGATATATGGATGTCTGTTACTCTTTCACGCAAAAACCAGTAACTGGATTTGGATGAAATTTCACACACAGATAGTCTATAACCTGGATTAAAACATAGGATACTTTTTATCCCGGTAGTAAGATCCCATAGGACAATTATTAAACTTCACGCAGGGGAAGCCGCTGGCAGAAGCTAGTTGGGATATAATAGTAGACACACATTTTGCCAGGTATTGTTTTTTAGTCCTATTCAATAGTGGGAGAGATTATTGCCAAAACCCAGACACAAATCTAGGCTCTGTGGCAGTTACTGAGAAATTCTTAACAGAAAAACACAATTTTACACTTCTTCCAAGCCAGGAATTGAACTCAGGACCCTATGTACAGCAGTTGACCAATAAGGCAAGGAATTATTTATAAGTTAGTCTGTCTTTGTGTGGTTAAGTGTGCACAAAGTTTTTAACTCTTGCTTGTTTGGTAGTATAATGTATACAGGAATACTTTAAGGCAACTACAGGAGCTAAACATGAGTTTTATAATGCCTGAAAGTATATGATTCACTGCAATAAACAAAACCAGAAAATATATTATGTTCTTCAGGATATATGCTAGTGTGATAGTGTTTTGAAAACATAATACAATTAATATTACTTGATAAAAACGATTCTTTTAACAAGTTAAAACCATACTAAAATACATACGATCATTCTGATTTTTTGGCAAATAATTCTACAAGAAACATATTAGAATCACAATGTTTTATTTTTTTAGTGCAATCAAAAGATTTTTTAGTAAATTGCCAAAACCAGTCATTTCGCACTATTCGGCCCGCAGTGACTGACGTAACAACCACTTTGTAGAGCAAGCTGATTAGAATGTTATTCTAACAGTATTTCAGATGAATTTTGAACCACCACAAATAGAGTTGCTAGTTTAGCTCTTGTAGTCCTCTTAATGCCTCACCCAGAGGTGATAAGATGGTGAAGTTTTCAAGCAGAGACAAGGGTAGTGTAGATCCTCAATGTAAGTCAGGTAGATGCACCTTCTTGAGGTTGATGTCCCATTTAAGGCCTGAGTTAGATCTTTCATTATTATGTGGCTAGTGCCTAACCTAAAGTGTCACGAGTTTGCAGGAATGGAGCAATGGAGCAACATGCCTTTGTGAGTGGGTCTATAGCTGATTACCATATTTTTTCAGAGAACCATCTTTCTCCAGATCAAACCATAATAGGTACTTCAATAGGAGCAAAAATGCATTGTCTTTTACTTGTATGATAAGTACTGCATAATATTGTATCAACACAAAGCTTTTTTCATGACAGTATGTGACAAATGATATTTATTTTGCAAATTGGTTTTCACAAACACTTTTACACATACTTAATTTTTAAACTAGATGGGGCGGGTGTTTCGTACATAACTACTCTGAGAAGAAACAGCCGAATCAAATTCAGAGGTCATTATTCTCTTTTAAAGTCCAGACAATCTTGCTTAATTCACATGAGGACTATGCAGATTAGTGTCTGAGATGGTCTTTTGGAGAAAGAACCATGCAGATTTGAGTGGACCTGTCCAGTCAGTGCAAGCATTTGTCAGTGTTTAATTAGACTTGACCAGATTTATGAACAACTGGAGCAAAAGGAGTATGTAAGGATTGTAGAAAGGGATGTGTTGTAGTGATGTCCGGATGGTCAGAATATTAATTGTGTACAAATATGTACACACATTAATATTCTGACCATCCAGACTAAGATGAACTTGACTCTTTTCTTAAACGCCCCTAAGACAACACACTGATCAAAGATTGAGCAATAACAGCAATGGATAATAGAGATCAGTGGAAGGTGGAAACTTAGGAAGGCTAGCCTTGGTCCAGTAGTGAGACACAAATGACAAATTAATAATAATCATATTTCTCAGTGGGTTACAAAGACCAAGACACGAAATCATTCGCTCCTTTGTGCTATTTAAGTCCAAAACAAGAAAATATTACAACAAAATGCTATTTTTATCATTTGAAACTGAAAACGCAATATTTAATGCAAACAAAAGGTAGGCATTTTAAAAATACATATTAGATACGTGTAACGTAAAACTTACCATCCTGGACGCATCCGCTATCATCCAACTCCTGCATGGAGCTGTTTTCAGGATTCAGCGATTCCATTTTTCAATAAAATAACCGGTTTGAAAAGATATTCACTGAACACCAAAGAGCCTTACATCGAAAATGATGAGAACAACACAAGCGCCATGAGACAAAGGAAAACAAGAATAAACGAGGATGTTGACTGCAGTATACACACAAACAGACACGATTTTTTGATATTTTGGAGCAATTCCAAAAGTATTCTTTGAGGAATCACAATAATCACAAAATCGAAAACTCGGGTGTTGACTGAAGAAAACAACTAGAGCTGTTATAGTTTTTGGTTGGACACATTATTGATTTGGGCTTTTAGTCGATTACTAGATTCACAGCGCACAAACTATATACTTTTAATCGTTTCATCTCTCGGAAATAAACGGTTTTACTGCTCTTACACTTTTTTTATTTGTTTTATTTATAAACATTCTAGCTTATTACAACAATTATAAACATTCTAGCTTATTACAACAAAAGAATGGTAGGTATTTTAAATCATTCGTAGCTCATTGTCTGAAAATTCATGAATCAAGCCGACAAAACAAAACTATTTTAATGGCAACACTGAATAATATTGACAATTTACAATTTGACATTACGTTCTTTCATGTGCTTTCCGTCAAAAAGCACGTCGTGCAAAAATATTTTTGTTTATTAAAATACGATGGCGAAGTCACTTAGAAGCCGTTGGAAGCGAAAATGCAGGGCGGTAAAGCGCGAACGTTACGCCGTCAAAGAATTGGCACGCCTAAAGAAAATGTTGGGCGTAAAAGAAGACAAACCCGCAGAAATCACCACGGAAGAGGTTATGGAGTCTGACCAAGTAATATTCTTAGATGCCGGAGCCATCAGCAAGAAAAAAGATAAGAAGAACAAGAAAAAGGCAGAGGAAGTACCTAAGGAGGCCGAAGAGGACGTTGAAATGAGTTCTGATGACGAAAAAATCGAAGTCGACGAAGACGGAAAAAAGCGAGTTTTCAGTTCCAAAACTCTCAAGGATCAAAACGGACAGTACCCTGTGTGGTTGCATAAGAGAAAGATCGCTAAAATCAACAAAACCGGCAAGAAAAACACGAAGAAACGGTCTAAGAATAAGAAACGGAAAAGGTTATAATAAATATGTGTTTAGAAATCTGTGTTTTTATTCTGTTACACCATCTTTTGTAAAGTTTGTGTTGTGTTCCCTATTTTCTATAATACACACCTTGGTGACCATTAGGCGGCTTTCCAATCAATCATCAATAATTTTCCATGACCTTGGAATATAAAGTTTTGCTGCAAAAAAAGGGTTGGTGGGTCATCTTGGGGCTTGATTCAAGTTGAAACTCATGCCAGATAAATCATCCATTACGACTGCAAAAAAGGATAGGGACAAAGCTGAGAATGGATTGCGAAGATAGTTGAATCATTAAATCGCAGTTTAGTTACCATTATATTCATCAATTTTAATTTGTTTCCTCTGATCTGTTTGCTTTTGCATAATATCTCTGTGCATTCAGTTTATCCAAAGGTTGTTCTTAGCTAGATGATATGGCTATCAACAATTTATTTATTTAAAGCTTATTTTATTCTACTTACAAAGTAATCTAGTATCTAATAGTGGTTCTAGTTAGGCATTCATATGGTTTCTGCCTTTGTAATTGATCCCTTTTGGGTAAAAGCCATCTTCCAATCCTCTCTTTTTGCACCGAGATTCCACCAGTTCCTGCCTGCAATTTCTATTATATCATCTGCCCAGTGTTTTCTTGGTCTTCCAACTTTTCTTTTTCCCAGTGGGCCAGACCACTTTGTCGACTGCGAAGTCCACCTTTCGTCTGAGTATCTTGTTATGTGACCCGCCCATTGCCACTTCAGCTTCAAGGCTTGTTTGAGGGCAAAAATTTATCTACTATTAACTGACACCAGCCCGCTTAGCATGACCACCGTAGACACGACAGAGACTCGACAAATCTTTTGTTCATCTGTCACGGTCGCCAATTTATATTTCTCGAATTGGACATAAATGAAACCCTCGGATACGTTTAATCTTGTATTTCAGTATTAATTCGGTTTTTTACAATATTTTAAGCGGAGCGACAGACTTCTGTTACAATGAATTTAATAAAAAGTGATGTGGGGTATTTTTAACCGACTTCCAAAAAGAGGAGGTTATCAATTCGTCTGTATGTTTTTTATTTTTTTTTATTTTTTTTCTTTTGTGTTTGTTACCTCATAACTTTCGACTGAGTGAACCGATTTTGATGATTCTTTTTTTATTTGAAAGCTGGTGCTTCCCATGTGGTCCCATTTTAATTTGCTGAAGATCTGATGCTGGTCTTTGGAGATATACAATGGAACTCTTCAAAAATGTACGGCAAATCTGCAGTGATTGCTGTCATCGCTTGTAGGTTTATTGTTTATACAACATCATGACGTAATATCACGCCTGTATGCTCTGAGGGGGTACGCAGATGTGTACAATATTCCCAGATTTCGACAGTTAGGCGTAATAAGTTCCATTTGTTGGGGATAACCTTGACATGTTTTGTTTTTTTTATTGGCAAGGGTACTTCAAGGGTAGTTTGATGAGAATTTGGTTAGGTTCTGATTATGGGATCCATGACAAAGGAACGGAACTCTTCAATTCTTAGAAGTAAATTAACGATACTCGGCCAAATCTTTTAAAGGCTATCCGGATATTTGAGTCACGTACCATAACGTCGTTATTAACCGACTTCAAAAAGGAGGAGATTCTCAATTCAATGTTCCCCGATTACTCGAATATGACTGGACCGAATTTGTTTTTTAATTGTTTGAAAGGGTATACTTCCCAGAAGGTCCCATAATCATCAAGTCAGGATCCTGATAATGGGATCCTGGAGAAATAGAGAGAACTCTTCAAATTTTATAGACACACCAGAAGCGATTTGGGTAGTTTTAGAAAGAGTACTTTCTCGGAGTGATCCCATTTAAATTTGGTAAAGATTAGATGAAGAACTTCGGAGAAAGGCAACGGAACTCCTCATTAAATGTAGCAAATTTGTGTCTCTTACTGGGATTGCTGAAATTTCATGTCTGTCTATTGTTTACACCAGTTCATAACAAAAAATCACACTGGTACGCTGTGAAAACCCTATACACATGTGAACCACTAAAAAGTGAAAAATAAAAACTTTTTTGCAAAAAATAAAACCGACTTCACACAAAAAAGTGAAAAATAACTTTAGCTTCAGAAGTCGGTGACAAAAAAACTAAATCAATCAAATGAAGGTCACCGACTTCTGAAGCTAAAGTTATTTTTCACTTTTTTGTGTGAAGTCGGTTTTATTTTTTGCAAAAAAGTTTTAAGAAACGCATTGAAAAAAATAAAACTCCTAGACGTTTGTATCTTCTTACGAATGTGCAACATTTTGCTATGCGTGTCACCGTAGGCGCCAACACAGATGAACAAAAGATTTGTCGACTCACTGTCGTGTCTACGGTGGTCATGCTACGGAAGCAGGTTAGTCTTTAATCGCATGATAAAGAAGATTTGTATTAGTAATAGAGAGGTATGGAGGCAGAATACATGCTGAGCCAACTCCAAATAAATTAGGATAAAGGGCCAGTGAATTGAAATAATTAAACAAGACAACACTGATCTATAGTAAAATATGTTGATCTTATTTACTTTGTTCTAGTTTCCATACTAAAAAAGTGTTATGGGAATTTTCAGTTTTTTTTCTTCTATCTTATGGCCTGTGACATTGTTCTCATGGAAAAGTGAATCAGTGAGGAAACAAGCATCCTATGTGCTAGAAAGACAAAGTGTTGTATAGAGACTTGAAAAGTTAGAGACATCCGACCAGCTCCATAAACACTGGTTTGCTGCGTAGATGATGACCACCGCTAAGTGCTATAGCAGACTATAATCTATCTGTGTCAAATTTCATCCAGATCTGTTCAGTGTAAGATTACCAGTGCCAGTTAGTGATGTTTCTTACTGCAATAAGGTTAAAAGGTAGGCATAATAAAAACAAAATGGTTTTCTAAAAAAGTAAATTATATTTTTAAACAAAATAGCAATACTTCACATAGATTATACTGCATTGAACATAGTTCTGGTCTCAGATCTATTAAATTGGTAACCATCCATTACTTAAATGTATCATATAATGGACCTCATGCAACATTTAAAAGAAAATGTTACTGTTACTACTAGCCTGGATTATCCCACTGCTGGGCAAAGGACTCTCCCCATGATTTCCAGTTGTTTCAATCCAGGGCTAATGGGGATAAAAGAAAATTATGTCAAATTAAACCAAACTTCCAACTGTTGCTAATTTGGCACAACAGTGTTGCTGATTTGGCACAACAGTGTTGCTGATTTGGCACAACAGTGTTGCTAACTTGGCACAACAGTGTTGCTAATTTGGCACAGCGGTGTTGCTAATTTGGCACAACAGTGTTGCTGATTTGGCACAACAGTGTTGCTGATTTGGCACAAGTGTTACTAATTTGGCACAACATTGTTGCTAATGTGGCACAACATTGTTGCTAATGTGGCATAACAGTGTGGCTGATTTGGCACAACAGTGTTGCTAATTTGGCACAACAGTGTTGCTGATTTGGCAGAGAAAGTGTTTGATTTTTGCAGCCATTGTGCTTTGATTTGCATAAAAGGCTTTAGAGCAGGACCCCTGGAAGTTCGTAATGCTGTTCCAGGGAATTCCAGGGAAGGTGATGTGTAATATTTATGAAAAAAGAAAAAGAATTTTCATGCAACTAAACATCTATTAATACTGAAGAAATGAGATGACTTATAATAAACTATACTCCATTTATTACAACTTCTGACAAAAATAAATTTTCTTCAATAGGTAGAGTTCCAGCTCATTTTGATTGATTAGGTACTAAAGTCTTTAAAAATTATGTTAAATTAAATCTGTCTATAAGAATCATGCAGTTTACTTCTATGCATGTCATTTAGAAGTAGTTTTGAAATAAAGCTAGAATCACCAGCAATCAACTTTCAATCATGGAATTTATTCAGATAACATGGTGCGTTTTGATTTATTAGAATCCAGTTCTTCAGAATGTCTCTAACATGCTACCTTTTTTGCCAATTCTAATTAGACCGATTTATATAAAAGATGGAGAAAACTAATTTACAATAAATAAGCATAGATTAATAACTAACTAAGGCACTAAACATCGTTATACAGGAACTCATGATTTGGTTCAGTTAAATGGCTTGTAGGCTAAAGCCCGTCCTACTGCCATTTGTAACTCCTTGATGTGAACCTCTGCAGCAATATGTTTGTGGATGAAGTGCGATGTAACTACGACATTGCATACTGTGCAGTAGTGGTCGGCTCCATTCAACTGAAAAAAACTAAAGATGTAACCAGGTTGTAATAATTTTTTTTTAGATCAAAGTCATTCCTAGACCCTTATGAACTTGGAAGGTTGTATTGATGATTTGATGATTATAATTCTGTAACAAAATAAGTCTTACAGCTGCAAATCATATCTACATCAACATAAAACCTAGAACTGGCCTGTAAATTGCAATAACGTAAGAAATTTGAATTTCATAGGCTGCCCTGGAGCATCTGCTTTAAGGTAAAGGAATTTATCAGTAGTTTGAGTCTGGATTTGTTTCTGGCTAGTGACTGTATTATGACTGCATCAGAGAGCGGACCTAGTGTAACAGATTTTCAACAGTAACTTTCAGATTTTGCCAAAAAGATCTGCAGCAGCCTAGGACTCGCATAAATATCCTTAGCGATGAGGGGTATACAGATAAAAATATAATAGTATTCGCTTTAGCCCTTATTATATGGGAACTAAATTTAAAAATCAATAACCAGCTGTACTTAAAGTGGCATACATTTATAACAAAGTCCTTAGCAACACATTTTAGTTAGAATTTTCCTGGATCCTTATCTGATACTACCGCCTGGGCTATCTAATCCTCGACAAAAAAGAACAATAACCAACCTTTCTGATTAAATTCTCCTGGAATTCCTCGGCATGTGGGTAAGATTCTAAGATTTTTCGATGATTTTCAGAAGTCTTATGTCGCTCTTTGCAAAGTACGTCTCGAACCATTTCTGTCTCACAGAACACACATCTGAAGAGCTCCCCAGCCGTCAGCAAGCCGTGGTAAGCATCAGAAGACACTACCAGCTTTTTACCACCTTTCAAAGTTACGATGAGAAAATTTTGTGGTTCTGCCAAGTTTGTCGGCGGGTCTTTCACTTCTACATGCGTTATTTTGGGCTGTCTCAATGCTGGGACGGACATTTTTTAGGTTTTGGTGGAAGAGAATAAATTTCCTGATGACGTGTTTGCGAAAATCACAAAAATTATTTTCACTCAAAGCACTATCAACACTAGGGGGTAGGAGCTTGAATTGAAATAAGCCGCCAGCAGTGTTGCCATTTTCCTATTGAAATCACAGATTAAATATTAGTGGCTAGCTAATTGAAATCAATGAGAGGTTTTCTTTTTGAGAATGGAGCCGGCAACTGTGGAACCAATGGCGCTAGCACCGCTTGTACCAAACTTATTCATTGGTTAAAAATCTGTCAATGTCATTTTATATTAAAAAAAAAAACTTTTTAGTTTTTGCGTGCTGCGCGAGCTGCAAGCAGCTCGCGTGCTAGTGGTGCTAAATGTAATATTAATTCTCAAACACGACCCTAAAAGAAGTCTTCCACTTGTCAAACTCTAGTGAAATCTATATATCTATATATATGTCACCGTAAAATTGTCAAATACGTTATATTACAATATAACGTGTATCTCTCTAGCGATATTGTAAAGTCTCGAATTATTGTCAACTGAACATACGGAAGTATCTCTTGCCCCCATAAACGGGACTTGGGGCACCCCCCCGTTAGGTTAGCTAGGTTCCTTTAAACCCTGCACTCGGAAATAGGGGCCCCGCGAAGCGGGGCTCCGTCGACTACGCTTTTTAGGGGAATATGAAGTGTTTTAAGGTTAGGTTATATTAATCGATATTTCTCAGGAATGGTACAGTATCTTTTCATGAGAGTGGTACCACTGGGCAAGGGGGACCCCTCCTTCACTCCACACCGCGTGAGTTGACTACCATCGCATGCATTTCACAAAAAATAATGCGTTTTATTGTAAGCAGTATGTTCATTTGACAATAATTCGCGACTTTACAATATCGCTAGAGATATTAAAATATAACGTTTTTGACTGACACTGACACTGTGTTTGAAAAACTTTTTCTGTACATTGAAGGAATATATTAAAAAAATAAAAATTGAGGGGGGTTTAGAAACAGTTAAGAGCACGAATAAAAAAAAAAATCTGTCTGTTTGTTTGTACACGCTAATCTTCGGAACTACTGGACGGATTTGAATGTTTTTTTTTTATTGTATAGATATTAAGTCTGGGCAACATATAGGCTATAATTTATCGTGGAAACTTGAACACCTGATGCAGAACCGCAACAGACCAGCTAAACTATAAGAGATACAAAAATGCCACCATAGCAAAAATTGTTTCACGTGATGAGCATTTTCTGCTGAGAGAATAAATTTGACGATCTGGAACACCTGATGTGGAACTCCAAGAGCCCAGCTACACCATAACACATATAGGAATGACGTCTTAGCAAATGTTGTCCAATTTGATGAGCACTCTCTGCTGATTCATAAAAATCGAAGATCTGGAACACCTGTCGTGGAACTCCAAGAGCCCAGCTACACCATAACACATATAGGTAGGAATGACGTCTTAGCAAAAGTTGTTCAATTTGATGAGCACTTTTTGCTGACTTATAAAAATCGAAGATCTGGAACACCTGTTGTATGAGCACTTTTTGCTGACTTATAATAATCGAAGATCTGGAACACCTGTTGTGGAACCCTAAGAGCCCAGCTACACCATCACACATATAGGAATGACGTCTTAGCAAAAGTTGTTCAATTTGATGAGCACTTTTTGCTGACTAATAAAAATCGAAGATCTGGAACACCTGTTGTATGAGCACTTTTTGCTGACTTATAAAAATCGAAGATCTGGAACACCTGTTGTGGAACTCCAAGAGCCCAGCTACATCATAACACATATAGGAATGACGTCTTAGCAAAAGTTGTTCAATCTGATGAGCACTCTCTGTTGACTTATAAAAATCGAAGATCTGGGACACCTGTTGTGGAACTCCAATAGCCCAGCTACACCATAACCATAACACATATATTATAGGAATGACGTCTTAGCAAAAGTTGTTCAATCTGATGAGCACTCTCTGTTGACTTATAAAAATCGAAGATCTGGGACACCTGTTGTGGAACTCCAATAGCCCAGCTACACCATAACCATAACACATATATAGGAATGACGTCTTAGCAAAAGTTGTTCGATGTGATGGGCACTTCCTGTTGACTTATAAAAAATTGAAGATAAGAAACATCTGATGTGAAAATTATTGCAAAGCTATCACTAATTTCACTGTATAATTAAAAAATAACATAAGCTGGGAGTACATCCACGCGGTAAAGCCGGTTACAGTTTAGGAATGATTTTCGATGACGATGGTATACTGGCCAAAACTCCCATTTATTATTTTATTTTATCGAATAAATATGTCTTCGGGCTTATGTTATTTGAGTGTTTAATTTCCTTTTCCATTTATCTTTGTGACTCGGGGCCTATCCGGTAACGCAGGGGAGCAGTCACTTAGATTTTAACTGATCAGGTATCTTCACAACAAAACTATAACCATGTCTAGAAAGAAGTCAAATCTTTCCCAATGTTCCAAAGGAGCTAAAAGATTGAGGATCATAAGATCCCAAGAATCTCTAACGAAGAGCGTCAGGAAATATTTGATGCTGTTCGAGAACATCAGGCTGCAACTTGCTCCGCGGAAACCTCTTCGGATCGCTAAGCACGCCTGCGTTCTCAGCGCATTTACGCATCTACATCCAGGTCTCTAGAGACCAGTGAAGACTGACCGCTGATCGTGAACGTCACGCATTGTCTCGCGAGTTGGAGACGTTCACGGATAAAGAATTGCGCTTGAGTTTTCAGCGTATCTAGGCATCTGCTTCTAGGTCTCTAGAGACAAGTGCGGAACGTAATGCGCGACTGTCCGCTGATCGTGAGCGACATGCATTGTCTCGCGAATCGGAAACGTTTACCGATACAGAATCACGCTTGATTTCTCAGCGTATTCGCACATCTACTAACAAATCTTTTGAAACGAGTGATGAACGTGATGCGCGACTAACTGCTGCTCGAGATATCATACATTGCCCTGAACACGCACGTAACAAAATATTCATAATAGTTAGAAAGTGAGAGAGAAAGAATTGCTGGAGTACGGCATGAAGAGACAGAAGAAGAGCGCGAAGACTTCGACATTCTCTGAACAGAATGTCGATATCATCTGAAGAATAGCCGTAGGGCATGGCGACCTTCCTTGGGTTGATAAGGAACGGAGTGCATTTACGTATACTCCTATGATTGAATACGCCACATATTCCGCCATCGGAGGTATGGTTCAAAATTGTAGGTATTTTTGTGAAGCTGTTAAATGGCAAAAAGAAACAAACGGTATGTGTTGCTCAGGTGGGATAGATAAGTTATTTTCCCGTCCACGGGCTCTTAGAATTTAACATCAGACGTTTCAGATCTTCGATTTTGACGACCCCGTTGTCGCTGGCATAAGCAACAGGGTCCGCGTATGAAGTCGCGGGCAGAAGCTAGTGCCAAATAAAGCCCAAGAAAGGTTCCAGTCCTGCCACCCTATAGTTACGCCACTGGCCCTGCGGCAGGGTGAACAATTAAAATATAGGCCCTGCTTGCATACACACAATACGATTGGCAGAGTCCCTGCAGGCAGGGCCCTGCATGCAGTGCTTTGAGTAGGGCCTTTAGCTGTAGTGGTGCGTTTAGCGCGCTGCAGTGGCACGCCTGCATTGAAGGCACCCGATGGAGCCAAGTGCGTTACTTATGTACGTCAGAATCGCAGGTATACTTTTCAGATCAGCCTAAATTGCAGTTATTTGGTACCTTCTGTGTACCCTTACGTACCCCTCCTAAAAGTCTCTGTGTTGTACCTACACCCGTACAGTGATATTTTAGCCCAGCCCGGCTAGCATGGGCAGGGGATAAAATTTTTATCCACCGGTTATTTCCACTGACAAGGGACAAAATTCAAACAAAAGTGGAAATAACCGGTGGATAAAATTTTATCCCCTGCCCATGCTAGCCGGGCAGATGGCTGTTTATGGAATGTACTTCTTGTAATGTACTTGAGAGAAGATAATAAATAAAACAAGTATTATTATGTCTTGTTTTCATGGAATAGAAAAACTGGAATAACGAAAACAAGACCTGATAAAACTATTTCATCATTATAAAATAAGACTCGTGGTTGTGACATGTAAAAATATAAATTGAATAATAACAGCGGTTGCTAAGCAATGCCGACATCTGACAAGTTTAAAAGGTTATCAAAAATAATAAGGTTCTAGTTATCATACTCCTTAACATCCTCCCTTTTTGACAACCCTGTTACTATATCAAACCAATTTATTTTCCGATTGATACAATCCGTGGCTTATGTAATGCTTTGGTCAATATATCCGCTAGTTGGAACTCGCTGGGAACGTATTCCACAGGTATTTCTCCATTAACAACGAGTTCTCTCACATAGAAATGTCGAATAGCAATATGCTTAGTTCTTCTATGGAGTTCTGGATTGTATGAGATCTTTATGGCTGCATCATTATCAACCTTTAGCTTAGGTATTTCTTTCAATTTAGATATTTCATCAAAGAGCCTTTTGATCCAGACAATCTCTCTAGCCGCTTCACTGGCAGCAACCAATTCAGCTTCGGTGCTTGATATCGCAACACATGTTTGTCGTCGACTTGTCCAAGATATTGCTCCTCCAGAGTATAAGCATAATTTGCCTGATGTCGAACGTCCGGTACTTTGGTCTCCACCGTGGTCAGAATCACTGTAGCATTCTAGAATTCCAGCATTGCAGCTCTTCTTAAAAACTATTCCATAGTTGAAAGTTCCTTTGATGTATCTTAGGATACGTTTCAGCCTCTGGATGTCTTCTTTAGAAGGGTTTTCTAGACTCCGGGATACAACGCTTACAGCATATGCTAAGTCCGGTCTGGTTTCAACGGTCAGATATGCCAGTGCTCCCACAGCTTCTCTATACAGAAATAAAGCAGGTTCTACTACCTCTTTATCCAGATCTGGCAGTCCATCTTTTTGTATAGGAGTGGTAAAAGGTTTGCAGTCACTCATACCAAAATGATCTAAAACTTTTTGAGCATAGTGCTTTTGCGACACTTGTACATTACCGTCCGCGTCATGGTCCTCTATTTCTAATCCTAGAAAATAGGACGCATCTTTTATTGTGATTTTAAATCTTCTCTTCAATTCTCTCATTAACTTTTCAGAATCTTCTCGTTGAATATTGTCGCCTAAAATATTTTCCCTGGGAAAAGTTTTCGAAGTATTCATGACTGCTACCAGCCTTCTATGTTGTCTGAATTATCAATAAAAATAAGTGCTATTTTATGTGTTTTTTTATGGTCTCTCGGTCATTTCACAAAATAGCTTGCAGTTTGTACCTGCCTACCTAGTTGTTTTAAATAGTTGTAATAAAACTAAAATGAAATATGTAAATCTACAAATTTTATTTTGTAAGTAAATCGTTTTTCACACTAACTCAAATACTTACAATTTTCTTCACGATCAAATGATATCAATAGTTTTAGCCTTATTCCAGGATGCATGGTCGTGGGTGGCATATACCCCCACCATCTCTTATATTTTTGTAATTTGCTAAATACGGGGTTGGTCTGCGTATTTATTTACTTACTGCAGGCTACCCCAAGCTTAGTCATTTTCCATGCGGGGGCTAATACTTTTCGTTTCGGGATCTTAGTTATTATGGACGATGTAAGCAGAACTTGACAAAGAATTAAATTGTTATCATTCAAAAACATCTCATTTCGTGATTAAGGTTTTCTAAATAGACAAGTTTTATTAACTAAATGGCCCGCCGATTGACAACAAAATAATTTGGTCCACCTTCAAATAAGATTAGTAGAGCAGCCTTGTGCTAAATAATGACAAACTTAATCTTTTACTTATTTCAGTTATGGTGCATCTTTGTAACTTACAAATATCAGCAGCTGCGGCAAAACACAGATTAAAAGGCACGGATTATGATATCGACGGTTTTGTTAGTCAACTTTTCGCATCTAGGAGAATTGTAGAGCTAGTTGACAAATTGTCTGAAGAAGCTGCAAACAGAATATACAATTATAAGAAAAAAACCTTAATTGTCGATAGACACGGAGCCCCAGTTTACAACGAAAAAGGCACAGAGAGTAGATCGAAAGACAAAATATATGATATTGATGGTTTTATTAACGAAGTTTTAGCGTCAAAGAAGATTCATGAGCTATTGGCCGAATTGACTGTAAATGCTGCGAGCAAGATTATGCGTTTTAATGGAAATAGTGAACTAAAAAGTAAAAAAGCAAAAACCAACCAAGGAAAGATTGAATTACAAGCGATTATTAAGGACATGCTTTCACTGTCTGAAAACTCCCAGCTCAAATACGATGACGACGAAAGCGATACAAATGAAAAAGTGCAGTCCAAAGAGGAAACAAACAAAAATGATTCGCATAAAAAACCAATCGACCTAAACAAACATTCGCGAGACGATGCGAATGGTCATTATGGGAAGGTAGATCCAAATAAATACAGCGAATCAAGTCATAGTAATCATGGTGGTACAAATAATGAAGAACAAGAGAACAGTAAAAAAAAACATAACTATCGAGAAGAAAAGGGCTCGGGTCACATACATTCCCGTGAAGCACAAAATTCAGAACATAAAGATATTGGAAAACAAAAGACGAGTCACATGGACAAAAGCATTAGAGAAGACGAAAGCCTTTCAAGTTCAGACGAAGAAAATCACTACCCACCACCTTCTGAAGAAAAGACCAACCGAGAAGTGACAGAAACTAAAGAAGAAACTGAACATCGGAGCATGGATAAGAAAATTATAGTAAATGTTAGTCACGAAGACAATGTGAACAATAATAAAATGGTTACTGGTGATAATTCTTATCGTGAAGTTGACAGTAGTAAAAGTTCTGAAGACAGTGGTGACCGTAGACCTCCAGAACGACCTCAAGAACATTCTCTCGAAGACCGGAGGTACAAAGAACAATCAGCCGGAGGTCAAGTCAAACCAATCATACGAATAGAAGGCGGCAAGCAGTATACGTATGTCCAAGACGCGGATTACGCGGAATATCATGAGAAATTGGCTGAATGGCGAAAGACACATCCAGAAAATGCAACGGAGTTATTTTTTTAGTGAATTAGGTGTTTAGTTACTTAATTAGAATAAATTGGTTGTTAGTCCATGCTGATTTTTTTTGTACTACCTACCTACTGGTTAACTGTAGCTTAGCAACGTGCCACCGGTTTCAAAACAGCTTGATGTCCGTACTAGCACAGTCTATACTGTGGTACTAGCTACTGTAATGTAGTGATTATATACTCTGTGGTACTGTATTGGGGCGGGGTGACCCATGAACAAGAAAAATCAGGTAGGTAAGCTAAAATCACAGAGCATCCTAAAATAAAGCGAGATGAAGGTAAGTGGACCCACGCAGTGATGAAATTACACATTTACCTATTTTAGTTCTGGCCGAGAAAAAGTAAACAAACGAAACTTTTAATTAAATATTTTTCTCTGGTTAACATTCCTAAATTAATCGTTTTCAACTCGACTAAATATATTAACGGAACATCTCTAGATGCAAGCGAAACGAATGATCTGTCATTTGAACTGTCAATTAACTAGCTATGTGCTGTCAAATACTGTCAATGTGCCTCAATGTCAGTGGTTTGGTCGTATTTATTTACTTTTAGTTGTTAAATAAAAAAAACACTGCTTTGCCTCGTGATCGGATAACTTTAGAAGTAAACTAAATTATTGTTTAAAAAACTTTCGTACCTACTCCAACTTTATACGTGGTGTCTCCTTTTCATGTGGTAATTAAATTATTGTTTTCTATCTAATCAAATGTTTTCAAATCAAATGAATAATGTTTAAATATTTGCAAGAAAATACATACACATTATTCGTGGGCGTCGGATTAATGAACCAACTAATTTTTTCTTTGCGAATGTTTCTTGTAATTGGGGTATTTCTTCAGTTTTTCAGTTTCCAAATTAATTGGATTATTCCCTTGGGCAGGTGAATAAAAGAAGAACAATTATTCCAATCTAATTTATTTCCACATGCTGTCACAGTCTGTATGAATCAGTCAAAACTACTTTTGACCAATGAAAACTAGTTAAAATTACTTTTAATTGATGAAAACTAGTCAAAATTACTTTTTATTGATGAAAACTAGTTAAAATTACTTTTAATTGATGAAAACTAGTTAACACTTTCACAGCCGATCACGTGCAGAGTACGTCCCAGGTTGATTGTATTGTGACGCTGATCACGTTCTCAGTACGTGACTGACTTTCTTAGTGTTTGTTTTAAAACGACGTCCGTAGTCCGTGTTTGGCGTGCATTGATATAATAGTGTAGTGCTTTAGCTACGCACACATGTAAGAATAACCGTGGTGGGGCGCTTGGTGTGAGCGGAACAAGCTATCGAGTGTCGCGCTGCGCCAGTGTTACTGCCCAGACTGCAACGTGCCTTTATGCTACCATCCTTGCTTCAAAATGTTTCATACACGCAAAAATTACACGACTTGAACACGCAAAAGTCCATGTTCGACTTTTTTTTTTTTCCATAAAACCTCTTTTTTATTCTACATTTTTAAATAAAAAAAACTAATTTACGTCTGTTTTTTATTTTTATCCTAGAAATAAACAAGTCAATAGTATAAATAAAAAAATAATTATAGATTTATCATTGATAGTTCTCATTTTATAAATGTTGCAATATCGGCGAAAATCGCCGGCGAACCATGGAATCCGCGTTTTAAAATCTTCGGCTGTCAAAGTGTTAAAATTACTTTTGGCCGCTGAAAACTATTTTAACAAAAGTAAAGTCTAACATTTAAGTACTTAGAAACTTATTAGGTTGTTAGGTATTTTTTTAAACATCATGTAATTCTAGGACTAGGTGGTAACTGAGGCATTTTAACACAACATATTTTTAGTGCTGAAAAAGCATTAACTTCGGTTTTAACTGACACCTGTCAAAAGTAGTTTTGATTGATTAACAGTTTTGACTGTAACACATTCTCTTAATAAAATTTATGATCATCTGATTTTCTTTTTTTTCTTTTAATGGGAGGTTGGCAAGGGCACCTCTGGGATTGCCTGGCTCTGTTCGCCTGTAGAGAAGAATCTTCAAATTGTTTGCCGTCCAATGACATACAAAAAGAACATATTTTCAAACAAAAAACCTTAATTTCTCAGGTAAACAATGGCAGAGGTGGATACCAGTGATCTTTCAAACACAGTTTTCATAGATGTTGCGTCCAGTTCTCAGTACCCACTAGTTGAATGTGTGGAGACATCAGAGGAGGTCAAGGTGGAACAAAACAAGTGAGAACTACTTTCCTGTATTGTAATTTTTGTTTATTCAATAAGATTTGGAATTTATTTATTCAATGCACAATGTACACAACCAATTTCACGCTTAAAACTAGTGAGTACATGACCCTGTTAGGGCGCAGCAAGATAACTTATAACTAATACTTAACTAACTACTTAATTAATATTGCAGAGAATCTATTACACATTAAATACTATATTCATTAAACTTACATCTAGCTTTACACAATTAAGCAAGTAAAAATTAACTAACTAAATAAAAATAAAACCATCAAAATATTTTTAAATGTCGTACCTACATGAACTAATAATAATCATAAAAATGTAAAAAAAATTGTTAAAAAATTGAATAAACATGTCATATAAAATAATAAATAAATAGGTAACCATAAAATATCATTTTACATAAAATAACTAATATTAAAACAAACACATGCTTATATATTGGAGTCTATTTTAACATTTTAACTTCCATAAATTCTTGGATATTATAATAACACTTTTCTAAAAGCAATGACTTTAACCTAGCTTTAAATACACATAGTGTTCTTGTGGACCTTATATTTTCAGGTAATTTGATGGAATTTTTCAATGCCACCTGGAAGGAAAGTACTCGAAATACTGCAGATAGCAAATTTTACTCAAAGGAAACATTCTTTTATTTTTAAAAAGAAACAAATCTGCATTCACAGATTTTCGAAAATTCGTTTGTCACGCTCGCGAATCGCATCGCAGTTTTGTGTGGGAGCCCATAATTATATTTTTTAATCTATGTGTAAATCAAAGTTTTTGATCACTGTGTACACGGTGGCGCTGGCAATACGACAAATTAAATTTGCATAATATGGGTTAATAGAAAGAAATAGTTAATAAATTAAATAGCATATACCAGTAGCGAAGGGTTAATTTTTGTAAGAGGTAAGTTGCAGTACGTATCCTCAATGTGATGTTATTTGTCTATAGAATAATGGCTGCCATTTTTCAGGAAATCTGGTAGGAATCGGGTTGTGTGGAACCTTCGCTACTGGCGGCGTACACCCTATGACGTTCCCAGTCTGCATAGAAAATTTCTGGCGCCTTAAATGATTTAGAATCGGCTAGGCATTACGATGACCCAGTTAACATGAACCACAAATCAATATTTTCTTCCTCAGTCGCTCAACATCACCTCTAGAAGCGTACCTAGCAACCCAGCCACGCCGCATCCGCTGCCCAGAATGCAAGCGCTACACAGCGGAAACGGAAGAGAAGATGCTACGTCATATCCGCAAGATGCACCGCGGAGAGAATCCCTTCCAATGCTTCATGTGTGACTATTCTACGTATAATAAAGTCCTGTTCGAAGAGCATGTGCGGATTCATCAAGGTTTGTCTTTTTCATATTAAAAGTATACAGGGAGTAAACCACCTCATCACGAAGTTGTCAACCAAGCATTCCGTACATCAAACTAAGTAACTTTACGCAATAATGATAGCTGGGAAACGACTTGTGGGTAACGACTTCTTTTTTGGGGGGAAAAATCATATTTATTGGGAGTCACTCAATGTAACGATGGATTGAATAGTACGGGGGTCGCAGAGGTGTTTTTTTTTTAAATAGACTTACTGTTCGTAAGCCCCGACTTACGAACAGTAAGTCGTGGGTTCGAACCTAGATAGGCACATTACTTTGTGTATATTAAATTTCATCACCACTACTCTCAAAACGGTAAAAGAAAACATCGTGAGGAAACCGGCATGTCTTAGAACCAATAAATTACAAATCCGCACTGGGCCCGCGTGGTAGATTATAGCCCATTCCCTCTCATAGAGAGGAGACCTGTGTCCCAGCAGCGGGAACATAAACAGCCGAAGCCGAACCCGACATAGTTGGGAAAAGCCTAAACAGATGATATCTTGACATCTTTCTAAATCTTTGCCAACAGGTATAAAACCCTACAAATGCTCTCACTGCTCTTACCGGAGCGTCTCAAAGAAGAACACGAAGAAACACGAGTTGATTCATCGACCAGACAACCCTCACAAATGTGAGCAGTGCGGCTTCATAGCGCGCCACGCGAAGGCGCTAAAGCATCATGAGCTAAGTCACGGAATGCAGGTGGTGAAGGAGTGCGCCGTGTGCCAGGAAACCTTCTGCAGCGTCAACAGTTATACTGCGCATCGGAGGGCCCGAAAGAGGTGAGTAGACGGAGAGTTTATAGCTGGTGAGTTAGTTTTGCTGGGGAGCAGTGGCGAAGGATCCATACAACCCGATTCGTACTGGATTACTTTTGAAAATAGCACAGTCAGTATTCTATAGATAAATAACTAGCTGATGTAACGTTTTTAGTTGTAGTCCACGTTAGTGGTGAAACTACAAGGTTACAGTGGCGCCCAACGTGGGGCGCGAGCCGTGTTAGGTTTTTTCTGCCGTATCGTCTATTAGTTATCTTGGTGATGGTGACTGGCGGGTGTGCTAACTCTATTTTGTAATTTCAGACTGCGGGAAAAAAATTACCAACCGTGTTTTTTTTCTCCAACCTACATAATTTTTTAAAAAAAAAAACGACCGTTGAGCGGATCAATTTTAAAACCCTCATACACGCTACACTGACCCACGCAACTTCGTCTGCGTCACATGAAAGAGAAAAAGATCGAAGGAATAAATTTTCCTCGTTTATGCAACATATATTAGTGTAGATGTAGATATATCATCACGCTACGACCAAAAGGAGCGGAGCATAAATGAAATAATATTTCATTTATGCTTCGCTCCTTTTGGTCGTAGCGTATAAATGAAATAATATTTCATTTATGCTCCGCTCCTTTTGGTCGTAGCGTGATGATATATCTACATCTACACTAATATTTTAAAGAGGAAAATATAGTATTTTTGTGTGTGTGTGTGTTTGTAATGAATAAGCTCAAAAACTCCTGTGCCGATTTCAAAAATTCTTTCACCATTGGAAAGCTACATTCCCCCTTAGTAACATAGGCTACATTTTATCCCCGTACTCCCACGGGAACAGGAACTATGCTGGTAAAACCGCGTGACGTCCGCTGCTAGCCTATAACCTTCCTCGATAAATAGACTATCCAACACAAAAAGTTTTTTTCAATTCCAATGAGTAGTTCCTGAGATTAGCGCGTTCAAACAAACAAACAAACTCTTCAGCTTAATAATATTAGTCTAGATAGCTGTAATCACATTAAAGATATGTACTGGGGACTTAGTTCCGTGATTTCTTCTTCCCAGCTAAAATACTAGGAAATGTCGAAGAGTGGGTGTTTTAGGGGAGTTTCTCTTGTAAATTTTGTAGTTCAAATAGTGCTGATTATCAGTCTAATTTGAATAAATGGCTTTTAATTTTGTTAAATCAAATCACACCGCCTGCGAGCGTCGTCTGCGAGAAATTGGACAGACTCTGTTCAATTTCTCGCAGACGGCGGTCGCGTGAAGTGGCTATGCTTGGAGTTTTCTGTGTGATCGAATCAGAAATGAAGACATTCGCAAAAAGACCAAAGTTACCGACCTAGCCCGAAGAGTTACCAAAGTTAAGTGGCAGTGGGACATTGCTCGCAGAACGGATGGCCCATGGGGTCGAAACATTCTGGAGTGACGACCATGAATCGGAAGACGTTGCGTTGGAAGGCCTCCTACTAGGTGGGGTTGACCTGGTGAAGGTTGCGGAAATCCGCTGGATGCGGGACTGGACAATATGGTGACACTAGGGGGAGGCCTATGTCCAGCAGTGAACGTCTTCCGGCTGATTTGATTATGATGATGATGAGAGTCCAATAGTGCAATATAGTTTAAGCATTCGTTTGGCTCCGTTACAAAAGTTCCGTCAAGTGAGTGAACAAAAGTGGCCTCAAATTACTGGATAGCGGATTTGATTAGCGGTATTATTGAATTTAGTTTATATTTCTTTTTGTATTTAAATCTTCCTCTCTCATACTATATTTTTGTCTTTTGCTGAGCCCGACAGGATCCACAATGATCTCAATTTTTTAACTTACCACCTGAGTACACATTGTGAAATACAAATAAAGTTTGAGTATTGAGAATTGTAAAGTTCCTCCTTGGACCAGCGCCATGTTTTTTTACGGAAACCTTTCTCTAAACACCCATTTCTTTTTCAGATGCCCAGAATGCAAGAAAATGTTCTGCGCCCGCCTCTATGATCAACACCGGTTTGATGCACACGGAGTCAAAAAGAAAGAAAGAAAGACGGCCTCCAAAAAGAGTTTATTCACCTGCGCCATTTGCAAATGGGAGGGCAACAGTAAGCCGCGGATATTGTTACATTTGATACATCATCCTGAACAAGAGGTAGATGAGAGTGTCGTAGATACGCTGATTTTGAGGGAGTTGGGAATAATGGGGGACCCTAGTGCTGTATTAGTTTAAATGGCTACGTATCATAATACCTAAGTTTATTATAACTATTTTCGATACAACTACGGTGCAAAGACTTACTGTTTAAAATATCTAAAGATCATTTCACAGATTTTTTGTTATAACTAATGAACGAAATCCATAAAGGACCTTTCATCTACGGTTGACTCACCTAAACTTAAACTTTTTTTCTGCATTGGGTCTTGCTAGCTGGCGTGAGGAGCGTAGGCCGAAGGCCGGCGGAACGACGATGATGTTTGTGACAGAAAGTGGATTTGTAATGTAAAATGCGAGCGTAGCGAGCGCGCGTCACTTCCAATCAATGTCATAGCCAATATTTTAAAAACCATTAGATTAATCGTTCGTCAGTGCGATTGATCTTAGTATTCTTAGTTGAATCAAAATTAGGTAAGTTAAACAGTAGGTGAGTCGTCCAATACTCGTTATGAGCATATGTTGTGAATCAACCGTAGTTATAATGACAATAGTTGAGATAAACTTGTGATACGTCACCGTTGAAATGCTTTCAAATAAGTTTTTTTCAATCAAAGACTGTAAATAGGCATTAAAATGAAATTAATTAAAAATATATATATTTACAATTTAAATCTGGACTTTATTTTAATACTACGCTTGCTTTTGGCCGTATTTCGTATGAAGTGAAGTTTTGATGCAGCCAAGGGTGAAACACGTTTGCCTAGAAAAAACCGATTCACTCGAACTTTGAAGAGTTGCTACGCCGCTACGCCGTATATCTGCTTGTCCAAAGTGGATATTCATTTTTAACCGACTTCCAAAAAGAGGAGGTTATCAATTCGTCTGTATGTTTTTTTTTTTTTTTTTTTTTTTTTGTGTTTGTTACCTCATAACTTTCGACTGAGTGAACCGATTTTGATGATTCTTTTTTTATTTGAAAGCTGGTGCTTCCCATGTGGTCCCATTTTAATTTGCTGAAGATCTGATGCTGGTCTTCGGAGATATACAATGGAACTCTTCAAAAATGTACGGCAAATCTGCAGTGATTGCTGTTATCGCTTGTAGGTTTATTGTTTATACAACATCATGACGTAATATCACGCCTGTATGCTCTGAGGGGATACGCAGATGTGTACAATATTCCGAGATTTCGACAGTTAGGTGTATTAAGACCCATTTATTGGGGATAAGCCTATTACCTTGACATGTTTTGTTTTTTTTATTGGCAAGGGTACTTCAAGGGTATTTTGATGAGAATTTGGTTAGGTTCTGATTATGGGATCCATGACAAAGGAACGGAACTCTTCAATTCTTAGAAGCAAATTAACGATACTCGGCCAAATCTTTTAAAGGCTATCCGGATATTTGAGTCACGCACCATATCGTCGTTATTAACCGACTTCAAAAAGGAGGAGGTTCTCAATTCAATGTTCCCCGATTACTCGAATATGACTGGACCGAATTTGTTTTTTAATTGTTTGAAAGGGTATACTTCCCAGAAGGTCCCATAATCATCAAGTCAGGATCCTGATAATGGGATCCTGGAGAAATAGAGAGAACTCTTCAAATTTTATAGGCACACCAGAAGCGATTTGGGTAGTTTTAGAAAGAGTACTTTCTCGGAGTGATCCCATTTAAATTTGGTAACGATTAGATGAAGAAATTCGGAGAAAGGCAACGGAACTCCTCATTAAATGTAGCAAATTTGTGTCTCTTACTGGGATTGCTGAAATCTCATGTCTGTCTATTGTTTACACCAGTTCATAACAAAAAATCACGCTGGTACGCTGTGAAAACCCTATACACATGTGAACCACTAAAAAGTGAAAAATAAAAACTTTTTTGCAAAAAATAAAACCGACTTCACACAAAAAAGTGAAAAATAACTTTAGCTTCAGAAGTCGGTGACAAAAAAACTAAATCAATCAAATGAAGGTCACCGACTTCTGAAGCTAAAGTTATTTTTCACTTTTTTGTGTGAAGTCGGTTTTATTTTTTGCAAAAAAGTTTTTTCTGCATAGGTATAGGTCAGATGCGTTAGGTGCGTAGTATGTAGGTAGGTACTCGAAACGGGTGTGTGTATCTGTGATATGTATGTATGCGGATTTATGTGTGCGTGCCTGCACCATTATGATGTTGTGTAGTCAGTAATAAACTAGCATCCAATCACAACGGTGGTTTCATTTAGTAGCCGACAGATCACTGGCGACGAGTTACCCACGCTTATATAAAAAAAAAAGGTCGTGTAAGATGTCGAATATCATCGGAAATCTATCAAATTTCGAACACGACGACCAAGACTGGGCTATATTTAAAGGTCGACTACTACAATTCATAAAATTGAACAGTGTTAAAACCGAAAATAAAAGTGCTTTGTTACTGACCCATCTTTCGGACAACACCTACCGCCTTGCACGGAACTTACTTCACCCTGATGTGCTCGAAGAAGTAACGTTCGAGGATCTAGTTAAGAAATTAGACAAGCATTTCACGCCAAGAAGATGTGTTTTTGCTGATAGAGAGAAGTTTTATGAGGCGAGGAGATCTGATGGCGAGAGCGTCGAAGAATGGGCGGCACGTGTCAGAGGTTTAGCCGTGAACTGTGAGTTCGAAGAGGCATTGGATATGCTGGTGCGCGACCGTTTTATACTCGGGCTTGCACCGTGTCGGGAACGTGACCGGCTATTTGAAGAGGATGCCAGCAAACTAACTTTTGCTAAGGCGTTGGAGGTAGCTCAACAGGCTGCCTATGCGCGATTGGCTCGATCCAGGGCCGTAGCAGTAGTTGACACCGCGGCGACAACCATCAAGGCCACGGAGATCAAGGAGGAACCTGTGTACCGGCTGAGCGGGCAGCGCGGGCAGCGCGCACGCGGCGCGCCTGCCGAGGGCACCCGCAGCTCGAACAACAATTCCGAGGAGAATCGTCGGTGTACAGTGTGCGGTCTCAGAAACCACGACACTGAAAAGTGTCGTTTTAAAAACTATCGGTGCCAAGTGTGTGGTGTGAAAGGCCATCTAAAGAAAGTATGTAGTGCTAAAAAGAGTGAATCACGTTTACACTGTTTGAACACGGAGGAAACAATATCGGAGCAAAGTGACTGCGAGGAATGTGAGCTATTTAACGTAAGGTACGTTAGTAACTCGCCTATAATAATAAATGTGTCAGTAGATTCCATTGGAATAGACATGGAGTTAGATTCTGGGTCGGGGGCGAGTGTAATCTCCGAAACAGTATACAGAAAATATTTTTCAGACCGTAAACTGATAAAATCTAACCTAAAAATGTGTCTATACAATGGCCATAAAATCTCGCCCTTGGGGTATTTTCAAGGTCGAATTACTTACTTAAATAATACACATGACATTAAGTTATATATATTGCCGAACGCAGGCCCCCCGTTACTAGGACGAGATTTTATGTCAAGGTTCAGGATATATTTCACATCGGATATTAATAACATCCAAACTCAATCAGTAACTGAGTCCGACACAAAAGAAGTGCAGCAACTTTTATCTAAATACTCCGACTTGTTTACCGACGAACTAGGTAGGTTCAACAAATTTAAGGTGAAACTTGTTTTAAAAGAGGGTACCCAACCAAAATTTTTCAAACCACGTTCTGTGCCTTTCGCTTTAAAGGACAAAGTGGAAGAGGAGATAGACAGACTGATAGGTTTGGGGATATTACAACCGGTTAAATTTCCTAAATACGGAACCCCTATTGTTCCAGTACTAAAAGAAAACGGGAAGGTTAAGATAGCCGGTGATTATTCAATTACGTTAAATAAAGATTTAGAAATAGATAAATACCCAATGCCTAGGATAGAAGAGGTTTTTGCCAAGTTAGGTGGAGGGGAGAGTTACAGTAAAATAGACCTTAGTAATGCTTATAACCAATTTGTCCTGGAAGAATCTTCACAAGAGCTGACCGCTATAAGTACGTCTAAAGGATTTTTCAAATATACGCGACTCGTATACGGTTTAGCAAACGCACCAGCCATCTTTCAAAGAGCGATGGAATCACTATTAATTGGCATAGAAGGTGTTAGTATATGGTTGGATGACGTTTGTGTAACTGCGCCGACTAGACAATTACATTTTAGCAAGCTAAACGAGGTACTTAATAGATTAAAAGAGGCCGGATTAAAATTACATAAAGAAAAATGCTGTTTTCTACAGGATAGTGTCACCTATCTAGGCTATATTATCGATAAACATGGATTACGAACTTGTCCCAAAAAAACGGAAGCTATAACAAACGCGCCGCGACCAACAAATGTCACAGAAGTTAAGCGGTTTATAGGTTTAATTAATTATTATCGTAACTTCATACCGAATGCATCAGCTAAGTTGCACCCGTTGCATGAATTATTGCGTAAAGGAGCACAGTGGGAGTGGGGCGAACGTCACGAACGTGCATTCAAAAGTGTGAAGGTCGAGTTATCATCAGAAAGAGTGCTAGCTCATTTTGATCCCGCTGCACAGTTGGTGTTGACGGTAGATGCGGGGCCGGCCGGCCTGGGCGCGGTACTGGCGCAGCGCGACAGCGAGCACACGCAGCTCGAGCGACCGCTGGCGTTCGCCTCAAGGTCGTTGTCCACAAGCGAAAGAAACTACAGTCAGATTCAGAAGGAGGCGACAGCCATTATCTTTGCAGTTAAATATTTCCACCAATATCTGTATGGACGCCAGGAACCGTTCATCCTTAAGACTGACCATCGTCCTTTACTTTCAATATTCGGCAAGAAAACAGGAATTTCAGTAATGGCAGCATCGAGGTTGCAGCGTTATGCAATAATATTGTCTGCATATAATTATAACGTCCAATATATTAAAAGTGAAAATAATGTCGCGGCGGACTATTTATCGCGCTCACCATTGACTCTGTCTATCTCTCTATATCTGGCTGTAGAACTGAAGGACAAAACGATGTGTCATTCCTAAATTTTTTAGATGCAAACATCGCCCCGTTAACGTTTAGCGATATAAAAACAGAAACTTGTAAGGATGAAACTTTAAAAACAGTGATTAATTACGTGAAGATCGGCTGGCCGCGTAAAATTAATTGTAAACAAGTTCTGCCCTATTTTAACTGCAAAACTGATTTGGAGGTAGAAAATGGTTGTATTTTTCGAGGCCACAGAGTTGTGATACCAGCCGTATACCGAAATAGGTTATTACAAGAACTACACTCGGGACATTTCGGTGTCGTAAAAACAAAGAGCGCAGCTCGCAGTAGATTCTGGTGGCCATCGATCGATAAGGACATTGAGGACTGGGTGGGCGCGTGCCACACGTGCGCTGGCACTCGGGCCGCGCCGCCGCGTGCGCCTCCTGCGCCCTGGCCGCACGACTCGGTTCCGTGGCGACGCTTGCACATTGACTACATGACTATAAATCAACATATTTATTTGATCGTCGTAGATTCATATAGCAAATGGTTGGAGTGTTTACACATGAGTTGCGGTACTTCAAGTCGGGCGCTTATAGCCGAGTTAAAGAAATTGTTTTCACGGTTCGGTATACCGAGAGTCATAGTTTCCGATAATGATGTAAAAATAAAGTCGAATGAATTTAAACATTTTTGTGAAATAAACGGTATACGATATATGACGTCCCCAATTTATCACCCTTCCAGTAACGGACAGGCCGAAAATTCGGTAAAAACATGCAAGAAAATGATAAAATGTATCATTAGCGATAACAGTCAGCAAAGTATTATTGACGAAAAACTATTAGGATTTTTATTTGATTACCGCAACACACCACATTGTACAACAGGCGAATGCCCATCAAAGCTTATGTTTGGCCGAAATATAACAACAAGGCTAGACCTGTTACTAGAAGATACTCATATAACTAAAACAAATAATGATAATTTAAAAACTAAAAGACAATTAATGTCAGGCGATAGGGTATGGTTAAAATGGTATGTAGCAAGGAAAGAGATATGGGTTTTAGGCAAAATAATTAAAATAATAGGTAATCGCATGTACGAAATATTAGTTAAGGATTATAATGTAAACTGTAGAAGGCATATTGACCAGATAAGGAAATATACAGGTGCAACCGTTACTGGAAGCGAGACGAAAGACGCACGTGCTGATGCCGTGAGTCCCTCGCAATCAGCGCCGCCGCGCCCGCGTTCCCCGCTAGCGTCGCCGCGCCCGCGCTCCCCGCCGGCACAGCCGCCACAAATATTACCACCTGCTGAATTGCAGGTTACAGATCGCGAGGGAAATAATGTTGGGGAAGAGGATGAGTGGGCTGAGGCTCAAAGTGAAGTCGAAGGAAATGATCATAATAATACTGAGACAAATCAAGAAGTAGCCGAGGATCATGGCGATCGTTCATTTGAGCCACAGCCAACAAAACCGACACGTAGTTGTAGACGTAAGATTAATTATAAGGTTTGAATTGTATTTGAATGGCACACCACGCACTTGAATATCAACAACCAGTATGTAAAGAAATAAGTAGGTACATAAAGAGATAATACCGAATGATACACGGTGCTTGGTGTGCGACCTACCGAGAGTGTCGGCTTCTTGTTGTTTATAGTTTAGGTAAGTCTAGTTATGTAAGTCTTCTTATTGTTATTATATCAACTTAATGTTTGGTCCCTTATCTTTGAAAATAGTGTCGGAGGAGTGATATGTATGTATGCGGATTTATGTGTGCGTGCCTGCACCATTATGATGTTGTGTAGTCAGTAATAAACTAGCATCCAATCACAACGGTGGTTTCATTTAGTAGCCGACAGATCAATCTGTCACAGTAAAATTGTAAAACCCGTTAGATTATAATCTATCTAGCGAGATTGTAAACTCTCTCCATAGATTGTCAACCGAACATACTGCTTACAATTTAACGCATTATGTTTCGGTAGATTGTAATCTGTCGGAGTGAAACTGTAATATTGTGAAATGCATGCGACGGAAGTATCTCTGCTCTCATAATCGTATAAAAACCCTAAAGACAGAAATAGGGCTCCATCGACTACGCTTTCTTATGCGAATATAAAGTGTTTTGAGGTTAGGTTACTTGAATCGGCTTTTCTCAGGAATGTGGTGCATTATCTTTTCATGGGAGTGGTACCAGGAGGCAAGGGAGACGTCCTCTCCCTCCCCCCCCCCCCCTCCACTGTGGAGTGAGTTCAGTCGCATTCATTTCACAATTTACGGTTTCACTTCGATAGATTATAATCTACCGAAAAATAATGCGTTATATATATTTTTTTTTTTTATTTTTTTTTTTTAAGCATTTATTTCAAGTAGGCCAGTTACAGGCACTTTTGAACTGTCGAAACAAAAATGAACATTTAATGTAGCTACAGTCCCAGTCACAAGACATAAAAACTGTGAAAATATTGTAAGCAATATGTTCGTTTGACAATCTTTCGAGAGGTTACAATCTCGCTAGATAGATTACAATCTAACGGGTTTTACATTTTTACGATAACATATCTATGGACGGTTCCGGACTACCCCTATATATTTTTGAGTGGTATTTTGGGACCACAAGAAAAAAAAACAAAGTTATATTTTGAGAAAGTACGATCAACCAAATAATTTAGAAGTTATACAAATAAAAGTATTTTATAAAATATTAAATTGTACCCGTGGCTTTTTTTTTTTAGGATGGGAAATCATCAAATGACTTCTCCCACTCTGGGCGGAGCGGGAGGGAGTGTCAGACTTTTACTGACTAAAACCCATCCATGTTCCTTCCTCGCCCTTTATGTTCCGGGGCCGCGGTATCTCTTTCGAACAGGCCCGCAACCCCGGCAGGCTTCGGCCCTTGCGGGCCCCTCCCCTTATGCTGACATCTCTTTGAAACGCGCGTGGAACACGAACGCGCCGTCGACACGGCCTGTCGTCATTAGACGGACAGACGGCTAGCTAGCCCATAGCTAACCGTCCACAGGCCCGCATCTACGGTGGCCGGTAGCCACCACGTGGCCCCCGACGCCCGGTGCGTCTCCCGCAGCGGCTGGGAAGAGAGGCTGTCTCCATATCTCGTTCCGCCACCTCCTTCACTATTCACTAGCATGACTGCTTCGCAGAAGGAGGTGACGGCTACCCATTCCGTCTTGCTCCGGACCATGGATTGAACCAGGGCCGGACGCGAGAGGTCGCCGCCGCCGATCGCCGCTACGAGGACACGGCGGTGCTCCGCCCACGCAGGGCAGACTTCCACCGTGTGCTTCACCGTGTCCTCCGGTCGATCTTCGCAGTGGAAACACCCGGGCGTTTCCTCCCGCCCGATTCGGTACCTTCCGAAACATCCGTGTCCGGTGAGGACCTGCGTCAGGCGGAAGGTGAGGACGCCGTGGCGCCTCTCAAGCCACTCCTCAAAGAGGGGACTTACCGCCACTATCGTGGCGTGCCCTGCACGGGGTTGCGACAGTCGCTCTCTCCATGTCGCCTTGAGATCGCGCCGGAGGCCTGTCCGCTGAGCGGCGATTTGCCGCGGCAGCGGAGTTTCCCCCCGGCGTAGTGCCTCCGCGCGCCATTCGTGTAGGCGCGCGAGGACTATCGCCTCCAGATCCCATGGCGGCAATCCGGCAAGCAGGCCCGTCGCCTCGCAAGAGATCGTGCGGTACCCACGGACCATTTTTACGGCCACCACTTTCTGGGGCGCGTTCAGGTAATGGGCGGCTCGCCGCCTCAAGGAACGCGCCCACACTGGGGCCCCGTAAAGGGCCAGGAGGCGTTTGGCCCGCAGGAACCGCCTGAAGGCAGCCCCGGTCCGTTCCAGCCTGGGGGCCAAACGTCGGAAGTGCTCCACGAAGTTCCACCGGCTGTCGAGGACGAGTCCTAGGTACTTCAACTTCGACTCGACGCCGATGGATACCCCTCCCACCGTCAGTGTGGATCCCGATGGTGGCGCATTCCGAGGCCCATGAAAGCACATGGCCTCGGACTTATGCAATGCCACCTTGCAACCCCGCGTGTCATCACATCGGCCGCCGCCTCGTGTGACCTCCCCTGTGCCATCACCAGGATGTCGTCTGCGTAGCAAACGACGCTGACACCACTAGGGAGGTCGGCGCGCAGCACCCAGTCGTAATCGATGTTCCACAGGGGCGGTCCCAGAACCGATCCCTGTGGGACACCGCACGACATCTCTCGCCGGTTCCATTCTCCGCAGCGACTGGGGTAGATGACGGCCCTGTCCGTCAGGCAGTCCCCGACCACACGACGGAGGTAGGTCGGCACCCGGTGATACTGGAGTGCCTCCCTGATGCAGCTCCAGGGCAGGGAGTTGAAGGCGTTGGCGATGTCTAGAGACACCGCCAAGACAACCCCGCCCCGGGATATTGCATTCCCCGTCGTAAGGGCTCTCACGCGCATGATGGCGTCCACAGTAGAACGCCCCTTGCGGCAACCAAACTGGTTCTCCGCAAGATTCGGCCCCATCTCCTCAAGGTGCTCGGCGAGGCGGTTTGCAATCACTCTCTCAAAGAGCTTGCCCACCTCGTCGAGCAGCACAATGGGCCGAAATGCGGACGGAGAGTCCGCAGGGCGCCCCGGCTTCTGGATGAGGACCAGTTTCCCCGTCTTCCAACGAAACGGGAACTGGCCTCTCTCCAAGCATGCGCTTAAGAGCCCTTTCAGTCGGGGCCCGAGAGCCTCCGCATCCGAGGCCAGGACCCAGGCTTTGCCAGGCAAGCCATCGGGTCCCGGGGCGGTATTTTTGGCCTTATGCCTACTTACCGCCACTCTCAGGTCTCTACCCCAATCACTTCCGGAGTGTCGTCGTCGTCATATGGGTCCTCTTCCGGCACCGCAGGTGGTGGAGCCATAGGCGGGGGCGGATGTTCCCCCCGCGAGGGGAACAGAGCGCTCACCACGTCCTCCACGAGCTCTGGCTGGAGGCTCTGCGTCAGCGGGGGGGCCCAGGTGCGGAGTTTATTCCGCACCATCTTGTAAGGGCGCCCCCACGGATCTCTGTCGAGAGTCTCCGGATAGCCTCCCGGAGGGCGGTCTTCGCCGCTCTGTAACCCTCGTACCGCCTCAATGGCTGCCGCATCCGGCGGGCGGATGCGGAGCCTGCGATGCCTGGCGTACAGGCGCCGCGCATCTACACACGCCACGCGCAGAGATGTCATTTCGCGCGACCACCAGTACACCTGACGTCGGGCGCTTCCTGGCCGGACTCGGGGCATTGCCACGTCGCATATGTCGGACATGGCCTCCTGGAACCACTCTGCGTCACTATTAACGTCGGCAGGCCTGTCCTGCGATGTCACCCAGGCCTGCACGATCGAGGCTTACAGGAGAAGGTACCCGTGGCTCTCGTTGACTATTGTTAAGACCACGAGCACTAAATTGCCCGTGGACTCTTTTTCAGATATAACCATACTAAATTAAGAAGGCGATCAGACAAACTACCAGGGAGCCAGAATCATGAAAGAGGTATATTGTATAGCGGGCTGGTGTCCGCAACTCCGCGTAATAAAGTCTCAACTTCTCCATTACTCTTCTTCTTCTTTTTGATAACTGTACTTGAACTTTTTTTTTCTTGTAGTCCCATAATACCACTCAAAAATATTTAGGGGTAATCCCCCTAGTAGCAATTGCCGTTGGCTTCCTTATGCCAACAGTTGGGAATGTATTGGCAGACGGTTAGTTGTTCCGCCAACCTAAACTTAAAATAGGCCCATTGTCATAAACATGCACTATTTGCCCAACGAATAGCCAACAAAGGGCCTTCTGTTACTATTCCTACTGTTGGGTGATTTTTGCAGGGATTTCAGTTATTATAACACCATTGGGCTAACTAACGACGGGCCTGCTGCATCTATTCCTACTGTTGGGAGATTTTTGTAGGGATTTAAATTACTAAAACAACATTGGGCCAACTAACGACGGGCCTGCTGCTTCTATTCCTACTGTTGGGAGTTCTTTGTAGGGATTTAAGTTATGATAACTGTTCAGGCCTAAACGCCTTCAGGAATAGTAACTGCAATCACACGATGCGTCCTATTATAACTCTAAAACTCTAGAGGGCGCATCTTTCATCTGTTAAAATGGAATTCAAATGTCATCATTCACTTGCCTTTCAACCTCACCCATGTCACAATCTTTTTTTATTGAATATATGTAATTATCGATTCTTGGGATTTTTAATTGGCACCATTATATCCTCCAAAGATATAACATGGTGGCCCATGAGGGGAACAAATATTAATCCGCGGAAATAAAGAAATTTCCAATTAAATTGGTACGAGTTACGAGTACGACACGCGCTCAGCGGCAACGAACTTCAAGATCTGAAGCCTTGCAGTGGAAGAGCAAAAGCCACGGGTTCCAGCGTATGGAGCACTGCCTTCCTGGTCAATAGAAGCAGCCAGGATTCGAGCAGTGGTGCAGCCAAAGCATCACATCGAGCAGGGCGTCAACGTGTCGCCTCAAAGTTAAGTGCCCATCCTTCGTCTAAAATCCATCCATTCATCCAAAATACCCATTATACCTATTGGAATATTGAGAATAGCATTCCATTTGTGTAAATTAAAGATTTTTCGTGCATATTATTGCCGAAATTCCCAAAGAATTGCATATTACATCAGATACCAACATTTTTTTTCATGGTACCTTCAACAAAAAATAAAATTGTTAAAGTTTAGGATAACGTTGAATTTCTTCGTTATATTATAGCGAAGTCGAATCATACTTTATATTATTATTTCCTTTCGTTATTATTATTTGGTTGAGTGCTTTGAAAGGTTCAGTCAACGTCCTAGGTATTTATTTCAGCTCTTCGCGCTGGCTTTTTAGGCATTTAGTTTTGTGTACTGTGCCGACTATTCCAGATCACGCCCCTTCGAGCGACACCGACCATCCGGCACGGTCAGACGAACTTCCCGACCGTCCGGTAGGCGTGCAGGTGATCGTGCGCACCCGGCTTCCATAACGTCAGGTGACACCGAAACGAGGAACGTGAGCCCATTCATTTTCTTAATTACTGTGGAAACTGTCCAATATCATTTTTAAAGTCAATTTCTTAACACTTCACTATGTCTGAAGCAAATAAGCAGCGTTATAAAGAATTGTTCACAAAAAGAGCGTCCGCCAAAGGACAGATTACTAAATTTAAAAATTATTTAAGCAATATTGCTAATGAAAGCGACTTAAATGACATTCAATTGACAGAACTAAATTTAAAGCTTGCTAAGTTTGAGGCATTAGCTGTTAAGGTCGATGATTTGCAAGGTGAAATAGAGGTTCTGAGTCCTGAAAACATTGCGGCTGAAATTGATGAGCGCGATAATATTGAGAGAGAAATAATAATGAACATAGCCACTGCTAAGAATTTAATTGCCATGTTTTCTCGAAAAGGTGAATGCGAACAAAAATACAATTCTGCTCATAATGCATCATGTTGTTCAGATGATCATCACAACGTAGGGTTGAAACTCCCTCAGATTCAAGTCACAAAGTTTAACGGTGATTATTTCCATTGGTTAGAGTTTAGAGACACTTTCGAGAGCTTAATTCATAACAATGATAAGATTTCCGAAATTAATAAATTTTATTATTTAAATTCATACTTGCAAGGCGACGCCGCCAGAATCATTACTAATCTGGAAGTGTCTGCAAAAAATTACTCAGAAGCGTGGAAGCTGCTTTGTGATCGTTACAATAATAACAGGATATTAATAGATCATCATCTTAATTCATTGTTAAATATAAAGCAACTTCCCCGTGAGTCAGAGAAATCTTTAAGATATCTGGTTGATCACTTATCAAAAAATCTACGCGCTCTGGTCAGCCTAGGCCAACCAACTGATAATTGGGATGTTTTAATTATATTCATTCTGTCATTTAAGCTGGATAGTCAAACATTGTTGAAGTGGGAAGAATATCGTAGTGACATACCAAATGCGAAACTAAAGTTAGAACAATTCTTCAAATTCCTCACAGACCGAGCAAACGTGCTAGAGTCTGCAAATCGCAGTAACAACCATTCTGACAATATTATGGCTTCGAAGGCTCCTACGAATCCTCAGCGTTTTGCTCCTAACAATAAACAGTCAAATCATAACAATAATCAACATGGGCAAAGAAAGGGTCAGGATAGTACGGTTAAATCATTTGCAAGCACTAGCAACAATAATAAGAATAAAGGATCAAAGGGTTTTTCATGTATCATTTGTGACGAAGGTCATAGAATCTATGATTGCCCAACATTCAAAGCGAAGGGTATTGATGAAAGAATGAAGGATGTTACAAACTATAAATTATGTACTAACTGTTTAAGACAGGGTCACTCCCTAAAGGACTGTCGCTTCAGGTCCTGCCAAGAGCCTGATTGTAAGGAAAGGCATAATAGCTTGCTACACCGTCCGCCAACATTGGCAAGCCAGGTCACCACGGTCGAAGAACCAGGTGAAATAATTGCAAGTTATTGTAAAAACACCAGTCAAATTATATTATCAACTGCCATGGTCGAGGTAATGAATCCGTTTGATCAGCAAAAGATCAAAGTTCGTGCTTTATTGGATTGTGGCAGTCAATCCTCTTTTATAACCGAGTCCCTAAAGATCAGGTTAGCATTAAAGCCTTATCCCACTGACACTATAAAGGTCATTGGTATAGGCAATACAACTATAACTAATATTGTTGAAAGCTGTAATATCAAATTACAATCAATAAGTAATAAGTTTAGCATAAATTGTTCATGTTTTGTTTTAAAAGAACTGACTGGTCGACTGCCAAAGATCCCCATAGATGTCAGCCTATTAAAGCTACCTGAAAATATTCAGCTGGCTGATCCCAAGTTTTACGAGCCAGCCAGCATAGATGTTTTGATAGGTGCGGACCTATTTTGGGATATTTTAGGCAATGAGCAGTGTTCCTTGGGAGTGAATAATCCTAAGCTTAGAAGTTCACAATTAGGATGGATAGTATCTGGCCCCATTCATTCAGTGATGCCGCAAAAAAAGGTACACTGTAATCATGGTATAATTTCCAGAGACAATGATAAGGACGATACTATTGAAAAAATGTTAAATAAATTCTGGGATCTGGAAGAAATTCCTGGAAAAACAATTATGAGTGAAAACGACAGGGAGTGTGAAAAACACTTTCTCAATCACACAACAAGAACCAGTGCAGGTAGATTTTGTGTAAAATTACCGCTTAGGGATACTGCTGATTGCTTAGGCGATACTTACAAGTTAGCTAAGAGACGCTTTATCAATACAGAAAAACGGCTAAAACGAAACCATTACTTAAAATTAGAATACGCTAAATTCATTAAGGAATACGAAGAATTAGGACATTTATCGGTCTTAAAGGTTAATTTACGTGATTGGTTGGGCCCAAGTTATTACCTGTGTCATCACGCAGTTCTGAAACAGGAAAGCGAATCGACTAAGATTCGTGTGGTGTTCGATGGTTCCGCTCCCTCCACTTCCGGTTGCTCTCTGAATGATATATTAATGGTGGGTCCAAACGTACAGGAATCCCTGTTTTCTATCTTGATACGGTCTAGGCAATACAAGTACTTACTCACTGGAGATATAGAAAAGATGTATCGCCAAATATTAGTACATGAGGATCATAGGCATTTACAGCTTATATTATGGAGAGGAGAGGAATCTGAACCCATTCAGACGCTTATGCTCAATACTTTGACCTATGGTACAGCGAGCGCAAGTTACTTGAGCACACGCTGTCTGTGGCAAGTAGGGCAAGAACAGAATAATGACCTCATTAAAGAGATTATTCAAAAGGACTTCTACGTTGATGATTTGATAACGGGTTCGAATGATTCAGAACAATTAATATATATACATAAAGCTGTATCTGAAGCATTAAAGTCAAGTTGTTTCAATTTGAGAAAGTTTAAAACTAATCACCCTTCCATTTTTGATAATGTCATTATGAATGAACAAGACAAGTTAATTTTTAGTGAGTCTTCAAGTACACTAGGGTTGGGCTGGACGCCTTCAACTGATACCTTGCACTTTCCAATAAAGGGATTTTCACATGATAACAATCAAATAATTACAAAACGATTTATCATGTCTAACGCTTTCAAGGTATTTGATCCATTGGGTATATTAAGTCCAGTTGTAGTGAAGCCGAAGATAATGTTGCAAAGACTGTGGCAACAAAAACTGGACTGGGATCAGCCAGTCCCTCAGGAGATAAGAGATGATTGGCTCAAGTTTTCTGAAAACATAAAATACTTGTCTTGTTTACATGTGCCAAGGTTAGTTCTAGGTGATTCATACAACTACATCGAGTTACATTCATTTAGCGATGCATCACAGAATGCTTATGGTGCGTGTATTTACATGAAAACGATTAGCCTTAATGGTGACGTAACGGTTAGATTATTGTGCGCAAAGTCCAAAGTTGCGCCATTGAAGCCGTCCACAATACCCCGCTTGGAACTGTGCGCGGCCTTACTTGCTGCTAAACTTACAAAATCTGTAATTACTTCTCTGCGGTACAAGCCGGATAAACTGGTGCACTGGTGCGATTCGACAGTTGTATTGTGTTGGATTCGTGGCGATGTCAGTAGACTAAAAGTGTTTGTAGCCAATCGTATTATTGAAATTAAGGAATTAACGTCCACTAAAGCGTGGCGATATGTTCCAACAGAGTCTAACCCTGCGGACTTGATATCAAGGGGAGTAGATGCTAAACGTTTGATATCAATGTCACTGTGGTGGACAGGACCTAGTCTTTTATTAAAAAATGAATCGGAATGGCCTAAGCTCAACAATATGGTCCATGACCATGATTCGGAAAATATACCCGAGTTGAAAGCACATTCGACAATAATTGAGCAATCCGTTATTGATTTTGATAAATATTCATCTTTAACTAAGTTGCAAAGATCATTTGCTTATGTTCGCAGATTCATATTTAATCTTAAAAACAAACTTAATAAGCGTGTAGGTATATTGTCAGCTAATGAGCTTCGTGACTCATTCTACTCGCTATGCGTTATCTCTCAAGGCCAGTCATTCCATGCCGAATACGAACTATTAGTGAAAGGTAAACCTTTAAATAACAAAAGTAAGTTATTATCGTTGTCGCCGTTCTTAGACGAGCATAAATTAATTCGAGTCGGTGGACGATTGGACGCGTCAGTTCATTCTTTCGAAAAGAAACATCCAATTTTACTTCATTCGTCACATAGATTAACTAAATTATATTTCAATAGAGAACATGTAAGTAAGATGCATGCTGGCCCGCAATTATTGTTGGCATCTGTGCGAGAAGCGGTATGGCCAATCAATGGTAGGTGTCTTGCGAGGCGCACAGTCAATAATTGTGTAAGATGTAGACGATTACGAGGCGTGACGTTACAACCTAAAATGGGTAATTTACCGCCCCAGCGCATAACACCTGACTATCCCTTTATATCAGTTGGTTTGGACTTTGCTGGCCCTTTTTATATTATCAATCGTAAGGGCCGTGGTAGTCGTGTAGTTAAATGTTATTTATGTCTTTTTGTTTGTTTGCGTTATAAGTGCATCCATCTGGAAGCTGTCAGCGACTTAACGAGGGAGGCATTTATAATGACACTCAGGCGGTTTATAGCTCGTCGAGGTAAGCCAACGGAAATATTCAGCGATAATGGAGGCAACTTTGTAGCTGCCGCGAAAGAAATAGGAGCGTTCCTAAAAGATCACCACGAGCCTCTGTCTGATTTTGCAAGTCAGCAATCAATTACGTTCAAATTTATTCCGGCTTACACTCCTCATTTCGGTGGCATATGGGAAGCCGGAGTCAAGTCGGCAAAGTACTTTTTAAAACGTGTTATTGGCGATAGCCACTTCACTTTTGAAGAACTTTCAACTTTGTTTACACAAGTGGAAGCGATTCTCAATAGTCGTCCCTTGTGTCCAGTCTCATCCAGTCCTAACGACCTCCTTCCCCTCTCTCCAGGGCATTTCATCATTGGGAGGCCGTTGACCGCTCTGCCAGCACCCAACCTTGTGGAAGTCAAAGAAAGTCAGCTGCGTCGCTATCAGCGCCTGGAAAAGACACAGCAACACTTCTGGAAAAGGTGGCAAAAGGAATATCTGTGCGAACTGCAACAGAGGACAAAATGGCGTACAGATACGTCAAAGCTGGATGTTGGAGATATGGTGCTCTTAGCAGATGACAATGCGCCCCCTCTTGCATGGAAACTGGGCCGCGTTCTTCGCCTTATATCGGGATCTGATGGGATATCCAGAGTGGCAGACATCCACACCAACAAGGGCTGCGTGCGACGGTCGCTAGTGCGGCTCTGCAGACTTCCCACAGCAGAGGAGCTTAAGTATTGAAAGAGAGCTTTCAATGGCCGGGAATATGTTCAGGCCTAAACGCCTTCAGGAATAGTAACTGCAATCACACGATGCGTCCTATTATAACTCTAAAACTCTAGAGGGCGCATCTTTCATCTGTTAAAATGGAATTCAAATGTCATCATTCACTTGCCTTTCAACCTCACCCATGTCACAATCTTTTTTTATTGAATATATGTAATTATCGATTCTTGGGATTTTTAATTGGCACCATTATATCCTCCAAAGATATAACTTACATCGGTCCAACTTAAACCTTTTAATGGGCCTGTTAGGGATGATATACTGGTACACCCAGTATGAGCTTACTAGTACTCTCTTAACTCTTAGTAACTCTTAGATTTACGAAACATATTTTTTATATTTTTGTTTATATTTGAGATTTATGGTTTATATTGTAAACAAAGTGCAAAATTGAAAATTAAGGATAATTTAAGAAGGACATTCCGTCACTAAATATCCTTGGTGGGCGGTATGTTCATGCCGAAACCGTAATGATAATATCGTAAAGGTTCAAAAGTTGTACCCCAACCTCGATAGATGGCGTTGTAGTCCAATTAGAAGTCGCTATCGTTGTGTTACCACGATTTGGTTGGGTTCGAGTGAATTTTAGTAAATATATCACCAGCTTGGGCGCCGGACAAACACGAGTGGCGTACGGCGTATGGCGGTGGCTCCGAGTAAGTGGCGCCGCTACTTGCTATTGCCTCGCCCCCCGCGTACCCGCACACGCGCCAGTGCCATACGCCACTTGTATATGACCCGCGCCTTAGATCAGAAAGCAATTTGGTTTTATTTCAACCCTATTAGTGTTCACACAAGGTTATTAGTTCAACACTACTAGCTCGGTAGTACACATTGGTAGTAGTTGGTTGGTTGGTGGTAGGCAAATCCACGTTGGCCCCATCGCAAGTTGGGCCTTCGTAGGCAAATCCACGTAGGCAATCAGTTTTGGGCCCAACCCGCAAACTGCCCGCCAATTGTATGCATTTGCCAACTAACCAGAGGTATGTGGCCCAACTAAATGCCAACAAAAAATGCTACTAGGGCCGGGACCGCGGTCCTGGTCCCGAAAGCCCCCCGACTCTTTTTATCAAGGTCATAACTTTCAATCCATAAGAAGTCGGGACCTGTTCATGCTTTCACTTTTCATAATTTATTTAATTATTTAAACTTCATGTACAAGAGTGGTACAATATATTCCACAAGGCATTCTCTACCAGTATTTAGTAGCATATAGGATTTGGAATAGTAGCTGGTTTCATTTTATTTGCGTAATAAACTTTTACGTGTATGAGAATTGAGGGCCCATTTTAAACGTAAATAGTGAAATACACAAAATAGGACAGTTTTTTGCTATAATCTTGTTTTCAACTAAGTGCTTCTGCGTATTTATTTATTTAAACTTAATGTACAATAGTGGTACTTTTCCCAACTATGTTGGGGTCGGCTTCCAGTCTAACCGGATGCAGCTAAATACCAGGGGCGTAATTCTGCTATTTTAATAAAATCGTCACTCCCAACACGATTCCATTCTCATCCCATTGTCATTTTGCTTAAAGTTCGTAATCTGCTAAATTCACAATAGTCGGTCAATGGTCTCGTAATAAAATTGTGTTTTAATGGCATTGTCGTATTGTCATTATTATAAAACTCTTAGTACAAATGGTTTTCGAAATGTACTACTTAATGCGAACATTTGTTCATGCCAGATTTCATGTACGAGATTAATATTCTATGACATTTCTTTCAATGGACACTCCAGTGGTTGTTCATTGAAAAGTCATAATGGCGCCATTATGATAGTAGAATTAACAAACTTGTCAAAATTTGAAAGAACTTGATCATTATGAAATCAACGATCGAATACTCTGACACTATTGTAATAGCAGAATCGAGGCCCAGTACTTTACATGGAGCCTATCTGACCTCCACGACCCAGTTAATACTGGGTAATAGGAGATACCCCTTTGGTTATACTGATTGTCAGACTTTCGGGGTTACTGGCAAAAGTGGACAACGGCAATCGCGTCGTCTTATAATTATGTGAACACTTCTATTTAAATACACAAGCCACGACACTTAAAACTACACCATTATCTGTCGTCACGACGAACAGGGCCTCAATTCTGCTATTACAATAGTGTCAGAATAGTCAATCATTGATTTCATAATGATCAAGTTCTATCAAGTTTGGTAATCTTCTAATATAGCTGCGTCATTATGACTTTTCAATGATCAACCACTGACAGTCCATTGAACAAAATGTCATAGAAGGGTAATCTCGTACATTAATAAAATCTATTATAAATGAAATCTGGTAGAATAAATGTTCGCATTTAGTAGCAGATTTCGAAAACCATTTGTAGTAATGGTTTTTTAATAATGGCAATACGACAATGTCATCTATACTAATATTATAAAGCAGAAGAGTTTGTTTGTTTGTTTGGTTGAACGCGCTAATCTCAGGAACTACTGGTTCAAATTGAAAAATTATTTTTGTGTTGGATAGCACATTTATCGAGGAAGGCTTTTGGCTATATAACATCACGCTACGACAATTAGGAGCGGAGCAGGAATGAAAAATGTTGCAAAAACGGTTTTTTTTTTCCTTTCGTTTCTCTCTCTTATTTATGTGACGCAGACGAAGTTGCGTTGGTCAGCTATAAGCTATAATTTATCTTGGAAACTTGAACACCTGATGCAGAACCGCAACAGACCAGCTAAACTATAAGAGATACAAATATGACACCATACCAAAAATTGTTCCACGTGATGAGCATTTTCTGCTGAGAGAATAAATTTAAAGATCTGGAACACCTGATGTGGAACTCCAAGAGCCCAGCTACACCATAACACATATAGGAATGACGTCTTAGCAAAAGTTGTTCAATCTGATGAGCACTCTCTGTTGACTTATAAAAATCGAAGATCTGGGACACCTGTTGTGGAACTCCAATAGCCCAGCTACACCATAACACATATAGGAATGACGTCTTAGCAAAAGTTGTTCGGTCTGATGGGCATTTCCTGTTGACTTAGAAAAAATCGAAGGTCAGAAACATTTGATGTGAAAATTATTGCAAAGCTATCACTAATTTCACTGTATAAAATAACATAAACTGGGAGTACCTCCACGCGGTGAAGGCTGTAACAGTTTAGGACTGATTTTCGATGACGATTGTATATCAAGGAAAATTGGACTCGACTGGCCAAAACTCCCATTTATTATTTAATTTTATCGAATAAATATGTCTTAGGGTTTATGTTATTTGAGTGTTGAATTTCCTTTTCCATTTATCTTCGTGACTCGGTAGCCTACCCGGTAACGCAGGGGAGCAGTCAATTAGATTTTAATTGATTAGATATCTTCACAATAAAACTATAACCATGCCTAGAAAGAGGTCAAATCTTTCCCAAATGTTCCAAAGGAGCTACAAGATTGAGGATCATGAGATCCCAATAATCTACCGAAGAGCGTCAGGAGAGACTTGATGCTGTTCGAGAACACCAGGCTACAACTTGCTCCGTGGAAACCTCTTCGGATCGCGAAGCACGCCTCCGTTCTTAGCGTATTTACGCATCTACATCCAGATCTCTAGAGACCAGTGAAGAATAGATGCGCGACTGTCGATAGTCGGAAACGTTTACCGATACAGAATCACGCTTGAGTTCTCAGTGTATTCGCACATCTACTAACAGGTCTTTTGAAACGAGTGATGAACATGATGCGTGACTAACTGCTGCTCGAGATTATCATACATTGCCCCGAACACGCACACAACAAAATATTCGTAATCAGTTAGAAAGTGAGAGAGAAAGAATTGCTGGAGTACGGCATGAAGAGACAGAAGAAGAGCGCAACGAACGTTTGAATTCTGATCGAATTCGACATTGTCTGAACAGAATGTCGATATCGTCTGAAGAATCGGATGTGTCTCAAGATATAGCCGTAGGGCATGGCGACCTTCCTTGGGTGATAAGGAACGGAGTGCGTTTACGTATATACTCCTATGATTGAATACGCCACATATTATGGTTCAAAATTGTACTTTTTGTGAAGCTGTTAAATGGCGAAAAGAAACAAACGGTATGTGTTGCTCAGATGGGAAAGATCCGCTTTTCCCTTCCCCGGGCTCTTAGAATTCGACATCAGACGTTTCAGATCTTCGATTTTGACGACCCCGTTGTCGCTGGCATAAGCAACAGGATCCGCGTACGAAGTCGCGGGCAGAAGCTAGTTAAAACATAATTTTATTACGAGACCATTGATCGACCATTGTGAATTTAGCAGATTACGAACTTAAGCAAAATGACTGTGGGATGGGAATGGAATCGTGTTGGAGTGACGAATTTATAAAAATAGCATAATTGGGCCCCAGGGAACGCGGCCTTAACGTGCTTTCAGTAGGACACATCGGAGTCTTAAAAAAAAATTCGACATACGAACTTAAATATTTTATTTGACACAAAAAAAAAACTTCTTATGCGACAATGCTCCGTCCTAGCTAGCATCCCTGAGCACTCTGGTAGCTAACCATAGCCAGGTGATCTTTCATGTGGCTCCATGATATGCGAATATTTATACTTGCCTTTCAGCCAGCCGTAATGTGCCATGGAGGACGCCCCCTCCGCGAAACGGGCAAACTGTAGATATCTGGAAGCAGAGGTTCACACTAGTAACTCGCCAAGTTCGCCTATTTGGTGCAGAATAGAATAGAATAGAAACATGTTTATTTCCCTATGGTTCTTATGTTTATTATGTAAACAGCTCGGTGGTGTGTTCGGCCTGTGTGTGTTAGTTACTTGCAGTTCACCTATGTTTGCCTGGGAGAGATCTATATAAGTGTCGTGTGTGCTGTGAGATTGTTACTATTGTTAGAGTGTATAAAGCGTGAAATTTTAATGGTTGTTTTCCCGCGGCAGGACGATTACCCATCAGTAGCACTCATCATCATCATCATCTCAGCCGAAAGACGTCCACTGCTGGACATAGGCCTCCCCCAAGTGTCGCCACATTGACCGGTCCCTTGCGACTCGCATCCACCGGATTCCCGCAACCTTCACCAGGTCATCGCATCAGTAGCACTATCGAAACGCAAAGATAAACTTAAAAAGTTTTTTCTTTCAAATTATTATTATAACTTATTGGGTTTTGTTTTTTATTAAGTCAGGAGTACTGATCAGCTGATTTATACGCGAAGTGCAACGACCGCGCGGCTGCTCTGGACACCCCCGCGCCCGACCGGGCGGCCCGCGTTCCGCGTAGATATTACTGTTGGTTCAAATCGCTTTCGAGTTTTGTTTATCACAATTATTAATCTGCCATTTATTGAGTCTATTTTTTTTATATATTAATCGATTGTATTACCGATACAAACTCATTTCGCTTCGGGAAAACAACCACTAAAATTTCAGCGTGTACCTATAGAATGAATTTATATAAATTTATAATGATGTTGTTTAATGCCCTAAACTATGTACAGCTAATTACAATTTATGGGGACGTGGAGCGGTTGTTCGCTTGCTGAGCAGCCGACTCCTGTCTTTTTTAACCGATTTCTAAAAAGTAGGAGATTCTCAATTCGGATGTTTCTATTTTTTTTTATGTTTGTTCGCGCATAACTCCGTCGCTTGCCAACCGATTTGAAAAAATCTTTTTTTGTTGGAAGTGGTATACTTTCCAAATGGCCCCATAGTTACCAAGTTGGGATCTGATGATGGAATCATGGCGAAATCGAGGGAACTCTTCAAATTTTATAGTATAACGTACAGCGATTTTGTATTTTCTATAACAAGGTGAAGCATTTGCGTTCGATAAGAACCATTCTACCATCAGATCTGATTATGAAGCCGAGAGTCAGGCACCGGAACTCCATAATGTAATGAGACAATGAATCCTAGTCGTGTTTAGGCTTGTTGTAATTGTAACGGTATGCACTTTCCATGTGTACCACAAAAAAATGAAAAATAAAAACCTTTTTTGTAAAAAATAAAAACGACTTCAAAAAAAAAACATAAAAGTGAAAAATAACTAGCTTCTGAAGTCAGTGACCTTTGTTTGATTGATTTAATTTTTTTGTCACTGACTTCAGAAGCTAAAGTTATTTTTCACTTTTATGTTTTTTTTTGAAGTCGGTTTTTCTTTTGTACATATTCGAAGTCACCTAGTCTAGTATTAGTGAGGAGGGGGTTGTGCTGTCCGTATCCGAGGTAGGCGTCACCAGGGGTCTCTAGATCCTCGATGTGCAATTCGCGGAGTCGGCGCAGCATGTACTCGTTCAAGTCTTGTGCTCAGAGGTACCATGGAACCCAGTCGAGCATATCCCAGAGTAATGTGGTGTCTAGGCGTCTTAGGAATTGTCCACTGGTCTTGAGAGCCATTCGATATCGGCGTTCAATTTTTTGTGGGTTGCTCTTACAGGAACGTGAGAGTGGTTGTACCACGCCATAATCCAATATTGGAAGTAGGCAGGCTTGCTTGAATGACAGCGAGTTTCACAGTGTAGTATCTGTCTTGACGTACCAACCTATGATAGGGGCTAGCGCCGAGTGCTCGCGTCGCGCCTTCTGCACGACGTAATCCATCTATTTGTCCATGGTCATATTAAGGTCTTGTCTAAATGTACGCCCAGGTATTTTATGTTATTTTGATATTCAATTGCCGCGTCTTTGATGCAAATGGTTCTGTGTTTTCTTGGTTGAATTCCTCTTGTGAGTGAACATAGCACACTCCGTTTTATCTACGTTAAATTTTAGCCCCCAACGATGGTAGTAGTCGATGACGGTGTCGGCGGCACACCCCGCACGGCGTGTCGCGCAGTTTGGGTTGGCAGACCAGTTACGGATGCACAGATCATCGGCGCTTCACTATGTTTCACCAAAACTCCATTGACAAATTTTCATTTCACAACCAACGTTTCGTATATTATTTATTTATTTCGCAAACAACTCATTCCGCAAATATTTTATTTTAAAAACATTCGTTTTATAAACATTTATTTGGGAAATACTTCTTTTATCAACAGTATAATAGTAGTAATATACATTTTTCATTTGTATAAATCGCGTTTCTATAGATATTCGCTGAAGGTCATACAGGGGCCTAATTCTGCTATTTTAATAAATTCGTCACTCCAACACGATTCCATTCTCATCCCATTGTCATTTTGGTTAAAGTTCGTAATCTGCTAAATTCACAATGGTCGGTCAATGGTCTCGTAATATATAAATAAATACACGAATAAATAAATAAATAAATAAATCTCTAAAGCCATGCATGGTTTCAAAACTCACTTCACTGTTGTCATGGGGGACTTCAACGCAAAACTGGGCAAACGAGACGGGGATGAGCTGCAGGTGGGGCAATTTGGAGTTTTGGAGTTTGACGTCGGAACCACCGGGGCCACCAACTGGCTAGTTTTATGGAGAAGGAGGGCCTCTATATGATGAACTCCTTCTTCAAAATGCGTGAGCACAGGATGTGGACCTGACAGAGCCCAGATGGTGCAACAAAAAACGAGATTGACTTCATCATGTCATTAAATGCTATGAAAAATATTTAGTTTTAATATCGCAAGATAAATATCCAGGTCTGAAAGCAGGACACAAAACCCACCGTCATGCATATGCACATGCACATATGGGCCCACCCTCCCGCCCTCATGCATATGCACACACACAAAACAAGTGAGAAATAATTAGCATGCCATGCAACCAAACCTATACTCGACACGTGTTTCGTCATCCTCACATCCTCAGGACTGACTTGACTTGACTCGTCGAGCGTTCGAGCTACACGTGTCGAGTATAGGTTTGGTTGCATGGCATGCTAATTATTTCTCACTTGTTTTGTATGTGTGCATATGCATGAGGGCGGGAGGGTGGGCCCATATGTGCATGTGCATATGCATGACGGTGGGATTTGTGTCCTGCTTTCAGACCTGGATATTTATCGTGCGGTATTAAAACTAAATATTTTTCATAGCATTTAATGTCATGGATTTCCGCAAAGTAACGCCTGATTTCATTATGTCAACCAAGAAGCAAATGTTCAATGATATCTCTGTGATCAATTCGGTGAAAACCGGGAGCGATCACCGCATGGTAAGTGGCACATTAAACATCAATATCAAGCTAGAAAGGTCTCGACTGATGAAGTCTACGCTCCGTCCAGCACAGATCCAAATCCAAAACCCAGAGAGAACTCCAGAATTGTTTCGAGTGCCTAGGCAGCTCAGTGGACGAATACAATGATGGGTTCGTGGATACTGTCCATACGACCGGGTCTAAGTTCTTCAAGATACGTCGTACAGATCAGAAAAAGAGGTTCTCCGATCAAACTCTCGAGCTCATGAAGGAGCGGCGTGAGATGATCCTGCAGTCTTCAGATGAGGCGTCGAAATACCGGCAGCTCAATAGACGGATCTCTAAATCCTTTAAGAGCGACCTCCGCCGCTTTAATACCGAGCGTATAAGACGCGATCGAGCGGAACAAAGGCTCCAAAGTATATTTTCAAGAGATCAGGCTATTGGGCAGAGCCAGCTCACGAAACTGAAGACCGACGATGGCAGGATCTTATCCGCCAAACCGGAGCTACTGAGGGAGATCAAGAGCTTCTGTGGATAGATGTATACGTCAACCAGCAAACCCATTGTCGACCTAGCAAACGACCTAAGAACTAGACTAACCCGACACTATACCGAAGACATCCCGGACGTCAGCCTGAACGAGATTAGGATGGCTCTGAAACAGCTCAAAAACAACAAGGCACCGGGTGATGAAGACGAAGGTCATTTTGAATGCCCATGTCACACCCATTCCTATCAAGATCGGAGACTCTACACTCGAAATTGTAGACGATTATGTATACCTAGGACAAACGGTCCAGTTAGGTAGGTCCAACTTCGAGAAAGAGGTCAATCGTCGAATCCGACTCGGCTGGGCAGCGTTCGGGAAGCTGCGCGGTATCTTCTCGTCCAACTTACCGCAGTGTCTCAAAATGAAAGTATATGACCAGTGTGTGTTGCCAGTAATTACATACGGGACCGAAACGTGGTCGCTCACAATGGGCCTTATCAAACAAAAGGCTTAAAGTCACCCAAAGGGCAATGGAGAGGGCTATGCTCGTAGTTTCGTTGCGTGATCGAATCAGAAATGAAGACATCAGCAAGAGAACCAAGGTCACCGACGTAGCCCGAAGAATTGCTAAACTTAAGTGGCAGTGGGCAGGGCACATTGCTCGCAGAACGGATGGCCGATGGGGCCGGAAAGTTCTGGAGTGACGACCGCGAACCGGAAGACGATGCGTTGGAAGGCCTCCCACTAGGTGGACCGATGACCTGGTGAAGGTTGCGGGAATCCGGTGGATGCGAGTCGCAAGGGACCGGTCAATGTGGCGACACTTGGGAAAGGCCTATGTCCAGCAGTGGACGTCTTTCGGCTGAGATGATGATGATGACGTTTCTACAAAATAATTTACAGGGTTCAATCGTTTAATATTCGGGTCCATTTTTCGCTGCTATATTCCACGAGTGCTTGTTCAGACGATTGTAGGTTCTTTTTTGTTCCGTTATTCTGTCCTGCTATTACAATAGTGTCAAAATAGTCGATCATTGATTTCATAATGGTCAAGTTAAGTTCTGTCAAGTTTTGGCAAGTTTGTTAATCTACTAATATAATGCCGCCATTATGACTTCTCAATGGTCAATCACTGACACTCCATTGAAAGAAATATCATAGAACGGTAATTTCGTACATGAAATCTGACATGATTAAATGAAATGAATGAATGTTCGCATTTAGTAATAGATTTCGAAAACCATTTGTAGTAATGGTTTTATAATAATGGCAATACGACAATGCCATTAAAACATAATTTTATTACGAGACCATTGACCGACCTATGATCGACCATTGTGAATTTAGGGTTCACTAATGTTTCACCAAAACTCCATTTACAAATTTTCATTTTACAACTAACGTTTCGTATAATATTTAATTCGCAAACAACTTATTCCGCAAATGTTTTATTTTAAAAGTATTCGTTTTACAAACATTTATTTGGCAAATACATCTTTTATAATTTGCATCAGATGATATTTATACATTTTTCATTTCTTATTTAAATACATTTGGATAAATCACGTTTCAACGAAATAATTTACAGGCAAGTGTGTTGTCCCAAAATGACAATGGGATGGGAATGGAATCGTGTTGGAGTGACAAATTTATTAAAATAGCAGAATTAGGCCCTAGGGCACATGATCGGAGCCAAAGCTTGCGCATCTTGCGAGAAGATGGCTGCATCGAGGATGCCATAGCCCGCACTATTAGGTCGCGACGGTAGGCCAGTGTGGTATATGGTGAGGTTCACACTATAACTCGCCAAGTTCGCCTAAGTTTCGCCTATTTGGTGCAGCCGTGAGACACAATATTATCTCTTTTGTTTTCTGTTCAGTTTTATGAATGTTTCTTTATTTACTTTTATTGTTTGGTTTTAAGTTTTTTTATTTAATTTCTACTTTTGTTCTGTTGTGTGCACTTGCGGCATATTCCAAATAAACATTTTTTTTAAATTCTTTCTTTCCTTCTTTCTTTCTTTCTAATATTGTAAAAGGCGAAAGTTAGTATGCGAGTGTGTGTGCGTGTGTGTGTTTGTTCCTCCTTTACGCGAAAACTACTGAACGGATTTAGATGAAATTTGGCAGTTACATAGTTTAACTAAAATAAATACTATAAATTTAACTATTTGTATTTTTATTTTACAAAAATTAACAAAAAAAAATACTTCAAAAATCCCAAAAAACATAAATATTTTATATTTTTTTATTGTATTTTTTTTTAAAGCATTCCCGAGTGATACGCCTTAGATGATGATGATACTTTAAGAGTTATTGTTGTTTGAACATATCTTCAACCCAGGTGGCTCAGAGAGCCGTAGTGTGTCTACAAGCTGGAGGTGGCCACTTTTTTCTTTTGACTTTTGGTTTTTGGCTTTTGACTTTTCTTTTTTTGTTTTTTTTTTTGAGACTTTTTAATATTGGAAAAAACATTAAATAAAATTTTCCTGTTAAGGGTTCTGACAAAGGCCTTTTGTGCTTGTGCATACACTAGTTTCAAACAACAAGTATTAAACATAAGTGTGATGGTACTGGATGAGGACCTGTGTGTCATCGTACCTAGGTTCTGTATTGGCTCGCATTGATCGTCTAGTCTGTTTGTTCTCGTGATTGAAGATGTTTAGAAAGAATCGAACTTTCTTAATTAGCCTTTGATAATTAACACTATGTTTAGTCTAGGAAGGATCGAACTTCCTTACACCAGTGTTTAGGAAACAATACTGTAGCATGAGAGTCGTTTCGGGGTTTTAATCAACATGTAAATTTTTATGTTGTAAGTATTTTAGCTTAGTTCAAAACCTGTCGATCTAGTAAAAAAATTAAAATGTTGTCTGGGGTGTTCTTGTTGTAATTAACAATTATTGGTTGAATCGCATAACGTTTCGTTTTTTTTTCGACGTTCATATTTTGTTTTTCAAAAGTTATGGAATTGGCATTGCTTTGTAATGCAGAGGGTAGACAATATTATTGCCTTTCGAATAAGCTTATTTTTATCTCAACATGACTAAAACTTTGAGAAATATGTTTTTTTTGTACTCGCATAGAGCATATTTCAACAAAAAAACAAAATGGCTGCCACATAGCGGGTAAGCTTGTGTATTGGACCTAAGCCTAGGGTGTAATTGTACTTTAAAATATCGCTAGACCGTGTCCGGACACACTGTATAATCTTTACCTGTGCGCTCCACAGTATGACCAGCTTATAGGTGACGCCTTCACCATATGCACATCCACATCAGGGGGTGGGTCGAACTCTGCTAAAAAAATTAACACAATTAATTCCTTTGGCATTTAGGATACTTTTTTTTTGTTATTGCCAGTTCTGTCCCACTGCTCGTCAATTGTCTCCCTATTTATTTCTACTTCTCTTTATGTATTGCTTACTCCGGCCAGATAAGGAACGAGTCTTATTCTTCACGCTAGCGGTTCATGAGCCTTTTAGACTATTCGTAAGTCACTGCAATTTTTGAAAATCAGGATCAACAGTGGCAGTCACCAGAAAATAGCCGAGGTAGTAAAGCTCGTCCAAGTCACAGGGAACCAATTTACGTGCCGTCCATGGCTCTTTACGGGGCCCCGGTTTGGGCGCGGTCTTTGAGGCGGCGCGGCGCGGCGCGGCGAGCCGCCCATTACGAAGTGGAGGGGCCTTAACTTTGCTCTCCGCGACAAAGGTGGATTTGGCCCCGGCCCCGTGCGCCCCTGCCGCAATCATTACGGCCAACGCGCCGCTGCGTTTCTCGGATTTTTACCAGGTGCTCCCGGTGCGTATGCGCGTCAATTCAATTAACTTTCTGTGATCAGTGCGGCGAGTCGCACATATGCGTTTATGGTGCATCGATATTGTTTCGAAAAATCGTAAAATACGGGTCGGTAAGGGTGTCGTGTCTACACACTAGCAATTTAGATTTTTACATGCGATATTCGTGTAGTAACGACAAAATATTGTTACAAAAACCACTAGCGTGTGAGACAGAGACTTTACACGTAGGTACCGTAAATGACTGTCGTAAAACTCGAAAATTTTCAATTACACATAAGCGCTGTGCCGCACTTGGACAAAGTATTGAACGCCGCACTGGGTAGACTTTGTTCAACCGCGCATACGCGTTCATAGCACCACATGAAAAAGAGTTTGCCGCACTGGGTTATTGAGCTATTTTTTTAGCACCTGGCAAATAATTCAGCAGGCATTATAAATGGATGTTGTATTGTGATGTATGTTTTATGTAACACAACGCCGATGCGTCGACGGGTGGTGATGCTTGCAGTTTTACCGCGTAAATGGAGTGTTGACGACTGCCGTCTACCAGCCGTCGTCGGCTGCAGTTTATCTGCGCGCTGCCGTTGGCAACGTCGTGTTCCCCTATGTCGTCACGACTAATTTATCGTTGGGATTTAGTTTGTAACAGTCGTCGACGACTGTAATTGCGTCGTCCTATATGTGAACACCTCCATTTAAACCCACAAGCCACAACACTTAAAAAAACTACACGATTATTTGTCGTCACGACAAAGTGGGAACGCAGTATAACTGGAGGTTATGCCTAATGTTACGTCACGTTATGTAAATGCGCGATTCCACTAGGCAAGTTACTTGTATGCAAGTTGCAAATTGCACACAAAAACTTGCATAACTTAGTTTGAGCATGTACATTTTTTATTTAAGTGACGTGCAAATTTAACGCACAAAATGTTAGTTACATGTTTCAAATGTTGAACATCTTCAACTTGTATGCAAGTGGAACCTGCATGCAATTTCCACGCTCTTGAAAACACGTTACCAATTCAAGCAACTTGCACGCAGATGTGACGTCATACTTGCATGCAAGACTTGCCTAATAGAATCGCGTCTTAAAGCTTACTTTCCCAATTCTTGCAGTAATACAAGTCGGCGGCACAGTGGTTGATAAATTGCAGAATCTTGAAGTACTTGCCGAAATTTCGGTTGACATTAACGCACACCGGATCGTAAATATTGGGACACGAATGCGGGCATTTGTGTTCATCGAACGACATGTCGATGTCGGCGTCGTCTATCGTACTGGCTGTGCCTTGACGAAGAGCGGGGGCTTCTGTCGCTAGAGCAAAAAAAATGCAGATGAAAACTATTGTGGGTTATGTCGTATTAAAGGAAAGACCAACTTTATATTGTAACGAAAGTACCATAAAAGAACACCATTATCAGAGCGCGTGGTTACCAGAGTGCGCGTGGTACAAACCTTCCAAGTTCATAATAGTCGATGAACGATTTTTTCACGGTCAAAGTCTTCATCGACTCTTATGGACTTGGTGGGTTGTATTGATTTGATGATTATCTACATACGTCTTACGGCCGCGACCGATATTTTCATCAACATACAACTTAGCACTAGCCTGCAAATTGCAAAAAACGTAATAAAATTTGAATTACCTTGGAGCAGCACTGCCCTCATAAGCCAAAAAGCGGTACTTATCTCAAAAAAATACAAATTTCTGATTTTTGTCATCTGATAGCTTAACAAATTCCCTACAGGTTAAATGAAGTTACATGGCGCTATCTCAACCAGAAACCACCTAAAACCTACTAAGAAAATATTGCAAATCTCAAATTTATACGATAAGTATTACTAAGGAGCTGAGAGGTAAGTATATCATTATTTTTAAACACAATGGCCGTATATTTGTGGAAATCGCCGCTAGTATTATTGGAAACAAGGTTTTAAAAACGAATGCTCTTCCACCTCCAAAGAAGAAAACCATGCTTAACGGAATTTCCCAAGCCAAGAAGAACAATTATTTTGAAATCCCTGCAATAGACTGTCCTTCTGGAGAGAGCTCTACTTCTGAGTGATTTATGACATAGATGCTTATTTTCAAAATTTAAAATTTTCTAATTAGGTATGTTAAATCTTAAGTTTATTAAAATTATTTCCAAATGCACTTTTTTCGTGTTTTATTTTGTTTTACATGGATTTTTAGCAAAAATGTGTAGAAAAACATTTGTATGAAAATTCCTATGAACACATTTTAACTAGAAGCGGTAACTCATATTATTAAACATATTATTCGAAGCCCAATAGCGGTATCTCATAAATGAGCTAAAAAAACATATTTTTCCTTTTTTTAAAAACATCAATATCAAACATCAACAGAAATATGGGTATGAGTATCTAATATTATGAATGAATAATTTTAAAACTACTTTCTAAGTTGACGCGAAATCAAAAAAAACTAAAACATGAATTTTCTCGAGTCTCACTTTTTTGAGATGACGCTTTTTGGCATATGAGGGCAGAGCAGCAGCCTTAATTGCTCGGATCGCTCTTCAGGTAAAGCTGCGCTTGCCTAGGTTGGTTTCGAGACTGCCCATAACATACCGAACTTCCTCCGTGACTCGGCAAACACGCTAAAGGATGACCCACGCTAGACAGTGTCGGGTCCGACTCAATGAGCGATTTTCTTTTTCAACTCTTCCCTAGTCGCTGCATAGATGGCGTTGGTCTGACTACGTTACTGCAAGAAACAGAACGTCAGATAATTTCACTTGGACCTAATAGTTATATTTGGAAGCTTATGCAAACGAAAGTGTCAGTCAACGAGCGTATGTGACGTGTGTTTTTTCAAGCGTTTTGGCTTTGGCGCCTTGTAACGTAGTCGGATCAACGCCATCTATCGATTTCACGGAAACTATTTTATTTTTTTAATTCTCAAAAAGAAAACCTCTGATTGTAGCACGGTCTAAATATTAGTTATAATTTTTGTATGGATACACTCACGTTATACGAGCGGCAACCGAGTGATGGCCAAGCCGGACAGTACGATACACAAAGCATCTTTAAGTCACCGTAAAATTGTCAAACACGTTATATTACAATAAAACGTGTGTCTCTCTAGCGATATTGTAAACTCTCGAAATATTGTCAACTGAACATACGGAAGTATCTCTGCCCCCATAATCGGGACTTGGGGCACCCCCCCCCCCCCCCCCCGTTGGGTTAGTTAGGTCCCTTTAAACCCTGCACTCGGAAATAGGGGCCTCGCGAAGCGGGGCTCCACCGACTACGCTTTTTAGGGGAATATAAAGTGTTTTAAGGTATATTAATCGGTATTTCTCAGGAATGGTACATTATCTTTTCATGAGAGCTGTACCACTGGGCAAGGGGGACCCGTCCTTCCCTCCGCACCGCGTGAGTTGACTACCATCGCATGCATTTCACGAAAAATAATGCGTTTTGTTGTAAGCAGTATGTTCGTTTGACAATATTTCGAGATTTTACAATATCGCTAGAGATATTACAATATAACGTATTTGACAATTTTACGGTGACATATACACACTAATACTATAATAGAAATAAAAATATGTACAAGTATCAAAAAGGGTTACAGGGCATCGAAAAATTCGTCCACATCGCTGCCAACAGGAAAAGTGCCCAGAAGGCTGGCAGCATTGCCACGTTGGATGGCAATCACAGATGGCAATACTGATTCTTTGGCCAAAAAATAGGCCCGCCCTCTGGTCACGTGAAGAGTCGACCAACCGCTAGGCAATTTCCCGAAATACTAATATATGTATATATATCATATATTTATGTCACCGTAAAATTGTCAAATACGTTATATTGTAATATCTCTAGCGATATTGTAAAGTCTCGAATTATTGTCAAATGAACATACAGCTTACAATAAAACGCATTATTTTTCGTGAAATGCATGCGATGGTAGTCAACTCACGCGGTGTGGAGAGAAGGAGGGGTCCCCCTTGCCCAGTGGTACCATTCTCATGAAAAGATACTGTACCATTCCTAAGAAATATCGATTAATATAACCTAACCATAAAACATTTCATATTCCCATAACAAGCGTAGTCGACGGAGCCCCGCTTCGCAGGGCCCCTATTTCCGGGTGCAGGGTTTAAAGGAACCTAACTAACCTAACGGGGGGGTGACGACGACGTTGGATGGCAATCACAGATGGCAATACTGATTCTTTGGCCAAAAAATAGGCCCGCCCTCTGGTCACGTGAAGAGTCGACCAACCGCTAGGCGATTTCCCGAAATACTAATATATGTATATATATTATATATATAAATAAGATAAGATAAGAAAGATTGCATTTAGTAATCAATATTTTAGTTCTCTATTGAGCCCTGTTTATTGAGCCAAATTCATTAAAACAGCGAGACAGCTATTTGCGTCGTTGCTAACTTTTTGGATGGAAATCTCAATCATACTTGTATTGTTTTCATTTTCACCGATAGTCGCAGAGGAATTCGTATTGTTTGCCATTTCATAATCGGGTGGAATGGTAGTAGTTTCGTCATCTTCCTCGTTATCTCGCCTTTCAGACAAAAATTGTTCACAAGACCCAGTAGAGGCTATGAAGTACTCTAAAAAGGGTTAAAGAAACGTTTATTTTATCCTGTAGGGTTCTACTTATTTGTTCGGGTTGGCATAGTCGACATGCCGAACGACAAACTCCGTTCGGCATTTTTTATCGCTAAATCATATACAGGGTGTAATGATCGACTCACAAATGGGTACCACATGTTCAGGACATCATTCGAACCCGGCCACTTAGACACTTTTCATCGGTAATGTGAAAAAAACTACCATTTCTTACAAAAGTGCAGTAAAAATGTATGGCATGGCTGATTTTCTTAAATTACCAAAAAAATTGTCAGTGGCAGTGGCGAAGAATCCATACACCTCGATCCCTTCAGCATTCCCTTTGAAAATGGCACAGTCAGTATACAGTGTGTCCGGACATAGACTAGCTCAAAATCTGTCGATCTAGTAAAAATAATGAAAAAGTTGTCAGGGGTGTTCTTGTAGTAATAAACAATTATTGGTTGAATCGCATAATGTTTCGTTTTTTTTTCTACTTTCATAATTTTTTTTCAAAAGTTATGGAATTGTGAACACATTGCTTTGTTATGTAGACGGTAAACAATATTATTGCCTTTTCAATAAGCTTATTTTAATCTCAGTATGACTAAAAATTTTAGAGATATGATATTTTTTGTACTCGCATAGAGCATATTTCAACAAAAAAACATAATGGCTGCCACATAGCGGGTAAGTGTATTGGACACAAGCCTAGGGTGTAATTGTACTTTAAAATAGATTATATTTAAGTATTTAGAATATCGCTAGTCCATGTCCGGACACACTGTATAATCACATTTATAATCATATTTTCGATTTGCCGTCTGGCTGTGCCGAGCCGAATATGTGTAGCACCTCTAATAAACGTTACTGCTTACCCTCATGAGGATGATCACACATGTTACTCATAAACAAATAGCATGCATTTTCAAAGTCCTTGTAAAACCTATTTTGTTGCACCACTTTTAGACCACATACAATCGTATTATTCGAACGGCAGACGATTTCTCTATTTGAACAATACTTTGAGACTTTTTCAAGTTGTAAATGTGAATGCATTGTGAAATTTGTATGATCGTCAGAAGTATTAAAATGCACGGAAAGCGTTTCTGTGTATTTAATAAATAAAACGAATAAAAAGTACAAAAAGTAATCTTCCGCCATCTTGAATTTCAAATGGCAGTTTTTTTTATAAAAAAAAATTAATTGAATTATCATGGTGGTTGACTTTTAGTGTTTCTTTTATAGTTTATTTAATAAGCTTTTTCCGCGACTTCGCCTGCTTACTTGACTGAAATTATCCTAGGAGGATGTAGGATAATTTGGTACCTATACCTACTCGCAATGATAATAAATTTAGGTAATCTATTAAGGCGCTTAGACGAGCTAAATTAGCAACTCTATTTGTGGTGGTTCAAACTTCGTTTGAAATGCTGTCAGAATAAAGTTCTAATCAGCTTGCACTACAAAGTGGTTGTTACGTCAGCCACTGCGGGCCAAATAGCGCGAAATGAGTGGTTTCGATCGATTTACAAAAAAACTATTGATTGGATTAAAAAACTAAAACAGTACCTATCATGCTAATATATTGCTTATAAAATTATTTGCCAAAAAATCAGAATGATCGCATGCATATTAGTATGTTTTTTATTGTTTGAAAGATATTTTAAATATTTTTAGAGGTAAGTTCGTGATTTCTTTTTATCGAGCCAAATTAATTGTATTATGTTTTCAAAACAGTATCATGCTAGCATATATTCTGAAGAATATCATATATTTTTCTGGTCTTGTTTATAGCAGTGAATCATATACCTACTTTTAGTAATTATAAAACTCGCGTTTAGCTCGTGTAATCGCCTGCGCACAACTCAACTACGCCTGGACCGATTTCACTAATTCTTTTTTTGTTATTGTCAGAAGGTTCTTATGAAAAAAAAATGTAGTAGTAGGTAGGTAGTAGTAGGTAGGTAGGTAGTAGTAGGTAGTAGTAGTAGTAGTAGTAGGTAGGTAGTAGTAACTAGTAGGTTGGTAGTAGTAGGTAGGTAGTAGTAGGTAGGTAGTAGTAGGTAGCTTTTTCCCTGTTATGTGACGCAGACGAAGTTGCGTGGGTCAGCTAGTTTATAATAATTATTATCATTGGTGCCGATTCTGTTGTGCACTAACTAAACTTAATTTAGGCTATTACTATCTTTTTCTCACCAATAAAACGAGAAAGAGACGGACGTAATTTAGAGCTGTCAAATTTAATTCGAACTAATATTTCCATACAAATGAAGGGTGCACGTAAAAACATGTCGACTAATAACACGGTGAAGCGCAAGGCATAAACTAGTTTGACATTTCTAACTTAGTGCATAGCTATAGCCGTCCTTTTCTCGCCCTGCTTTTTAGTAAAAGATAGCAATAGTCTAAATTAAGTTTAGTTTGTGCACAACAGAATCGACACCATTGTCTACTCGTATCAAAGTCATTCAATTATTAGGTACTTTTGACACGTAGGTATGGAAAGTAAAGCACTCAAATTCGTTCAGCCTTGGGTTAGAAAAATGAAGAGACGGACAGAAATACAAAGTTTATAGTACCTCTTAAGTATTTCTTAGTTGAAGTCATTTAGGAATATAAAATTCACGTCGTCTAGTTAGGTATCATAGCGCGTTGTACATTCGGTCGACCATATTTTCTACCTATCCTAGGTTCGTATTACAGAACGTGAATCAAATCTCAAGCTTAAGGCTGATGCTCCAACTGCTCCAAGGTAGGCCGCGAAATTAAAATCTAACGTTTTTTGCAATTTGTAGGGCAGTGCTAGAATAAGTTGTATGTTGTTGTTGTTGTTGGTTGTTGTTGTTGTTGTGTGTTAGCAATTATAAAGAACACCTATGTACCCAGTACCCATAATTGCAAAGAACAAATGATTTGATTTGATGAAAATATCGGTCGCGGTTGTAAGACCTATGTAGGTAGTAAAAGAATTATAATCATCAAAATTATCAATACAACCCTCAAAGTTTAGAAGAGTCAAGGAACGACTTTGACCCTGAAAAATTCGTTCATCGTCTAGAAAAACGTAAGAAAGTTTGAATTTCGCGGGCCACCCTGACGCTCTCACCTTAACTTGAATCAGTCATTTGATTGGTTCAAACTACAACTCCGAGCTCCCTTTCCGATCCCCGAGCTTCTCTACAGCTGGCTCTCGCCATATCGACATAGTATAAATTTATACTTTGATATCGACGAGTACATTGTACCCGGGGGCATTGGGAGGTGAAACTTCCATACATTGGCTTCAAACAAAATTTTCATAGATAGTGCTGCCATCTGTGTGGTTGAGCACACCAACTTTTCAACCATTTGACAACTTACAACTGTCATAACGAGAACAGTTGTTTAAGACAACCTGTCAGTGAAGTAGATAGCCTAGCGGTGACAGCGGTTGCCTTGTGAATAATAGTTCACAAGTTCGTATCTTCAGTCAAGAATTACTTTTTTGCATATAGTTGGTTGAACAAAAACTAACAGCGCCATCTAACAGCTCAGGTACACAGTTTTAAAAACGAGAACCAGAGTTGCGCATCTATCTTGGTATTACTACGATAGTACCGTGAAGTACCGTCATACCGTGGTATCGCGCGCTTACGTCATCCGAGCGAAGTCTTAAGTTTAGCGGCGCTTCAAAAAATACTACAGCGCCATCTATTACAAAGATGATGAACTAAATAACTAAATACATACGTCAAAATCCTACATCGCGCAGACCAGCGCAGACAGAATTATTATCCGCGACCTAAGGATATGGGCCCACCAAACACAACACCTTTTCTATGGGGGTGAAGACCTTTACACCCTGTTCTTCATGCCCCCAAAAGTTAACTCTTACGGGTTGTAGACGAAGTATTATAATATCTGTGGTTGTAGTTTTAAGTATATCGACGCTGGAAAGCGATTTTGTCGTATCTCGAAAAATGGCATTTTTTTTTTATTGCGTCATTGAAATAAGAAAAAAATACTGCGTCAGACGGTCTGATCAACGTTTTCCTACGGTGTGTTTTTTTTTTTTGATACGTCGTTGACTTTTTCTAAACTTTTTTAACAAACGATACTTCAAAATGCTGTAAATACCATAAAATCAATTATTTTTAAGTTATACATAGATACATCAAAAACGCTACAAGTGTATTTTTTCGCAGTCCACACCTATTTTGTACCAACAAAACAACTACCAAGATACAGCAAAATTGCTGCTTCAAATTGAAATACCAATTGCTGTAACTAGTATAAAACGCATGTTAGACTAACTTTAGAATGCTATCATTATTGCCATCTGATACATTTCATTATAAGAAATAAGTGTTCCAAAAATGACCACTCTGATTCAGCTAGTTTACGAGTTATGAATTTTTGAAATAGTTTTTTGGCTCTGGTGTAAAGTTCAACTTTTCGAGATACTACAAGATTGCTTTCTTGCGTCGATATATTTCTTGAGTTTTGAGCGACGCGACGGGACTAAATGTAATGATATGGACATGGTACCTACTGTTAACTGTACGACATCTATGCCACGAACTTACAAGCCCAAGCGATTTCTTGCGAGCTCGCTCTAGCAAATTGTGGATAACCAAATGAAAGAAGCTATACACGCAGTAGAGTGTATGGTTCTTGTAGCGCGTGGCCATAGCTGGAACCAGAGCCGCCATCTTGTATAAAATTTTACTAATGTCAACGCCCTCGTTATGTCATTGATAGTTTGATACGCCAAAATAACCATGGAGCATTAGAACAAAGTGACGCACGCGCGTTTCGCTTGACACAAGGCGCATCGCTCGTGGCCGTGAACGGGACGAGATCGAAAGACCCGCCATTGTTTTTTAATAGGTGATTAGTCCGCACCAGTCTGCACCTACCCATCTAAATCTATGGCTAGACGAAGAAAGGTAGGTACCTACCTATTTCCAAAAGCTCAGACCTCAAGAGTACGTCTGAGGTCAGCAGCAATTTTTGTAGATCATTATTCTCAATAAAGTTGTCATGCAGAAAATGAAACTACTTACTTATAATAATATGTACTTATTATGATTATTATTGCCTAAAGATAGAGTAATATGTCACCGAATACATCTATGATAACTCTCGAGTCTCGAATACACCGATAATAATGCTGCTAAAATTAGTCGGAAGTCGTTGGCAAAGGGTATTCTTAGGGTTACTTGAATCGTAAACACAGCATACCACCTCCCATCCGGTCTTCTGTGCCTCAAAATATGCAGAATTATGCCGCCACAGCGACTTCTGTCCTGTCGTGCGTGTAGCGAGGCGAAGATCAACAAGAATAGCATTTAATCTGGGACAGCTTACGAGTTCGAGTCAAATACCTAGGTATCTACATAAACGAGCAATGACCAAACCAATGCGTTGAAAACACCTCAACATCCTACCTAACCATAACTAATAAATTAATTATAATGCAACCTTTTTTTTTTCAGATCGGAAATCATCAAATGACTTCTCCCACTCTGGGCGGAGCGGGAGGGAGTGTCAGACTTTTACTGACTAAAACCCATCCATGTTCCTTCCTCGCCCTTTATGTTCCGGGGCCGCGGTATCTCTTTCGAATAGGCCCGCAACCCCGGCATTATATTGCAACCTTGAACAAATTCTTCACCTAGATAAAAATGGTGAGCAATGCTGGAAGCTTTAATAAAATAATCGACTCAATGGTTTAGGCGCTACAGCGGAGCAAATGTCAACGAAACAAACATACATGCTGATGATACAATAACCTAGATTGTTGCTAATTATAATCATAACCTTTCGGTTTCGTTTGGTCGTAGTAGAGGAAAAAGATATATATTATCATCGAATACGTATCTGCAATGTTGTTGTTGAAACTAAATTCGTCATTTTCGTCAAGCAAAGAGAAGTTGTATATTTATGGCCGCTGGCCGCTTCCATGTGTATCTAGGACACGTTAACTGATCTATCCAAGGTTGTACATACATAGTCGCTATCTGTAAAATTTTGTGTTGAAGATGTAAATAACAGTAAATAATTTCAGATAAATGCAGCATTGAATAGGTCGGTACTTTTCTACTAATAAGTAGTCAATAGTCACGTGCAATCGTTTTAATTTTAGTCGATTATTTATAACTTGAAAATAAAACAGACAAACATTCAAAAATGGGTGTTATTTGCGTTGTTAAAGGTCACAATAATATATTTTTCTCATTCTTCTATGTATAGACAGCGATCCGATATAATATTTTTATTATATGTACGAGTACTTACCTATAGATCAAATTGTAGATAATTTACGCTTAACAATTCAAATCAAAGCTCTCAGTAAGTAAGGCTTCAGATTCTGGAGAACTTAGACTGGTCATGACACGGCGACCAATCAAACCAGTTTTATGCGGATTTCTAAAATCGAACCGATATCCATATTATTATAAAGCGAGGCCATTTTATACTGGGAATGTATCATTTAATGCTTGTTAGGTCATCCATCACCGTTGACCGTGTGTGCGTAAAGGCGCGATTCTATTAGGCAAGTTACTTGTAGCAAACTTGCATACAAGCTACAACTTGTGTGAGGTAGTTTGAACTTGTATATTTTTTAATCAAGTGACGTGCAAATTGAACGCGCAAGCGTTAGTTGCACGTTTTGATTGCGAACGAGTGACGTGTCCTACTCAATTGTTGAACATCTCCACTTGTATGCAAATAAAACCTGTGTGCAATTTGCACACTCTCAAAAACATGTTTCCAATGCAAGCAACTGGTACGCAAAAGTGACGTCATACTTGCATGCAAAACTTGCCTAATGGAATCGCGGCTTTACATCCAGCTACGTTAACCCTACATCTGTCAATTCAAGTGGTACTGACTTGAATTAGGTTTCTATGACATTTTGAATAAATCCAAAAAGTAACCGTACCTATTTAAAAAGAAATCCCTTTTTTTTCGGATGGGAAATCATCAAATGACTTCTCCCACTCTGGGCGGAGCGGGAGGGGGTCTCAGACTTTTACTGACTAAAACCCACCCATGTTCCTTCCTCGTCCTGTATGATCCGGGGCCGCCACGTATCTCTTTCGAACAGTCCCCCCGGCATTACCTACGTTATACATATACGAATACGTTATAATCTTGTCTTCATTTCCAGGTACCTAGCTGAACGTATCCCTGTCAACAATTTATACATATAAATAATCTGGACGAACTTACTAAAACGATGAATCCGCTTAGCTCGTCGTACCATATTTTAGTCGATTTTATACTACATCACCTTAGGCGCTGTGCACAACACTATTCTCCGAATCCCCGATACATCGTTTGAGTTGTGGTTTGAGTTGTAGCTTATGTCGAAAGTAATGATTTAAACTAGAAAACAAATTACGTATCAATAAACGAATGAATTTCATATAATTGTGTGATATAAAGTCATAAAAGCAGATAAATAAGTTGGTTATTTGATTTGAAGGACAGTTTTGCACCTGGTTCCAATATTGCAGGTAAGAATGTTCATGATATAAGTATTGATATCCTTTGCGTAATTTTTACGCAAGATTCCGTCTGATTTTAAGCTGATGGTGTATGTAGTAGCGTATGATAATGACACAAACTAGGGTCCATTATGAACCCAGGTACCATGAGGTGTAATTCTGTCTATCCTAACATCCGTATTAGCTGGTATTGCTCTCTCCATCCATCTTATGGCTGACGAAAGGGATGGAGAATAGATAACAACACAGTTCGCATTACCACGGGTACGGCCACACGTGGGTTTTGTTTCGTTGACTCAGGTGTTGACTACTTCCTAGTAATGAGTTAGGGGCTAGGTTTTCTTGTCTACCAATCATTTTAAAGTCGCGAGTCCTCAGAGAGGTGATCTTGTAGGTACAGTGTCGCCATCTGCATTCAAAAGGTGAAAACAAGCGAAAACCATGAAGGTTATAAGGAAGAAGGATGTAAAGTTGCAATTTATGTTTACTCTGCTTGAATTGGGGCAAGAACCTGGTCTTTGCTTGCCTATTGTTAAGTTTTAAAGCCTGTTGTTTTATTTAACTTGAACTGTTATCTCTGTGAGAATCCCCATTTTGTAGGCCAGGAATACATACAGGTAAGTACAACATTGATATAGGATATAGGTAGTTTCTGTTTGCACTGTTGTAATACACTATTGATTATAAATGCTGAATACCTACCTCTTTCTTATCTGTTTTAAGATTGAAGGCTTGATAACTTAGGTTTGTTTTCATAATAGAAGACATTTCTCCATTAATAATAAGTATGTCATATTTATTGCTTCAATCTTTATTTTTTTAGGGGTGGCTACAGAAGTTTGAGAATCAACCTTTAGAATATTTTTAAATTTTATTATTGAGACAAACACTTGATATCATTAGGGGGTTGATTTGAGTAAGTTATTAATTGTTTCTTATCAAATAAATTAAGCTATGCTTACATAATATTGTAATTCCATGTTTGGATATAAAATATTTCATTCACCAACACATAGGTACCACTTTCAGTGGAGGTATACTAATAAAACTGCAAACTAAAGCTGAAGAGTTTGGTTGAACATACTAATCTCAAGAACTACTGGTTTGAATTGAAAAAATCTTTTTGTGTTGGATAGTCCTTTTATCGAGGAAGAATAAGCTATATCATGTGACGCAGATGAAGTTGTGCAGGTCAGCTTGGATCTGACTGGTAGCTTAACTCAACCATAAACCGCTGAACAAAGAAGAAGCTGAAGAAAAGAATAGACATTGTTGCATGAATTATAGACATAAACTTGAGTCTGAGAGTCATGAGTAGAGTCAAGGACATAGGATTCTCCCTGTTAGTACATTCCCAGTAGGAAATTGTGATGAGCTTGTAGCTCAAGAATAACAGCCACTCGAGTCCCTGAGGCAGCGGTGGCCTAGTGGTGGCGGCCCCGACTTACGAACAGTAAGTCGTGGGTTCCCAGACAGGCGCATTACTTTGTGTAATTTATTTTCATCACCGCTGCTCTCAAAACGGTGAAGGAAAACATCGTGAGGAAACCGGCATGTCCTAGAACCAAAAATTCGAAGACATGTGACATCTACCAATCCGCACTGGGCCCGCGTGGTAGATTATATATAGCCCATTCCCTCTCATTGAGAGGAGGCTGTGTCCCAGCAGTGGGAACATTATATAGGCTGATGATGATGAGTCCCTGGGTTAAGCTGTGCTTGCCTAGGTTGGTCCATGGATGGGTAACTACCCATTACAGACCAAGTTTCCTTCATGCCTCTGAAAGCATGTTAAGCTGTTGGTCCCGGCTGTCATTTATAGATCTTTGACAGTTGTTACAGGTAGTCAGTGTCCCGGAACTCTGACAACCAGTTTTACCAAGGGGTACCGTATTACTCAGTACTAATTAGGTTGAGGCGGTCAGATAGGTAGTCGCTCCATGTAAAATACTGGTATTCAGCTGCATCCGGTTAGACTGGAATCCAATCCCAACATAGTTGAGTAAAGACTTTGCAGATGATGGAGTACATTATCATGGGCTAATTGGTTGATAATGGCATTGGAAAAAGCTAGTGTTAAATACATCTTCATATGTTAGAAAAATATGGAAAAAACATCTAAGATCCATGTTCACCAAAAAGATAACGATCTGATTATCTAAAAAACACTGTCACTGTGACATGTTCCTATACAAAAATGTTTTAAACAGCTGTTCTTAGATAATCAGAGAGTCATTGTTTTGGTGAACATGGACCTAAATAAGTAAAAAATAAAAAAAAAAATTAAAAAAGTATTATTTTATTTAGAACTTTTTTTTAATTTTTTTTTAAATATAATATCATTATATTCCTTTGGTTATTAACCTTGTATCAGAGATATATAGCCTTGTATGTTGTTAGGAACATTGTTTTTTTTATTTGTGAAGAATAAGTTAAATTATTTTACAAAACCTTTCAATAGATTTGTAATGGTAAATGGTATATGGAACAAGCATTTCCATCCAAAAATTCCTCAGTCTGTTGGAGCCTCAATACTATTACATGCGACTTGAAAAACCAAAACCTGGTGATATTGGTGATATGTGGGTGTATCAGAAGTACCCTTACCATAGGAGTTATCATCTACCAGCCATTTTCCCAACAATGTTGGGGTCGGCTTCCAGTATAACTAGTTGCAGCTGAAAACTCAGTAAGGCAACTACATTACTTTCTCAAGTTATTATGCCTTGTGACTGTGACTATAGCTTTGATTTTGTTTTGTATTTTTGACATTCAAAAGTTCCGTAATGGTCTAGTTGAAAGAAATGGTTTGAGTTTGAAAACCAGTTTTTTACATAGCGACTGCCTATCTGACCTACACAACCCAGTTTTGGGTCACTGAAAACCTAATGACTGTCAAAGATCTACAAATGACAGTCGGTACCAACTGGCGTGGACCATTTATTTTTCTGCTGTCTTAAATTACGATTATCTTTCTACAATATCATCCCACCTCATATCCCTCGTCTAACCATATATGGAATCTATACAATGCAAGGATCTTTTTTACAATCTTCTGCAGCTTCCACAATAACTTGACTGGGAATCAATTAGTTTGCTCCTATGGTTGTGGAGCAGGACCGGCATTGAGCCAAGCATTTTTATCATCAATGTAATCCACCAACTTATAATATGCTTGACTACATAGTGTGCGTTTTACACAAGATTTAAATTTCGTCTCATTCAGTTGTAGAATGTGGAGAGGTATTTTATTGTAACATTTTAAGCAGTACCCCATGAAAGAGGAATCTACTTTAGCAAGCCTGAAACCTGGCTGAACTAGTTGGTCCCTATTTCTAGTATTATAGTGGTGTCTGTCACCTCTTTTACTGAATAAATGCAGATTTTTCCTAACGTACATGATGTTTTCATAGATGTATTGACAAGGTACTGTCATGATATTAATTTCCATAAACAGCTCTCTTAGAGAGTCGCGTCTACGTAAATCATATATGGCTTTGATGGCTCTTTTCTGCAGAATAAATATAGACTCGATGTCTGCAGCCCGTCCCCATAGTAAAATACCGTATGACATAATACTATGAAAATAACTAAAATAAACTATCCTCGCGGTATCAACATCGGTAAATTGACGGATTTTTCTAACAGCATATGCTGCTGAGCTTAGGCGTCCTGCAAGAGATGTTAAATGAGGGCCCCATTGTAGCCTTGAATCGAGCGCGATTCCCAAGAAAATCGTTTTATCGACAAATTCTAGTTTCTCTTGATTTAATACTATGTCACAATCACTACTTTTGACATTTGGTAGAGCAAATCTGATGCACTTTGTTTTTTTTCCCATTTAGAACTAAATTATTTACAGTAAACCAATTATGAACCTGCAGTAGGGCGTTATTTACGTCGTCAAGATTAGTGGCACGTCTGTTTATCCTAAATATTAAAGAAGTATCGTCTGTAAACAACACCATTTGCGGGTGATTGTTAAATAAATGGGGTAAGTCATTAATATAAACTAAAAAGAGGAAGGGACCCAATATCGAACCTTGTGGTACACCCATTTCTACTTTTAAACCCATTGAATTGACACCATTGATTTGTACCTGCTGCTGTCTATCACTCAAATACGATTTTACTAAGCTGAGCGCAAGTTTACCTAAACCGTAATGCTCAAGTTTCAAGATCAGGGTTTCGTGATTTACGCAATCAAATGCCTTCGAAAGGTCACAGAAGATTCCTATGGCATCTTGTGCCTCTTCCCACGCAGTAAATATGTGTTTTAATAAAGTGACACCGGCGTCAGTTGTACAACGTCCTTTGGTGAAACCATACTGTTGCTCGTGTAATATTTTATTGGTGTTAAAATGGTGAAGCATTTGATTGAGCATTATCTTTTCAAACACCTTGCTGAAAACTAGCAACACGGATACGGGCCTATAGTTATTCGTGTCTTTACTGTCCCCGGATTTAAAAAGCGGTATTACCTTACTGAACTTCATTAGATCCGGAAAGACCCCTTGATCCACGCACAAATTAAATATTAAGGCTAAATACGGAGCTACAGTCTCAATAATTGAGGTACAAACTTTGATAGACAAACCCCATAGATCTTCAGTTAATTTGATCTTGATTTGCTTAAAAGCTTTTAAGACTGTTATGGGGTTAATATGCTGAAATTTAAATTCATTTGGACAGGCTGAAACGTTTGCTTTCAGTAAATCAATAGAGAGCAAGGGACAAGAGTTTAAGGTTTCTGTAGTTTTAATTGGGATACTAGTAAAGAAAGAAGGTCGGCCAAAGCGTACCTGGTGACGAAGCGATAGCGTCCCTATATGCCAGATATATGAAAAATACCCTTATTTTATAAGGTCATAAAAAACGAAATATAAAGAAATATATTTTTAAGTGGCCACAAAAAAAGTTATCCTTGTTTTCAACCGACTTCCAAAAAGAGGAGGTTCTCAATTCGTCTGTATTTTTTTTTTTTTTTTTTGTGTTTGTTACCTCATAACTTTCGACTGGGTGAACCGATTTTGATGGTTCTTTTTTTGTTTGAAAGCTGGTGCTTCCCGTGTGGTCCCATTTTAATTTGCTGAAGACCTGATGCTGATCTTCGGAGATATACAATGGAACTCTTCAAAAATACACAGGAAATCTGCCGTGATTGCTGCAATCGCTTGTAGGTTCATTGTTTATATAACATCATGACGTAACATTACGCCTGTATGCTCTGAGGGGGTACGCAGACGTGTACAATACACCCAGATTTCGACAGTGTTTGTTACCTCAGAACTTTCGACTGGGTGAACCGATTTTGATGGTTCTTTTTTTGTTTGAAAGCTGGTGCTTCTCGTGTGGTCCCATTTTAATTTGCTGAAGATCTGATGCTGATCTTCGGAGATATACAATAGAACTCTTCAAAAATGTACGGCAAATCTGTACTGATTGCTGGTATCGCTTGTAGGTTTATTGTTTATACAACATCTGAGACACTTCTGAGTAGTTCTGAGTACCCCAGAACTACTCAGAAGTGTATAATACACCCAGATTTCGACAGTTAGGTAACACACCTAGTTCCATTTATTGGGGATAAAGCCCTATTACCGTGACATGTATTGTTTTTTTTTTATTTAATTGGAAAGGATGTACTTCAAGGGTACATTGATGAGAATTTGGTTAGGTTCTGATTACTTCTGATTATGGGATCCATGACAAAGGAACGGAACTCTTAAATTCTTAAGAGCAAATTAACGACACTCGGCCGAATCTTATAATGGCCATCCGGATATTTGAGTCACCTACCATAACGTCGTTATTAACCGACTTCAAAAATAAGGAGGTTCTCAATTCAATGTTCCCTGATTACTCGGAGATGGCTGGATCGATTTTGTTTTTTTTTTTTTAAATCGTTTGAAAGGGTATACTTCTCAGGTTGTCCCATAATCATCAAATCAGGATCTGATGATGGAATCCTGGAGAAATAGAGAGAACTCTTCACATTGTATAGGCACACTAGAAGCGATTTGGGTAGTTTTAGTAAGTGTACTTTCTCGAAGTGATCCCATTTCAATTTAATGAAGATCTGATGAAGAACTTTGGAGATAGGCAACGGAACTCCTCAATAAATGATAGCAAATGTACTGGGATTGCTGAAATCAATCAATCAATGAACGGCGGTGTGCTGTTGAGTTACAAAGACGTGTTACGAATTGCTCTTCGATTTTTTATTAAAAACAAGGTCCAAAGTTATTGTTAACTATTGTTCTATATATCAAAGTGCAGAGAATTGAATAACCTAACGAGTGGTTAAAAGTGCAAAGTGATACACCGAGACAACAAAAAGTTATAAGTGAAAACATTTTAAAACAATCAACCTAACGAACTGTGTCCCTGACCTACGACAACTCGCACGAAGCGCGCTGAGGTGAGTCCTTGGAGAGTTTTTGACCATATACCCACAAAAATGAATTGTGCTGGATGTAAACTCCCGATAGCTCGCGGAGAGTTGCTAAGATGTAGTACTTGCCAAAAACTTCACCACTACCGATGCATCAACATGACGTCATCGTATTATGTAGAAAATAAGCATAAATTAATTAACTCATGGTGCTGCCCATCATGTAAAACTACTAAAAAGCAGATTAGAAATGACGACACACCTGTTAGGAGACAATCCCCACCGAGACTTGACGACACAACAATGTCCATTGACGACCAGATTCAAGATGACCAAAGTATACTGGGAGATACAGGAAAATATGACACACCACCGACAAATATAGACACAGCTACAATCATATCACCCATAATGTTACAGACCGACTCAATTACGTTGGAAAATATTGCTCAACTATTAGATAGAAAATTGGAAGCACAACAACGATATATCTTGACAAAAATCAAAAGCACAATACAATCAGAAATCAACTTAGCAATACTAAAACTACAACAAGAAATTAGTCAGAAAACCGAACAACTTTCTCTTGAACAAACAAAAATAAATACCAATATTATTCACATAAACGAAACAATAGAGAAACTTGAGATCGAAAACGCTAAACTTAAAACAGAAATAGTCGAACTACAGAACAAAAACATACATCTAAACATGAGCGACACTTCCACAAACGATACCTCTAAGATAATCGTTATTCACGGCCTGAACGAATATTATAAAGAAACAGCAAATGATCTCGAGGATAGGGTTATATTTGCGTTTCAAGATACATTGAATGTCAACCTCACTGGCTATATCGAAGATCTTAATCGGATAGGACGAAATGGACAAAGACGGCCATTACGAGTGGAACTAATTAGTAAAAGGATGACTAAATATATCCTAGAAAATGCGGCATATTTAAAAAGTTTAGGCTTATGTGTTTCGGGATTTCTTGATAAAGAATCATTACAGAGAAGAAGACAACAAAGAGAAAGACGGTCTACAATACAACAAAACGGTAATACCAATACTAATTATGACTATAGCGCAGGAATGACTTCAACACAGAATTATGATAATCCAAACATAACGAGACACACCCTAGTATCACCAACTATTAACCAAACCAGACCTGAGCCCTTTCGTCTTTAAGATACTGATCCAAAACATACAAAGTATTAATAATAAAACACACATACTCGAGGATTTTATAGAAGATAAGAACTACCAATCAATATGTCTGACAGAGACATGGATACGTGAAAACCAAAAGGATAGCATCCAAATAAACGGGTACACATTTGCTTCTGCCTACCACCGACGTGACCATCGAGGAGGGGGAGTAGCTATCCTCTTACGTAACGGCATAGAATACGTGCACCTAGACGACTGTACTAACTTATCAATTGAATGTGTAATTGAGTGTTGCGCTGTAGAAATCATATCACAAAACACAATTATTGTTAATATTTACAGACCGGATCGCGACATTGAAACATTTTTTGCTGTTATCATAGAAATATTAAAAAAAGTGCAACCCAAAATTCATAAAAACCATATAATTTTTACTGGCGACTTTAATATTGACAAATCATCTAAAAACAAAGACTACCAACGGCTACAAAACATAATGTTGGAACACAACCTGCACCAAATCGTCAACGAACCAACCAGACAGACACTGACTACGTCATCATGCATAGACTTAATATTTACCAATCAAAGACAATACAAATTAACTATTGACAACACGGGTATTTCTGACCATAAAAGCCTTAACTATTCGCAACATTCACCGGAACTAGAACAACATATTCCTACTTACTTCGTGACGAAAAGACTATTCAATGAAAAATCAATATCACAGTTTAGACTTAACCTTAGACAAACGGATTGGAATAAAATACTATGCAAAAATAAAAACGTAAACGAAATGTACACAGAATTTCATAATAAGATGAAAGAGTTACTAAATGAAAATATACCTAAAAAACGCGTAAAAATAAAAAATAATAAAAGGAAACCATATTTAACTGTAGGTTTAAAGAAATCATGTGAGCACAAAAGATTACTAAAAACTTTTGTAGAAAAGACCAATAATGAGCTATTAAAAGCACACTATAAACTGTACGAAAAAATCTTGAAGAAGTGTATAAAACTATCAAAAAAAAGTAATCACATTAAGGAAATGAAGCGGTCACAAAATAAATCCAAGACCATGTGGAACATTATTAAAAATTACCGTAAACCAGATTCCAAGTGCCACACTAAAAATGTTACCCTGCTTTGTAATGACAACAAAACCACAAGTACACCAACAACGGTTGCTAATATCTTTAACGACTTCTTTGCTTCGGTCGGCGAACCGCTACCCAACAACACGACGAATACATGCCTAGTTCATACGACGTCAATAAATTCTCTTTTTGTCCAACCCGTCACGGAGCGTGAAATCTATAATATAATACGCAAAATGAAGAACAAACGTAGTGCCGGAGTTGATGAAATACCATCTTTCCTTATTAAAGAATGTATTAATGAATTGACACCACCTTTAACCAAACTAATAAATAAATCACTTGACGAAGGTATCTTTCCGGATAAGTTAAAAGAAGCTAAACTACGACCTATATTTAAAAAAGGCGGCAAGCCCCAAGATCCCTGTTCCTACCGACCAATAGCCCTTCTACCAGTTATATCAAAAATATTCGAAAAAATAATATCCACTAGAATTAACAACTTTTTAGAAAAATTCAATCTTTTAGACGTAAACCAGTTTGGCTTTAGGAAAAAAAGATCGACCACACTCGCGGTATATAACTACGTTCAAGAAATATATAACTACATTAATGACAAACACTATGCCACAGGTTTGTTCCTAGACATGACTAAAGCATATGATAGGGTTTCCCATGACATTTTATTACAAAAATTATATGGCATAGGAATTAGGGGTACAGCTTATAAATGGCTAAAATCTTACCTAAAAGATAGAAAACAATATGTCGAAATAGAATACTACAACAAAGAAGCAAACGAAATACAAAACATAAAATCACGGACAAAGACTATAAACCACTCCATTCCACAGGGCAGTGTGTTGGGGTGTATATTATTTATTATATACATAAACGACCTACCTAAAACAATTGACTCGAAGTGCGTTTTATTCGCGGACGACGTATCGCTATTGTTCAGAAGTACTGAGAACACCGAAACCTTAACCAACATTGAAAACACCTATAAAATAGTTAAATCATGGCTAGAGAAACACAATCTACAAATTAATACCAAAAAAAGTAACTTACTGCAATTTAGAACATACCAACGACAGCCGCTAAACATAAATAACCTCAGTAATACACTAAATATTCCAGAAAGGGACGAACTAACGCTTCTTGGCTTAACATTGGACAATAATCTATCATGGAAAATACATATCGAAAACCTAAAGACTAAATTATCGAAATTCATATACGCATTAAGCAAATTAAAAAGCAACACAAACTATGAGACCGCGCTCTTAGCATACTATGCTTATGCTTATGCATGGTTCAACTATGGCATAATATTATGGGGCGAAAGTACAAACTTTAATGACATATTCATCATGCAAAAGAAGTGTATACGCATCCTTAAGAATATTAAGCCATGGGAAAGTTGTAAACCACATTTCATAAAAAATAAAATACTAACGTTACCCTCCCTTTACATATTACAAATAGCTACGTTTGTCCAAAAACACAGGAATTACTTTCGATCAAACATAGAAGCAAACCAAAACTATAACAGAAGAAATAAAAACAAGTTGATAACACCGTCACCAAAACTAAGAATAATGAAAAGTAGCCCTAACTATAGAATTGCAACGATTTATAATAATTTACCAAAACACATAAAAGATGAGGAAAATACAAATGCATTCTTTCATAAACTAAGATTGCTTTATTTTGTTGTTATTACTTGTATTATTGTTATTACACGGTAGACCAATTCATGAAGGATAAAACTTTATAGGTGTACCCACAAAATTACGAATATAACTTTTTTCTTTATTTTACTGTAAGATCCGGTCTGATCAAGACATAAATATTGTTTACTTTAGTTACGTTTCAGTTTTATTTTGTGAAATGACACATCATTATTCAATAATTCAATTCAATGTAATCATTTACGACATGACATGACTGTAATTATTACCTATTCCTTGTTATTGATAACTTATTCTATTCAATCTGACCCATATATGACTAATGTGTATTGTTTACTGTTAACCGGAAATCAAAACAACTTTTGGACATATTTTAAATGAAGTGTATTATATTGTATTGTTTAATTGTGTATAATTATTGTGTATTGATAAGTTTTGATTCGATTTATTTATTATATTAATTTAGCGATCAAAAATCAACAGCAAACCAGCATGTTCTTTGCAGTGCCCTGACAGGGTTCATGTACAAAAACCGACAGTAATATTGTAAGATGTCTGATGTGCATGAGAGCAAATAAATAAATAAATAAATATCATATCTGTCTATTGTTTACACCAGTTCATAACCGAAAATCACGCCGGTACGCTGTGAATGGGTATGCACTTGTAACCACTAAAAAGTAAAAAATAAAAACTTTTTAACAAAAAAATAAAACCGACTTCAGAGAAAACAAAAAAGTGAAAAATAACTTCAGAAAAAACGCTTCAGCAGTCGGTGACAAAAAAACTAAATCAATCAAACAAAGGTCACCGACTTCTGAAGCGTTTTTTCTGAAGTTATTTTTCACTTTTTTGTTTTCTCTGAAGTCGGTTTTATTTTTTTGTTAAAAAGTTTTTATAGTTTTTGTAATTTTATCGGAATTATTTTCGTATAGTAGATTCAGAACGCACCTTCTGACGATTCATTTCGCGTATGAAAAGACTTGTGACTCAAAGACTATTAAATATTCAAGTTTTTCTGAATAGTTGTGAACTGTTATTCAAATAAATTGGTATTTAGGCATCACATGTCAACTATTGCTATTTATTATGCATTGAATCCTTTTGATAAAAAATTGTTTTTCTTTAATGCACATTTGAACTAATATTCAGTTAGTATGATATTTTGTTGGTATATTATTTAAAATCTATAGTAACATTTAATATAATTTAGAAACGTACTACTTTGTGTGCTAAGCGAGCGTATCGCGGCAGCGGCCGCCGAGTGCCAGAACCCCTCTATTGTTGATGAATCATCTGGGTTAGAAGTGACCATTGGTGCGCGAAGGCGAGCGAGCGGAGCGAGCGTACCATGGCAGCGGCCGCCGAGTGCCAGATCCCCTCTATTGTTGATTAATCATCAGGGTTAGGTTAGGTTGGAACAGTGACCATTAGCGCGTGAAGGCGAGCGAGCGGAGCGAGCGTACCGCGGCAGTGGCCGCCGAGTGCCAGGTCCCCATTGTGGATGAATCATCTAGGTTAGGTTAGTTTTGAACAGTGACCATTGGCGCGCGAAGGCGAGCGAGCGTACTGCGGCAGCGGCCGCCGAGTGCCAGATCGCCTCTATTGCTGATGAATCATCTGGGATATGTTAGAACAGTGACCATTAGCGCGCAAAGGCGACCGAGCGTACCGTGTAGGGCGTGACTCATCGCTGTTAGTTGCGGGGGCGCGGGGGTGCGCGGGTGGCGGCGCGTGCGGTGGCGCGTTCTATGACCTCGAGTGCCCCCGATCATCGTCAGCTGTTTCTGCGCATATTAGGGTGAAACGATCAGAGAAAATAAGTGGATTTTCTCCAAAACAAAGGTTTGTTTTTTCATTGGTTTTAGGTTCTATTAGTGGAACCAAACCACTGGTTTGAAGGATAACGGTGTTCATACTAACACGCTGTATAACATATGTCACCTGTAAATGATGACTTCACGCTCCAGTCAAAAACACAGAACCAGAGAATGATAAGAGTAAATTAACTAAATTCTCAAATCTTTTTTTTTTCAGGCAAAAATGTCAGCGAGAACCTCGATAAAAACCAGAAATCCATGGGTGAAAGCTCCAGAGCCAATAATTACACGAAACAAATCAGCTCAACAAAGACGACAACTAAGAAATCAAGAAGAAAAGAAAACCGAAAAACCGGAACTTACTAAACCGGAGATAAAATCGCCTAGACCAGAGATAAAGTCGTCTAAACCAGAGACAAAATCGCTTAAACCAAACAAAACCGTAAAACGCCCGCAAGTGTCTCTACTCAAGCCCATCAAACCCGATGAAGTCTTAGAACAAATAGAGTATTATCCGAATACGTTGAAACGCGAGTTTCGCGCCAAGAAAATTATGTTGAAACCTAAACACAATTTCAAAGTGATAGCATCTACGAACAAAAGAAAAATGGGAACACCACAAAAAGGTAATTTAATTTAATGCTAATAATTTAGTAAATTAAAAAAAAATGGTTCAATTTGTTAAACAAGGTAAGGTGGTAGATAGAAAATCTAAACTGTTCTATTAATTTATTAAACACTAACTGATACCCGCGGCTTCCCCAGCGTACTAATTATATACTAAAACCTTCTTCGAGAACCACTTTGCCAACCACTCTGCATTGGTGAAAACAGCATGAAAATCGGTTCAGTAGGTTTTGAGATTATCGCGAACAGACAGACAGACACACGCGGCGGAGGACTTTGTTTTATAATATGTAGTGATATAAACAGTTCACCAGAACACAGATACACTCAGCTAGATTCCTGTCATATGGCTAAAACTAAAATTAATTTGAAAATAACTTTTGCCTAACCATATTGGGGTCAGCTTCCAGTCTAACCGGATGCAGCTGAACACCAGTATTTTACATGGAACGACTGCCTATTAGACCTCCACAATTCAGTTATTGGCTAAAAGATACTTCTTGGTAAGACTAAATCAATAAGAATTACACTAACAGCTGAAACCACCATCTTACAGGAATGAAATCACCGTCATCCAAAAATTCTCCATTATCACCAAAAGAGTCCAGATTGTCCAGCAGACCTTGCAGCAGTCCGGAACTGAGCATGCAGGACATGGTTCGGATGATGGAGGAAACAAGGAGTCTTAGTGATGAGGACTTTATGGAGATCCTGACCTGTCCTAGTCCGGTGTGGTGGGAGGACCCACCTGATGGTGGACTTGATGAAGGTAAATTGCCTCATATTTATTTATTATTATTGTAATATCTAGCCTGTATTGTCCCATTGTTGGGCAAAAAGGACTCCCTCCATTTTTTACAAAAATCACGAGTCTGTGCTATTTCTATTCAATTCTCAAGGAAGATATCCAGTTCGTAACGCCATCTCCTTCGTGGTCCGCCGCGACCCCGTGTCACTGTTTTAGAGCACCACTCCTGAGCCTTACAGGCCCACAGTGCGTTCGACATGCGACAGTCCTGCCCAGTCCCATTTAAGTTGGGCAGCCTTTTAAGCCACGTCAACATATTTTTTTTATTTCTTTATCGTGTGGTTAGTTCTTAACCTTGTATGAGAGATGCCGCCAATCTGACTCTGACTTGCTTCCTTCACCGAAGCTAGTGATAATTTTGAAATATGCACAAGAATCCGAAAAATCAATGGTACAAACATATTTCTCCAGGACTGTGAGGAATATTTCTCGACATGTGAAGTAAAGTCAGAGGCACAAGCTATGACTTTAGAAATAATCCGTGTAAACCTTTGATGAGGCAGAAAAACAATTGTTCCTCCTGCGATCACTTTTTTCTGACACTACGTGGGAAAACAACTTTTCTTTGGACTTATATTATTAGGAATAACATTTGACAAAATCTATTATTATTTTCAGGTACTATACATAAAAGAAAGTCAGAGCCTCCTCTTAAAAAGATAAGAAAAGAAACTAAAAAGAGAAAGATTACAACCAAAACAACAACTAAACGAATCAAAAAGAATATCATCATTAATCTTGTCGACGAAATTGAACTACCAAAAGAAAAACCTAAGAACTCAGACGAAAGATTTGTACAGAAAAAACAAAAATTAGAAAACATACTGGGTAATATAAAGAATAAAACTACACAACCTAAGAAAAATGGTGACAAAACTACAAGAAAGATATCTGAAAGTGAAGCAGACTTTTCAGATTTAAGTTTTAATGAAGAAGAGATACTGAAAAATCTCGAAAACATGGATATTCCTATAGAAGAATCTCTAACAGAAACCACTGAAGAGTCACTAGATGAAACAGTCTCACCAGAAAATTCAAATGCTGATAGGAAAACTCCAGAATGTATACCAGTAATTAAAGAAGTGTTCTCTATAAAAAGTTCGGTTTTTGACAGTTCTGATTTCAAAAGTGATGTTAGTTCAGAAGAAATTAATTTTCAATCGGATATTAAATCAGAAGAAATTGTCATTTTAAATACATGTACAAATTCTAGTTTAGGTAATACTGAGGATTCAAGTTCTTTACTAGATTTAGTTGAAAATAATTCTAGCTCTGATATGGGAAATAAAAGTCCGATAGAAAACAATTCAAATCTTGACGACTTAAAAAAATCAGAAGCGACAAAAAACGACAATGCTCCAACTGAAAAAGCAAAGGTTTTAAGTGATTACATAAATGTGTATAAAATAACACCAGAAAAGCAAAATAGCGAAAAAAACAATGAAGAAATTGACCCAAAACAGGCAGAAAACACTACAATGGTTAAATTAGAAGCTGTCCGAGGAAAACTCAATGATTTTTTTAAACAATGTAAAAGTAACAAGCGTTTGAAAAAGACGGAAAACGCAGCTCCCGCCAATCCTGTGACAGATGTCAAAGAAGCGCCCATAGAGAAGGAAAAAGAAAATGGCGACAGTCAAATCAATTTGGACGACGAAAAAAATCGACTTAATAGTTGCGATTACTGTATTCAAAAAACCGAAAATGGAATGAAGGATTTTTCTTGTGAGAAATGTGAAATGGCGCCAATTTTGCCTTGTGGGTTGTGCAATTTTGTTGCTGATACAAAGGAGGTTTATAAAAACCATGTTTCGTCTTGTAAAGATGTTGCTAGGATATCTTGGAGTCATAATTATGTGTTAAATCAGACATAAAATCTATAAAAATACTTGTAAAAATAGTTATTGTAGTACTTGCAACTGGCTTGCGTGAATGACCGTGGACGAGGCAAAAGGAGTATGTAAGAATCGTAGCAGGTGTGTTCTGTGGGATATTATGTATCTATGTTCATAGCCCTAGTTCAATCAAAATATAAAAGGTATCGCTTTGCATACTGGTCAAATTCAAAGGTTGTGCTACAGATGATCAAACTGAACAACTTTCTCAATGGAACCACCATCGTAATCGTAAAAAAATAATCAACTGTCTCATACATTTGGTCGAGTAGATGTTGGAATTTTGTATGGGGTCGTTGATTGGTTTTTTCGCGATTACGATGGTGGTCCCATGGAGATAGTTTTTCATTTTGATGAAAAGCACACCCTTGAATTTGACCAGGATGCAAAGCACACCTTGTTTATCTTGTTTTTAATTAATCATACTTTTAAAATTTTAATCTAAAATTGTGGTGTTTATTAAAATGATAACCTTGTTATATGCATTTGGGCTTTGACAGATATTTATACTTCAATATGAATTAATCTTGACTCTTTATATATAGTATGATGTTAGAATCTTGAACTAGTACTAGGTAAAAATATGCATGAATATCTCAGTGAAATATTGAAATTTAGGCACTTTGGTTAGCATTTAATTTAGGTTGTACATAATATTTATCCGATGTTTTAATCAGATACAATAGCAAATGTTTTTTTTTTAAGATGTCTTGCTATTGAAGTAGGGCAGCGATATGTAAAAATGAAAATAGTTATTTAATGTCCTTTTCCTTCATAGAGAAATAAGTTGTTTTTTCAATGTTATTTTATCTCTGGCAACACTGTCAAAATCACAGTACTCTTTATTCATCGCTACTATTGTAACGGCATCAACAAAAACAAACAAAAAGTACTGTAACGCCATATTTGACCCAACTGGAGAATTAAAATGAATTCGAAGTAAAAATGTAAAAAAATATTTCTCTCGGAATGAAAACTGCATTTTTTGCAAAATATTTCATGTCGTGGATTTCCGCAAAGTCACGCCTGATTTAGAACAAAGGGCTTGTAACATTTTTGAATTAAGTGTCGCCGTATTTTGTTCCGCCATTTTGTTTTTTTTTTTCAAAATAGTGTCCACACATAAGACCTATATTAATCGATAGCTAGTATCAACACAAACAAGTTTTGTATGAAATTCGGGATATGAGCTATCAAAGTTAAAATCCATTGACTGATAGTATCTTTAGCACAACTTTGACTTGATCAGACATAAATGGTGTATCAATCGATAGCTGGCAGTAAGACAAACAAGTTTTTTTAAAGCGTCAAGTTTTCGAAGTAAATGGTGTTGTGATCGCTACCTTTCTGCATCGGTCTATTAAAGCCATTTAGCCCACCAGACATAACACTCGAGATCCGCGATTTCCTAGGGTGATGTGGAACTTTACACCCTGTTTCCCAAACTACAAGGTTGCTTTTCGCTGTTGCACTGGCAAGCCTGTCATCCGGAGTTATTTTCTATACGGACCTTGTGGAAACTAGAACAAATTTCCGTGCGTTCAAGCGTTTAACAGCTCACAACTTAGGACCCATTAAATGTTAACATTTTTATCCGTGGTGCTAGGCAACTGGCTTATCCCAGTTGTAAACTTCCCTTTGTGCCTATTGGCCTTGTTTCGTTCTGTCTCCTGCTGATATAAAGGGAAGTGGAAATTCTCTTTTTCCTACTCATCCGCTATACTTTTCTGATTAATTTCGTTGCGGGATCCAAGACAGTTAAATTCATTCTCTGGGACTTCGTCGAGCTTCATTGTCTCGGCGCTTTTCTGGTGGTCGCCACTGTTGTTTCTGGCGCACAGGAGATACAGTGGGCAGGGAATAGTGTGGCGGGTGCGTCCTAAATAAATGACAAGTCTGTCAAAACGGATATTTCTCAGGGGATCCATTGGCCAGATCCATGATAGATCTAGTACAATTGTTTTTCTCGCTGGATCCTGATTTCAAGATATAGATCTACTGAGATTTTTTTTCCCAAAAGACCCACTTGCCAGATCCATGAACATTCAAAATGACAATTGCCAAAAAAATCATGACAAATATTTTACATTATTTTATTTTACTTCTTCAAAAGTGTATTGAAAAACTTCGTTTGACATTTCTAATTGCAGTTCTCGGCTAAATTACACCCTCGCCTACGGCTCGTGAGTTAATTCCCCCTCGAATACAATAACAAACTTTCTTCACTTGTATCAAAATGTACTGTTATTGATGTTGCAATAAGATCGATTTCTGTCAGAGGTATAATAATTTGGAAGAACTTTGGTCAACTGCATATCAATGAGTAAAACATTGACAGAGCTTTTATAGGGCAAGACTGACTGCATCGTTGGTCTAGTGGTTGCAAGCACGACTGCTGAGCATGAGGTCCTGAGTTCGATTCCCGGGTCAGGCAAAGTGGGTTTTATCCATCAGGAATTTCTCAGTAGCGCCATGACACCACAGATTACAATCGTGATGTTATGTTATTACCACTGATGTGAAGTTGACTGTACCTATATCCAACGATCTCTGTTTATTTAGTATTTACCTAATTGTAACATATTATGTAGAATTACTGCCTATGAAGGATGTTAAAAACCTCAACGAAGCCATCGGCCACTTTTTCTCCCTGTCTAGCTGGGAACATTCTAGTTACGGAGATATTGGGGGTCAAAGTTACAACTTTTCGACAAGTTTTCTTTTAAATACAAGTTTTTATTGTAAGTTTTTTCTTTAAAACACCTCCACGAACCCGGTACTATTCACTCCGTCTATCAGCACAATGTTTTGAGTGCGTTACATTGAGTTCTACCACAAAACATGAACTCTCCCAAAAAAAATAGTCGTTTCCCAGCAATTTTTTTTTGCGTAAAGTTACTTAGTGTGATGTACAGAATGCTTGGTTGACGGCTTCGTGTTGAGGTGATTTACACCCTGTATGTATTATGTAGTTGTGAATTTAATATTATGATTTATTTCTTCAAATGTGTATAATTATGGACTTGATATATAGTCAGCCTATAATGTCCCACTCAGGAATCAGACACTATTCGGTAATTTTTAAAACAAGGGATATTTTAAGAGTGTTCAACGTATTTATGAAATGGACACTTTTATATTGTTTTTTATTTTGTTTTTGTTACATTGTAACTCTTCTCGTTCATAATGGCTTTAGGAATACATAATATAACCATTAGGTATTCAAAGTCATTCATAAGAATATAATAATTAAACACATAAACTGTATAATGTCTTTATGTCACCGTAAAATTGTCAAACACGTTAGATTGTAAAATAACTAGAGAGATTGTAAACTCTCGAAATATTGTCAAACGAACTTGACTGCTTACAATAAAACGCATTATTTTTCGGTAGATTGTAATCTATCGAAGTGAAACCGTAATATTGTGAAATGCATGCGATGAAAGTCAACTCGCGCGGTGTGGAGGAGAGGGGTCCCCCTTGCCCAATGGTACCACTCTCATGAAAAGATAATGTACCATTCCTGAGAAATACCGATTAATATAACCTAACCTTAAAAGCGTAGTCGGCGGAGCCCCGCTACGCAGGAACCGGGGGGGTGCCCCAAGTCCCGATTATGGGGGCAGAGATACTTCCGTCGCACGCATTTCACAATATTACGGTTTCACTTCGATAGATTACAATCTACCGAAAAATAATGCGTTATATTGTAAACAGTATGTTCAGTTGACAATATTTCGAGAGTTTACAACCTCGCTAGAGAGATTACAATCTAACGCGTTTGACTATTTTACGGTGATATACATAAATAAATCTACTAGCGGACATCACGTGGTTTCACCTACGTAGTTCCTGTTCCCGTGGGAGAAAATATAGCCGGTGTTACTCAGGGAGAATGTAGCTTTGAAATGGTGAAAGAATTTTTGAAATCGGCACAGTAGTTTTTGAGTTTAATCATTACAAACATACACACACACAAAAATAAAAAAGTCCTCTTTAGTATTAGTGTAGATAACAAAGTTTTCTTGTCTTTAAAAAAAAATGCTCATCTTTAAGGAGCCGGCGGAGTGTGCGTCGTTCATACAAACGTAATACCAAAATAATTCGTAAACCAAACATATTCTTAAGAAAGTGTGTATTTATTTCGATTGGATTACATAATATCTAGGTTTCCAAATATATATTTTGAAAGGACAATGATATTTAGACGAGAAATAAGGAATTTAAAATTTCTATAGAAAACTTATTTTTCTCATAACTCTCGTTTAAATCAATTTCCATTCGTAATATATGTTTGGGAACCTAGATATTACGTAATCCGATCGAAATAAATACACACTTCCATAAGAATATGTTTGGTTCACGAATTATTTTGGTATTACGTTTGTATGAACGACGCACGCTCCGCCGGCCCCTTAATGAAAGCCTTTCAATGACCTTTTTTCTACCTTTATGGTAGAATTTGCTGTTGGATTATCAACCTTCAGCTCATCGCTGGGAGTTGAAAAGTTCTGTGTAAAGGATGTAAAAAAAAGTACTCATAACGAAGCTGAAAGGCACTTGTTCTCCCCGTCATTGCGATCATTTTTTTGTTCTACACCATACCTGGGAACCTTCTAGTTACGAATATAATAATATTGGAGGTCAAAGTTACAACTTTACCACAAGTTTCTTTTTTAAATACAAGTTTTTATGTTGTAACTATAAGTACTTCAAATACTTCCACGACCCTTGTAATCCATCCATCAGCACAATGTTAGTGCGTCACATTGAATTTTACCGTCAAACATGATTTTTCACGTCAAAAAGTCGTTTCCCAGCAATAATTTTTGCGTAAAGTTACTTAGTTCAATGTACAGAATGCTTGGTTGACGGCTTCGTGATGAGGTTGTTTACACCCTATATTTATTCATCGTTATAAGGCTGAAGTATGTATTGTAAGATAACTGTATCAAAATGTTGTGAAAAGAACTAAATATCATGTAGCTGGAGCTAATAAACATGTAAAATAAAATATCGTTTTTTTTTTCTCTGGGAATTGTTCCACGCCTACTTATTTCTGTACTGCTATTACAATAGTGTCAGAGTATTCGATCATTGATTTCGTATTGATCAAGTTCTGTCAAATTTTGACAAGTTTGTTAATTCTACTATCATAATGGCGCCATTATGACTTCTCAATGAACAACCACTGACACTCCATTGAAAGAAATGTCATAGAATATTAATCTCGTACATGAAATCTGGCATGAATAAATGTTCGCATTTATTAGTAGATTTCGAAAACCATTTATTTTGTACTAAGGGTTTTATAATAATGACAATACGAAAATGCCATTAAAACACAACTTTATTACGAGACCATTGACCGACCATTGTGAATTTAGCAGATTACGAACTTTAAGCAAAATGACAATGGGATGAGAATGGAATCGTGTTGGAGTGACGAATTCATTAAAATAGCAGAATTAGGCCCCAGGGCTATTACGTAACTTTCTGATATCCAGTGACTAACGAGCTTCGGTTGTACACCGAACTTTGATAGCAACCGAGAATGTCATAACATTGGTATGTGGTATTACGTATCACACTGAGTAGATATCACTTTACGGTGACTAAAACACAGAACATATATACTTTAAAAAAAGGGGACTAACAGCCACGAAGGGCACCAATGACGTCATATTTCATGATAGACACTGAGCCCAGTTACTATCATTTCGAACTGTCAAAAACCGGCCAAGAGCGTGTCGGGCCACGCTCACTGTAGGGTTCCGTAGCTTCCCAGACCATTAAAAATACCAACATTTTTCGTCAGCAAAAATAACTTTGTTTTTCATAGTATTTGTATGAAAAACAAAGTTATCATTTGCGTTTTTTTGAAAAAGTGCTATATAACTCAAAAACTATTCAACTCATCAAGTTGAAAATAATTTTCCTAGAAAGTTCATATAAAGGTCTACTTCTGTGATTTTTTTCATATTTTTTAAACTTATGGTTCAAAAGTTAGAGGGGGGGGGACACATTGTTTTTGACTTTCGGAGCGATTATTTCCTAAAATATTAATATTATCAAAAAATGATTTTAGAAAACCCCTATTCATTTTTAAATACCTATCCAACAATATATCACACGTCAGGGTCAAAATTAAAAAAAAAATCGCTCCCCACTTTACGTCTGGGGGAGGTACCCTAATAAAAATGTTTTTTTAAATTTTTATTTTTGCACTTTGTCGGCATGATTGATATACATATTGGTACCAAATTTCAGCTTTCTGGTGCTAACGGTCACTGAGATTATCCGCGGACAGACAGACAGACAGACATGGCGAAACTATAAGGGTTCCGTTTTTTGCCATTTGGCTACGGAACCCTAAAAAAGAGTTACGTAACAGCCCTTGGTGTAATTAAGTAACTGACAAACATTCTCATGTATACCCCCCCACCCCCTGGGGCAAGCGGAGGGTTATGCCGGACTCTAACCGACTAAAACCCACGGGGGCCCGGGAGATACAAGCACATTCGCGCGCATCCCCGACTGGTATCAGCCCGCCTTTCACGGCGGACCCCATCACCAAACGCGGCCATTAATCACGAGATGTATTTTAGCAACTTTTTAAACGCGTCCCTCCCTCATAATGAGGTTTTCGAGTAACCTTCCCCCCTTCCCAAAATGTGGTGTATTTGTTTGGCACAAAGTATCTTTAGAAGTTCAGAATAACATCTTACAGGTATAATCTAATTTAATTGTGGAAAATTAAACACCGTGATAAAATGTCCAGACAGACAATTTAGAAATCGCACGTTCAAAGAAAAGTAGTCACTATATCCCACTAACACCCCTCTCCTCCCTATTGATATTTCGTGTTTTATTCTGAACCCCTCCCCCCCTTTTGAGAGCTTCACGTGATTAATGGAAGACCCCTTTGGGCCTGGCTGGTCGGACGATGACTGCCCTAAGTTCGCAGCCCGCAGGCCCCTCCTTATGATGGCCGGATATCGCTAAGCGCCCTTCGACGCCTGGCTACCCTTCTGGTGCGGTTAGAGTGAGAGGCATGCTCTCTTTCCCTCTCTTTTGCATGCATTATCTCCTGCCTGCCTGCCTAAGGCCGGGTTCCCACTATGTCGTGACGATTAATTTATCGTTTCTTTTTAGTTGGCAAAAGTCGTGGACGACAGTAATCGCGTCGTCTAATAGGTGAAATATGTGTCCATTTAAATACACAAACCACGACACTAGAACACGATTATCTGTAGTCACGACATACTGAGAGCAGTGGTGGCGGCCCCGACTTACGAGCAGCTAATAGTAAGTCGTGGGTTCGAACCCAGACAGGCACATTACTATGAGTAATTTATTTCATCACCACTGCTCTCAAAACGGTGAAGGAAAACATTGTGACGAAACCGGGTATGTCCTAGAACCAAAAATTCGAAGACATGTGGCATCTACCATCCGCCCTGGGCCCGCGTGTTGGATTATAGCCCAAGCTCTTTCTAGAAAGGAGGTCTGTGTCCTAGCAGTGGGATCATTATAGGCTGATGATGACGACATAGTGGGAAATACGCGTAATCGGATGCAACTCATACGTAATAGTACACTCTAGATGAGGTTCCCTTTGAAGAAGAATAAAACAGACATTATGATATATTACATAATATATTTATTCATTATTTAGCATTGCTCAAGAGTCGCATTTGGCACTGTCGGCTGTACAGCAAGTTCAACATCGCGACGTCCGAGCTACTGAGGTCTATCGTGTGACCCATAGACAGAGTCCTCTGCCAAAGGTGATCCTAGGAATGAAAACGTATTGGTTATGGTAGTGATAACATCATCGACCTTGGATATCAGCACAGAGCATCTATAACTATATACGGGAAAGATATCAGTGTCAAACATATTATGGTGCAACTGTCTATAGTCCGTCCGCGCCACGAGAAGCTACAATTTTGTAAACAAAGAATTTCTAACAAGATACGTAGCAACAATTCAATCAACAAGAAATACTCCCAAATTCAAACAACTCAAATTATCATACGTGTAATACAAAGACCTCTATGGTGTATTATTTAGATTAGTTAGATAATCTAAGGTGTAATACGAAACAAACACGGAACAGTAAAAACAAACGAGCAATTCCATTTGGTCGGGTAACGTTATATTTTGGCGATAAAAAGCGCTGTCATCTAATGTTTTGTGGTACTGGAACGCATATAACATCATCATCTGCGTTTTCCCAACTACATATGTTGGGGTCGGCTTCCAGTCTAACCGGATGCAGCTGAACACCAGTATTTTACATGGAGCGACTGCCTATCTGACCTCCACAACCCAGTTAGTACTGGGTAATACGATACCACTTGGTAAGACTGGTGTCAGGACTTTTGGGCCACTGACTACCTGTAACGACTGCCAAAGATGGACAAATGACAGCCGGGACCAGCTGCTTAACGTGCTTGCCGAGGCACGGAGGAAACTCGGTATGTAAGGGTGGTCACCCATCCACAGACCAACCTAAGCAACCACGGCTTAACCAGATCGGCCCGAGCGGCTGTTTTATTTGGAACGCATCTGACATAATGGAACGTAAACATTTGGGCAGCTAGTTTGAAGTAAGTTCACGCTGAATGCTGCCATTTTTGTTTATTTGATCGAAAGTAACTTCTCGTGACGGGGACTATATTTACCACCAAGTGAGCATCTTCCTGTAGGGTTTAACTTTCCGTGGTCCACCTGGAAGTCCTTGAACCGTCTCCGGACTGAAGTGGGAACATGTAAATCCAACCGCGTTTAGATGGGGCTACCTCAATGAAGCAGTAGTATGGTTGTGGAGCTATGTCACAAACTATGCTCTACCTCCTCCTACCTGCCCTCGAAGCCTAAAAACATGCAGCCGAAGTGACCTTTGCGCTGCTGCAACGCGGTGGAGGTGGCGAGGTTATATTATGGGCTGACAAAATAAAAAATTTCGCTAGCTAATAAAAAGCGGCAGAGTGCGAGTCGGACTCGTCCATGAAGGGTTCCGTAGCAGCAAGTAACATAATAAATAAAAGTTACGATCTTACGATTTAAGACGTATTAAAAAAACTACTTATTAGATCTCGTTCAAACCAATTTTCGGTGGTAGTTTACATATATTATTATATTTTTTTTAATTTTATCATTCTCTTATTTTAGAAGTTACAGTGTCTCTCACGCAAACTATTCAGTTTAGAAAAAAATGATTTTAGAAACCTCAATATCATTTTTGAAGACCTATCCATAGATACCCCACACATATGAGTTTCATGAAAAAAAAAATGAGTTTCAGTTCAAAGTATGGGAAACCCCAAGAATGTATTGTTTTTTTTTTTCTATTTTTGTGTGAAAATCTTAATGCGGTTCACAGAATATATCTACTTACCAAGTTTCAACAGCATAGTTCTTATAGTTTCGGAATAAAGTGGCTGTGACATACGGACGGAAAGACAGACAGACAGACAGACAGACAGACATGACGAATCTATAAGGGTTCCGTTTTTGCCATTTGGCAACGGAACTCTAAAAAGTGTTGTGCGTGGTTATTGCCTAATCTGGTGTCAGAGTTTTTATGCCGCCCATGGCAAGGGCCCAGTGGCGAAGGGTGAAAAAAGAGTCAGGGTAAGCCGAGAAAAAAAAATAGAATGATTTTTTTTTACTTGACTTTTTGATGTTTGTTTTGACCTCATTTTCATTATCAGCGACCCCAAAAACCACGAAAACGACACCCATGAAGAAAAAACTGAAATTTTTCGTCGACGCCATCTTTGATTTTCATTTTGACCTCTTTTTTATTATCAGCGACCCCAAAAACCACGAAAACGACACCCATGAAGAAAAAACCGAAATTTTTCGTCGGCGCCATTTTGTTTTTCATTTTGACCTCTTTTTTATTATCAGCGACCCCAAAAACCACGAAAACGACACCCATGAAGAAAAAACTGAAATTTTTCATCGGCGCCATCTTGGATTTTCATTTTGACCTCATTTTCATTATCAGCGACCCCAAAAACCTCGAAAACGACACCCATGAAGAAAAAACCGAAATTTAACGTCGGCGCCATCTTGGATTTTCATTTTGACCTCATTTTCATTATCAGCGACCTCAAATACCACGAAAACAACACCCATGAAGAAACAACCAAAAAATGTCATTTTGTATTTTCATTTTGACCTAATTTTCATTATCAGCGACCCCAAAAATAATGAAATTGTCATGGTAAAAAAAAAAAAACAAAAAAAAAATAGAATAAAATGCAGAGTAAAAAAATAAAAGTGAACAACAAAATAAACATCCAAATAAATAACCAAATACGAAATCCACCATTACTAATACTGTGACTAATACTATCTCGTTCTTCCCCTATCATACTTTCTTTTTCTGCCCCTGTCGTAACTCGATAAAATTTGGTTTACTGCACAAAATAATGTCATTCATCAAGCATGAATGATGTCCGATTCTTTACGAAATTCAACGAGCGATAACGATTTCTTTCCATCTCGCTCACGCGCACGCATTTTCTATTACTTTCTCTATGAATAACTCGGTTTGCTTCGGCTTACCAGAGCCATAATATGGCGGGCTGGCTAGTGACGTCATGACGTTTATTTTGCTTAGAAATTATACTGCCAAAAAGCCGATAGCGCCTGCGGGTTATTTTATAGCAAAATGTTATTGAAGGGTAATTTTTTTGTATTAAATGCGAGTAGGCGTTTGGTGATGCTTGTAAGAAGTAGTGATTATGCAATTTTTCAATTACGGTAGGTAGAGAGTGGTTGTATTCTAAACTTCTGAAGGTAAGCCGGTGGGAATTGAGTTGTTAGGAGCCTGCGCCACTGTGAAGGGCCTCTGACCAGCCCCGGATCTTCAATTTTTTTTAGGCGGGGCAAAAACTGGTAATGCCGCCCCCACTTACTTACATTTATTTTTACCTTAATCATCCATATAGTTTCAGTTATCAGATGTCCACTAATTGATTGAAATTTGGACATAGCCTACATAGGCCTTCCGGAAATAATGCATCCATCGCTGTTCTTTCACGTCAACCAGCAAACCCATTGTCGACCTAGCAAACGACTCAAGAGCTAGACTAACCCCAGACTATACCGAAGACATCCCGGACGTCAGCCTGTACGAGATTAGGATGGCTCTGAAACAGCTCAAAAACAACAAGGCACCGGGTGATGACGGAATTACGGCCGAACTCCTGAAGGCGGGTGGAAAACCGGTACTAAAGGTCCTTCAGAAGCTGTTTAATTCCGTCATACTCGAGGGGAAAACGCCACAGGCATGGTGCAGGGGTGTGGTGGTACTCTTCTTCAAGAAGGGTGACATTGCCCGGTTGAAGAATTACAGGCCCATCTCACTTTTAAGCTATGTCCACAAGTTGTTTTCAAGAGTCATCACGAATCGTCTCGAGCGCAGGTTTAACGATTTCCAGCCACCCGAACAAGCCGGTTTCCGAAAAGGCTTTAGCACCGTGGACCACATACATACGCTGCGGCTGGTTATACAGAAGACTGAAGAGTACAACTTGCCTCTGTTTAGCGTTTGTGGACTTCAAGAATGCCTTTGATTTGATGAGAACTGGGCTGTACTGCAGTCTCTCCAACGGTGTCAAATTGACTACCGGTACATCGAGGTGTTGGAAGTGTTTGTACAAAAACGCCACCATGTCAGTCCGCCTTCAGGACCAAGCCTCGGAACCTATCCTTCTGCAGCGAGGTGTAAGACAGGGAGACGTCATATCTCCGAAACTGTTCACCGCTGCACTGGAGGAAGTCTTCAAGGTTCTGGACTGGAGAGGGCTAGGCATCAACGTCAATGGCGAGTACATCACTCACCTTCGATTTGCCGACAATATTATAGTGGTCATGGCTGAGACCATGGAGGACCTCAGTACATTGCTCGATGACCTCAGTAGAGCTTCCGAAAGAGTTGGTCTAAAAATGAACATGGACAAGACGAAGGTCATGTTGAATGCCCATGTCACACCCATTCCTATCAAGATCGGAGACTCTACACTCGAAATTGTGGACGATTATGTATACCTAGGACAAACGGTCCAGTTAGGTAGGTCTAAATTTGAGAAAGAGGTCAATCGCCGAATCCGACTCGGCTGGGCAGCGTTCGGAAAGCTGTGCGGTATCATTCTCGTCCAACTTACCGCAGACGTGTCTCAAGACGAAAGTTTATGACCAGTGTGTGTTGCCAGTGATTACATACGGGACCGAAACGTGGTCGCTCACAATGGGCCTTATCAAAAGGCTTAAAGTCACCCAAAGGGCAATGGAGCCCAGGGTTTCTATGCTCGGAGTTTCCTTGCGTGATCGAATCAGAAATGAAGACATCCGCAAGAGAACCAAGGTCACCGACGTAGCCCGAAGAATTGCCAAACTTAAGTGGCAGTGGGCAGGGCACATTGCTCGCAGAACGGATGGCCGATGGGGCCGAAAATTACTGGAGTGGGGACCGCGAACCGGAAGACGATGCGTTGAAAGACCTCCCACTAGGTGGACCGATGACCTGGTGAAGGTTGCGGGAATCCGTTGGATGCGAGTCGCACGGGACCGGTCAATGTGGCGACACTTGGGGAGGCCTGTGTTCAGTAGTGAACGTCTGTCGGTTGAAATGATGATGATGATAATAAAAATCAAATATATGTATTATTGCATTTGTGAATTGAAATTACAATTTTACTCTTCGAGATTTTTGTTTAGCAAATAAATCTATGGCCTTGTCATAATAACTCGTGTGCAATTCTATATTCTATCGCGATCGCTGAGATTGCAAGACTCGATAGGCGTTCCTGGCTCATAGAAGATCGAAAATAATTTTTAATTAGTTTTAGTTATTAGGTGCGTATTTTGAACTATGCCTACGCGCCTCGCCAATAATAAATGTTCGTCTCACTCCGCGCTCTGGGTATCGGTCGAGTTAATATGACTATGTTTCTGTACTTGTACTATTATTTATTCCGTGGTCAAAGTTAAGTAAATGATGAGTTATCCATTCGTCTGTAAAGTGTGAATTTGGCCGCCCTCTGAACTTGCCGCCCGGGGCATAGGCCCCGGCTGGCCCCCCCCTAGATCCGGGGCTGCCTCTGACTAGACTTTACATGCCGTCTCAGGCTTGTTCCTCACGAAGCGAGAGATCCCAGAGTGAATCTTATTCTTCAGGCACTTTTCACCGCCATATCTCCCTGTAAAGCACTCCTACTTCACTACACACCTGGATAGGCTGTACGGTTTGTTCACCCTGTGAACAATCTCCGCACATATAATTGGCCGAGGCATGTGTCACGCTGTCGAAGTCATACGCGGTTCCTTCACCGTCGGAGTTCTTGAGCCATGCGTCTTTAGGAGCGCGTTCAAGGTAGTGCTCCTTCACTGTAGGGACAGACGCATAATATGCGTTTATGTTTTTTTTACGTTTATATATTATATAAACGTAAAAAAAACATAAACCTGTTTCACCCTTTCCCATTTTGTAAACGTATAATATTATGTCATGAATCCGTGCCCTTCCGTTGCTCACTACGCTGCAAGCAGCCGAACGCGATGTGATAATAAAAATTATTTTGTGAGAAGTGAACGGATTTTTTTTAAGTTTAGTCAGTCAGTTAGTATATTATGCGCGCACTACGAAAATAAATCGTTGCGAAGAAAATTCGTCAATCATTTTTTTTTTTTTTTTTTTTTCGCTTGACATTAACACACAGCGCCACCTAGTGCCACACTAAGCAAAGCTTGTGTCGTGGACACTAGATAGTTGATATACTACATATATACTTTTTTTGTTTGTAAATACATACTTATTATACCTAAAAACATCCATGACTCGGAAACAAATGCTCCTACCGGGATTCGAACCCAGGACCCTAAGAACGTAGGCAGCGTCACTACCACTGCGCCATTCGGGTTGTTCAATCTGTGAGTGAACAACAGAAATATACTAGGTACAATCCGCGCACTGCCAAAATAAACCCTACGTGTATATATTTTGTAGGTAGGTACCCTATGAAGCGGTTCTGGCTTTTGTAGGTAGGTACCCTATGAAGCGGTTCTGGCTTCGTGCATTAAAAGTCGCAACGATTTATTTTCCTTTATCTATTATCGAAAAATATTGGATATATATATACTGACGTGTTTTTTGTGTTATCAAAGTGACGAAGATAAAACGCATCAAAGATCATGAGTGCAAGCTTGTGACGTCACTTTCCGGTAAAAATGTACTTACCGAAATGTGACGTCACACGAGTTTTCGACACACTGTATGTATAGTCTTCAATTTTAGTTTACGTGACAAAAAAAAAATAATTGTCCAATCATTTTTGGAAATCTTTAGCTGACGGACAAGTAAACGACAAAAAATATTATTTTTGTCGTTTAAGTACCCTATTGTGTGGGTACATAAATAAGTACCTACGCAAAACATAATATTACAATTCCGACGGAACAAGGACCTTACTTTTACATACTTTGATAAACTTTTAAAATTATTTCTTTTAAAATTTTGCATTTTGGTGTCGGAAAAGTTATAACTTTTCCGGCAAATACAAAATTTTAATTTTAAGTAGGTACTTTCTCTTGATAAACGATTTATTAGCAGAATTTTACAAATCTACACTATCTGACTACACGACTACACTAATATTCTAAAGAGGAAAAAGTAGTTATTTTTGTGTGTATGTTTGTAATGAATAAACTCAAAAACTACTGTGCCGATTTCAAAAATTCTTTCACCATTGGAAAGCTACATTCACCCTGAGTAACATAGGCTACATTATATCTCTACTCCCACTGGAACGAGAACTACGCGGGTGAAACCGTCCGCTAGTTGCTGATAAATAGCTGCTCTGTTTTAAGATGATTTGAGGGGGGGGGGGGAGATTGAAGTAATGTGTGCATGCAATGGGCCCCCCCATTGCATGCACACATTATTTCAAAGCAACATAAAATACTTACTCTTTGCTACTTTATCCCACTTGATATTCACGTAGTTGCTTCTGTCGTAGCGGTTGGACATCATCGGTATACCCAGGATCCTCATGAGAAGGTTGAGCGTGTGCGCTGCGTGACCCGGAGCACCGTTGATCATTGACGATAAGAGGACAGTCTGGGAGGAATCGTAAATAAAGGGTGTAGAAAACCTCTTTACGAAGCCGAAAGGCTGTTCTCCCTGCCTTTGCAATCATTTTTTGTTTTACACCATACCTGAGAACCTTCTAGTTACGGAGATATTGGAGGTCAAAGTTCAAACTATTTTTTTCATTACCTATACTAGTTTTATATCAGCCGCTCGGGTCGATCTTTAGGTTAAGCCGTGCTTGCCTAGGTTGGTCTGTGAATGGGTGACCACCGACATACCGAGTTTCCTCCGTGCCTCGGAAAGCAGGTTAAGCTGTTGGTCCCGGCTGTTATTTGTCCATCTTTGACAGTCGTTACAGGTAGTAAGTGGCCCGAAAAGTCTGACACCAGTCTTACCAAGTGGTATCGTATTTCCCAGTATTAACTGGGTTGTGGAGGTTAGATAAGCAGTCGCTCCGTCTTAAATACTGGTATTCAGCTGCATCCGGTAAGACTGGAAGCCGACCCCAACATAGTTGGGAAAAGGCTAGGTAGATCATGACCTATACTAGTTTTCAAGGTTATAAATTAGCTCTAAATACCTCCAAAACCCGTTATACTATTAAATGCGTCCATAAGCACCATGCAATGTATTGAGTCGTTACATTGAGATTGACCTGGCTAGACATGGAGAAGGCCAATGTACCAAGGCTTTGACCGATTGCTGGCCTAAGTTTGGTCAAAGAAACCAGGGCCGTCCTAAAGCTCGTTGGGTTGGTGACATTGTCAGGGTCGCGGGGAACACCTGGATCAGCGAGGCTCAGAACCGGGAATAGGGCGGAAGAAAGGGGAGGTCTATACCCAGCTGTGAGTGATTCCGAGCTGATATGATGATGACATTGAGATTTACCGTAAAACGTGAATTTTCACCTAAAAAAAAGTCGTTTCCCAGAAACCATTTTTGCGTAAAGTTACTTAGTTTGATGTACAGAATGCTTGGTTGACTGCTTCGTGGAGGGTTTGTTTACACAGGGCAGTCGCTCTATGTAAAAAACTGGTATTCAGCTGCATCTAGTTAGACTGGAAGCCGACCCCAACATAGTTGGGAAAAAGCTATGCAGATGATAATAATGTTCTTACCTGATTCCCCTCCATAAACCCAAGATGCGGGACCTCCTCGCCTTCAGTCCCGAACCACAGCAGGTTCTTGGGCTGAAGCGGTTCTTCAGGGTCAATGTATTGGAACACCAGGCAGCTAGACATTTCTATGGTGGACATCGCTTGTAGGAGTAACGCGAAGTCGGAAGTGACCACTGTGGAATATAAGAATCATAATTGTGTGCCTAGTCTTTTCCAAGTAAGGTATAATTGGGAATATTCCGTCACTCGCAGCTAACTTCCGAGCCGCCATAAAGTTTTCATGAAGAGAACAATGGTGTCGATTCTGTTGTGCACAAACTAAACTTAATTCAGGTTATTGCTATCTTTGTCTCTCTAATGAAACGAGAAAGAGACGGACTTATTTTAGAGCTGTCAAATTTAATTGTAACTAAACGGCATAGGCATAAACTAGTTTGACATCTCTAACTTAGTTCATAGCTATAGCCGTCCTTTTCTCGCACTGCCTTTTAGTAAAAGATAGCAATAGCCTAAATAGGCTAGTTTCCACCATCAATAAATTGCAAATCTAATTAGTCCGTCACTGTCCGTCAGTTAGAGTATTGGAAAATAATGGACATCAGTGGCGAAGGTTCCATATAACCCGATTCATACCGGATTCCCTTTGAAAAATGGCACAGTCAATATTCTGCAAATACTATAATCACATTAATGATATGTGTTCCGGCTTACCTCCAACAAAAATTGACCCTTCGCTACTGATGGACACGTATTTTTTGTTTTTGTAAATCACTGAGTACTGACAAAGATAAAACGCATCAAAACTCGGGAGTGGGGGCTCGTGACGTCACAACGCACTAAAAACTATAGCACGGCGTGACGTATTGCGAATTTTAAAAGCGTCGTATCTTCGTCAATTTTGGTTTATGTAACAAAAGAAAAAATACGGGTCAAATATTTTTTTATAATCTAAGTGACGGACTAATTAGATTTTTTTAGGACACAAGCCTATTAAGTTTAGTTCAAGTGCACAACAGAATCGACACCAATATCTACTTTCATTTGTTATTGTCAACGAATCAAACATCTTAATATGTCATTCATTAGTTGTGGACGAATCAATTGTAGGTGCGGTCTTAATCTTATGGGACAAGCCCGCCTCAATACTCCCAAACTGTAACTCCTGTGCGCCAGAATCAACATGGCGACCACCAGATAAGCGCCGAGACAATGAAGCTCGACGAAGTCCTAGAGAAAAAAAATCCGCTTCCCGTTTCTGTTAAAGCTAGATAGATCTTTGACAGTCGTTACAGGTAGTCAGTGACCCGTAAAGTCTGACAAACTGTCTTACCACGGGGTATCGTATTACGCAATACCTACTAAGTAACTGGTTGTCAGGTAGTCAGTGACCCGAAAATTCTGACAACTGTCTTAAAAATGGGTATCGTATTACCCAGTACTAACTGGGTTGTGGAGGTCAGATAGGCAGTCGCTTCATGTAAAATACTGGTATTCAGCTGCATCCGGTTAGATTGCAAGCCGACTGATTCCAGTATAGTTGGGAAAAGGCTAGATAAGATGTCCTTTAGAGAGAATTGTAGGTATGTCTACTAACTTAATTGTTCAGCAATCCCATACATCACGATCCCGAGCGGCCACAGCTTATTCTTATAGAACCTAGAAATAAAACATACATTTGTGTGATAACTGACGCATTAGAACAACAAAAACACAAACAAATAAGGGGGAAAATAGAGCAATCGGGTAATAAAAGTAGGAGCAGCCTAAGTATGTCCGTATAAGATCACGTATCTGTCAGTAAAAGTCAAATCGGTCCAGCCGTTTTGGAGACTAGCCGGAACAAACAGACAGACAGGCAAGAATTAAACAAAATCGGTAATAAGCTGTTATTTTGAAATAATTAGGTACAAACAGAAACTTTAATTTTATTTATTCGAATAGACGTGACTGCCTCGTTGACCTAGTACAAGACTTCAAGCACAACTGCTGAACACATGGTCATTGAGTTTGATTCCCAGGGTGGCCAAGGTCACATGTCGACGGTTTTTTTTTTAAGATGGGAAATCATCACATCAAATAACTTCTCCCATTCTGGGCGGAGCGGGCGGGAGTGTCAGACTTTTACTGACTAAAACCCATCCATGTTCCTTCCTCGCCCTTTATGTTCCGGGGCCGCGGTATCTCTTTCGAACAGTCCCGCAACCCCGGCAGAACGTGTGTATCATTTTAAAGGTTGGATGTGTGTATGTTTGTTCATCTTTTACGCAAAAACTACTGAACGGATTTAGATAAAATTTGGCACACAGATAGTTTATAACCTGGATAAACACATAGGAAATTTTATATCCCATTTGTATGATCCCGTGGGACAATTATCGAACTCGACGCGTGCGAAGCCGTGGGCTTAATTCTAGTGTAAAATATATGTATCAGCGTCACATTGTAAAAATCGTTAGATTGTAATCTATCTAGCGAGATTGTAAACTGTCGAAATATTGTCAACTGAATATACTGCTTACATTGCAGTGCATTTCGCAATTTCACGGTTTCACTGCGACTGTTTACAATCTACCGAAAAATAATGCCGACCCGAATGGCGTAGTGGTAGTGAGGCTGCCTTACGGTCTTAAGGTCCTGGGTTCGAATCCCGGTAGGAGCAAATATTTGTATGATGAGCATGGACATTTGTTTCCGAGTCATGGATGTTTATTTGTATTATAAGTATATATGTAGTATATCAACTACCTGGTGTTCACGACACAAGCCTTGCTTAGTGTGGCACTAGGTGGCGATGTGTGTTAATGTCCAGCGATATTTATTTATTTGAATGCGTAAGTTTACAATCTCGTTAGACAGATTACAATCTAACGGTTGTTACCTTATTTTACGGTGACATATATTATGCATCACATCCACTCAAAACGACAAACCTCTCATTATCCACGGTGAGTTCCATCGTACCCCCATAAGATCGTCGAGCGTCAACTGGCTTCTGTACCAGCTCCCCGCATTCCTTCAAATACTGGGAGTTGATGAGGTCTCTGTCTGCTTTTGAGAGCAGAGTTTCTGTTTCATCTGCTTTGTTCTGATGGAGGGAGGGTAAATGCGTTTATTATTGGCGTTATATAGTACTGTTTGGGCCAGAGCACATTTGGCGGGGCGCAGTGCAAAGCATTTTTCGCGATAAGAATAAGATATTAATGTGCGATAAGAACCAGTTTTAAGAGGAAGGGGCCCGCGGAACACGCGTATTTCATATAAACGTAATACCAAAATAATTTTTCACACCACGCTCGAAAATGTCAAATTATATGTCAAGCAACCTTAACCTAAAGTGAGTCATTAGTGGCCGGGGGCACAGCCGGTCAATAATGTTGTACTGGATTTCATTATGACCCGCTGGTCATTAATGTGATTTGAATTTGGAATCTCATATGCTCAGCTAAATTCGCAGTATAGTACTAACAAACACCCTTTGGTGCCAGAAAGAGGAAAGCTATTCTCGATACCCTTACTACGCGTGGATGATATTCTCGATTTCCTACAAAATCATAACGACTGCTTCTTCATATCGTTGCCATGTTTTCGAAGACATAATATTGTAAGAATAATTAGATAACTACGAACCATTTTTTAAAAGGAATGGAACATTAAAACTGGCTTAATAATAACAAATACCGTACCGCGCCGTATTGTATTATTTGTATTGTATTGTACAACGGGCAGGTGTCTGCAACTCCACGTCAAAGCGCGTATTTTGCTTATGGGCTATAATCCACCACGCGGGCCCAATGCGGGTTGGTAGATGTCACATGTCTTCGAATTTTTACCGCGCCGTAATACCGTAATAGTAATTGCCTGTTACATTAGTTAATTAATTTATTCTTACTGTTTGTTTATTTAATAAATACTTTGTTTTTCGTACTATGGCTATTATTTTCTCACAGTAGGTGTAAAAAGTAGAGTATCCTCCTCTGGGCTAAAGGTGTCTTTGCCTTGGGCTAGCTTGAATCCCTCGCTGCATTCAAGATTCTTGTATTAACTCCCTCGCTTCGCTCGTGAGTTAAACTCTTAACTACCTCGCTGCGCTCGGGAGTTAAATCCCGAATCCTTCATTGCGCTCGAGATTCAATATGACGCCCGTGACATAAGACACAACTTTAGCCCCTTGGTGCATAATCTACTATTGTAAACCAAACATATTCTTAAGGTAGTGTGTATTTATTTCGATTGGATTACAGGATATCTAGGTTTCCAAATACGTATTTTGAACGGACACTGATTTAACAAGAGTTATGAGAAAAATAAGTTATCTTTAGAAATTTTGAATTCCTCATTTAATATCTCGTCTATAAATCATTGTCCTTTCAGAATATATATATTTGGGAACATAGATATTCTATAATCCAATCGAAATAAATACAATATGTTTGATTTACCTACAAATTATTTTGGTATTACATTTGTATGAACTACGTATGCTCCGCCGGCCCCTTAAAGCCAACTAAGCGAATACTTACGGCGCTTTCTTGGAATGTTCTCAATAATTTATAACTGTTCGGTTTGGCTGTGAACGAAGTAGAAAATAAACTTTATAAAACAGTTCTTCAGAAAGGTCAGGTAAGTACACAGAACTGTTTTTTATGTTCTGTGGGTAAGTACCTATGTAGGCGCGGGCCGATGGACGGTGAGCTATGTGCTAGCTCGCCGTCCGTCCGTCTTATGACGTCAGGCTGTGTCGACGACGCGTTCATGTTCCACGCGCGCCTTAAAGAGATGTCAGCAAAGGAAGGGGTCCGCAAGGGCCGACTGTTCAAAAGAGATACCGCGGCCCCAGAACACAAAGGGCTAAGAAGGAACATGGATGGGTTTTAGTCAGTAAAAGTCCGACAATCCCTTCCGCTCCGCCTATAGCGGGTCATTTGATGATTTCCCATCGAAAAATAAAGGCGTGCGCGTATGATGTATTAGCGTGGACGAGGCGAAAGGGTCGTAGTCGTAGCAGATAGCGTTAAATGTAGTTTCTGCCTAGGTAGCTAGGACTTGGTGGAGCGAGTCAGGTGCGAGCTTGGTGGAGGTCGGGGTAAGTACCTACTTATTAGAAGTCGGACGCACAATGCGCAAGCTCTCTCTTGGATCTTGCTATGTCTGTTGCACTACTATCAGTAACGAGTAAAGGGGGAAGGGCAAAGGTGGCTCGCAAAGTTTCAGCTCAGCTCTGCTCTGGTCTTCATGGTTAGGTACTAGCGCGACTGCTGTGAGCCTCCCCGTTCCCGGGTTGGACAGCATTATTTTGGTATTCCATCGGAACGGAAATTTTCCATAGCAGACTCGATTTAGGAAATCGAAATTTGTGTAAAGTGTGAAACCCCATTGCAGTGGCTTTGAGCATTCACTCAGATTTCAGCCTGTCCTTTTGCTGCCCTCCCCAGCGACGTCCTAAGCAGAGGCTCGTACCCCACAGGGGTGGCCATAATTATAAGTTTTATTTATGCCGTTGGCTGGAGGCCTTTACACTCAAGGCACCCCTGTGGATGTGCCTAATGGTCCGGTTATGGGGACTACAAGAGCTAAATTAGCAACTCTATTTGTGGTGGTTCAAACTTCGTCTGAAATATTGTTAGAATAAAGTTCTAATCAGCTTGCACTACAAAGTGGTTGTTACGTCAGTCACTGCGGGCCGAATACTGCGAAATGAGTGGTTTCGATCGATTTACAAAAAATCTATTGATTGGACTAAAAAAATAAAACACTATGATGCTAGTATGGCCGATATGGACGCCAGTCTCTCACAAAGGAACATAATATTCTGCATTTTGTTAAGAAAACATTGTTACAACTTACTTATGTAAACTATGTGAACCTTTGTGAAGAGAAAAAATAAAGACATTGTATTGTATTGTATTGTAGTATGTTGCTTGTACGAGTAGGTATAAGAATTATTTGCCAAAAAAACAGAATGATCGCAATTATGTATCTTAGTATGGTTTTTTACTCGTTATGTATAAGATTTTTTTAGAGATAGGTTCGTGTTTTTTTTTATCATTATCAGTAAATTTAATTGTAATGTTTTCATAACACTCTCATACTAGCATATATCCTGAAGAATATCATTTATTTTTCTAGTTTTGTTTATTGCAGTGAATCATATTCTTTCAGGCATTATAAAACTCGCGTTTAGAGCTCCTGTAGTCGCCTTACGCAGAAGCCTCATTCATAGGTTGACAAGCGAGATGCCATGTCGCTCTCTCCGGTGGTGTCGGATTGCCGTCTCATCAGATTATGAGTACATAATGGAACAGAGTGCAACTGTGTTTACGACATGAACTTACACATATCCCCGGCGCTCGCTCGTAACATATTGAGGACTATCATCGATATGTCCTTGTCATTCAGACATTTGTAGCCTAACGCCATGTTCTGCGAAATAACAAATTATATTAGTGGTAAGTGTGTGGCCGCTTTATGTTCTTAGGGTCCCGGATTCGATTCCCGGTAGGAGCGAATGTTTGTATGATGAGCATGGACAGTATTAATGTTTCAGTCATGCATGTATGGATATGTAGGTATTTACAAACAAAAAGTAACTATTTAGTAAATCAACTATCTCTGGTGTCCACGACACACAAGCCTCGTTGCTTGGTGTGGTACTAGATGGCGCTGTGTGCAATGTCCAGCGATGTATTTTATTTATCTAAATACCAATGAATATAAATTCATAACAATCATCTCTTCACAGACATCGGTGAAGGAAAACGTGAGGAAACCTGGATTTATAATTTATACAAGCTTCATCAAGTCTGAAATCATCAACTCGTCTTGAGCAAACGTGGGTAATGCTCGTGCCTTCTATGTAGTTATTAGAAGAGGCGTTTGCCCAACAGTGGGACAGTATAGGCTGGTATTACAACAGCTACACTTACCACAACAGGTTTATTATAATTGAAGATTTGAGGCGGACAGTCCTTTCTCTTCTTAGGGTTGGAAATGTATAGGATCCTCTCATTGTTAGCTATGGAATGGTTCAGAGGTGTTTTGAAGAACTTGAGGCAAATCTCTTTCTCTAGGCGCCGGAATGCCGATGCTATGATGTCTTGTGAGTGGAGATCTAGAAATAATCCGGTCAACCTAAAGGTGTGTCCAGAGTTCCAGACCTGGCGAATGCGCCGCTCGCAAGCTGCGCGCGTGTTGCTCGCGCCCGGTTACAACCTACGTTTGGTCATTTCCAAGAACTCGGCAGATGGCGTTGAACTGACTACGTTACTAATCTCTCTAGCGATATTGTAATCTCTCGAAATATTGTCAACTGAACATACGGAAGTATCTCTGCCCCCATAATCGGGACTTGGGGCACCCCCCATGTAAGGTTCCTTTAAACCCTGCACTCGGAAATAGGGGCCCCGCGTTGCGTGGCTCCGTCGACTACGCTTTTTAGGGGAATATAAAGTGTTTTGAGGTTAGGTTATATTAATCAGTACTTCTCAGGAATGGTACAATATCTTTTCATGAGTGGTACCATGGGGCAAGGGGTCCCCTCCTCTACACCGCGCGAGTTGACTTCCATCGCAAACATTTCACAATATTACGTTTTCACTTCGATAGATTGTAATCTACCGAAAAATAATGCGTTAAATTGTCCAGTTGACAGTAATTCGAGAGTTTACAATCTCTCCAGTTATCTTACAATCTACCGGTTTTTACAATGTTACGCTGACATATATATAGGTAAGAATTTGTGTCGACATTCTTGCCGCCGTGGTTGGCGCTATCTTCCATACATCTCTATCAACCATTGTTATAATAATAATCTTTCTCGTCCATAATATCACGTCTGTAATCCCGAAGGGTGGGCAGAGGTATGTAAAAAGTGGAAACTTCCGTATTCCCACAAACCGGCAACAAACCCAGACTCTATTAAGGCTGCTACTGTAAAATTACTCGAACACAGGATCTCATGCACAGAGTAGCGCAGTCATGTGTAGACTGCGCTACTCTGAGCTACGGTGACATATATTATGTCACCGTAAAATTGTCAAACACGTAAGATTGTAATCTCTCTAGATAGGTATTGTAAACTCTCGAAATATTGTCAACTGAACATACGGAAAGCATCTCTGCCCCCATAATCGGGGGACCCCTCCTTCCCTCCAGTGTTCTAAATCTAACATTTTATTTAAAACTGGGGTAGGTAGTTATGTTTTAACTTTTAACTGTAATTTACAGAAGGGTTATTCATGGTTACGTCGCAGAAAAAAAACTGACGGAAAGTTAATATTTGTAGTCACAGGACTTGAAAGATCATCACAGGGTGTCACTTTTTGAGATTTATTTTTTTTGAATCCATATTTGAAAAGTACATGACCAAGATTTCATTTTTTATATTTTTCTATTAACTGTCACGACTTGGCCTATCGCCCGTTTTCGGCTTGACGTTGATTTCTGGGACACGTATATCTCATAATCATCTTGACTCTTGAGAAAACTTACCGTAATCTTTTGTATTGAAGGCATAATGAACAACTCCTTTGCTCCACAATTTACTCTCGACGTAATGAAAATATAGGAAAATAACACAAAAAAATAAACGCATTTTCTTGCTCCGAAACTGTTTATTGTTCAGATCTTATCGATTTATGTTCCTACACTGCAGTTATTGATTTGGTTTTATGGATTTTTTGTAGGTATATTGAATAGAATATTTAATTCAATAACAACCTACCTACGTAAGAAACGTTATTTAGTTATTTTACATTTTCTTGCAAGTACATATATACACGCGTCATTTTTCATGGGAGTATACAGAAACTTAATATAAAGCCACATACTCCTTTTGCCTCGTCCAAATTCATCCATTAAAAACAAAAATCTGCTGTTGCGCACATTTTAATCGTGTAGGCTTTACGCTTTTGTAGGAAAAAAACTGCTTTCTGTAAAATTTTAAATATTGGTCTTACCAAGGTTGTGGATAATAGCTGCATCCGGTTATACTGGAAACTGACCCACGTATTGGACAATAGGTACGCAGGCAGATATCTGGGTCCTGGAATCTGCAGTCTATGGTTAATTTAACAAAAAAAAAAAAAAAACCGAATTGCAAGATAGGTAGGATCTGTTCCACAAGCATCTGAAAAACTGTAAAAAAAACCAAGTTCAGGATAAATTCTCAAGTAATTATTTGCAACAAGAAATTAGTAGCACATTCATGTGTATTTAGAAAGTTTCAACTTTACATCAAAATGTAACAATAAATGTTCGAATAACATTATTAAATTATAATGAGGTTTTGTTTTTGAGAATAAAAAAAAATGTTTCCAAGAACTCTGTAGATGGCGTTGAACTTACTACGTTACTAGGTGCCCAAGCTAAAACACTTGAAAAAACACAAGTCACATACGCTCGTTGACTGACACTTTCGTTTGCATAAGCTTCCGAATATAACCATATATCCAAGTGAAATTATGTGACGTTCTGTTCCTTGCAGTAACATACCGAGATCAGCGCCATCTATCCAGCGACTAGGGAAGAGTTGAAAAATCATTGATGAATAAATAGCAACCCTAGGGTTCGATACACAGTACCTTGTTCTGCAGTTGCATGATTCAAAACTTCAGTTCATGTTTCATAATAAAACAAGCAGTTCACCCGCGACTTCGTCAGCAAATATTGTGATAGCTCGAATAATTTGCATGATATCAATATAATTTATATGTCTGTTACTCCCTGATAATTTAACTTCCTATGATGAAAGAATTATTAAAATCGGTCCAGTAGTTTTTGAGTTTATTCGTTACAAACATACAAATATTTCCAATGTCGTACCTATGTAGATAATGTGTATTTCCTTATTCCGATTTACAGTAAGTACTGTGAAAAAGTAACTTTAACATAAAGTTCCGTTTTCGCTGTAACATTAGTGACTTCCTAAATAAAAGTTCATTTGAAATCAGCCTAATAAGTACCTACTTCAAACAAAAAGTTTATATTTGTTAATTAAATAAACGAAGAGTAATATCACAGATTAATTAGATTCACATTTGTATACTAAAAATAACATCTTACGTGTATCCTACAGTGTAGTAGGTAGTGCGACTACCTTTTACATATTCTGAATTATAATTAAGGTGTTTGTTGGCTGTTAAAGACTAAAATATAATATAACATTTATTTTATGTGCGCAACTCAATAATATCACAGATTAGGTCAGTCTTGGACTAGCTTATTTATTATTAGTCGAGACTAGTCTACTTCTCTTTTTAATCAATTCCATTCAAAAGTTGTCATTAACATTTCGATTTCGAGATAAAACTACCCGTTAACATGGGTAAAATTTCTACATTTTATAACAGTAATTTCATTTGTCATATTTGTATGACAATCTTCACAAAAATGTTAGTAAAAATAAATATAGTTACAACAATAATTTGTGAGCATCGTCTTTGGAAAAGATTTTTCTTTGGCCATTGCACAATTTTAAAAACTTTTTACCTATTACAGTACTTAATGCAAGTTTTTATTGTGGGTACATCAGGCTGTATGGTCGTTGGTACATCGTCTTTACATATAATTTCTATTCATGTAAACAACAGATTGTAAAACATTTAAAAAGAGTAACAGAGGGGTTCCTTGTCAATTTTTCTCCATACGAAAACAACTTTGCGAATGTACAAAATCCATTCTACTCTTTTGCGAATGAATAAAGTTTGACGTTCAAAGATGCCGTTACATAGACTCACGACATTTCTTCATAGGGCTAAGCAGAAATTACAGAATGCTTTCTGCTACAAAATACTGCTAAGAATCTATTAAGTATACCTAATAAAACAAAAACTGCCTGATCAATGTGCGAACGTAATCGTATTTACAAATTCTAAAATATGAAATTCAAGAGAATTAAATATCAAATTGTACAAGTGGATAAATGTATGTCACTTCCATAGTTTAGAATAATTTGTGGATAAAAATGTCGATGCCTAAAACATTTTGCTAAACCCTAAAATTTTGCATGCTAAACATCTCTGAACTAATTTTATTTTATTTAACACCTGTATACCATGTTTTACGCAAATAAATGATTTATGTTTATAAATACATCCTTACAAAAGTACCTTTTCATAACCAATTGTAATAAATGGTTTGGCTTTGACATAATTAAGAGTATTCAATGGTTAAAATTAGAAATGGATATAATATGTAAGCCGAAGTTAAGTACTGTGAGAGGAATGTATACTTCGTTATTTTGTATATATTAATTTTATGTTATAACTTTTATTTCTGTTTCAGTTACTGTTATTGGTTTAAAATATGTACAACCGTTGTGATTTTTTCAAACAAATTAAGAGTTCTGTGAACATTTTAAGTAGGTAACAATAAAAACTAGAGGTCACCAAGTGGTGAACATTCGACCATATTCATTAGAATTTTCAGTATTTTTTTTTAAGTTTCTGTATTCCTAGTTCATAAGAACTTGAAACTGCTAAATCTGACACTATTCCGTGCGAGCAATGTGATTAAAAGGGGCACAGTCACGAGCATCAACATGTATACACTTAACAAATTTTAAAAGTGTTTTTCTCCTACTATTCTGATTAAGTTGTCTAGAACTCATATTTTGAAAAAGACCATAACATCAAGTAACAATCGTTATTTCTCGCGAAAATCTTAACCTAGTCTGTGCGAGCCATGAGATTTATGAAGTACAAAGTTCTTTCTTCACGAGTAAACATAGATTCCTATAACTATGTAGTTTAGAACTCATATTTATATGAAAAAGACCCTATCTTCAAGTTACAATCGTAATTTCTCGCGAAAATATTATACAATTCCGTGCGAGCCCTGTGATTTAAAAGGGATACAAAGTTCTTTCTTCACGAGTAAACATAGATTCCTATAAATATGTATTTTAGAACTCATATTTTTATGAAAAAGATCCTATCTTCAAGTTACAATTGTTATTTCTCGCGAAAATCATACTAATTAGTGCGAGTAATTTGATTAAAAGAGGTACAAAGTTCTTTCTACACGAGTATCTGCTTAGTCTCTTCCCAACTATGTTAATAAACAATTAGAATGAAAGATTCGTATAAATATCTAAAATTACACTTAAAACTAAAACAATCTTCTTTCTTGAGGTACAAAAATAAATAAAACGCATCTGAAATAGAGGGTTTAAGTCATTTTTTTGTAAATTTCACTTAAAACTAACATTACATCAAAAGTCCATAATATTTGAACGTTAAACTTCCAAACGTCAGCTGCACATCAAGCTACTGCAATCTGTCAAACGGACAAGACCTAAATTAATCGATAGCTGGCATCAATACAAACAAGTTTTGTGAAACTTTGACAATTTCGAGTAGCTCAATGTGCTAGCGTCTATACATACAGGTTGTGTTTAAATATAAAACTGAGTTTTTAAGAAAAAAAAAAAACATTTGCTTCTTTCGAGTTTGAAATACGTAAAAGAAATAAGTTCGTTGAAAATTATACACTATTCCGTTTACACAAAGTACTGAGTGTAAACCACCTCATCACGAAGCCGTCAACCAAGCATTCTATACATCAAACTAAGTAACTTTACGCACAAAATATTGCTGAGAAAGTTTTACGGTAATACTCAATGTAACGCACTCAAAACATTGTGCTGATGGATGGATTGAATAGTGCGGTCGTCGTAGAGGTGCTTAACATAAAAAAAGGTATTAAAAAAAAAAAACTTGTGAAATAGTTGTTTTGACCCCCAATATCTCCTAGCACTAGCAGGATCCCAGGTATGGTGTAGAACAAAAAAATGATCGCAATGACGGGGAGAACAAATACATTTCAGCTTCGTTAAACACACCTACGACCCCTGTACTATTTAACCCCTCCACCAGTACAATGGTTTCAGTGCGGTAAATTGATTTTTTACCCGAAAAAAAAGTCGTTTCACAGCAACCATTTTTACGTAAAGTTACTTAGTTTGATGTACAGAATGCTTGGTTAACGGCTTCGTGATGAGGTGGTTTACACCCTGTATACTGTAAATATATATCTATGTCACACACAATCTCACATACATACATAATCTATAACACATACAAACTCAGCGTTTGTTTAAAATGTAAAACATTCGCTCATCCAAAAAGTTGACCACGTCGCAAATTGCAGTCAAATATTTACCTATTTTAATTAATTTGAAAATATTACTGTATGGAAATAAGAAACATGGCTAACTAGTGAACTAGAATATTAATATAGAATTTCAATTAAAACACTGAATGTGGTGTTGTAACCATTTTAGGTGTAGAAAAGGCATTTAGAATGTTTCCAAATACTTCTTTTTACATCTAAACCCATATTCGATATCATCATCATGATCTGCCTATTAATGTTCCCACTGCTGGGACACAGGCCTTCTCTCTATGAGAGGGAATGGGCTATAATCCACCACGCGGGCCCAGTGCGAGTTGGTAGATGTCACATATCTTCGAATGTTTGGTTCTAGGACATGTCGGCTTCCTCACGATGTTTTCCTTCACCGTTTTGAGAGTAGTGGTGATGAAATACACAAAGTAATGCGACGGTCTGGTTCGAACCCACGACTTACAGTTCGTAAGTCGGGGCCGCCACCACTGGGCCACCGCAGTGTTCATTATTGCATTTCATAATCAATATTTTAGTTCTCTAGTTAAGTAGCCATATTTAATATTTCTGTCACCGTAAAATTGTCAAACACGTTATATTACAATATAACGTGTTACTCTCTAGTGATATTGTAAACTCTCGAATTATTGTCAACTGAACATACGGAAGTATCTCTGCCCCCATAATCGGGACTTGGGGCACCCCCCCGTTAGGTTCCCTTTAAACCCTGCACTCGGAAACAGGGGCCCCGCGAAGCGGTACTCCGTCGAATACGCTTTTTAGGGGCATATAAAGTGTTTTAAGGTTAGGTTATATTAATCGGTATTTCTCAGGAATGGTACATTATCTTTTCATGTGAGTGGTACCACTGGGCAAGGGGGACCCCTCCTTCCTTCCACACCGCGTGAGTTGACTACCATCGCATGCATTTCACGAAAAATAATGCGTTTTGCTGTAGGCAGTATGTTCGTTTGACAATATTTCGAGATTTTACAATATCGCTAGAGATATTACAATATAACGTATTTGACAATTTTACGGTGACATTTCCATACAGTAATATTGCTAAATTAATTAAAACAGCGAAACATTTAACAGGTATTTGCGACAATGCCCACTTTCTGTATAAACGCCTACAAGTATTTAGACTTTTTCAAACATTCACCCTTCTTACGGTGCAAATAGAGTGCATTTTTAATTGACGGTTGATTTTTATGTTTTGAGGTCATCAAAATCTACTAGTCAATGATTGATTGCATCTAGTTGCACCTGATAGGTCAAATTAAATATGTTAGCGAAACTTCAGATATGATTGGACTGATATTTTTAGTGAGGGTAGAATAAACTATGTCAAAAGGGTACTTACCCTATAGGTTTTGGGTACCTTAAGAAATCGCTAAATATGCGATATTAAACGGTCATATCTTTCATTGCGATGACATAAAAGTGTGATTTTTAGAGTTCTGTACCAAAAGGGTAAAAACGGAACCCTATTACTAAGACTCAACTGTCTGTCTGTCTGTCACCAGGCTATATCTCATGAACCGTGACAGCTAGACAGTTGAAATTTTTACAGATGTATTTATGTTGCCGCTATAACAAAAAATACTAAAAACAGAATAAAATAAATATTTAAGTGGGTAACCCTTACAACGAACTTGATTTTCTGCAGTTTTCGTATGTACGGAACACTACGTGCGCGACTCGCACTTGGCCGGTTTTTTCATTGTTCCAAAGGGTAGCAAACACAAATGGTTGAAGAGATATCGCTTCTAAATCCATTAAAAGTGGTCCCCTTATTTCAAGAGGGAAAATTTTGGAAACTGTATAATTGTAAAAAGAATGATGAATATGAGATACAGGACATTTTCTTAAAACTGCAGTTTAGTTTTACTGTTGAGTGTAAATTGACCAATGAATGAGCGTTTAAGAATATTGTAATTATATTATTTGGGGCTACAGAAACTTTTGTTTACATTACTTGGCCAGTTTTCTCCTTTTTCATCACTAAACACACAAATCACATCCAAAGTTTCACTAGCTAATTTAATTCGACCTCACTCACATCAAACCTTACATATAGACAAAATTGAACCGACACAGGCTCTGCGACAAGGAGGAGATGATCGGCCCATATCCCTGAGCATTATCATACAACTCAAACAGCGGGGCCGCTACAAGCTTATAGTTCTTGGGCACAGCGAATAGGGCTCTGTCTTGAAGCTGTACTAGGAAGAGTCGCTTATGCTCTTTTGGCTTTGTTATGTGTGGGGGAATGTATGGGTATTGGGGAGGCTCGAAGTTGGGGCGCCACCAGTTTCCTGAAAAGAAAAATGTTGAGATTATAATAGGCTAGTTTCCACCATCAATAAATTGCAAATCTATTTAGTCCATCAGTTAGAGTATTGGAAAATAATGGACATGTATTTTTTGGTTTTGTAAATCAACGAATATTGACAAAGATAAAACGCATCAAAACTCGGGAGTGGGGGCTCGTGACGTCATAACTCACTAAGAATGATATCAAACAGTGACGTATTGGGAATTTTAAAAGCGTCATATCTTCGTCAATATTGGTTTATGTGACAAAAGAAAAAAAACGGGTTTTAAATTTTTTGATAATATAAGTGACGGACTAATTAGATTTTTTCAGTTGACAAGCCCATTCTTGTATTTGATAAAAGGTTTGGTATGTGTTATACAACTTGAAAAGATGAAATCGAAAAAAAAGTCAGCTGTTCAGTACATTTTAACCAACTTAGGCAAACATTTGTACTGAACACAAGCACGTATCCAGGGGGGGGTGGATTGTTGGGACTTATCCCCCCCCCGAAATCTTGACTAATAATAAACGGGATCATAACCACAGCAAAGTATTTCAAGAATAGTACAGTGATTAGAGCGATTTTTATACAGTTCACAGGGTTGTTTCAATGTTTGCCAAAGTGACATTGATGCATAAACGGTTACTACCTGTTCAGTACATACCAAAACCCCCTTTTATAAATAAAAATATAGTGAAAAGTAATATTATCATCATTGATTTTTTTTTTTTTAAACAAAAAGGAATTATAAAAATTCTGAAAATTATAAAAAAGTAAAGGTAATTCAACTTTTTCCATTCTCGTTTTTGAATTTTCGTAGGAAAAAGCTGTTTTTCCCCACAATCTCTGCCTGGACTTATTTGCTAGCCATTTTAGCCCCATTATCTGACTTGCCACAGATGGCAGATGTATGCAGATGATGAAGAAGTTTCTATTAACAAAGTAACACTCACCAATGGTGTCTTCTATGAGCCACTCCTGTTTGACTCCATCCTGTCTGCCAAGTGTCTCTGTCAATAGCCTCTTCAGACCTTCAATTTCATCCTGTGGAGAAACACAAAAATTATTATTAGTTTATATTCCTTCACAGAAGAATGGTAGAAGAAGACTTGCTGTGACAACCCCATGTGTCAATGGTTGTGTGTATTGTATTGTATAACGGGCTGGTGTCCACAACTCGACGTCAAAGCACGTATTTTACGTATGGGCTGTAATCCACCACGCGAGCCCAGTGGGGATTGATAGATGTCACATGTCTTCGAATTTTTGGTTCTAGGACATGCCGGTTTCCTCACTATGTTTTCCTTCACTGTTTTGAGAGCCGTGGTGATGAAATAAATTACACAAAGTAATGCACCTGTCTGGGGTCGTACCCACATCTTACTGTTCTTAAGTTGGGCCCGCCACCACTGCTCTATGTCTGTGTCAATGCTAGTGGTGAGTTTATCTTTCTTATATAGTTCCCCGATTTCCAGACTGCCTTGGTCTAGTGATCACAACCCTGACTGCTGACATGAGGTCCAGGGATCAATTCCCATTATCGGAAAAGTATTCCATCAGGAGCTTCTCAGTACCAGCCACAGAGTTTAGATTTGTGCTCGGTTGATGGCAATAGGCTCAGGCATATAGCTTGAGCTGAAACTTTCCAAAGATATATCAAAGTTCCTCACCTCTCCTGGGTTTAACTCTCCCCCTGGCAGCTTGAAAAACGCAGTCCCAAGCTGTAGCAGTAATACATGTGGCAGTCCGTGCTCGTGAACTAGTAATACTCCTTCTACTGACCTGGAAAATAGATAACCTGTATTAATGGATGTTATGGCACAGCACCCAAGTTTTTGAAGAAGTGTAGTGAAGGTGTAAGTGATCTTGTAGACGTATTTAAAAATAAAGTTGTAATGCAACAAAGAAAATGGGTAGCAATTTAATTCATGGTCAGTGGGTCGTCTTAGGGGCGGATTGGCTTGCATTGCAGGCAAGGGCCTGAATTTTATATTATAATACGAGTTTGTTTGTGAACACACCCATAATATCATTAATCAGGCTGATCATTTCAACATACAAACTCAATAACAATGATCAACTAAGAATAGAACCCAAGACTCAGCCTATTTAGAACCATTATTGTTTCAAACACTGCCAGGATTCTGTAAACTAACCTCCTCATGCCGATTTTCGAAAACTCCTCCCGCATCCTTTGAAACCTGGCGGGAACCGAAGCATCCTTCTCAAACAAGGGCTCCTTGGTCCCGAACGTGTAATTAGTGAGCGGATAAAGGTTAATTGTCCTATTTAGCGTCATACTGGAGGGCGGGCCTTGGCTATTCTGATGCTGGATACCGGGTCTAGCTGGCCAATTTTTATTTCCAGGAGCGCCTTGCACTGCAGCCATTTCAGTTTAAACAAATAAAAATAAAACTTTTCTATGGTTATCGGTCAAATTTTTGTGGTAATTTGGTTAGTTTTCGTCAAATAAAACTGAATGAAGTTATCGCGATAACGCCAAACAAGCGGCGGCCATTACAATTCTAGTGATGGGCGATAGACGATGTGCCATGAGCACGTTTACGGTTATTTTTGTGAATTAAGGTGGTTTTTAACCGATTTCGAAAATTATTTGGCTTTCATCTTTCAAATAAAAAAGGCATAACAAAATGATTTTTGGAACTGACCTAAAAACACAAGAAATTGGGAAATAACTATACCCACGAAAATCAGTGCCTTTTCCTTTTTGCCACTGACTAGGCATGGGCAAAAAATATCGATAAATCTTTATATCGCTTTTTTAAATATCGATATGTTTCCACACAAATATCGACATTTTTTCATCGCAGTATATCGATAATCGATATTTATTTTAGGGTGTCGAATTCGTATCAAATTCGGTTTTTGTTTAACGTAACTGGTTTCGTGTCCATTTCTGACGACTACTGGTTTGTTTAAATTGTATACAATTATTTAACTAATACTGTGTTCTTTTATTCTTTTTTACGAAGATTGAATGCTTTGGGAATATGTATGAATTATCATATGAAAACTGTTGATGTATCGATATATCGGCATTTGTCACTCGATCATTATCGATACTGATTAAAAATATCGATACGATATATTTATTTCACTTGCCCATCCCTACCACTGACTTCCGAAAGTAAAGCATTTTCCGCTTATCAATCAATCAATCAATCATTTTATTTTCAGACAACTTAAGGCCCATAGATAAAATACACAAAATTACATTACAACATAAAAATACACTAATACATACAAAATACAACTTATATACTATGGACTATGACACACGAAGTGGCGGCGTCGTGTTACGCTGCGTGGTGTCACGTAGCCTGCCGCGAAAACGTCGGTAGACAACACCCTTCGGCCAAAACTCTTCCTTCAAAAACTTGTCGAGATATTGAGTCGGAACTCGCACCACAAACGACTTGAAGTTGGTGTTGTGACGCGGCTCTAACTTCTCGACCCTCAAGGTCCAGCTGGTCTTCACCTTCATGTACTCTACGACCTCCTCAACCCTCGTGGAGTGATGCAGTCGGGACACATAAAGCAACGTCGTTGGTATAGCTGGACGCAGCAGCATATTTGGTCCTGACAGTCCAGTACCGCATTGATTGCGACAAGTAGGCTTCTTCTTCTTCTTCTGAACTATGGTGAAGCCATCCTCATCACACTTCTGCTTTGCTGGACAACGCTGTACCGGCTGTGCCGGGCTTAGGGCAGACAAGACTGTCTTGAGACAGACTTGCCTCATAAAGACAAGTCTGTCTCAAAACTGTTTTGTCTTGGGCACATCGCACACCTGAGACGAAACTGTTTGGTCTACCATAGGGCATGCTCCCGGGAAATTCCGGTACCGAAAATCCCGGGTATTTTTTTAACAACCTGGTACCGGGTCTATCGGTATACTTTCGGTACTATATTATTTACTTTATTTTTTTTCAATATAAAGTAAAAAGTCATATTAAATAAACTACTTTTTTACAATAATGGTAAAACGAAACATTTTTAATCGAAAATTATTATAATTACCGAGAGTAAAAACTATTCAACGATGTAAATAAGGGGTCAATTATAAGAAATGTATGTTGAGTTTTGATTTGTTTCATTTATTGCATTCATCATCATCATTTCAGCCGAAAGACGTCCATTTGAGGATATAGGCCTCCCTCAAGTGTCACCACATTGACCGGTCCCATGCGACTCGCATCCAGCGGATTAAATTAAAAAACCTATTTGCAAAATAAACATCTTATCATTTGATGACAAAAAAAAACGAAAAACTCGGGTACCCGGTTTTGGACAAAAAAACCCGAAACCGAAAACCCGGGTTTGATAATGCCACTTTTCGATGCCCTATCGCTAGACTGTTTTGTCGTAGATGTGCGCGCCCGCGTACATCCAAAAGGGAAGCCGACAATCGGTAGTCAGACTTGTCGCTGTGCAGTTTTTGTAGGTATGAGACAGTTTTGTCTGCAAGACGTTTTGTCTCAAGTGTGCGCATCTTCATATATTTTGTATAGCGAAAGTCTGTCTCAAGACAGTCTTGTCTGTAGTGTGCGGTAGCCCTTATGCATATTCTTAGTCGGTTTTTTACCTACATTCTTCATACACTATTTTTTAAACATTCAAACGATTTTTGTCCTCGAAATATTTTTAGTCGATTTAAAAAACCGAAACCGTTCTACTCTAGAACAAGTCATGGCCCTGGTGACATTGACAATGAATGACAATCATGTCAAACGTCACAATTTATAAATGTCAATTTTGTAGACGAAAAGTTGGTGTTGTTTTGGTTTTTCTGTTAAGTTTTTATTTAATTCTTAATGCAATAAAATGTCTCAACAATTAGAATTATTAACAGAGAGCCCTTCGCAATGGACTACTGTATCGTTATTAACGCCAGAAATACAAAAAAAGGAGATAAAGCCTTTCGTAATTCGTGAGTAGGGTTTTGGCAACTAAAATAGAAACTTTTACTTACTAAAACTATAATTTTATCGTACGAAAAGTAACCCCATGTTCCAAAGCAGCACACTAAATAATTATCAAACGTTATCTACAAGTTTCAGCTGACATATCATTATAAATTTGTCGTTCGGTATAAACCATTTTCCTCCCATTTCACGTCTGTTAAATCTTTCTTTCTCTATTTCCTAGTGGCACTCAAAGAGTTAGAAGGTAACCCGGACAGCAGAACATCAAGTCTGATGAAGACAGACAAGTTCTCAGCAGTAAGGGAAGTCGTGCGACACTTTGCGAGGCTACGGTCTGCCACCAAGGAGCCCTGGGGGCAGGAAGATGTTAGGACATTTCTTGAAGGATTAAGGTGATACAATCATGTAATAGTTTTCTTTCCCCTTTCCTTCAAACAACACATGGAAGCTCTAAAAATTAGATTTTTAAGGTCCTATTCATATTCAAGAAGCAACAATTAGAGATCCAAAAATAAAAGGAAAGAATACTTAGCACATTGTTGTCAATAGGCTTGTTTCCACCATCAATAAATTGCAAATCTATTTAGTCCGTCAGTTAGAGTATTAGAAAATAATGGACACATATTTTTTGTTTTTGTAAATCAACAAATATTGACAAAGATAAAACGCATCAAAACTCAGGAGTGGGCGCTCGTGACGTCAGTACTCACTAAGAATCATACCGAATAGTGATGTATTGGGAATTTTAAAAGCGTCGTATCTTCGTCAATTTTGTTTTATGTGACAAAAGAAAAAATACGGGTCAAATATTTTTTGATAATCTAAATGACGGACTAATTAAATTTTTTCAGTTAACAAGCCTATTATTTTATAATAAATACTACACTTAAACAAGACGCAGCACTTCCATACAGCACTAAATTTACTAAAAGGAGACAGAAAGATAAAGTTCGCCCTCAAAAGAGTAGAAAACATGCTTTCACAACCAAATCGAGGGCTGTACAAATTACAATACACTTCTCCCAAGCCATCTGAACAAATAGTTATATCTACTTCCAGGTTCTCCCCAGACTGTGTATCAGAGTTCACAACACTGCTGTGTACTGACAAGATGTATGAGAATGTACCTCTACACTTGAGAGTGAAGCCCGGCTTGGTCAGCTTGCAGTGGAAGATTGACATCTCATTGAGGTTAGCTTGATTGGTTACACTCTCTTGTCCGTTTGTCCATGTGTCTTCAGGAATGGGTGGAACTAGCTTGTTGTAATTTATACCTTAATGCTGTATAAATTAATATGGTATAAATTTGTAAGTAATATTTACCTTAATTTTTAACTTTTTTAATTTTCAGAATGTTCCGAAAATTAAAAAAGAACTTGCGACACGCAGTGCAAGCAATAAATCACTGAGCCATTACCAGCTGTGATGTGGCATCATTACGATAATTTTTTTTCTTCTGGACCATACCCTAGTTATGATGATATTGTAGGTTACAGACTGAAAGTTTTAACATTTTCAAATATTTTTTTTAATTTTAACTTTTCTTTTACAACTTTCTTCGTGACCGTTGTTCTATTCAATGCATCCATCAGCACAATGTTATGAGTGCGTTACATTGAGTTGGTTACGGTAGTAAAACATGATTTTCCCCCAGGAAACTTGTTTCCCAGTAATAATTTTTGCATAGTTACTCGGTTTTGATGTACAGAATGCTTTCTTGACGCCTTCGTGATGGGTTCATTTTAAAGTAAAAAAAACTACAATAAAAACTTGTATTTAAAAAAAAGTTGTCAAAAAAGTTGTAACTTTGGCCCCCTATATCTCCGTAACTAGAAGGTTCCCAGGTATGGTGTAGAACAAAAAAATGATCGCAATGACGAGGAAAACAAGTGCCTTTCGGCTTCGTTAAGAGGTGTTTTACACCCTTTATAGTCACAGTAACCTAACACTAAAAACCTCCTTTCTTCCACAGCCAATCCTCAATAGCATCCGAACACCCCAGTCCAGAGCGTACCAAATCACTGATGCATCAACACACCTACATCATTCTAATATTACATCTCTCTGATGGAGAGACCCAAACATATCGGCTCTCCTATGAGAAGTTCCACGAGCTTAGATACACGGTAGCTAGTGCATTGAAAAGCATGATTGTGCTGGAGCGAAGGAAATGTATGAGAAAAGACTGACATACATCTTCTTGGGGATGAGAGGTGAGAGAAATAAGTGACTATGAACTCAATCGGAACTAGAATATGGTGGGAAATAGCAATAATTATGTACACGGTATTTTTTTCATGGGCTACTTTAGCCGATCCTCCTTAAAGTAAGTGTCCACCTGTCCGCATCGGACACATCGCATTAAACGGGTCATAGTATTCTGTGTATAGAAAGTAACACAAGTGCGTCCCACCTGTCCGCATCGTATGCATCGGAATCTCGTTCAACAATTCTACGATGCGTTTGATGCGGGCAGGTTGACGCTTTTCTTTTAGCGATTTATGTAGATCAGCTAATTTCAATCGATTACATTCCAATAGTTATAAGTGTTTTCACCTAGACGGCACCTAAATTCATTTCTAAATAAAAGTTGGATTTTCAACTGTTGGCGTAGCGCCTAGAGTTCAAATTCCAATTGTTGAAGTAGTGCAATAATATAAGGTGTTAGGAGCCGCCTCCACAAGCGAGAGAATCGCGGCGTTATTATCATCCTTGCCACGTTTTTCAATACACTCTTTTTTGGGTCGCCCCTTAGGCTGCGGTTCCACTGAGGTGGAGCGGAGCAGAGCAGAGACGAGCTGTGCCGCGATTCACCAATCACATGGATTGAAATGCACATCTCTTCTCCATGTGATTGGTGAATCACGGCACAGCTCGTCTCCGCTCTGCTCCGCTCCGCAAGTCACTAGGTATATTATATTTGACAGAACGAAATGTTTAAGCAACTGCAACATAAAAAAAAACTGTTTTTCCGCATAGTGCGCATAACTTATTTTTCGAAAAAGTGCTAAAGCAATATGAAAATCTGCTTTTCCGCATAGTGCGCCAAACCCTTTTTTTTGAAAAAAAAAATACATATTACTGGTCACCTAGTACTACATTTGCCTAACCCATTTTCGAGTGTGTAGCTTTAAGAATATAAAAATAATAGAATTAAATTGCAACTAAAATTGTAAGGTAAGTAGGTAGGTAATATTATAAAATTATTAAAATTCAAGACAAACACTCAGATAAATTAAGAAGTATTGTGTGTGAGAGAGAGAGAGCAATTTATGTTTTATCTTGTTTCACATTTCCTATAATCGCAAGTAACCCCTATTAATAACTATTTCATGAAAAAGTCATTCAACGGAGTTAAATGATATCGGAGAGTTGTATTGATTATACTGAGAGATTTTCTTTTTCAACTCTTCCCTAGTCGCTGGATAGATGGCGCTGATCTCGGTACGTTACTGCAAGGAACAGTACGTCACATAATTTCACTTGGACCTAATGGTTATATTCGGAAGCTTATGCAAACGAAAGAGTCAGTCAACGAGCTTATGTGACGTGTGTTTTTTCAAGCGTGTTGGCTTTGGCACCTAGTAACGAAGTCAGTTCAACGCCATCTACAGAGTTCTTGGAAACTCTTTTTTTTAATTCTCGAACAGAAAACCTCTCATTGCAAAAAAAACCTAAGAAAATTTGAATTCACCTTAACACCCGGGCCCCGGGTAACCTTACTATTGGACTCAAAGTAAGTCTTTAGCGGTGCTAATCGTACGTTTTTGTTCGAGGTGCTAGCATACGAATCAAAAAGTTATTGTTAATTTCTTTGATAATTGTACTCAACAACTGTCTAAAGGGTATAAACACCGCTTAAGGCGCTACCCCAGGCAAAAGCCGTTTTTTGTGCAGTTTTTTGGAGCCAACTCCTCTTTATCCAAAAGAAATACCAAGTAATAAAAATACATTAAATTTCTACATATTCTTAGACTGCAAAGTGGTAGTTTTATTTTTTATTTTAAGTCTCATAATGTGTAATAAATCCCCTCACAATGAAACCACAAAAATGAGAAAAAAATATTTATAAAATGCTTCTTCTCGTAAAGTTAACATTATTTTGATTTGCTTCTTATACTAATGGATAGACAATTTAATAATGAACATAATGCTAGTTTTTCTTTTTTCAAAAGACGGAAATTAGATTTTATAAAGAATAAAAACCACTAATTTCGCACTATTCGACCCGCAGTGACTGACGTAAAAACCACTTTGTAGTGCAAGCTGATTAGAACTTTATTCTAATAGTATTTCAAACGAAGTTTGAATCACCACAAATAGAGTTGCTAATTTTGCCTGGGGTAGCGCCTTAAGTAAGCCGAAAGGCCAACTTTTCCACAAGTTTTTGTTTATTTTTTACTTCTCGCGACCCCCGTACTATTCAATCCATCCATCCATCAGCACAATGTTTTAAGTGCGTTACATTGAGTCCTTACCAAAAACGTGATATTTCACCCCAAAAAAAAAGTACTTTCCCAGCAATATTTTTTGCGTAAAGTTACTTAGTTTGATCACTAATGTACAGTCACGTCTAATAATATGTATACACTTTCCTTAATATTAAGTATATCTATTTTCGCGAGAAATAACGATTGTAACTAGGAAATTGGATCTTTTTCATAAAAATATGAGTTCCAGAATACTATGTACGTAATAACATTAAATTTTAATCAGTACATTAGGAGAAACACAATTTAAAAAAATCTTAAGTGTTAACATATTATTAGACGTGACTGTACAGAATGCTTGGTTGACGGCTTCGTGATGAGGTTGTTTACATCCTTTAAAGTTGAAATAAATATAGGAATAAGAATTTATGTCATAAAATGCATTTGTTATTTGATATTATTTCCACTTGTAATTATATTGTAAGACATTTGAATCTTGTTATAGTATATTTTTATTAATAAAACACCAAATAAATTATTAAAAAAAAAAAATTATTTACAAAAAAAAAATCTTTCACATTTCCTATAATCCCTAGGTGTACGGTCGAACAAGTTATTTAGTTTACACTCTACAATGTGATTTGTGGGTTAAACTGTAAACTGTGCATAGTAAACCCCAATTCGCCAGTTATGTTTAAGTCCCATGTAATAAGGAGCGAGCCTAATGGCATCAACCGGGCCCGCATCCAGACTCCAGGCAGCTACCCAGATATTACTAATTGAGATATCACAGGTTGAACGACTTCAGTAACACCAGGTCTTCTTTCTGTGAATAAAAACAATAATTATGAAAAACAAAGCTTATTATTCCAGTTCTCGGCTTATAAACACCCTCGCCTACGGCTCGTTAATTCCGCCTCGAACTACGATAACAAACTTTCTTCACTTGCATCAAAATATACTATAGTCCGTCAGTTCGATTTTCAAAAATATTTCACCCGTATTTTTCTTTTGCTACGTAAACTAAAATTGACAAACGCGTTTAAATTCTGTCACCCTGGTTATCAAGTATTCAGTTCATCATTCCGACACCCCCCATCCATAGAAATTTTTCATCATGTGTTGAACACGTGGTAAAAGTTTCTGCGTCAGTGACTCTTTCACCCCATATAGCCTATTAACTGACGCAGTCTTCAAAGAACACTTGAGCAAAATTTCACCACAATCTACACAGTGGTTTTGGAGATAACCCGGAACATACACCCACTCACCGTTTCAACTCTTCCTATCTATCTGCGCGTCGCCATGATGCACTCTCCACGCATGAGCTCTAAGCGCCTCCCGGTTGCTGTACTGCCGGTGACATATGTCGCAGGCGTGCTGTTTGGGGGCGCCGTGCGTGCAAGTTAGGTGGACCGATAGAGTTGAGGGTGTTATGAAACGCTGTGGGCATTGAGGGCACTCATATCTGAAAGAAAAGGTTTGATTCTGTTGATTTGGCATTGACTTCGGAACTTCAGCCGATCGCTGCACATTACACACAGCGCCATCTAGTGCCACACTAAGCAAGCCTTGTGTCCTGGACACCAGATAGTTGATACACTACACATATACTTTTTGTTCTTTTAATTTTTATTTTTTTTATAATTCATCAATCATAGTCATTTTATTCTAGTATAGTTAGTTAATATTTATTTTTTAAGAATTTTATTTGGTTTATTTTAAATAAAAAATATATTTTGTGTAGTGTTACGAGTATCAGGATTTTTATTTAATAACCCTACAGTTTGGTAATTGTTAACAAAGATTTAGAACATTGTTGCAAGACACAATGTTCAATGCTTTTTTGTACTGAAAAGTATTGCATTACGGTGTACGCTTAAATTGGGGATAATCCAGAAAAATTCTAATTAGTCAGTCAGGTAGATTTCCAAAAAATAATAGACACGTATTTTTTCTTTTTCTCGTAAACAAAAGATGAAGACGATACAGTGCAGTGCGTCAAGAACTCGTGTGACGTCACATGTAGGTACACTTAGAACTAGTTTTCACCCACAAGTGACTGTTTGAAAGGTGACTTAGTCGGGAGTATTCTTAGCTATGATTCATAAAAATCGGTCCAAGATGGCCGCCACCACAAAATGGCGGATTACATACTTATTCAACAAATCCCTCAATATGGGTATCAAATCAAAGGGCTTGACTAGTAGAACACTATACGCTATAGTGAATTACAAATCCAAGATGGCTGCCACCACAAATTGGCGAATAACTTTTTATTTTCACAACTCCCTCAATAAGGGTACCAGCCGGCGTAGCATGGCGTTCTATCTCTAGTCTACCAAGACTCGACAAAGCTCTTTTCCATACAACTTGACATGTCTTGACTCTAGGACATCCCCGAGCATGCGGCGACCCATAGACTCGAGTTTGTAAGAAGACAAAGACATTGAATGACTTTCCATGGCAACGGAGACGCAGCTAGTGATGTAGATATTCTAAAAATCCTACGATAACATTTACGTTTAGTTAACCAAAAAAAAGGGTCAAATGCGCAGGTTTTATCACCTTTTGAACGTAACTCAAAGCAACAACGAAACGTATTACTCGTATAGTTTTTAATCTGTGTCGGACTCAGATGAAGTGTAAACTTTATGTCACTTAATAGTTAGAGAGCCGACGACACTGAACCTAGTCTGATAAGACTCCGGGATGATATATAAAAATTACATATTTAATTAGCTTTTTTATTAATGGGGGAGAACACGAAATGGAGATGTTGCAATACAAAAAACCGGGAAGTGCAATTTAAAAAAAAAAATTTTTTCGTGTTTTGTGTGATAAAGACACGTGACACGTGTATTCAATCAGTACAAATCGAAAAGGAACCAGGTGACTGCTGAGAAAATATCGAATCCGCGCGGTGGGCGACTTTCAATCGCTGCAGCAACCACTTTCTGCACTGTTAGGAAAACGCAGCAGTCGTTTTTCTTTCACAGAAATTGATGATCTTTCAGATTTGCGTTGGTATTTTCTAAGTATATCATCAGTCGGGGAGTCTTATCAGACTAGGTTTAATATCATCGGCTCTCTAACTATAATGACAAACAAAGTGAATTATTTTCGATTTCAAAAATAATAATGAAACATTGGAAAGATGTAGTTTGTATGTTTATTTTCGCATTATCACAATGTAAAAGTTGTACATGGGTAGAGTCCATGGCTCCTAATATGTCTGAGAGGCTGAACTTTCGCTGGTAACTAGTTGCCACAGTCTGCCTTCCTGCCTTAGTGTTCGGGAGCAGGATCGCGGTTTCAGCCTGAAAAAACAGAACTTAGATATATATAACACTAGCTAACACAAGCCTCTTACAGGCCACTAAAACTTTGGTTTTTAAGCGGGTGATTAACTGACCTTGTGTTTACTGCAGCAACAAATTGCGTTAAAAATTGCTGACTGTAGTTTGGCCAATACAAATGTTTTGCTCTTAGCCAACACCCCTTTGGTAATATCCTGTCAGCAGAATTTTGATCCACATAAAAGTTGCCTATTATCTTTACAAGGTAGTTAGCTAATTGGAAGGCGTACTTAACCTGGATTGAACTTACTTTAACGAGAACAGGCAGACCCTGTGATGTGTTAGGAAACAGATCTTCGCTCAGCTCCTGGCACAGATATTGCACCATCTGTTTGGTTACCTACTTTATAATTTTCGAGGAACTCGTTTTCCGACAGATCGAAAGCCCCGGTTAGAGCTCGTACAGCGTTCCTTTTGACCTTCCCTTCTTTTTCCTCAGCATAGAAACTGAGGAGATGGCGACGGTAAGACCCCGACATGTTTTTCACGAAATCGCGTACTTAAAAATAATATGTTTTTGTAAAAACCCGCTTGTCTAGGTCTGATGTGTTGTAGACTTTTTGACATTAGATGACAAGAAAAGATTCCTACAACAAGTGTCAAAAGTAGACAACAAAATATCGCCATGCTCGGCGTTGGAGACTTTTGTCGCTTGAGACTAGAGAACTTTCTTTTCCACATGTCAAACATCGCCATGCTAAGGACGATAGAAGTCTTTCGAAAATCTGTCATTTATCTGTCATTTTGTCGATTGTCAATCGACAAAACTCGTTTCCACGGCGGCCATGCTACGCGGGCTGTTGTATCAAAATGTACTAGTCCGTCAGTTCGATTTTCAAAAATATTTCACACGTATTTTTCTTTTGCTACGTAAACTAAAATTGACAAACACTTTTAAATTCTGTCACCCTGGTTATCAAGTACTCAGAACATTATTCCGACACCACCATCCATAGAAATTTTTCATCATGTACTGAACAAATGGAGAAAAGGAAGACGAAAAATCCTTCGTGCATTGGTATCCGTCCCACCCTCTTTAGCCTATTAATAACTGACGCAAGCTTCAAAGAACAGTAGTTTTAGCGTTTTATCCGGAACATATCTATCTGCGCGTCCCTATGATGGACTCTCCAGGCATGTACGGTCGAACAAGCTATTTGGTTTACACTTTACAATGTAATTTGTAGGTTAAACTGTAAACAAAATAGCTTGTTCGACCGTACTGAACACGTGGCAAAAGTTTCTGCGTCAATGACTGTTTCATCCCTTATTAGCCTATTAACTGACGCAGTCTTCAAAGAACACTTGAGCAAAATTTCACCACAATCTACACAGTGGTTTTGGAGATAACCCGGAACATACACCCACTCACCTTTTCAACTCTTCCTATCTATCTGCGCGTCGCCATGATGCACTCTCCACGCATGAGCTCTGAGCGCCTCCCGGTTGCTGTACTGCCGGTGACATATGTCGCAGGCGTGCTGTTTGGGGGCGCCGTGCGTGCAAGTTAGGTGGACCGATAGAGTTGAGGACGTTATGAAACGCTGTGGGCATTGAGGGCACTCATATCTGAAAGAAAAGGTTTGATTCTGTTGATTTGGCATTGACTTCGGAACTTCAGCCGAGAGTTAAGGCGCTTAGACGAGCTAAATTAGCAACCCTATTTGTGGTGGTTCAAACTTCGTTTGAAATGCTGTTTGAATAAAGTTCTAATCAGCTTGCACTACAAAGTGGTTGTTACGTCAGCCACTGCGGGCCAAATAGCGCGAAATGAGTAGTTTCGATCAATTTACAAAAAAACTATTGATTGGATTAAAAAACTAAAACAGTATCATGCTAATATATTGCTTGTAGAATTATTTGCCAAAAAATCTGAATGATCGCATGCATATTATTATGTTTTTTATTGTTTGAAAGATATTTTTAGAGGTTAGTTCGTGATTACTTTTTATCGAGCCAAATTAATTGTATTATGTTTTCAAAACAGTATCATGCTAGCATATATCCTGAAGAATATCATATATTTTTCTGGTCTTGTTTATAGCAGTGAATCATATACTTTTAGTAATTATAAAACTCGCGTTTAGCTCGTGTAATCGCCTTAATTAATATAATATAATCAAATCAAATCAAAAAACATTTATTTCAATCCCTTTAAGATCATAATCATACAACTCGATATAAATTATAATAATAATAATAATTGAGCCTCGTGAAAGCTGAGAAAGAGAAACAAATAAAATATCTCGACTTGGCACACGAGGTTCGCGACATGTGGAATATGAACTCGGTTATCATTGTGCCGATTGTCGTGACGGCCAATGGCTTGATAGCCAAGAGCCTCGACGAACATCTGTCGAAGCTTTCTTTAGGCGGTTGGATCAAGGGCCTGATTCAGAAGGCAGTACTCCTCGATACGGCTCGCATTGTGAGGAGGTTCCTGTCTCTGCAACCCTAACCACCGGTGACTTGGACCCAGCTCCCGACACCGGTGGATCCCTATTTTTTATATTTTTAAATGTTTTTATATGTTTTTTAAGAAATATTTAAAAATGTATGAAGTAAGATGCTAAGTAAATAAAGGAGATAATAATAATAATCGTTTATTGGACTCAGTAAAATATAGCCTAATACAATGTCATCCATTAGGGCTTGTACAAAAGAGGCTGCAAAAAAACTAAATGGACGCCTGACTTCCAAACTAGGTAAAGAACCTGTATCTTGGAAATCAGTAACACTTCCATGGACAAAATTTGGTTATTATGTAGAATTAATAGATGACAATTCCAACACTGATAGACTACAAAATTTAGTTATTAAACATTATACTGTAATTATATTAAAACTGACCAAGAAATAAAGAAAAATAAAAATCGTGAAATAATTAAACAAGGCCATTAAGTGTGGTAAGTAGTATTTTGTGTTTTTTCGTGGGGTGTGATAGTGAGCATGTGTGTGATAGTGTGCCATTACAATTAATTAAAATCAATTAGATAGTATAAATTAAAACTAAAATTCCAAAATTACAATGTCTATGAGATAACAATTATAAAATTAAAATGTAAATCGCAAAAAGTACAAAAATAATTAATTAAATAATAAACATGTCATTAAAACTTTAAAATTACATTATAAGACTAATAATACACCTGCCCCTGAGTCATTTGTTTGTTTGTCATTACATTAACCATATAACAATGGTTAATGTACCGACAATCAAACCTGTTCGAAAATACGTTCAGGATGGTGTTGGAGGTAGCCCGGAGCTTGCGCCCAAGAGATGTGCACCGCTTCCGCATCGTCGTGTAGAAACAGTCGACACGAGCATCAGCGAACATCCCCGACGCGCTGCAGTGCCGGGGCAGCCCCAACAGCACCCTAAACGCATTATTATACTGAACACGGAGAGCGTTGTACTGTTTCTGGGTATACGACCCCCACAGGCTGGCCGTGTACAGGGACGTACAAAAAGCTCTGAAAAGAGTTATTTTGACGGCCCCCGAGCAACGAATAAACCTGCGCGCGATCATATTGGCCCTCACAGACAACGCCCTCCGCTCCCTGTCGATGTCTGCATCGTCCTTCAGGTCAGAGGTCACGATATGCCCGAGATATTTTAACTGTTGAACTCTTTGTAAGTTGACACCATTCAATCTGATAGGTGGAACAGAATCCGGGCAGTTCCGACCTCCGGCCTGAAAGACCATGCATTCGCTTTTCTTTGAGTTATAAAGCAAACCGTGATCAAGTGCGTAACGCTCGCAGATGCCCAGCAACCTGGATAGGCCACACACCGAAGCGCTCAGCAGCACCATAATATCGCTGCACATTACACACAGCGCCATCTAGTGCCACACTAAGCAAGCCTTGTGTCCTGGACACCAGATAGTTGATACACTACACATATACTTTTTGTTCTTTTAATTTTTATTTTTTTTATAATTCATCAATCATAGTCATTTTATTCTAGTATAGTTAGTTAATATTTATTTTTTAAGAATATTATTTGGTTTATTTTTCAAATAATAAATATATTTTGTGTAGTGTTACGAGTATCAGGATTTTTATTTAATAACCCTACAGTTTGGTAATTGTTAACAAAGATTTAGAAACATTGTTGCAAGACACAATGTTCAATGCTTTTTTGTACTGAAAAGTATTGCATTACGGTGTACGCTTAAATTGGGGATAATCCAGAAAAATTCTAATTAGTCAGTCAGGTAGATTTCCAAAAAATAATAGACACGTATTTTTTCTTTTTCTCGTAAACAAAAGATGAAGACGATACAGTGCGTCAAGAACTCGTGTGACGTCACATGTAGGTACACTTTGAACTAGTTTTCACCCACAAGTGACTGTTTGAAAGGTGACTTAGTCGGGAGTATTCTTAGCTATGATTCATAAAAATCGGTCCAAGATGGCCGCCACCACAAAATGACGGATTACATATTTATATCTGGGGGCACGGTAGTGCCCCCGCCAAGACGAGCCAAGCGAAGCGCATTATTTATTCAACAAATCCCTCAATATAGGTATCAAATCAAAGGGCTTGACTAGTAGAACACTATACGCTATAATGAATTACAAATCCAAGATGGCTGCCCCCACAAATTGGCGAATAACTTTTTTTTTCACAACTCCCTCAATAAGGGTACCAGATGAAAAAAAACCTTGAAATTATGACCCAATGTGTCGGGGGTTTTTTAAATTTTTAATTTAATGTAACTTGTTTTCCAGCGAGTTAATGATATGTACTGATCCAGTAATGTAATGAAATGTACTCACTCACTTGTAAGATGACGAATCTCGGTGTCTCTTGGCCCTTTTGAAATGCAATCTTAAACTCTCCTATAAATTAAAACAAATTGTTAATCGGGCGAAGAAAAATTTAATGGGCGACTAATATACTGAATGGGCGACTATTATAGACCAAGGTTGTAGCTCCTCAAGTATCCCACTCCGACACACTACGTCGAAGTTACAGAAAAACTTCCTCCGGGACAACTTCTGCCAAGACCCAACTGGAAGACCCTAAACCGTTTGCGAAGTCAGGTGGGTCAGGTGCGAACCAGGTTGTATCTTCCGATGAAGCCATGTGTGACTGCGGTGCCTCAACGCAAACTATGGCTCACCTCCTGTCCTGCACTATGTGCCACCCGCACTCCGAGGGACCTGTCCAAGGCCACCACTGTGGCAGAGTACTGGCCGAAAACAATTAAGGCGCTTAGACGAGCTAAATTAGCAACTCTATTTGTGGTGGTTCAAACTTCGTTTGAAATACTGTTACTGTTAGAATAAAGTTCTAATCAGCTTGCACTACAAAGTGGTTGTTACGTCAGCCACTGCGGGCCAAATAGCGCGAAATGAGTGGTTTCGATCGATTTACAAAAAAATTATTGATTGGATTAAAAAACTAAAACAGTATCCTGCTAATATATTGCTTGTAGAATTATTTGCCAAAAAATCAGAATGATCGCATGCATATTAGTATGTTTTTTATTGTTTGAAAGATATTTTTAGAGGTAAGTTCGTGATTTCTTTTTATCGAGCCAAATTAATTGTATTATGTTTTCAAAACAGTATCATGCTAGCATATATCCTGAAGAATATCATATATTTTTCTGGTCTTGTTTATAGCAGTGAATCATACAGGGTGTAAACCACCTCATCACAAAGCCGTCAACCAAGCATTCTGTACACCAAACTATGTAACTTTACGCAAAAAATATTGCTGGGAAACAACTTTTTTTTTTGAGGTTATAAATCATGTTTTGTGGTAGAACTCAATGTAACGCACTTAAAACATTGTGATGATGGATGGATTGAATAGTACGGGGGTCGTGGAGGTGTTAAAAGTCAAAATCTTACAAAAAAAACTTGTATTTAAAAAAAAACTTGTCAAAAAGTTGTAACTTAGACCCCCCATATCTCCGTAACTAGAAGGTTCCCAGGTATGGTGTAGAACAAAAAAATGATCGCAATGGTGGGGAGAACAAGTGCCTTTCGGCTTCGTGAAGAGGTGTTTTACACCCTTTATACTTTTAGTAATTATAAAACTCGCGTTAACTCGTGTAATCGCCTTAAAAAAGAAGAAATCTTCGACACGACGAAGAGATAGACCAAGGTAACTATGTATCCGGCCATTGTCGTAAGGACACATAGGAAGCAAAAGCGAGCGAAGCGAGCTCGGAATTTGTGGCACCCCGATTCGGATAGGTTAGGTTCGAAGAGGATGGTTCTAGTGAGCGGTTGAAGCGCGCGAACTAAGTCTCCCCCCAATTAACCTAAACTTTCGTGTTAGGTTAATTTAAACCCTACAAACAGAAATTGTACTGGGTAACGTTAACCAAAAGGCTCAGGGCGAAGTCTATGCCTTATCTACAATCTTGTGGTTAATAAGCATGTCTTAGTTTTTTTCTGAGTCATTGAATTATCACACTGATCGTATTGAACAACTACTAACTGAAATTTGTATTTTCAAGTCGCTGTTTTAAACATTTGTATTCGACCACAGAACTGATAAAAGAGGTTAGAAAGGAAATAGTTCCTGATTTGTATTAGAACGCGTGTCGCCGCTTGTCTCCCACTCTTTAACTCCACTACAAGCAAGAGACCCATACGTACGTGCATTACGCACACAAATAAACTACGCACACTTAGATCGCGAGCTTGCTATTGATTGTCACACTAACGCAAAAACTGTGTTTGACGAGCACTCACACATACATGTTACGGTGACCAATGAGCAATCGATTGACATATGAGCGTTCACATATGAGCGGTGCGCCTGTCCCGCCCACAAGGCCATGCTAACCTCCTTTATCTGTTCTGTGTATTCGCGTACTGTTTGCCGCCCACTTAATATTTCAATAGCCCATAATCTCAGTATTTTTGACACCTTTATTTTGAATCTATTTTCGCTCGTTTAAATACTACCATATTTTAAACAGCCTCGACTGTACGGTCGAAACAGCTATTTCTTTACATTTTACAATGTAATTTGTGGGTTAAACTGTAAACCAAATAGCTTGTTCGTCCGTACATACCGAAACAAACAGTACAACTCACCGAAGACTTAAACTTGACATCGCACTCGACACAGTAGTAATCCTTTCTCTCATGCACGGCGGTAACGTGGTTGTGCAACAGAGACGGCACGATGAAGTGCTTGTCGCAGTGCGCGCACTGGAAGCGGCGGGATTTGTCGTGGCGGCTGTGAGACAATAGGGAATATGCATGTAATTTTTTCTTCACTTAAATCAATTAAATACATTATTATCAAGCCAAAAAAAGTATTAAAAGTTAATTTCAACTACTGCTTGTCGCTCAAAAATAATATTAAACTCCAGTAATTTTCTATGACAGTTCAAACGTCCGTGATTGTCGCGGCCATAAACAGAATATAAAATTACTTTATTAAGGCCAAAAAAATAGATGTAAACAAGGTAGATTGTGATAAATGACGTCACATTCATTTATCACAATCTACCTTGTTTACATCTATTTTTTTGGCCTTAATAAAGTAATTTTACTAATTCTATGTACTTTATTCAAGCAAAAATTGCGATAACGATATTATAATAAAATTGTAGTGAAACTTTAACTAAATTTCAAATAAGTGTTTTTTTGACACATAGATTTTGATGTCACTACCGCCGTTATCTAGGACAAAGTGTTTTGAGAGTACGTTCCGTTTCTCCAAAAGCATTCTACATAAAACAATAAATTGTAAAGTAAGTGATATTTTAGAAACTTAAAGAAGTACAAGGCATTTAAAAAAAAAATATGAGTTTTGTATTTCTTGCATATTCCCTAATACTATAACATAAGAGTTTAGCTAGCTAATTCTATTTGACCTTATAATGCGTGTAAAAAGACTTTAAACGAAGCAGAAAGGCATTGGTTCTCCCGTCATTGTGATCACATTTTTGTACTGGACCAGTGATGCTCAAAGTGGTCCAGGTGGACTACCAGGGGTCCAGGAGACCCGTTGGGGGCCTACGTTGGCGTGAAAAGAATGGGGGTTTACGTGTAGTCTAGGTAGATAATTAGCTACTTGAAAAGTAAAAAAATGTTCCGGTGATGATGGGATTATATTTCGGTGAAAATAGTCGTATAGTCGTATAGCTTGGAAATTCTTTTTTTTAAGTCTAAAAAAAAGAATTTCGAAGCAACAAAATTCAAATTTTCAGATTTTTTGCCAAATAAAATCATAGGAGCTGCGGTCCTCACGCAAACCTAACAGACAGCTCGAAAAAATACATTGCAAATTTTTTGTTTATTATTAATTTGGTCCACGGGCTTGAAAAAAATGCAGCAGGGGTTCACCGAAAACAGAAAATTTTGAAACTGGTCTCGTACCAGTAAAAAATCTTTGAGAACCTCTGATCTAGACCATACCTGGCAACCTTCCAGTTACGGAGATATTAGGGGTTCAAAGTTACAACGTTTTCAAAAGTTTTTTTTTTTCAATACATATTTTTTATGTTGTAACTTTATTTTTTTAATTACAACTTTACATATCTAGACGGCCCCCGTACTATGCATCCATCAGCACAATGTTTTGAGTGTTTTACCGTATCGAGCTTTACCGTAAATAGTAATGATTCACTCCAAAAAAAAGTGGTTTCCCAGCAATATTTTCGCGTAAAGTTACATAGTTTGATGTACAGAAAGCTTGGTTGACGGCTTCGTGATGAGGTTGTTTACACCCTGTATATCTGCCCCGCGCACGCCTAAGTGGTGCTACGCCGTAGCGGATCGGCTACGAGTGCTACTAAGTGGTGCTACGCCGTAGCGGATCGGCTACGAGAGCTGCAAAGCGTTAAGTGACGGTCACGCGAGTTCCATGATTTTTGTTCATCCAAGAAGTGCTTCACGCGCCTGTAGAAGTTTTCACTTCAAAAATCATTAATGTTTAAAACAGCGCTTTTCTAAAAATGTCATACAGGCCCCAGAAAACCTTTGTTGCACTATAATAAATGTATACTCACGCGGTGTGCACCCTGAGGGACTCAACAGTGTTGAACAGTTTCCCACATTTATAGCATGCGTGTTGCGCAGTGAACGAGTGTGTTTTCACGTGCCGTTGAATTGTTGTTCGTTTGCTGTAAAACAAATAAAACTTTGTTGGAAGAAAATAAATACATTTTCGATAGACGCTACAGATTTCATCAAAATCAAACGATTAATTTGAAGTAGGCCAGCTTTTGAACTGTCGAAACAAAGATGAAAATTAAATATAACTATAATCCCAGTCACAAGATAACCACAAGATAACTTTAACCCTCAAATTACGTTGTAAAATGTAAAACAAACAGCTTGTTCGACCGTTCTATTACAACAAATAAGCCTCAACAAACAAGTTGCCTGGCTGTGTTTATGTGGGCCGCTGCTGCAATTACTCATAGGTTGTCGCATCAGTGATCCAACGTTATTTGTAGATACTCGTATAAAGTGAAATTCTATGTTATTAGGTACTGCCTAACCCTTGCGGTATAACATGTGTGGTCAAGTGTGGTGTTATGTTAAAACATGACTTACTTGGTAGTAAAGTGGCATTTATCACAAGTATACGTGGTGGCTGCCTGGGTGTGGGTGATCGCGTGGTGTTCCAGGAGATGCTGCCGAGAGAGACGGACATGGCCGCATAGTTTGCATTTATATCTGAAAAGAGTTGCTACTTATTGCAACTGACACTATACAACGTGTAATGTTAAATGCGCAAAACCTCAGACACCCCTAATGATTTTTAATTCAATTAACCTAAAACTGGGAGAAAAAAAACCATTAAAAAAAAATAAAGGTTTAATGTGCTGTTTTAGTTTTACTGGCAATTAGATTTACTGGCAAGAACTGAAATTAATATCCCGCGTATGAGACAATTTAAATTGGACGATAACCATTTGTGTTTGTTTGTTTACCTATTTTGGCGGGTTTGCGCACGTGATGGCTTGACCTATTAATAAATAGACAGAGCAGCATTTTTAATGAAAGTTTTTTTGAAAAATGTGACCTATGTTAAAAAGTGGTTCAATAGGGAATATGCAAGAAATGGGGTGTTAGAAATATTATTATTGATAACTAGTAACATCAAATAAATACACTAGCGCCATTAACTAACTCTATGCAGCTCTATGTTCTATATTCTATAGTCTGTGTTTTGTATGTTTTTTGATTTCATTGGTAATAAACCATTCATTTTGCTACACCGAATTATATCGTTTTATTAGGTTATAAAACTCTTTTTATTTATTAAAAATGCCTTATATTGGCGCTTATAAACATTATGGTGCGCTTGTTTAAGTTTCTAATACATCACTTATTTTACAATTTATTGTTGTATGTAGCATGTTTTTGGTGAAACGGAACGCACTCTCAAAACACGTCGTCCTCGATAACGGCGGAAGTGACATCAAAATTTATATGTCAAAAAATAACTTTTATTTGAAATGTAGGTAAAGTTGCACTACGAATTTATTATAATATCGTTATCGCAATTTTTGCTTGAATAAAGCACATACAACTAGTAAAATTACTTTATTAAGGCCAAAAAAATGGATGTAAACAAGGTAGATTTTGATAAATGACGTCAAAGTATGGTCGCGACAATCACGGACGTTTGAACTGTCATAGAAAATTGCAGGAGTTTAGTATTATTTTTAAGCGACAAGCAGTAGTTGAAATTAACTTTTAATACTTTTCTTGGGTTGATAATAGTGTAATTAATTGATTTAAGTGAAGATAAAAATACATGCATATTCCCTATTGATTCTGCCCGTGAATCTGATCAAACCATTTTCAGGTTTTGCGCATTTAACGTTACACGTTGTATAAGAACGGCAGTGCGAGTACGTAAAATTCGATAAGACTCGTGTTGATAAATTTGACAGTTATTCTCGATAAAATGAGGTTTTATCGAGTCAAAAACTCATTTTATCGAGAATAACTGTCAAATTTATCTTATCGAGCCCTATCGATTCCTACGTACTTGTACTGCGGGATAAATAATCTTACGATGATTTGATGCTGATGTTTCCTCCTTTACGTACGGAATGGGACTGACTATACCTACAGTGAATACAAAGCCAAATTATTTTAAGAGGACACAGCAAGGCCGTTTTTCCATACAAACGTAGTCCAATGTTTCCTCCCTGGATAATGCCAGTAGAGCAATGTTTTCTTTCCAAAAAACCATGATCACAGAATAAAAAAAGAAAACGGGGACATGCCAATAGGCATGACCCCGTTGATTATTTATTACCTTCAAAAACCAACAAAAATTGGCAAATTTTTCGCTGTGTTCAAAGATCCAGAAAACTTTGACTAGATAATATAAAACAAGGAAAACATAGGAACACTGCCAAAACCTTTCTTTATTAATTTTTAATTTGTTCGCACAGAACAAATATTTTTTTTGGTCTATAGATATTTGTACCGGGTCTGGCTGTTTGTGTTTGTGAGTTTAAATGTTTGTAGACGCACCCACGATAGGTACAGAAGAAAATCCTAGTGTGGGGTAATGTTTAAAAAAAGAACATGCAGTCTTTGGGGACTAAAAGTGAAAACAAGTAGCCGATCTGTCACGGCTATAGGTACAGAAGAAATTCCTAGTGCGGGGAAAGCTTTAAAAAAACAAGCGGTTCAGTCTTTGGAGACTAAAAGTGAAAACTCGTAGCCAATCTGTTACGGCTACGAAAGCTACGAAAAGCGTACGCGACGGTCACGCGAGTTTCATGATTTTTGTTCACTGAAAAGTGCTCAACGCTTTTTAGTTTTCACTTCAAAAAACACAATTATAAGAGTGATGACTTACCTCGTAGTATGTGACTTGATGTGTCCTCTTAAAGACACGGGGCTGGGACAGTACTGTGTGCACATTTCACATTGATATGTGCCGTGCTCCTGAAATAGGACATTAAACCATTTTGATGAATCAAAGACACGAAAGTAATACTCCGTAAGTTGTAGGGTAATAGCGCGACTATGAAAGAGTTTGGATAAATAAATCAAATTTTTCGTTTTCGCGTCGGGGGTCAGTTTGACGTGTCTGTGTGTGTGTGTGTGTGTGTGTGTCTGTGGAATCGTAGCGCCCGAACGGATGAACCGATTAGTCGGGAGTGTTCTTAGCTAAAACTAAAGTTCTTAGATAAAAATCGGTCCAAGATGGCCGCCGCCACAAAATGGCGGATTACATATTTATCCAACAACTCCCTCAATATGGGTATCAAATGAAAGGGCTTGACTAGTAGAATACTATACACTATGATCAATTAAAAAGCCAAGATGGCCGCCACCACAAAATGGCGAATTAACGAATTATTTCCTATTTAACTTTCAGTGCAGTGTGTCGGGGTTTTTTTTTAATTTTAAATTTAATTTTACTTGTTTCTTTGTTGTTTTGAAGCAGAATAATAGAAACAGACAGGAAGGCTGGGCCAACTCCGACTTACGAACAGTAATGGGTTAGAACCCAGACAGGCGCATTACTTTGTGTAATTTATTTCATCACCACTGCTCTCAAAACGGTGAAGAAAAACATCGTGAGGAAACCAGCTTGTACTAGAACCAAAAATTCGAAGACATGTGACATCTACCGCACTGGGCCCTCGTGGTGGGTTATAGCCCATTATCTCTCATAGAGAGGCCTGTGTCCCAGCAGTGGGCACATTATATGATGATTATGAAATGTTATGTATAAAATCAAAATACGATCGATGATCAAACGGTATACAAAGTGTAACAAAGCAAAGACTTGTGGTTTCTTGGTCCATGAAATTGAACAACTTTTGTTCATGTAAAGTCAAGTCATATGCGACGTAAAAACTCTGTCAGTACCTACTAATCACACGATAAATACGAAGAAAGCTAGTAGGTAATACATGTAAAACACCTCTTCACGAAGCCGAAAGGCACTTGTTCTCCCCATCATTGCGATCATTTTTTTGTTCTACACCATACCTGGGAACCTCCTAGTTACGGAGATATGGGGGGTCAAAGTTACAACTTTTTGACAAGTTTATTTTAAATACTTACAAGTTTTTTTAGTAAGATTTTGAGTTTTAACACCTCCACAACCCCGTACTATTCAATCCATCCATCAGCACAATGTTTTAAGTGCGTTACATTGAGTTCTACCACAACGCATGATTTACTCGTATAACCTCAAAAAAAAAAGTTGTTTCCCAGCAATAATTTTTGCGTAAAGTTACTTAGTTTGATGTACAGAATGCTTGGTTAACGGCTTTGTGATGAGGTGGTTTACACCCTGTAGATAACACTTGTATTGTATTGTACAACGGGCTGGTGTCCGCAACTCCACGTCAAAGCGCGTATTTTGCGTATGGGCTATAATCCACCACGTGGGCCCAATGCGGGTTGGTAGATGTCAAATGTCTTCGAATTGTTGGTTCTAGGACATGCCGGTTTCCTCACGATGTTTTCCTTCACCGTTTTTGAGAGCAGTGGTGATTAAATAAATTACACAAAGTAATGCGCCTGTCTGAGTTCGAATCCACGACTTACTGTTCATAAGTCGGGGCCGCCACTGAGCCACCGCTGCTCTCATAACACTTACCCTAGTATGTTTCATCATATGAGCGACCAGCACTTCTTCGTAATTGAATCCTTTCACGCATTTCTCACATTTGTATGGAGATCGTATGTAAGACTCCGCTTTGGCTTTTTCGGCGAGTTCTTCTAATACCTGGTAACAAAATTATACAGGGTTATTTGTAAAACATCAAAAACCTCGCAGGAGTAGATTACTAACATCATAAATAACAACATTTGTTCTACGACTTTTCCGAAAACAGGTAAATAAGACAGACATGAGATTTCAGCAATCCCAGTACATTATTATTATACATGAGGAGTTCCGTTGCCTATCTCTGAAGTTCTTCATCAGATCTGTACTAAATTGAAACGGGATCACTCCGAGAAAGTCCTCTTCCTAAAACTACCCAAATCGCTTCTTGTGTGCCTATAAAATTTGAAGAGTTCCCTCTATTTTTCTAGGATCCCATCATCAATATCCTGACTTTGATGATTATGGAACGACCTGGGAAGTATACCCTTTCAAACATCGGGGAACATTGAATTGAGAACCTCCTCCTTTATGAAGTCGGTTAATGACAATGTTATGGTAGTTGACTCAAATATCCGGGTAGCCTATTAAAGATTTGGCCGAGTCTCGGCTCCTAAGAATTGAAGAGTTCCGTTACTTTGTCATGGATCCCATAATCAGAACCTAACCAAACACTCATCAAACTATCCTTGAAGTACACCCTTTCCAATAAAATAAAATAAAAACAGTAACATGTCACGGTAAAAGGCTTATCCCCAGTAAATGGAACTAACTGTCGAAATCTGGGAGTATTGTACACATCTGCGTACCCCCTCAGAGCATACAGGCGTGATGTTGCATAAACAATCAACATCCAAGCGATTGCAGCAATCACTGCAGATTAATTTGCCGTCTAATTTTGAAGAATTCCATTAATATCTCCGAAGATCAGCATCAGATCTTAACCAAATTGAAATGGGACCACATGGGAAGCACCAGCTTTCAAATAAAAAAGAATCATCTAAATCGGTTCACGCAGTCGAAAGTTCTGAGGTAACAAACACGAAAGGAATAAATATTCCCCGTTTTTGCAACAATTTTCATTTATGCTCCGCTCCTATTGGTTGTAGCGTGATGTTATATAGCCTATAACCTTCCTTAATGAATGGACTATCCAACACAAAATTTTTTTCAATTTCAATCAGTAGTTCCTGAGATTAGCGCGTTCAAACAAACAAACTAACTCTTTAGCTTTATAATATTAGTATACTCGTAGATGTGTATGGAAACGATAGCACGCATATGCTCCTTGAGTGCACCGGTGTTACTCAGATTCGTGAGGAGACTCTTGGAACACCAGGATCCCTTGCGGATATCCTGAGAAGACCGGGACCGAGTTTGATCTGGTAGGCTAGTTGGAGTAGCGGCCACCATGGCTCACGCACAATGGTCCACTTTAGGGACTATGTGCGGAAACCAAAACCCCTATCATAGAACCATAGTATAGGTTTTCTCTCAAAAACGGTGAAGGAAAACATCGTGAGGAAACCGGCATGTCCTAGAACCAAAAATTCGAAGACATGTGACATCTACCAACCCGCACAGCCGCGTGGTGGATTATAATAGCCCATACGCAAAATACGCGCTTTGACGTGGAGTTGCGGACACAGCCCGTTTACAATACAATACAATACAATAGGTGTTCTAGTAAATTATTTCTCACCTCTTTCTTAGTAAGTTTAATAACAACATACTCTTCAGTCTCCTGCACCATTCTAGAAGAGAAGCCTTCCTTTACTTCTCTTTTCTTCTTCTTTTTCTTTCTCACTTTAGGACAGAAGTCTTCTATCAACTCTTCTTTTATGACTGGTTCGGTTTTGATTTCTATCTCTATTTTAGTCTAAAAATGGAAGATATTAAATTAGTCAAGTATTTTCTAGAGAGCAGCGGTGGCCCAGTGGTGGCGGCCCCGACTTACGAACAGTAAGTCGTGGGCTCGAACCCAGGCAGGCGCATTGCTTTGTGTAATTTATTTCATCACCACTGCTCTCAAAACATTGTGATGAAACTGGCATGTGCTAGAAGCAAAAATTCGAAGACATGTGAAATCTTACCAACCCGCACTGGGCCCGCGTGGTGGATTATAGCCTATTCCCTCGCATTGAGGCCGTGTGTCCCAGTAGTGGGAACATTATAGGCTGATGATGAAGTATTTTCTACACAAAAAGTAATACAACATTACGCCTGCTTTTTCCAGAAGTGTTAGATAGAGGTGTACTGGTTAATTTCATCTGCCTAGCCTTTTTTCTACTATGTTGGGGTCGGCTTCCAGTGTAAACAATAATAATAATACCAGTATTTTACAAGGAGCAACAGCCTATCTGGGTACGGCAACCCAGTTAGTACTGAGTAATGTCAGATTTTCAGGCCACTGACTGACTGCCAAAGATCTACAATTAACAGCCGGGACCAACAGCTTAATGTGCTTTCTAAGGCATGAAGAAAACTCAGTATGCACCACCACAAAGCTTATGAGTGCTGCTGTAACGTAGTAAAGTAATCCTAATAGGAATTTAACAAAATATGTTGATTTCATTATCATCATCATCATGCCTTCACACAGGCTCCACACAGGCTCCACACAGACCTCCTCTCTATGAGAGGGAATGTGCTATAACCCACCACGCGGGCCCAGTGCGGATTGGTAAATGTCACATGTCTTCGAATTTTTCGGTTCTGGGACATGCCGGTTTCCTCACGATGTTTTCCTCCACCGTTTCGAGAGCATTTATGTCATCGCAGGATGAAATCAATTACACAAAGTAATGCGGCTGCCTGGGTTCGAATCCAGTACGTACTACATAAATGACTCCTCCCAATCTGGGCGGAGCGGGAGGGAGTGTCAAACTTTTACTGACTAAAACCCATCCATGTTCCTTCACGGGCACGTGGCCCCCGACGTCCGGTGGTACTCCCGCGGCGGCTGGGACGAGAGGTTCTCTCCCTTTCACGTTCCGCCACGTCTTTCGCAAGCATGACTGCTTCGCAGAAGGAAGTGACGGCTTCCCATTCCGTCTCGCTCCAGACCATGGATTGAACCAGGGCCGGACGCGAGAGCGAACCGCCGCCGATCGCTGCTACAAAGACACGGTGGTACTCCGCCCACGCGGGGCAGACCTCCACCGTGTCCTCCGGTCGATCCTCGCAATGGAAACACCCGGGCGTTTCCTCCCGCCCGATTCGATGCAGGAACCTCCCAAAACACACCGCTGCTCCCTGTGATTAACTTAAATTAATAATTAATCTTGATTTAAGTACCTCAGAACTATCATCCTCCATCTTTTTATTCTTATAATCATCCTGCAGCATAACTAGAGGTATTTCATCATCATCATCATCATCATCATCAATGGCCCCATCATCAAAAGGCATAAGTTCTTCCTTTTCTTCTCCATTGAAATCTGCTACATTGGTGGGCCCCAAATAGTGGATTTCCATGCTACAAGTTTTTAATTCAAACATGGAGTTTTGTCGTAAGGAAAGGCCAGATTTTGTCTCCTGAAAATAATGTTTAATGATAATTTTATTGAGGTGTAACTTTTTTTTTACGTGTCAAAATCACCTGATGCGTTTTTAATTCAAACATGGAGTTTTGTCGTAAGGAAAGGCCAGATTTTGTCTCCTGAAAATAATGTTTAATGATAATTTTATTGAGGTGTAACTTTTTTTTTACGTGTCAAAATCACCTGATGCCTTTTTCCAGCTATGCTAGAGTCGGCTTTTATTCTAAACCAAATATGCAGCTGAATACCAGTATTTTACATGGAGCGACTGCCTATCTGACCTTCACAACCCAGTTAGTACTGGGCCAGACAATACCTCTTGATAAGTACAGATGAAAAATTGACATCATAGAAAGTAGTGATTATTTTTCTGAATCCAATCTACAATATTGCTACTGACTTAAAGTCAAACGGTTAAATATTCGCATTGTAGTTGCCATTTGATGAAATTAGAGAGAAAGTTAAAGACTGCATTTATAAATATTTAATGAAACACCAAAAGATACATACCCCGTCCACAGTTTTGCTTAATTTTAATATTTCATTAGCTATCAGACATTGCTGCGTGAACTTAATACATTTCCTTAACATCCATCTACACAAGGAACAGAGATTCATGTTGATATCCTCGAAGCTTGCCTGAAATGAAAAGAAAAGACTTTGCATGTGGTTTCTGGTGGTTGCAACCACAAATAAAATAAATAAATATTGTTGGACATTACACACAGCGCCATCTAGTGCCGCACTAAGCAAGGCTTGTGTCGTGGTCACCAGACAGTTGATATACTACATATATACTTTTTGTTTGTAAATACATACTTATTATACATATAAACATCCATGACTCAGAACCAATATCCATGCTCATCACACAAACATTTGCTTCAACCGGGATTCGAACCCAGGACCCTAAGAACGTAAGGCAGCCTCACTACCGCTGTGTCATTCGGGTCATCAAATGATGAGTGTGAGATCCTGGGTTTAATTCCTGGGCAGTATTATTGAGGTTTTCTATCAGAAATTTTGCAGTAGCATCCACTGAATCTGAATTTTTGGCCAGTTGATAACATCAGGCTCAGCCCTAGTATTTACATCAGAATAACTGGCGAAATTTTTCTGTACTCTAAAGAATACCTTGCCTAACCCTACGAGGGTTTACAGGCGTAATTTTATGAAATCACTTTGAGCGTATGGCAACACAACCACCATTCCAATTTCTGCTCCAGTGCTGTAGACAGAGTTTTACTTTTTTTTGTGATTTGGGTAAAGCATCTGGGTGCCAGTGGTATTTCCATGGGGAAGGAGGTAGGAGATTTTTTTTACGGATGGGAAATCATCAAATAATCTTCTCCCACTCTGGGCTGAGCGGGACGGAGTGTCAGACTTTTACTGACTAAAACCCATCCATGTTCCTTCCTCGCCCTTTATATTCCTGGGCCGCGGTATATCTTTCGAACAGTCCCGAAGCCCCGGCAAGAAATCAGATATCCGTAACCGACATTTGCACAAGTTTAAAGAACTCAAAGATTAATAAAACAATAATACATAACTAACCTTTTCTGTAAACTTTTCATAGGCGTTCATTTCCACAGTGGACATTGGATATAATTTTTCTGATGTCTTAAGGCAAGCTCGACACGTATTCTGCATATTACAAAAACTAGAGCTTATGTTTTCAGTCATTTTTAATGAATAATTTATTAATTTAGAAAATCAAAACAAACAGCCGACTCAATCACTCGAAGACTTTTATAGTGATGTGCTTAGTGCAGCTTATGCTTGTTCTTCTTTGACCAAAGAGTACGGTTCTTGCTAGTGATGTTGGATTAGTCGATTTGCTATTTCGATATTCGAAGACCATAGGTAATATAAGCAAAAGTGGGACAGTGTTCGATCTATTGAACCTCGTTTTGTATCTGTAGTAACTAAAGACTATTGTTTGCATGTTTGATTATGTACAATAATTTGTATAGGGTATAGCAGAAACACAGCTGTTCTGTTATATAGAAGCTTGGCCAACGAAAGCTGTCCATAAAAAAGGCGGGAATTTAAAAAATAAAAAAGCTGCTAACCCTGGCTATAAACTGCTTTTAAACGGTGTTGATACTATTTATTATTCAGAAAGTAATTCTTTTTATAATTATGTTTTATGAGCTGTAATTTGCGAGTGTATTTTTTGTCGGCGACACCCTATCTCACCCTCTATAGCAGGGTGCACGTAGTGCCCATACATCATCACTACATAATTATAAAACAAAGTCTCCCGCCGCGTCTGTGTCTGTCCCAGGGCGGTGAAACTTCCATACATTGGCACCAAACAAAATTTTCATAGATAGGGCTGCCATCTGTATGTTTGAGGACACCAACTTTTTAACTGTTTGACACACAGACGTATAAAGAGTAGCAGACCAAACATAAGCTAAAATTTGTGAAGTCATTACACACACATTTGAAAAAATTGTCTAAACAGGGCCGGACTAAGGCCGGTATTAGTAAGTATTGTAGGACGTTTGTAATTACGTGAGGCCAATTCGGTGATTTTTTAACCCCCCCTCCCCCCTTGGTGAGACGTCGTGAGAATTTGCTTGACCCCCTCACCCCCTCCTAAATCTCACGTGAAATTTATCAAAATTCGTAGCTACATTACACATATTCGTAACTTGTAAGTGTAAATGCGTTAATCTGTGCTTGCGTTGGATTTATTAAAAAAATCATTTTTTTCCATTGAATATTTATTATTAAATATGGTAGTGTAGGATTTACCCATATTTTGTTGGAGAAAAATGTTTACCTGATTAGTAACCTGGTTTTCACGCAATATTTCGCTGTTACTTTAGAGAAAAAAAATTACGTGATATTTGCCGAGAGACCCCTCTCTCCCTCGTGAGATTGGGTGAGATTGGGCTCGACACCCTCTCTCCCCTAAACGCCTCACGTAATTAATGGACGCCCCCTAATTTACGTTGGTAAGCATTCTCTGTAACCTTGTGTAACGGGCACAATTAAATCAATAGTGTTGCGACGCCACACTAATACAGGAGACTGACAGACGCAGTAGCACCATAACAGTAATTAGCAGTGTTCGGAATACACAGTGCCATTTGCTGTTAACGACCTGAAATATTATAATATTAGTAGGTATAGATACTTGGGGGAGGCCTATCTCCAGCAGTGGGCGTGTTTCGGCTGAGATGATGATGATAATAGATACGCCTACGGGAATGCAAAGTTTCAATGCATTCATTAATACTTTAACCCCAGATAAGGACCCAAAAAGGAAACAAGTTTTATTGACTGCATTTCTTCTAAGGTTAAAAAAAAAAACACGTTGTTTATATTATTTTTTAATTAGCAATGTGCGGAATGTATTTCCTCTAATCGCGCAATAACATTTTTCCAGAACGCTCTCATCCGTCATCGTCGCCTGATGCCCAAAAGTAGTCAAGTTACATGCATTAATTCATTCACAAAAATATTCGCACCTTTTGCTACAATTTTTCGACATGGCTTGCTTGGATATTAATATTTTTAGACAATTTTCAAATTCATTTAAAAGAGAACTTGTAAACATCGGATATCATGCATGCATGTCCAAAATACCCCCACCGCTAAATTGTGGTACTTCTTTGAGAACAGAAACAATTGTCCCGGCAGTAGTTCGTTTTATTGGCAAGGTTTTTTGGAGGTTAATAACATTTTCCTTATCCTGTAAACAAAAGACAAACAAAATTATTATGAAGACCAGTTTAATATAAAACAATTTGTTACTATATGTAGTAGCATACTATTACATACATGCATAGCCAGAGGTAATTCGGTAAACAGTGTAGGAAATTGATCCAGGACGTAGTCTTGTTTGAAAGACGCTGGCATCTATCAGTGTGCTTCAAAATGCTTCGAACAGAGTTCACTAGTAGGATTAGTTTGGAGCTGCATGTTATCAATCCAGGCTTTCTTTAAATTTTCATCTTTTGAAAACCTGTAACAAAAATATTACTATTATTTTTATTTACAGCACCAAAATATCAAAGAAATATGAGTGGCTTATAATATGTGTGTGACCTATGCTTATTTCATATCAACATTGAATTGTGATAAACTGCTACATTATAAGCTTTACATATTGTTATAAAAAATTAAGCCTGTTGGATTTTTCGACTTCGTAGTAATTAATAAGCATACGCACCTACAATAAATGCATTAACCCAATATGTAAACAATCATAATAATATTTATTAGATTTAGCATTTCGCAATACTAAATCCGTCCCCGGTTAATTCCACAAGTACTTGAGCTGTCATTAATAGTAAATATAAGACAATTTTGTTTGTTTATTATTTTTGTACGGTTTATTCTAAGTAAGCGTGTGGGCAAATTGCATGGCAGTAATTGGGCTACGATAAAAACGATTAAACTTCATCGAAACGGTTGATTAATTTCGAAAAATCGACAAATTGTTTCAGTTTACAACAACGTAAATAAAAACTTACCGATAACAGCTTAATCCAGGTATTTTGTTAGAGCTATCACTGTCACACCGGTACGCACTGCACTTCACCATTTTATTTTACGTGTTTCAAGTCTTTAGTGGTACAAACAATTAATATTTTTTCACATAACGTGATTGACACCGTAGTGTTCTTATAGGTTATAAGCTTATCAATATGGCGGCTCAGCTCAGAATAACAACAGGCTTCATGTCAAAATTTGTCTATGTTTTTTTTTTTTTTTTAATAATCTTTATTCATGACCATAGATACAAGTCTTTCAGTCGAATACATAAATAAATAACTAGACACAACATAAAATCTAAAACTATAAAACTATTATGTTTAACATATTTTAAATTTTTTCTACAGTGTTACAAATATATTTATACAAAGCATTATAATAACTCCTATTTACTAATAGGTCCTGAACGTGGGAATTTGTCTATGTGTGTGGCAGTGTGGCTACACGTAAAAGAACGAGACGCCATTATTAAGTTTTTGCTTGATAGAACAAGGATAAAGAACGATGGATATATTATAGGTATAACTAGGAATTTATGTTTGGTCTGCTACTCTTTATACGTCTGTGGTTTGACAGCTTACAACTGTCATAATGAGAACAGCTATTTTAGGCGACTAGTCACTGAACTAAATAACCTAGCGGTGACAGTGGTTGCATTGTGAATAATAGTTCCCAAGTTCGAATCCTCAGTCAAAAATTACTTTTTGTAGGTATTTGGTTGAAAAAACTAACAGCGCCATCTAACAGTTTAGGTACACAGTTTTTAAAACGAAAACCAGAGTTGCGCATATAACTTGCATTATAAAGGGCGTAAAACACCTCTTCACGAAGCCGAAAGGCACTTTTTCTCCCCATCATTGCGATCATTTTTTTGTTGTAGGTACACCATACCTGGGAACCTTCTAGTTACGGAGATATGGGGGGTCAAAGTTACAACGTTTTGACAAGATTTTTTGAAATGCAAGTTTTTTTTGTAAGATTTTGACTTTTAACACCTCCACGACCCCCGTACTATTCAATCCATCCATCAGCACAATGTTTTAAGGACGTTACATTGAGTTCTACCACTAAACATGATTTATAACCTCAAAAAAAAAGTTGTTTCCCAGCAATCAACGGATTTTAATGCGGGTTTTTTTAATAGATAGTGATTCAAGAGGATGGTTTTAGTATATAATTTTAGTAGGCTAGAGGAGTATAACGTGAGTCGATCCGTTGAATTAGTATTTTGAAAACTTGCGATATTAACTTAGATAGGTAAGTACCTAAGTGATTTTTTTGATATAGTATCACTAGAATTTTGTTGGCTGTTAACTTGGCATCATCATAGTATAAAGTCCAATGTCCGTGACTACCGCCGGACCACCAACGCCAACCGCTTCCATATTTGGTCAATAATTTGTACTCAATGGGTACCAATTAGTACCCGAACAACAAAATTGGTACCTTAGCAGTTTTCGAGAAAATCGACTTTGAAGGTGGTCCGGCGGTAGTCACGATCCCTTCAGCAGGACCACCATGAGCGCCGAAAAATGGGCATTCTACAGCTATTCGGCCCGGCTTCGTACGGGTTTAAATTTTAGACCTTCCCGGTGGATTTTTTTTCCGTAAATTTTCTGACATTCAAACCTTGTCCTGGGGGTTTCATTTTTATTTGTATAGATTGAGACTTACCCGTAACAAACAGCTCAGCTCAATACCATTGACAATGACAACTTAATTTGGTCGGGTTTGACGCGGAGATTTAGTATGGAAAAGTAATTAAAGCTAATTTCTCTTAAATACAACACTTGGGAATCTGAATTTTTGGTCACTATAACTTCTTTATGGGTACAAATTTTTGTATCAATTTGGGAAGAAATCACAGTTTTTAATAGGGAAATCTTGAAATGAAAATTTAATGCCGTGACTACCGCCACCCCACCAATGGCATGGTATATCTCGTAAGCTACTGAGGAACGCATTTTGAATTTTGGGCACTAATTTTATGTTCCTGGGTACAAATTTTCTATGTAGGTGTGAGGAAAGCGACAAGTGCCTGAAACTTGGAATTAACATTCAAATTTGTGGTCCTGCTGAACGAGCGCACGAAGTTATCATCGTTGATTTATCGGTAAATACAAATGTTTCAGTTCTGTTTTTTTTTTTACGGAATGAATCACATTTATGGGTAAAAATTATTTGTATACTTAGAATAGCTGTAGAATGCCCCATTTTTCGGCGCTCATGGTGGTCCTGCTGAAGGGATCGTGACTACCGCCGGACCACCTTCTAAGTCAATTTTCTCGAAAACTGCTAAGGTACCAATTTTGTTGTTCGGGTACTAATTGGTACCCATTGAGTACAAATTATTGACCAAATATGGAAGCGGTTGGCGTTGGTGGTCCGGCGGTAGTCACGGACATTAAAGTCCATTAAGTCAATTTAGGGATGGGCAAGTGAAAAAAATTTCGATATTTTTAAACAGTATCGATAATTATCGAGTGAAAAACATCGCTATATCGATATATCGTCAGTTTTCGTATGATTATTCATACTTTTAGGAACCAGAAGTGAAAATCAAATAAAAAAACAAATGTTAGTCAGCCTAAAACTAATTTATTTATAAACAAACTAAGATTTAAACCATTATTTAATAAATCATTAGATTTCAGCAATCACAAACAAACAAACAGTCAAACAGCCGTTAATATTCAAAAATAATAATCACAATAGAACCCAAAAATATATCACAAAATAAAATACCACTGAAGCAAAAATATGGAACGAACTCACTGTATAATAGCGTAGGCACCACCTTAGCGATCGACGACTCAGCAACAAATGGCCTGCACCCTGTCGAGCGCTCGCTTTTTATAAGGATCGGTGGGGATGCCAACTACCAACCATAAATTCGCTTATACGGCCTATCCTGATCGTGCGCCGTCCTCGGCTGCACCATGAACTTCTTTAGTAGCACTGGCAGGTACGGCGAGAACTTGATCGCTGCCTTCCTCTGCATTGGCACCGTCTGGACTCGTAGCATCAGAAGGGCCAGCAGGAGCACCAGCGGGACCCACAGGAGGACCTGAAGGCTCACCAGCATCGTCAGGGTTGTCGTCATTGCAATCTGTATGAGAAACAAGTGGTTAATTATACGTGACGACATACAGCTTTGCCTATTCTGTCATTCATCACGCATACAAGGCCCTCATTCGGTCTGACACACTTATATTTCTTATCGTACTTCTAATCTTTCATCATCTAAGCACACTTCTTCGAACATAAATTTCATTTCGAACACTTCTTCGAACATAAATTTCATTTCGATCATTCTTCTCTCCTATAATGTTAGAGTGTACCAGAACAACTTCACACATTGTGTGTAGGACTGTCGTCCAAGGCACATACACACACCATGTGTCTGCAGGACTAATGTCCAATACACATATACATTTGTGTCTGCAGGACTAATGTCCAATACACATATACAATGTGTCTGCAGGACTAATGTCCAATACACATATACATGTGTCTGCAGGACTAATGTCCAATACACATATACAATGTGTCTGCAGGACTAACGTCCAATACACATATACAATGTGTCTGCAGGACTAATGTCCAATACACATATACAATGTGTCTGCAGGACTAATGTCCAATACACATATACAATGTGTCTGCAGGACTAATGTCCAATACACATATACAATGTGTCTGCAGGACTAATGTCCAATACACATATACATGTGTCTGCAGGACTAATGTCCAATACACATATACAATGTGTCTGCAGGACTAATGTCCAATACACATATACATGTGTCTGCAGGACTAATGTCCAATACACATATACAATGTGTCTGCAGGACTAACGTCCAATACACATATACAATGTGTCTGCAGGACTAATGTCCAATACACATATACAATGTGTCTGCAGGACTAATGTCCAATACACATATACAATGTGTCTGCAGGACTAATGTCCAATACACATATACATGTGTCTGCAGGACTAATGTCCAATACACATATACATGTGTCTGCAGGACTAATGTCCAATACACATATACATGTGTCTGCAGGACTAATGTCCAATACACATATACAATGTGTCTGCAGGACTAATGTCCAATACACATATACAATGTGTGACCAGTAGCCATTCAGACTAAGCTTTTAGTCTCCGACTACACACCAGGTATGCATTATTGAATACCTGAAACGTACAACACATGTTAAAGCACAGCAACAGTTTACTTTCAAAGAAAACTGCACAACTCTAGGGACACCACTCTCCTTTCCAAGGTACCATGTACTGAGCTGCGGCTTGAGTTGTCTTGCCTCTGGCTCCACTAAAAAAATTTCAGCTCGTAACGATCAGCTCGAAACGATCACTTCGTAACACTTTAGTCACGCGGTACGGACCCCTCATGCCAGGGTCGAGCTTGCCAGCGGACTGAGAATACTTTATCACGAACACGTGATCGTTTACCTTAAAACGCTTGTCGGGTGCCTTAAACGATTTACCCGATCATCTTGACCACTTTGATTCTTGTCAACGTCTCCAGTTCGTACGAATGGTATTTTGGTTCCGCGCCCTGGGTTACTTTACTAAAGTAGGCTATCACCCGTTTACCACTGTCCGCGTGTACTTGGATCAACACAGCACCGTACCCTGCACTTCTGGCATCAGTATGCAGCTCAGGCACAGTTAACTAGTGTCTCGATTTTGTGTGGGTTCGGCCTAACCTGACCGTGACAAATGACGCGACCTAGGTACGCGACCGTGGTAGTAAGAAGTAAACACTTGCTCACGTTAACAGAGAACCCGGCCTCCGTCAAAGTTCATACTCACTCGTTGATCACTTGTTAGATTGATGTGCATTTTGCCAGTATTTACAGTAGTGGTGGCTGTACCGGATATTAAAAACTGAGAGAGTTCGTTAATCACTGCTACCAACGTAACAAGTTCCGCATCTTTGAGAGATGTATTTATTTGGCTAGACTCACTAACCCATAAAGTGTTCACTTTCAGTACCTTATCCGGCGTACGAGTCAGGTACTGTCCGTGTTTCGTGCGAATAAACGTAACACCATCGCGATTTAGTACGTCAGTCCCTATGATAATGGGAGTACTCATACACGATGCGGGCACTACGACAAAGTCTTCTTAAAGCGTAATATTATTAAACTCGACAGTTAAAGTGATGTATTCGCGGGCAACAATCTCCTTATTGCTTATTCCTTTCAAAGAACAGTTTATTTGTTTACGCGAACCGGAAAAGTAATTTACAACCGCTAAGGTATCACATTAAGTACCCCACTATCTATGAGGATATCTACCGGTATACCCTGTATCACTGCTGTACTTATATCGTTATTACTCTTCGCATTTGAAAGTTCACTACACAAGTTAACTTTACGTTGATTGCTATTCTTACTTTGAGACTCAGATCGAGCCTTAGCGAGACGGTCACTCTCTTTATGACCTGCCTTCTTGCAGAAAGAACAGACTGGTCTGGCATTACTACTACTATCGGCTTTATCATCGACATTACGCTTCTTGGGACACTTGTCCTTATAGTGTCCTGTTTGGCCACAATTAAAACATTTGTTTTCAGAATTACTAGAACCGTTAAAATTACGTCTTTTAGTCGCATTACTGGATGACTAAGATTTGTCGGTGTATACCGTTATCGGGTTTGCGAACAGGCTTTACGTACGCAGCTAAAAACGAAACTAGATTTTCTGTTGTTAGGTCGGCATTAGTAGCTGTTGCTTGTACCTGTACATCACTGATACCGTGAATCACTATTTGGACCATAAGCTCTTCGCTTAACCCTTTTATTACACGTAACCTTAATAACGAACGCCGCGCATATTCTGCGTATGACGAAAACTTGTCAGACGTGGTGTTTATGACGTCATGAAGAGTTTGGGCATAATTAATCTTTTGCGGACACAACGACTTAAATTCTCTGATGAAATTGGACCATGAGCGATCATTTGTACCCCACTCGTTTAACCACGTTTTCGCGTCACCCTTTAAACAATGAGCCATACGCGAGAAACACTCGAGATCGTCCCAATGATTCACATTCCTAGTCCTGTCCACTTCGTTGCACCACACCTCAAAATTATTTATAGCCGGATCAAAATTTGAAACGTAATAGTTGATAGACTTGACTCTTGTTAACTGTCCTAACGCATCAACAAGTGCTTGGGTCGTAGAAACATTTTTATCTAGCGGAGGTGTGCTGTCACGAATTGACGGCGTAATATGCGAAGCGGTGTTTTCCTCAATAGCAGTTAGTCGAGACATGATATTGCCCAACACACTTTGTACGGAAACATAATGAGGGTAGGATCGAGATTTACTACGACGACGATTAGGATTAACCGTACGTGATCTAGATCCTTCACGCAAACTATGATTGTCACCTTTACGCTAGAGACTGCAACGTGATCGCGAGCGAGTTCTATTACGGCGCGAACGTGAACTAGTTCTATCACGGAGTGAACGTGAACGATTTCTATCACGGCGCGAACGTAAACGAGTTCTATCACGGCACGAACGTGTTCTATCGTGAGGCGATCGTGATCCATGCCTACGGTATTGTTGCGGTTCACTACTAGGGCTACAGCCATCCCCTGAGCGAGGTGGCGTCCTAGCTAGCTCTTCACGTGACCCTGACGAACGTGGCATTATTTGAAATCAACGGCTGTTTGTGTAGGTATCAAGGCAGTAGTTGTGAGCAAATAAGTTCTATCCCACTTCTGATTTTAGGAACCAGAAGTGAAAATCAAATAAAAAAACAAATGTTAGTCAGCCTAAAACTAATTTATTTATAAACAAACTAAGATTTAAACCATTATTTAATAAATCATTAGATTTCAGCAATCACAAACAAACAAACAGTCAAACAGCCGTTAATATTCAAAAATAATAATCACAATAGAACCCAAAAATATATCACAAAATAAAATACCACTGAAGCAAAAATATGGAACGAACTCACTGTATAATAGCGTAGGCACCACCTTAGCGATCGACGACTCAGCAACAAATGGCCTGCACCCTGTCGAGCGCTCGCTTTTTATAAGGATCGGTGGGGATGCCAACTACCAACCATAAATTCGCTTATAATACATATTCCCAAAGCATTCAAACTTCGTAAAAAATAATAAAAGAAAACAGTATTTTTATTGATGCTTGACCCTAAATGATTTTATACAATTTAATCAAACCAGTAGTCATCAGAAATGGACACGATACCAAAGTTGCGTTAAAAAAAATCGAATTTGATACGAATTCGATACTCTAAAATAAATATCGATTTTCGATATATCGCGATGAAAAAATATCGACGATAAATTTCGGTATTTGTATGGAAAAATATCGATATTTCGATATTTTTTGTCCATGCCTAAGTCAATTAGTTAATTCCTTCGTCGTGCGTAGAACCTATTTGCCCTAGGGAAGCAGGTAGGAGTTTTTTTTTACGAATGGGTATCATCAAATAACTTCTCCCACTCTGAGCGGAGCGGGAGGGAGTGTCAGACTTTTACTGACTAAAACCCATCCATGTTCCTACCTCGCCCTTTATGTTCCGGGGACGCGGCATCTCTTTCGAACAGTCCCACCCCTTATCTTTATTTGGAGACCATTTCTCAGAAATTTTCATTATTTTTTTCTACCCGCGGTATGTTCCAGAAATGACCCATGGGATCTTACTCTAAATACTAAAACCTTTCACGAGAACTACTCTATCCATTGTGCATTGGTGAAAACAACATGAAAGTCGATGCAGTCGTTTTTGAGTTTATCGCGAACAGACACAGACGCGGCGGAGGACTTTGTTTTATAATATTTAGTGATTGTGATGATTGTGTGAAGGTTGGTAATGAAAAAAAATATTTAAGTAAAATACTCTGTTTGTAGTCGTCGTAGGAATCTGTTGAAAATAATAAAACTACCTATCTATAGAAATGTATTTTTAATCATCAGGTAGGTACGTACATAACCAAATGGCAAAATATGTGGCTACTTTCTTATTCATTTAGGCCTGTATACTTATCGCGCAGACGGTCGGTCACGCACAGTCGGTCGCCAACGAGTAAGTATACATTGTGTTTAAAGCTGGTGCTCTAAACACAGCGACGCTGACGTCAGCGGTAGCCGACAGTCGTATTTTGGTTAAAGGTTGTCTTTAAAAGATCGCTTTTATCGATAAAACCACCCCTTGAAAAATGTTAAAAAAATTGTACCTATCTATAATTTTAATGGTGTAGGTACATATTAAAGAGTATTCTATTCTATTTTGTCAGCGCGACAAGAATTCAGACCTTATAATTTTCTTTACATTGTACAGATGCCAGCAGATCAGGCTAAACTGTCAAATTTTTCCAATCTTGAACCTAACGCTTTAGCGATAAAGTTCAAAATCGATTTAAAACAATTGAAAGACTGTAGTTGCTTGATGTGACGCCCGTCTGTACGATCGAACAAGCTATTTGGTGTACAGTTCAACCCACAAATTACATTGTAAAATGTAAACCAAATAACTTGTTCGACCGTACATGAAAATCAATTAATTTTAATACGGACATTTATTACGATTTTGTAGGTATGTACAATTTCAAATTCGGATTTCTTTTACTCATTAGTAACACAGTATTATGGTAATAGATATGGTTCTACATTGACCAATTCGACTGGTTTTACAACACATGCAATTTTTTTGAAACATTTAATCATCAGTTTTTTTCACTTGGTCACACTAAACTTGTCTCTATCATATTTGACATTGGCACATATAGAATAGACATCAAATTATAGAATAGTTTTGCCAAAACGTACCAATCCACATGAAATATTCCCCTTTTACTGAAGTAATTGCAATTAATTTGGATATTTATTATTATTATGTCAACGATTTTGCAAATTAATCATTATGAATGTTTTAAGCATAAGGGTTTACTAAATAGCAATGCAATGCAATGCAATATACCACATTTGGAATGTTGGATAGGTAAGTTTGGGTTGGTGGGCTGGCTATTTTCTAACATTGTTTTAAGTGGTTTAAAATTAAACTTTTAGTGTCACTTACAGGATTATTCATTATTTTGAGCTCCCAATATTTCGAGGCTGTTGCAAGCGCCATGATCGTACGATCATGGCGCTTGCAACAGCGTATAATTTCTACATTGTAAGAGTACTAGAAGAGTTCTATCTATTCATTTATCGACTGTACAAAATTATTTACAAGCTGCAACTCTATAATAGTAACAAAAATATGTACAAGTATTACAAAACGTTTTCAATTTTCAAACATATTAGTGATGTATTTAAAGAGTATCGCGTTAAATTAACTACTATGTTTTATAAACAATTCATAAAATGAAAGGGAATCTTTGTAAATAACCAGAGAAATGGAAAAGAAACATAATACAATATTTGCATGATTCAATTTACAGGGTTTAAGGAACATCGTTGCACATAAGGGTACCACGTGTTCAGTACATAGCCTACTCTTGAACCCACCCCTTTTTTTATAGGTTTTCATTTACAAAAATCTGAAAATATCAGCTGTTTCCAAACAGAAGCTTCTATATAAGTTACAGGACACGGCAGATTATTTAGCAATTTGACCTGACCCCATATTCACAACGTTTCGATTTTATTTCGATTTGGCAAGTCGTATGTCTATCTCGCTTGTTTTCGTTATGCCAAAAAAGGTTAGACACACGACTTGTCGAATCGAAATTCATTCCGAGCGTTTGTATTTTAGTGAATAGGTACGGGGGCTGGTATGTCCCGGTCAAAATGTATGGAAAGCAGTTTTTTTTTATAACCGCAGTTTATAAGCACTTGGCTAATAATTATGGATTAAAGTTATCGGACACACATAACATAACATCACGCTTGTAATCCTGGAAAGGTTAGACAGGTGTACCTAATAAAACCACCACATTTAAATAAAAACACAAAGTATGTACACAAAGTTATCTGAATAAATAAATAAATAATATTAATATTGAAATCAATACCACATAATTGTTAACTGTTAATAAAATACACTACAGCTTAATTATAAACCACTCGTACATAGAATCACATGATAATTGTAAAGTACATACATAATACCACTACAGTCCCCATAAAGCCCCCTAACTTTAGTTTTAGGCCTTGTTGGGAATGTACGAGAGCGCTATGATAGATAGACGGAAAAGTGTAATACTTACTAGAAAAATAGATATAGTATAATCAATCAATTATTAATATCAACATGAAAAGCATTAAAAAATGCATGCGTTGCCGCGTAATTACACTTGGTCGTTTGCCCGTATTCGGGTGCTTGAAAGATTACTCCATTTCGGGAACTCGATGCATTTATTACACTGATCATCGCACTGGAGTACGGGTTGACTCCCGAGAAGTTTGAATAAACTCGAGAAACTGCCCCCGCGCGCACTTACATAAGTGGAAGGAAAGCTGGCATCGGGTATGCTGGACTAAATTGTCCGAAGACGGGCTTATCGACCTCGTTCATTTTAACTTGGTCGTTTGCCCGAATTGGCAATCGGATTGGGGGAAAGACCAAGTAAAATTATACCGATACTATCAATGCCTACCGTTCATTGTGAGCTGACCTTTAGGCCTAATTAATTGTTTCTAAAATTATTATACAATACAACAGACTTATGCCAAGCTCCTGGATTGAGTATTAAGATTATAGAACAAAACATCAATTACTCAGAAACCGCAATACATTTTTTTTGTCACAATTTAATATCGAGACATTATTTAGACAGACTTTCAAGTCGAGACACTCATTGTGCATTAGTTCCTAGTTTATAATAATTCTAGACCTATCTATAGTAATTGCCGGGTAAAATGTGGAACATACTGAAGGAATGATAGTTTCTGTCTATATGACAAATACCTACACGACTTTTATGAATAATCTAGACCAAGCTTGCTGTACATTATCCAATTTTTATTATTCAACGATATCGGGACGTTTAGATCCAAACGGGTCCCAGGGTCCTGTTTTCCGGGTCTAGATAGATGTTGTAGTACCTCGTAAAATAGATTCCTCAAGTTTCCTATACTTCTCTATTAGCTAGTCATCACTCTCACCCTCTAGATACAATTATATGTTTCACATCATGATTCAATCATTTCTTTGGTCTTCCTGTGCTCTCTCTTATAAATTATCTACATTCTCAAAATGTTCATCACCACAAGACCCTCATTTTTCCTCATCAAATGCTTTGGCCAACGTGACTTTTTATCAACATACATTAAAATTGTAGCGTAGCTCAGACAAAATGAACCAACCCACACGTATGTGGGTTGGTACATTTTCGCACAACGAAGTCGAAAAATATGATAAATTTTATTTATAGTATGCCCAGTCATAGGACACCATTTTAAATGCTGAAGTAGAGATTATATACACCGATATCAAGGGGAATTAAACAAATACTAATCAAAAGAGATGAAAGCAAGTCTTTATTTGCTCCAATTCTCCAAATGCATGGTTGTTACAAAGGTGAGATCTTAAAATCTAAACGTCACTATTCTGCATGCAAGCGTGGTGCGTGCAAGGTGTGCCAATTGTTAAAAAAATATGCTACATTCACTACCATACCAGGTTAAACCCAAAAAGCTCAATACCTCTTATTAGGCGGTGATTCAGACCACTGGATAACTTTCCTTATGGAAAATTGATCGAGAATAAAACGACCAACTGTTATGTTATTAGTATTGTTATTTTTTTTTAAACACTACCCTGTAGTATTTTTTATTCATTTGATAAGTTATTTTTATTAAACCAAAATGCACGTCGTGTAAACTCGCGTTTTCTCATATGTCTTTTGAAAGGAGGTTGATATACTTAAGTTCGAAACTTTGCCGTTTTTTGTCTTTTTAGGACTTCACAAAAACACTGGCATTATACACACTTAGAACATACGTTGTTTAAAGTATTGCATGTGTAATCGTTATTATTCTTTTAAAATGCAGATATAGAAGAAGAAGAAAGAAGAAAGAAAAAATATTTATTCGTCGCAAAGTCATGATGTGCAGGCAATATTAATAAAGTAAACATAGAACGCAGTAATACAAACACAAACATTTAGACTAACACCGAAAATTAACACAACAACATTAACACAACAAATTATAGTGAAAATTGCAAGACAAAACGGACAAAAAATACAGGAAAAAAAAAAAATCAAAGTCAGTCAGTCAGTCTAATATTAAAATACAGGAAATAGTAACATTTTCAATTGACCGTAGATCTGGTCTACGGTTATTTTGTTGCATGTCCCAGTAATATAAATTGTGCAACAGTTTGAGATATATTTTAATTTTAATGGACTTACGCCCATAATAACCAAGACCCTTTTATCTGCGTGTGCTCCACATACCACTTATTCCTACCCTAAAATATCAGGTCGGAATCACTTACAACTAATCACTTACAATAATTAATTTGGCTTCACAATTTTAGCAATCAAATTATTGGTAAACGGGAAATATTCATAATAGGCTTGTGTCCTAATAAAAACTAATTAGTCCGTCAGTAAGATTATAAAAAAATATTTGCCACGTATTTTTTCTTTTGTTACGTAAACCAAAATTGACGAAGATACGACGCTTTTAAAATTCGCAATACGTCACGCCGCCGTGCTATAGTTTTTAGTGCGTTATGACGTCATGAGCCCCCACTCCTGAGTTTTGATACGTTTTATCTTTGTCAGTATTCATTGATTTACAAAAACAAAAAATACGTGTCCATTACTTTCCAATACTCTTACTGACGGACTAATTAGATTGGTAATTTATCGATGGTGGAAACTAGCCTATTCTCCTGCCCTCATCCCAATTTATTTGGGGTCTGCGCAGGATGTCTAATTCTTCCATACTCTGTAGTACTCGTCATCACATCAGAAACCTCCTTTCTAACCATATCATACTTCACACAGTCCATCCATCGTTTCTTTGGTCATCCTCTACTCTTATACCCATCCTATACCTTCACCTTTATATCTATCTCTTTTACCCTTACTTAACGCATCACATGCCCATACCACAACCGATTACCACACGACTTTTCAGTCACCGGCGCCACTTTCTCTCCATCATCAAAATCTGCCTAGCCTTTTCCCAACTGTGTTGGGATCAGCTTCCAGTATAACCTAGTGCAGCTGAATACCAGTATTTTACATGGAACGACTGCCTAACTGACTTCCACAACCCAGTTAGTAGACTGCCTCATAAATATTGTTAGAACAATATTGTGTCAGAATTTTTTGTTGTCATTACCTTAAATACATCGACATATACCATACGACCGCGTAAGTGGTAACTTTATATACCATGTATATTTTAAAGCTTAGTCTAAAAATACTGATATTATGTATGTTAACCAACGACCATACAGCCTCTAGACTCCTAATAACAGGCGACCGATGTCTGTCAACACATAAGGGGTATAAATCTTATAGCCGTCGTCACTCACCGAGTTCGAATTAGTTTCGACCACTCCTGTGAGCCGCAAACACTTCCGCATTACTTCTTTAAAAAATCGAGAAAATAGACATAATATGGCCCCGTGTATAATACGTTGGTGTGATAAAGAAAGCCGGACTTCAATTTTCCTGAAAGACGGTATCACATTTCATCGGTAATTTAAAAGTTCCATAATCTAAATTAGATTAAATTTCTGACAATATTTATTGGAGTTCATCTTATACTGGTCATACTTGATGTCTTTTATGATTGCGTCCCTTTCTTTTGAAAGTACTTTTTTCTCTATCTCTTTTCCTCGATGTTACGTTAACATAATTAGTGATGTTCCAAATCGTACGACCACCTCTGTTATCGATAAAGCAAAAAATAAAACCTATAACTGTTTAATTAAGTATGCAAAAAACATATTTTTAATAATTAAAAATTACAACATTTATTTATTTATTAATATGTTCACGTCATTTTACCGAAGATTGTTTTATCCCTATGAAAAACCGTCGCCGCCTACTAAGTTCATATAAGTTCAGATATTTTACCTACATGATTCAATCGTAATTAGAATAAAGGAGGTAATTTAATGCAAGTAAAGTATGTAAAACATATTTTATTATGCCAACAGTTAAAAAATATCGATACTTTCTTGTTTGATTTAAAACTGTCCCATCCCTAGTGAAATGCAATGACCTTGAATTGGCCAATCAGAACGCAGTACCCCGTCCCCCTCGCGTACCTCGTACCTCAGCGAGTTGACAGAATAGTTTTCGTGCGTTAGATCGTGTATTAGGCGTCTATATGCTGTATGGTCGTTGATGTTAACACTACAGATCATATCATTAGAATAATTTAATAACAAACATAATTATCATCAAATAATATCATATAATGAAATCATTCTTAATAAATTAAAAAAATAAACATTGTACTTATTGTTATCTTAAAGGCTAAGAAAAATAGCTGCATTATAAAGTCGATATCTTTGTGCAGCACAAAGATATTACATGATTTGAATATTACCTACAGCATGTATCCGCACAGTGTGGACTGGTCATATTTAAGTATGTGGTTATGGACCATCGAACTACATTACTTCCTCTATGGGACTAACTCTGTAATCCCGTCTATATTAACATGACCAAACCTTATACAGGGTGTAAACAACCTCATCACGAAGCCGTCAACCAAGCATTCTGTACATCAAATCTAAGTTACTTGACGCAAAAAAAATTGCTGGGAAAGAACTTTTTTTTTGGGTAAAAATCTTGTTTTGTGGTAGAACTCAATGTAACGCACTCAAAAGATTGTGCTGATGGATGGATTGAATAGTGTGGGGGCCGTGGAGGTGTTAAAAGTAATGATCTTACAATAAAAACTTGTATTAAAAAAAAAACTTGTCAAAAAGTTGTATCTTGACCCCTTATATCTCCGTAACTAGAAGGTTCCCAGGTATGATGTAGAACAATAAAATTATCGCCATGACGGGGAATACAAGTGCTTTACGGTTCTAGGTTCATTAAGAGGTTTTTTACACCCTTTATAATATTGATTGTAACGTTATATCATTATCGCATACATGGTGGAAAAAAAACCAACGTTAAAATGGTTACCATGTATTCAGTACGTCATTCTGAACGCCTCCCTCCTCTCCACTTTGGAATTTTAAAAAGGAACAGGTTTTTTCTAACAAAATTGCAATATTTTAACGGAGAGTGTGTCCCAGGGTCCAGAATGAGGGCGCGGGCATGTGGACGGTCAGCTATGGGCTAGCTCGCCATCCGTCCGTCTTATTACGACAGGCCGTGTCGTCGGCGCATTCGTGTTCCACGCGCACCTCAAAGAGATGTCAGCATAAGGAAGATGAGCTGCGGGACTGTTCGAAAGAGATACCGTGGCCCCTAAACATAAAGGGTGAGGAAGAAACATAAATGGGTTTTAGTTAGTAAAAGTCCGACACTCCTGATGGTTTCCCATCCATAACAAAAAGGGTCCAGAATGGTGTACTAAATATGTGATAACCGTTATAATGTCAATGTCCTTTCCACTCCAACCTGTGTATAATCTTCTTGCTCTGTCAACTGTCACGCTTTAATTTACTCCTTTTTCTTTCATATGATCATTCCTCACACACACAAACCATATTCCTTTGGCCTTCTACTCCCTCATCTGCCTATCCTTTTCCCAACTATGTTGGGGCCGGCTTCCAGCCTAACCGGATGCAACTGAATACCAATATTTACATGGAGCATTTGACCTCAAAAACCCAGTTACTGGCCAAAAAATTTAAAGTTTTTATAACGCAGTCCATCAATTAACGCTGCTTGCACAGTCTTGTCATTATTTAGTAACGACATGTGTAAAATCAGCCTTTAATATGCATGCATTAATGCTGATATTCCTGACACTTTCTTCAAAATGTCCTTTTATTGTATTTTTCACACTTATCTTACATGCGCCAAAGGTTTCAATCGTTAGATGAGATTTCAATGTACTTAGGTAATACGATAAAAAAATAATGACAAAGAGGCCCATGAGCGCCATAAAAGCTCTGACACCAGGTTAGGCACTAACCACACTATAAAGAAGACAATTATTTAAAAAAAAAAATCTTTTAAATCGTACAAAACATGAGTTTACAAATGTCAACGAAACTGCTACGTGACCATATCAATCTAAAGATTCAAATCTTTGACTTGAGCCAAGCGCCAAGCGCCACACTGCGCAAGTAATGACCGATATTTACAAAACACAGAAATGATTTTAGTCATGATAAGTGTTGAAAAGAAAGGGCCATCATCTGGATAGCCTTTTCCCCACCCCACTGTGTTGGGTCGGCTTCCAGTCCAACCGGATTCAGCTTGATTGATACCCGTAGTTTTTGGGTTTGTATTATTAGCGACCCGCCCCTTAGCACGGGTGCAATGTAGATAAAGAACTTCCTCTTGAATCACACTACCTATTGTTGAAAACCGCATTAAAATCCGTTGCGGAGTTTGAAAGATCTAAGCATAGATAATTAATCCACTATATAATACAAGATAGATGCGCAACTGTGGTTTTTGTTTTTAAAACTGCCCAAGCTGTTAGATGGCGCTGTTAGTTTTCGTTCAACAAAATAAATACAAAAAGTAATTCTTGATTGAGGATTTGAACATGTGACCTATTATTGTTCACAGGGCGGTCGCTGTCACCGCTAGGCTATGTCACTGACAAGTTGTCTAAAATAGCTGTTCTCTTCATAAACATATTATGACAATTGTAAGTTGTCAAACAGTTGAAAAGTTGGTGCCCTCAACCACACAGATGGCAGCACAATCTATGAAAATTTAGTTTGAAGCCAATGTATGGAAGTTTCACCCCCCTGGATGTAAGCGTGCAGATAGCAGGAGCTACTTTGCTTCTTACTATGTAAAGATAATGTACGTGTGATGTACACCATTAAGCTTTTTCTGTATTTTACATGGAATGACTTCATAACTGACCTTCACGATCAAGTTAATATAAAAATTTGTTGTCTTGTCAGGCTTTCCGGCGTTAATTTCTGTTTTTCTTTCGTTTCTGAATTACTTGACTTCTGAAAACTTTATCGACCACAGCCCATTTATCATTTTCCTTCTTGAGTATTTTTCTGAAAATAACAAAATCCTTTATCACTTCAAGGGTTGTTTTGTGAAATCAATAACCAAAAAAAAAAATACTTGAGAAACCAACCATATTTGCATCCTCAACATTCAGCAGCCTTATATTTCAAGACCTAAACACCAAGCAACAGAAAAAAAGCTAGTGAGATATTTCCAACTTATGCGGACAAAAAAATTTCACTCTTAAAATGGACGTTGTTTTGCCAAAGTGACACAACCCACAAATTTTATCAATTCAGCTAACTACGAAATACCAATAAAATCTGCCCAATTTAAATCCAAAATACATACTTATAAGAGATTTAAAATAAGAAAAAAAAAATGATGTGGGTTGGTACATTTTGCCAGAACTATGCTCAGACCAGCTATGATTGAAAATTGGTTGACAGAAAACATTCGCTTGCATAAAAAAAACTACAAAAATAAAAACCTTTACAGGAGTCTGTATCTAGTGGGAACATTAGATCGACTGATTTATATATTTTTGCACAGTATTTTTGCTAGTTATATATTCTCAAAATGTTATATTTTGATTGCGTTAATCATTTCCATTCTATTCTGTAGTTAATTAAATGACTAAGTATTCATTTATTATTCTCATCTTTTGACATTGTTTTTTATTAAAATAAGTACTACTTTTATTATTGCGAAAAATGAGTTATTGCTATCTTTTTGTTAGTGTTTTTTTATCATTATGACAATCTCATCATCATCATCTACCGAGCCTTTTCCCAACTATGTTGTGGTCGGCTTCCAGTCTAACCGGATGCAGCTGAATACCAGTATTTTACATGGAGCGACTGCCTATCTGACCTCCACAACCCAGTTAATACTGGGAAATACGATACCATTATTATTTTTTCATTTTTTTTTAAATTTAATTTTAAGATATTTTTTACACAATGTATTTTTTTAAGAAATAAATGCCTTAGGACATCGCTAGGCAGCATTATAATTCGCGATTGTTTTCGCTACAGCTAAGTTAATTATAAAACACCATTTTACATAAATTAACGACTGAAATAAATTAATATGAATTATGATCCTGACACCTTCAACATAAAACTAGTACTTATACTTAGGTAAAATAAGCCTATTTTCTTTATTTTTTACGGAAATATTTAGTTAAAAATGTAAAAGTAAGTAATAAAAATGAATAAACGAAGTAATTACGAAGTCGCAAAGTGCTAGTTAGAGCAATAAAATGAACAAAGTATGAAAAAAACTGTCTTTTACAGTTTGATTTATATGCTATGAAACTTCTCTTCTACAGAAAATTGTTTTATGTACTTACCTACTTAATTAAAAAAAAATGTTATGAATCTTTTTTTATTTTTATTTCTACTCACCAAAGCCAGATTTTCAGATTTAAGTACAGATTTTACAAAATCTGTACTTAAATCTGTCCATTATAAATTAAATAAAAACAAACATGCAATAATGCAACTACACGTCAACTACATGTAAGGCCGCGTAGGTACACACTATGTCGTGACGATTAATTTATCGTAGGTTTTTAGTTGGCTAAAGTCGTGACAGTAATCTCGTCGTCCTCTAAGTGAACACCTCCATTTAAATACATAAGCCACGACACTTAACACGATTATCTGTCGTCACGACAAAGTGGGCCCGCAGTCTATATAATATACAGACTGGATTTTTTCAATGCCACCTGAAGGGAAAGTACTCTAAATACTGGATAGTGATTACTGATTGTGGCAAACGAATTTTCGAAAATATCTGTGAATGCAGATTTGTTTCTTTTTAAAAATAATAATTGCAAATCTATTTAGTCCGTCAGTTAGAGTATTGGAAAATAATGGACACGTATTTTTTGTTTTTGTAAATCAACGAATATTGACAAAGATAAAACACATCAAAACTTGGGAGTGGGGGCTCGTGACGTCAGAACTCACTAAGAATGATACCAAACAGTGACGTATTGGGAATTTTAAAAGCGTCGTATCTTCGTCAATTTTGGTTTATGTGACAAAAGAAAAAATACGGGTCAAATATTTTTTGATAATCTAAGTGACGGACTAATTAGATTTTTTCAGTTAACAAGCCTATTGTTAGCAGTACATAAAGGGTGTAAAAACACCTCTTAACGAAGACGAAAGGCACTTGTTCTCCCCGTCATTGCGATCACTTTTTTGTACCTACACCGTACCTGGGAACCTTCTAGTACGGAGATTTTGTTAGTTTTTTATAAACACAAGTTTTTACGAGTATTGTAAGATTTTTACTTTTAACACCTCTGCGACCCTCGTACTATCCAATACTAAAAATCATGATGGATGTCCGTCAGCACAATGTTTTGAGTACGTTACATTGAGTTTTACCTCAAAAAATGATTTTTACCCCAAAAAAAAGTCGTTTCCCAGCAATAACTGTTCGTGTCGTACAGTATGCACCATTGACCTGCACCATCAATGGTGCAGATGAGACTAATTAGTTTCGTTTGCACCATTAATATGAATACAACTTACTTCACACTACTTTTCTTGCACATCCAAAAACCAACAACAATAATACATTTGCGTAAAGTTACTTTGTTTGATGTACAGAATGCTAGGTTGACGGCTTCGTATTATTATGCTCTGTGATGAGATTGTTTACACCCTGCATATGATTCGCACACTATAGACAAGACTGTCTTTAATTAGACAGACAGTCAATTACCCTACTAGTGCGAGCGAGACAGACTATGTATTCCCTTTAGCAATGAGGGACTTTCTTTTTAAACTCTTCCCTAGTCGCTGGATAGATGGCGCTGATCTCGGTATGTTACTGCAAGGAACAGAACGTCACATAATTTCACTTGGACCTAATGGTTATATTCGGAAGCTTATGCAAACGAAGGTGTCAGTCAACGAGAGTATGTGACGTGTGTTTTTTCAAGCGTAATGGCTTTGGCAACTAGTGACGTAGTCAGTTCAACGCCATCTACCGAGTTCTTGGAAACTACTTTTTTCTACCTCTCATTTTCTGTCTAAAACATGGACTATTTTTTTTTAATTCGTAAAAAGAAATCCTCTTATTTACTGTCTTAAGAGTTTTTGTATATAGTGTGCGAAAGCTCTTATTATACTGCGTAGTTCCAAAACAATTAGGTATAATATTATTCTACTTACTGGATATTCTCAGCAGGACAGATATGTCTGGCGCAGTTATAAGCTCGTTTAAACTTCGTTTGGCAAGCAGGACATTTTGTCCTGAGGAGTTGTGGGTGGGCCTTCGCAAAATGTTTTCCCAACAATCTTCTCCCAAAGCTCTTGTTGCAAACATGACACTCAAATACAGGCCTATGTTTTTTCGAATTTATTGGATATACGTCTCGAACGTCCAAGACTTCTTCTTGCTCTTTGGAAATAATTGCTGTAGGTAGGTCTGTCACATCGTTTATTTTTTGTATAATCAGCTCATTTTCGCTGACTTTACTTATTTTCACCAGGGCTTCGGAGTTTACAACTTTTTCATACCACACCTTGAAAATGAGAAAGATTATTTTTCAATAATAATAAATATCGCTGGGCATTGCACACAACGCCATCTAGTGCCACACTAAGCAAGACTTGTGTCGTGGACACCAGATCGTTGATACACTACATTATATACTTTTTGTTTCTTAAATACATACTTATTAATATTATACAAATAAACTTATACTAAGTCCAAATTGGTTCAACGTCTATAGCTGGAGGTTAATGTTAGGGTTCCGTAGCCAAATGGCAAAAACGGAACCCTTATAGATTCGTCATGTCTGTCTGTCTGTCTGTCCGTCCATCATGTCATCTATGGAAAGGTCTTTAAAAATGATATTGAGGTTTCTAATATAACTTTTTTCTAAACTTAAAAGTTTGCGCGAAGGACCCTTCCAAAGTGGAAAAATATGTGTCCGGGAGACACATATTTTTCCCCTGTAACTTCTAAAATACGAGAATGATAAAACCAAAAAAAATATATGATATACATCATATATTTTTTTTACATTTATATTACCATGTGGGCGTCCATAAATTACGTGAGAAGTTTAAGGGGGGGAGAGGGTCGAGTCAAATCTCATCTAATCTTACGTTGGAGAGACGGGGGTCTCGGCAAATATCACGCAATTTTTTTTTTTTCTGATCGAAACAAAAAGTATTATATTATTTTGGTCCATTTAATCCAGATTGTACAAATGTACATGCTTAAGATTTAATCTTAAGCGTATATCGTAATACGATTAAGATCATTCACTAATTCGTTCGAAAGAAAATAATTTCATTCATACTTCGACGATATACATCTACTGACTGTCAAACCACCATATTTGTTTTATACCAAATAGTTCAATTTAATCTAAATTTACGGTACAGTGTAGCGTGTAGTCCGTTCTTTGTTTTCGCGCCACTGTCAGCCGAACGCGCGACTCGATGAACGAGAGCGTACGAGCTGAGTGGCAGCGACAAACGGATAGGTTCCAACTTGCTTTGTTTAATCTTGTAAATGTTTTACTCGACTCAGTGCATGCTCTTACTGATTTAAAATGAGTTTATCAAGATTATTTATTAAGATGGTTTATTTTATAACGCATACGTCAAAAGATACGTCTATAAGACGAAGAACCCACATTTTGAATAATTTCACGTGAGATTGGGGGATGGGGGAGGGGTTGAATAAAATCTCACGACATCTCACCAGGGGGGGAGGGAAGGACAGAAAATTTAAAAAAACACCTCACGTAATTTATGGACGCCCCCTAAACTTCCACCGAAAATTGGTTTGAACGAGATCTAGTAAGTAGTTTTTTTTTAATACGTCATAAATCGTAAACAGCAACTTACCTATCATTAAATCTGCTACGGAACCCTTCATGGGCGAGTCCGACTCGCACTTGGCCGCTTTTTTTTTTTAAATTCTCAAGTTGTTTCGTTGTTATTTTAAACAGCGTAACTTGGTGCGACAGTAACTAAAATAAGCATAAAATCTAAATCTGTAGTATGGGACCCTTTTTGTTTTTTTTTTGGACCGGAAATCATCGAATGACAAAAACCCATCGATGTTCCTTCCTCGCCCTCTATGTTCCGGGGCCACGGTATCTCTTTCGAACAGGCCCTCAGCCCGTGTATGTGACCCTAAGGATTGAGTACACAAACGCAAAAAGTAAGTTACCTGGTCGACTTCTTGATTTTCAGCGTATGGTATACGGCTCACACGGTTGAAATGATATCTTCTGATGTGGTACTTCAGCTGACTGTTATACTGGAACCAGGCTTTGCACGGCACGCATTCAAACCTGAGCTCGTGTTCCGACTGGTTGTTCTGACTTCTTCTGGAAACGAAAAGAGGATTGATTATATTAAACTCAAATCAGCAAATAAGACTAGTAGCGGTGGCCCAGTGGTGGCGGCCCCGATTTACGAATAGTAAGTCGTAGGTACGTACCCAGCCAGGCGCACCATTATGGTGACAAGGTATCTATGTAGTATATCAACTATCTGGTGTCCACGACATAAACCTCGTTGCTTAGTGTAGCACTAGATGGCGCTGTGTGTAATATCCAGAGATTATTGTTTGTTTACTTATCATCATCTCAGCCGAAAGACGTCCACTGCTGGACATAGGCCTCCCCCAAGTGTCGCCACATTGACCGGTCCCTTGCGACCTTCACCAGGTCATCGGTCCACCTAGTGGGAGGTCTTCCAACACATCGTCTTCGGGGTGCATTACTTTGTGTAATTTATTTCATCACCACTGCTCTCAAACGGTGAAGGAAAACATCGTGAGGAAACCGGCATGTCCTAGAACCAAAACTTCGAAGGCATATGACATCTAACAACCCGCACTGGGCCCGCGTGGTAGATTATAGCCCATTCCCCTTTCATAGAGTTGAGGACTGTGTGGGAACATTTTAGGCTGATTTTGATTTTTAGGGTTCCGTTGCCAAATGGCAAAAAACGGAACCCTCATAGATTCGTCATGTCTGTCTGTCCGTCCGTATGTCACAGCCACTTTTTTCCGAAACTATTAGAACTATGCTGTTGAAACTTGGTAAGTAGATATTGTATTCTGTGAACCGCATAAAGATTTTCACACAAAAATAGAAAAAAAAAAACAATAAATTTTGGGGTTCCCTATACTTAGAACTGAAACTCAAATATATTTTTTTCATCAATCCCATACGTGTGGTGTATCTATGGATAGGTCTTTAAAAATGATATTGAGGTTTCCAATGTAATTTTTTTTCTAAACTGAATAGTTTGCGCGAGAGGCACTTCCAAAGTGGTAAAATGTGTGTCCCCTCCCCCTGTAACTTCTAAAATAACAGAATGATAAAACTAAAAAAAACATATGTACATTACCATGTAAACTTCCACAGAAAATTGGTTTGAACGAGATGTATTCAGTAGTTTTTTTTAAAACGTTATAAATCGTAAACAGCAATTTACCTTTCATTCAATCTGCTACGGAACCCTTCATGGGCGAGTCCGACTCGCACTTGGCCGCTTTTTATCATCATCTGCCTAGCCTTTTCCCGTTGGGGTGGGATTTCAGTCTTACCGGATGCAGGTAAAACAGTGTTTTTTTCAAACTAAGTCGATGAAACAAACAAAAGTCACGGACTTCCGAAAAAAAAAATCCCCGTTTTTTTTTGGAAGTCTGTTATTTGTGTATTAAAAAAGCGGCCAAGTGCGAGTCGAACTCGCCCATGAAGGCTTCCGTAGCAGCAATTAACATAATAATAAAAGTTGAGTTGATTGAATGAAAGGTAATTGCGGTTTACGATTTATGACGTATTAAAAAAAAACAACTTACTAGATCTCGTTCAAACCAATTTTCGGTGGAAGTTAACATGGTAATGTACATCATATATTTTTTTTAGTTTTATCATTCTCTTATTGTAGAAGTTACAGGGCCCACACATTTTATCACTTTGGAAGTGTCTCTCGCGCAAACTGTTGAACAGTTTAGAAAAAAAAAGGTTAAAAGAAACCTCAATGCCATTTTTGAAGACCTATCCATAGATACCCCACACGTATGGGCTTGATGAAAAATATATATTTGAGTTTCAGTTCTAAATACAGGGAACCCCAAAATTTATTGTTTTTTTTTTTCTATTTTTGTGTGAAAATCTTTATGCGGTTCACAGAATACAATATCTACTTACCAAGTTTCAACAGCATAGTTCTTATAGTTTCGGAAAAAAGTGGCTGTGACATACGGACGGACGGACAGACAGACAGACATGACGAATCTATAAGGGTTCCGTTTTTTTGCCATTTGGCTACGGAACCCTAAAAGGGATGTTTTTTACCCTTTTTAGTAGTGGTATCTCACATAAATCCTAGTCGAGTATCAAAAATACATAGTAACTGGAGATTATCATAAATCATCCACATGGATACAGAAGACTGTAGCAAAATTAATAAAAATGTATATGGAACAAGCGCGCGACCTTCTTTTAGCAAATTAAAAAATAATCACTTAAATCGGGCCGGTAATGACGAAGAAACCGGTGTTAAAAAAAAGAAAAAAAAATAGATGCTCGTCGAATAAAAATAAATAAAGTACTTAAATAATAATAATAAAGTACAAGTATCAAAACGGGAAAAGAAATATGTAAGTAATTGAAAACAGGGTCAGCAAAATTGTTGGTCCGGTCCACATCGCTGTAAATGGGTAAAGTACCCAGAATTCTGGCAACATTGCCAGGGTATAAGGCAATGCTGATTCATTGGCCAAAAAAAGGCGAGTATTACGTGAAGAGTCGGGTGTCAGTATAATGCTGCCAAATAAGAACATTTTTTTTTCAATCCAGCCATTTTCACGACACAAATCAGAAGTCAAAATCGACTATTTACCGTAATAATAAGGATAAAATTATTTAACAGAAAAAGGAAATTGTCATATCCTTCTGCAAGATTTTTGATGTGTTAAAAATATATGGTAAGTAAGTACGTACTTTTAACAAGTTATTTTCTACCTTGTGAACATAAAAATAAGGGATTATAACGCAACAGAAAACCTACTTGCAATTGAGTACTAGTCTACTCACCAACACATACACTAACTAACACAAATTCGTATCGTATACACACATCATGAGTTACCTTTAAGTTTTATTTTATGATTGGAACCGCTGCATTTGATACATGTTCATAATCTATACTAATATTATAAAGCAGAAGAGTTTGTTTGTTTGTTTGTTTGTTTGTTTGTTTGTTTGTTTGGTTGAACGCGCTAATCTCAGGAACTACTGGTTCAAATTGAAAAATTCTTTTTGTGTTGGATAGTCCATTTATCGAGGAAGGCTTTAGGCTATAAAACATCACGCTATGACCATTAGGAGCGGAGCAGGAATGAAAAATGTTGCAAAAACGGGGATTTTTTCCCTCTCTTATGTGACGCAGACGGAGTTGCGTGGGTCAGCTAGTGAACCATATTTGTCGAGAGAGACTGGATCCTGCGACACAGGGTATCCTAGTGCGGGATCCAGTGTCACATCTTATTGTAACACTTACTTTGAAACAATAAAAAAAAAAAAATTATTGATTATTGTTCATATTGTAAGAGTAGCATTTCAGTGGGCAAAGTTGTACTTATTTGAAGTGAAAACTTCTATAGGAGCGTGAGCACTTTTTGAACAAAAATCATAGATTACGCGTGACCATCGCCTAACGCTTCGTAGCACTAGTTGCTGATCAGCTACGGCGTAGCACCACTTAGGCGTGCGCGGGGCACAAACCGTAGCAGATACAGATTACTTCTATCGGCAGTCTCCGACGACTGTTTTTTCTTTATTTTTAATTTTTAGTTAAAATAAAACGATGAACTATGGTTGACACCTTTTAATTGTTTATCAGTAGACAGGTATAGACGCCAGCACATTAAGCCACTACAATCTATGTTTAATAACAGATTTTCAACTTTATCGCCAACGCATTAGGCCCCGTTGTTGGTTTTTGGTTGGCGAAAGACGTGGACGACAGTAATCGTGTCGTCCTATATGTGAACACCTGCATTTAAATACACAAGGCATGACACTTAAAACTACACGACTATCTGTTGTCACGACATAGTGGGAACGCCGAACGGGGCCATACGCTGAAAATATATTATGGTTGATTGTGAAAATATAGAGTTTCCGGTAGCTTGATGAGCTGGTGTCTGTACGTTACTATTACATATCTCTCTTAAACATTGATCTAAAAATATTTAAATAATCATATTTATTTACACGATGTGTTAAAATAACTCTGCCCGATCCTTGAGGTGAGGGTATTATTAAGTTTTAAGATTTTGCTTGTTCTCCAAAAAGTATTACATAAATAGAGTCTTATATGTAATACTTTTTGGAGAACAAGTAAAAAAATACCCCGATGAAAATAAAATAAAATGTATTAAAATAAGGAAACTTCTATTGCATCATGCATATTAAAATTCATTAATGTTTTCACTTTCATGAATATTTTGTTTCTTATTCTACAATGTTATTGTTATATCTTTATGCCCCTTTCGGATCGGACAAGGTTTTCAAACTCAAACTCAAACTCAAATCATTTATTTCAATTAGACCATTACGGCACTTTTGAATGTCAAAAATACAAAACTAAATCAAAGCTACAGTCACTGTCACAAGGCATAATAACTTGAGAAAGTACTGTAGTTTTATTAACATATTTATTTATATTTGACAAAACATGCTAAATGTTCCAAATAATAAATCTGAAGCTACTGCAAAGTTAAATTTAAAGCAATAAAACAAAACATTTATATACAGTAAGAAAGGATAATTAGTAAACTAATAAGTACCTTAAAATAATAAAACCAAAACAAGAAAAAAATAACAATAAAGCCACATCAATAAATTAGAAAAAATAACAGTATTTCAAAACAAACACTTGTCTATAAATACAATGTGTCCGGTCATGGGCGAGCGATATTCTGGGAGTTTGGACCGATAGCACACGGCGTATTTTAAACGCGCAGACGACGCGCGTTTCAGGAACACGCGTTTTCTGCGCCGTAGATGCCGATTTTTGCGTTTTTATAGAATAAAACGCGCGTAAAACGCGATACAAACGTGCGTGTGAAGCGCATTCGAAACTCGTTTGAAGCGTGTACAAGGGGTCGGAAGAGGGGCGCGCCCATACGCCACCGCATAGCCCGCGCCGCAGTTGCAATAATATAATACACTACAGCGCGTCTGTAACGCTGTATCTGCGCGTATACGCGTAGCACTGGCCCTACTCCCTAACGTTTCGTCCATACGGACGGATCTATCCGTCTCTCTCACGCACGTGCGTGAGAGAGACGGATAGATCCGTCCGTATGGACGAAACGTTAGGGAGTAGGGCCTCAGGCGCGCGTTTCACGATCGCCCCGTGTGCTTAGGTTACAAGATTGCGTTCAAATCTCGTTTGAATCGCGTATACGCGCGTCATCTGCGCGTCGTCTGCGCGTTTAAAATACGCCGTGTGCTATCGGCTTTAGACAACAACTATTCTAAAACAGAAGTTTGTTGATTGTAACGAAATTGTTGATAAATTTTGTTTGTTTGTTTACAAAAAAATTGTCGACTTGCATATTTTTTTTGAGTTTGAACTTTCTTTTCTGAAAGTTACAAAAATACGAGCCCATTATTTATTTCATAATGATAAACAATGGTGTCGATTCTGTTGTGTACCAAACCAACCTAAACTTAATTAAGGCTATTTCCGTCTTTTTCTCTATAATAAAACGAGAAAGAGACGGACGTAATTTAGAGCCGTCAAATGTAATTGGAACTAATGTTTCCATACAAATGTCGACAAACTGCACGCAAAAACATGTCGACTAAAAACACGGTGAAGCGCAAGGCATTAACTAGTTCGAAATCTCTAACTTAGTTCATAGATGTACCCGTCTTTTTCGCGCACTGCCTTTTAGTAAAAGATAGCAATAACCTAAATTAAGTTTAGTTTGCGCAGTGCTGAATCGACACCATTATCGTTGCCCACCGAATAAGCCTATTTTTTATCCAGTTAGACCAAAAAATCAAGAGACAATAACATGATTTTTGAAGTGAAAACTTTTTTAGACGCGTTAAGCTCTTTTTGGGTGAACAAAAATCATGGAACACGCGTGACCGTCACGTAACGCTCCGTAGCACTCGTAGCCGATCCGCTACGGCGTAGTCCTCGACCGGATACATTGTATAAAGCTAATAATTATCAACACAATTACCAATGACACACATTCACTATTATTTGGATTCAACATACATTTCTCCATCTGTGCTTTCTTCCTCTTCCTTAAGGAATGTCACATTTTTTTTAAGTCTCTGCAGTATAGCCCGTCGTGGGATGCCAAAGATCTGTTCGGCTTCCCCATATGATGCCTCGTTATTTTGTATCGCTTTAATGGCCAACTTCAACATTTCCTCTGAATATGTTTTGTTTAATTCCGCCATGCTTCCTTTTTTTCCCGCCTTTTTAAGTTTGATTTTATTCTTGCTGTAAAAAGAAGAAAATCTATACTAATATTGTAAAGCTGAAGAGTTGGTTTGTTTGATCGAACGCGTTAATCTCAGGAACTCCAGACCCCGTATTCACAAACGTTCGACTCGTTTCCGATTCGACAACTCGTATATCTGTCTTCTTCTGGCATTACGAAAACGACCGAGATAGACATACGACTTCCCGAATCGGCAGCGAATCGAAGCGTTGTGATAGAGATGTGGATAGTCCATTTATCGAGGAAGGTTATAGGCTATATGACATCACGCTTCAACCAATAGGAGCGGAGCATAAATGAAAATTGTTTAAAACGGGGAATATTAATCCTTTTGTAGGCTTTTTCTCTTTTATGTGAAGCTGTGTGAAGCAGACGAAGTTGGGTGGGTCAGCTAGTGAAGAATAAAGAATAATTTATTATGTAAACTAACTATAAGTATACTTAATAAACTTTTAAATAAATTAAAAACATTCTATAAAAGGGCATCAAAAAACTCCTCCTCAATACAGTCAGCTGGTAATGTGCCCCAGAGAGGTTAAGTGTTGCCATACTCCGTGGCAACGCTGGTGGCATTGCCACGGAGTATGGCAACACTTAGCCTCTGGCCAAGGTAAAAGCCAGCCCTTGGGTCACAGGAAGCGTCAACTAGGCGTTTCGAAATTTTCTGAAACTGTCTATGAGCACTCGGACCTCACGGTCCCAGCAGAGCTTCAACACAAAACGGCAGGGAAATATATTTTCCACAAGGGCACAATATTTACGCTTGAGGATCTCTGCAACCGCACAGCACGATGGACTTGGAAGTTGTGATGGCACAAGAGTATCGACACATTTGCATCCCACACTAAAAGCCTGTCAAAATTAAAAAAATAATAATAATAATAATATAAATAAAAAAAAAAATATTTCTACACCGGCAACGGTAGTGTATGTGAAACTGATTAATTTTAAGATCTTAATGTACCATACAGGGTGTAAACCACCTCATCAGAAAGCCGTTTACCAAGCATTCTGTACATCAAACTAAGTAACTTTACGCAAAAATTATTCCTGACAACTTTTTTTTTGAGGTTCTAAATCATGTTTTGTGGTAGAACTCAATGTAACGCACTTAAAACATTGTGCTGATGGATGGATTGAATAGTCGTGGAGGTGTTAGAAGTCAAAATCTTCAAAAAAAACATGTATTTAAAAAAAAACTTGTCAAAAAGTTATAACTTTGACCCCCCATATCTCCGTAACTAGAAGGTTCCCAGGTATAGTGTAGAACAAAAAAATTATCGCAAAGATGGGGAGAACAAGTGCCTTTTGGCTTCGTTAAAAGGTGTTTTACACCCTTTATACTCAGAAATAAATAAATCTTATCTTTTCTTATATTCCAAGAAAGCAAAAATATACTACTGTATACTCTTTATTACTTCAGTAGTTAGAAAATAAACATAAAACGAAGCACCTACCTCGATCTTTTTTATTTGGCGGACTAATTCGTAACAGCTTCAGAAAACAGTCAGATATATTGGAGAATTTTCCCCCAAAATTGAATTTCACATTCACAGAAATGACACAAGAAACAATATAAATTAAGTAATACACTTGTGAATCACATTTAACATGTGGTTTGTTCGGGTGAGAGGTGTTTTAGCCAGTAGATTGGTCCTGGCAATTTAATTGGGGTTGACACAGCATGTTTTTTCCTCCATACTTCTCTTTGTCAAGGAATAGAATAGAATAATATTTATTTGTGTAAAAACCTGGTAAAACTGGTGGTTAAGGTCTTATAAAATAGGGTTGTGAACTCACATGTTTCGCCATAGAAAGGCATGCATAAATATTAGAACTTTACAATTTAGTATTCATATAGTTATCAAAATTTTAACAATTTTATATGCTTATGGCATTGTCTCAGTACACCTCTTTTCTAGCCATATTATTCACCAAACAGTGCGTCCATCATTTCTTTGGTCTTCCTCTACTCATAAAGCCATCCACATTATACTCAAAAGTTTTAATGGACATACCCCATATACTTTAAACAACAAGTGTCTTGTGAACTTATTTTAACATTACACTGTATTTCACTTTAGTGGAGCCGAAATGACTGCAACGTGTTCAAGATGACTCCTACCCAGAGCGTCAGACAGCACCAAAACCAAAATCAAAATCATTTATTCTATGTAGGCAAGTTACAGGCACTTTTGAATTGTCTGAACCAAGATGAAAATTAAATTTAGCTACAGCCCCAGTCACAAGACATAAAAACTGTGAAAAGTACTGCAGTTACCACCTTCACTTTCAATGTGTTCTATTAAAAAAAACCTGAGTGAGATTTGACTGCCTCAGTACAACAGACCTGCATGGTGGATCATAGCCATCTCATCTGTTTTCCTCTCATTGAGAGGACGCCCGTTTCCCAGCAGAGAGAACATTATAGGCTGAATATTGTTTTTGTTGCAAATAAAACAAGACAATTAAAAATAAACAATACAACATTTTCAAATGATACTTATTAAAATCACTCAAATATGGTACAGGAAGTGGCCCGAAACTTCTGGTATAATTCATTCCTTATAAAAATATTAATTCATTCCTTTGTAAATCTTAATTCATTCCTTTGTAAAAATATAATACTAGTAGAAATCTTAGAACTAACAAGAACGACAAAGATTTACGAGGAATTACTACGAATGTTATCTTTGATTACTTACCGTTTTACCCCTGACATCGTTGTATTCTGGACTTGTATTGTATGAATGTCTATGTATTTAATGGATCAGCGATGTGGCGACTTATAAATATATAGTAATTTATTAGTTTTCCCCATTTTTATCTAGTACTTGTTTACAAACAATGGAACCGACGAGGCGTCAACGGCGCGCCAACTCGTCGCTCGGGACGATCGGTATCGATCGATCGGTAGCCATCATTTTTGTGAAACGAAACCGTAATTTCCCGTCAAAACAGCTGTCAATTTTCATAAATAAACACAAAGCGGGCTCCACATTCGCGCCGCGAACAAAATTCGCGCCCGGAATTTTGTCGCGAAGGCTTCGCCAAAAACATGTCCCCCCCCGTTCGCGCGCTTGTCAAGAATGGACGCCGAATTAGGTAGCGCTGTGCTTTGGCTCACTACAATTACGTGTAGTTTAAGAATCTTCCACCTTTTTTTATAAGTCCTGTAACTGGACACAAGTATTTTTTTTTTTAATTCAGTCATTTCTGTTGGTATCTATAAGTTCCTGCATTCGCATCCATGTATCATGTACCTTCATTTTTCTCCATTTTCTTTGTGTTTAGGATCTCATAAAATGGGTTCGGCATGGTAGCACTTGATCAATACGAGTTCCAGCTCATTCGTCCAGCTGACGCTCATTTTGACGCAAACGTAAACAAATACAAAAAAAAACATTTTTGAAATCAAGCGCGAATGTGGATGCGCTTACTTTAACGGGAGGATCACGCTTCGCAAACCCTGAAAGCGGGCGCAAATACCGAGACCCAAGTTACCGACACTGAACGGGAACAAGGAGCGAACAGGCGCGAAGCCGAATGTCGAGCCCGCGTGCGGGCTCCACATACGGCTTCGCACCTGTTCGGGCCTTGTCATGTTTGGGACAAGGGACATGTTTTTCGCGAAGACTTCGTGGCAAAATTACGGGAGCGAATTTGACAGTTGTTCGTGGCGCGAATGTGGAGCCCGCTTTAGGCGAATTACAAAATGTAGATGGTCTCCCGAATTTCTTTTGTTTTTGCAAATTGCAGCGCTGTTCAAAATTACTTTTTTTTTTTCATTATCTATCTATACTAATAATAATGAAGATTTTGTTCCGATCTTCATTATTTTGTGTCGAATCATTTAACCGTTGCCGTTGGCTTGACCACCTCTAGTAATGCTATTGACATCACAGAACATATATACCCTGACGATTGACATTGTCGACGACTGTCACTAGTGTCAATGTCAATTGTCAAAGATGAAAGAAAGAATGGAATAGAAAAAAAAAAACTCAACAAAAAAAAAACACTTTCATTTGTTTATCGTTAATTAAATTAATAGCAGGCATTTAAATAGTTAAGTATTATTAGATAATATGAGGCTGTGACCGGTAACAAATGAGGAAAATGGGGAAACACAAAATGATCGCTAAAAGCTGCCCTAAATGCGAGCTTCAGGTGAGGGACAAAAAAAATGATTTTTAATAATTAATGCACAGGTTTTAGTATTATTATAAATTAATCATAATGTTGAAATGCTATTTATATTACAGGGCTATGTAGATTTTGTTAATTCCACTGATTTTTTAATGTTTTTGTATGGTTTTCCAAGAACTAAGATTATAATCAAACATAAAACAAGCGCTTTGTTGTCTTTCAGAGTTCGGTTGCCAAATGGCAAAACTGAACCCGAGAATTGTCCTGTCCGAAAATATGTCACAGCCATTTTAAGCCTGTTGGCACCACAAAGCTAAAATTTGGAGAGCTTTGTTTGTTTTATGAACCCAGTAGCAAATGCCCGTGACTTTGCCCGCGTATAAATTATATACTATAACCTTCCTCGAGAACCACTCTATCCTTTGGTAAAAACAGCATGAAAATCGGTGCAGTAGTTTTTGAGTCTATTGCGAACAGACAGATAGACGCGGCAAAGCATGTCAGTATAAATGTAGTGTTATAATACAAAAGTGATGAATGAAAATAGGTCTGGCCTTCCATACAAAAAATTACTGGCAGATAGCTGATGTTATAAAAAGGAATACTTGGGCTACTTTTACTTTAGATTTCAGGAAGTTTCTAAAAATTCCTGAAATCCACAACAACCTACAAATGAACACAGTGAAAGAGGAAATTAACAACACCAACCTCAAATACAAAAAAAGGTTGAAGGATCACTCAAACCATTTAGCCCTACAACTAACGATTCCAGAGGCAATGAGAAGGCTGAAACGACGGCATATACTGGATAGCCATCTAATTATAGAGAAATTCCTAATGGGGAATTAACTCTGATCGCCACTGATCCTACAACATATGTGCGCATAGTCTTTCGACTGATCACATGATAAAAAAAAAAAAACTTTTACTTTAGAAAAAAGATATTATGGGGTCCGTGCCGTCTAAAAATATGAAACCCTTAAGTAATATTTTGAAAATCATTTAACACAGACTAAAGTCGCAAGCAACAGCTAGTCTTTACATTAGAGATGTCACAAATATTCGGCTACTATTCATTATTCTGCCTATTGGACAACTTTTTTGGTATTCGGCCAAATACCGAATACCAAAAAAGCAATCTAATCATGAAAAAAAGACACATCACAGTACTCAAGATTTTAATTATGTACTCATTACATTTTACATTATGTACGTTGATTATAGTTATGTACTCGTATTCATTACCAAATTACAATACTTGAGTAAGTAAAATTTATCAGTGGTAAGTTGTGATGGACCAGCTTTTCAGCATTTGTTGGTAGCAAATGATTACGATTTTCGTTGCATATTATACCAGCTTCAGAAAATAACCTGTCACTAATCAAAAATCAAAATCAAAGCATTTATTTCAAGTAGGCCACACAGGCACTTTTGAATTGTCGAAACAAAGATAAAAATTAAATGTAGCTACAGTCCCAGTCACAAGACATAAAAACTGTGAAAGTACTGTAGTTGCCCATTCCCTAGCGTAGATCTCTATGGAGAAGAACGGGCAAGAAACTCCATGGACACTCTTTTAAATCAAATTTTTGTTACAAAATCTTGGTTACATCATTCATGTTGAGATGAACAATGTAGCAAGATGTGCACGTTAAAAGTGTCCATAGACAAAACAAAATAATTCATTCAAATAAGCCATGGCAACTAAGAGATGACCAGCCACAACTGACAGCGCCCGTTCACGAACATGTCGCTTGGATCAGCACCATTCAGCTCAACCATTTTGAAGGGAACTAAATGTACAATGTAATGTACACTGTACACGCTACTCCCAGGAGAAGAAAAATTAACTCTTAGAGGTTTGGGTATTGTTATTTGTTTGCTGACCACCACTTGTAAGAATCAAACTTCCGATCTAGGCGAATTACCATTTTGCATATTATCTGTACTTCTGTAGCGACTTCCTCAAAGCAATGCACCGTAACGAGGGAGACAAGTTGCGACTTGTCTTATTCTTGTTTACCTACGCGCTCGACAAGCATGTATTTTGTGCCGAATATTCGGCGCTTCGGCCGACAGCGTTGCCAAATACATATTCGGTATTCGGCCAAATCACTATTCGTGGCAACTCTACTTTACATGGTACAAATCAAGGTCGCTCCCGCTGTTTATATCTTAGATCTGTTAAACTGCGCAATCGATTTTAATGCTGTTTTCAGCAATTGATAGATTATACATTGCACCCGTGCAAATCTGGGGCATTTCACTAGTAAACAATAAACAAATACATACTTGCAGGTAGCTGTAGCTTCTAAAGCCTGTAAATGCGGGCACACATTCTTCGCTTCCCGTCGTGCTGCGGACTGCTTACCGGTTGTGGAGGATATCAAGAGGCGGACAGGCAGGGTGCGGAGGTCACAGCCACAGTTCTACGATGCTCAGCATTATCAGAAGCAGATTAAACGGAGAGTGAGTAGTTTTTTAAATATTTATTTCATGCTATGAAATTCCCTCAGACCACCTACCGACCAGGGGGGTGAAACTTCCATACATTGGCTTCAAACCAAATTTTCATAGATAGTGCTGCCATCTGTGTGTTTAAGGTCACCAACTTTTCAACTGCTTAACGGCTTACAACTGTCATAACGAGAACAGCTATTTTAGACAACTTGTCAGTGAAGTACATAGCCTAGCGGTGACAGCGGTTGCCTTCTGAATAATAGTTCACAAGTTCGAATCCTCAGTCAAGAATTACTTTTTGTATTTATTTGGTTGAACAAAACAGCGCCATCTAACAGCTTAGGTACTTACACAGTTTTAAAAACGAAAACCAGAGTTGCGCATCTATGCTACCGACTTAAAAGGAAATTAATAGCATACATAACGAGATAACGCATCATAGGATGCTAAGAAATTCAAACTGCCAATGAAGCATCAACCAATCTGATCAAAGCCAAGGGGCTGATTTTGGACATACAGGATGGAATTTTTAAATGCCACCTGGAGGGAAAGTAATCGAAATACAGGAGATAGCAAATTTTACTTTAAAGGAAACATTCCTCTATTTTTAAAAAGAAACAAATCTGCATTCACAGATTTTCGAAAATTTGCTTGCCACACTCGGGAATTGAACCGACTGAAATTCGAAAAAATAACAGACTGTACTTTTTTTACATCAATAGATAGAGGCAATCATATGCATGAAATCATTCCAACAATTATGATTTTTGCTTTCATTTAATTTTTATGTTTGTTCGAGAGATTTGATACATAAGACTGTTATCGATTGATGTCAAAAAGGTACAGAATGTTATTTTTACGAACTTTAGTCGAACCATCCCGGCAGTACAAGTACGTAGGAATCGATAGGACTCGATAAGATAAATTTGACAGTCATTCTCGATAAAATGAGTTTTTGACTGACATAAAAACTCATTTTATCGAAAATTACTGTCAAATTACTTGTACAGCTGGTTCGATGCCAGAGTGTGGCAAGCGAATTTTCGAAAAATTTCCTTTGAGCAAAATTTGCTATCTCCAGTATTTAGAGTACTTCACCCTCAGGTGGCATTAAAAATTCCACTCTGTATATGGAGGGGAAAAGAAAAAAAATATGCTAAGAAGTTAAGAGGAGTTGGTACCTAAATAATAACAGCTGCTCGGATTTACCTTTAGGTTAAGCCGCTTGTCTAGGATGGTCAGTGGATGTGCGACCAGCCATAACATGGAGGGTATTTATTTTATTTATTTATTCTTCAACAAATTTACATTTGTGTCAAACAGTGGGTTTTAACAATAATTGTTACACAAAATCAAATACTTGCCCATCACGAAGTCAGGAAGAAAATAAAATAATTTAGTAATACAATACATTCCACATTGGTCAGAACATTATGAGTCATAAATAAAAATATAAGAATCAAAAATAAAAATAATCATACTTAAATTAAATGTCATAAAAACTAGATAATGTCAATTGTCAATATAAATTCAAATAAATGTGTGACAATAAATACGTTAAGTTGTAATGTTATGTACCTCGGAAAGCACGTTAAGCCGTTGGTCCCGGCTGCCATTCGTAGATCTTTGACAGTCGTTTTGAAGTGGCCAGTGGTCCGAAAGTCTGACCACCAGTTATTGTATTACTGGGCATACACCTTGAATGTCCTTCTAGGGCCTAGAATCTAGGGTGTGCTCTCCCGGTCTTTCCACCAACCGCTGGCTTGTAAATCTTGCCTTGTCTATGGTTCTAATAACTCTATGTATTGTCTATTCCCAGTCACCAAAGAAGAGGTCCCTCTCGCGGTCTATGGACGAAGACAATAAGCCAAAGGACAAGAATGAAAGCGGTAAGTTACGTAAGTGAGTCCTACTGTTACTTGCTTTAGTCCACACGAACGTACGAACACTAATCGAGAACATTCCACTTCAAATATGGTAGATCTTAGTCCGTCCGTCAGATAGATTTCCAAAAAATATTTGATACATTTTTTTCTTTTTTGGCGTAAACAACAAATGAACACAGTGCGTCGAAAACTCGTGTGACGTCACGTTTGAGTACATTTTTACCGGAAAGTGACGTCACAAGCGCCTACTCTGATCTTGGACGCGTTTTATCTTCGTCAATTTTTATTAATTTGATAGAACAAAATACACGTATCCTATATTTTTCGATAATCTAACTGACGCACTAAACAGAATCGTATGTTTTTTATTTTAGTCAGGAATAACACCTATTATTGTTATTTTGGCACTCACCCACCGTAGACACTAATATTGCGTTTGGTTGAAAAATTTCACTGTACTAAGTTGTTAGAAATGACAAAAATTATACGAGTAGTATAAAGTATAACAAAGTTTGTAGCTTCAATGTGGTACCTATTCCAGAAACCTAGATATGTGGCCTTTTTCAAGTTTTGCCATATAAATAAAACGTTTTACCCTCAAGCCTTGAATTATATAGTATTGATTGGTTATAGTATTCTCGACAAGCACTCTAGAAAAAAATGTAAATCACCATTTTGTGGTGGCGGCCATCTTGGATTTGAAATTTATTGTAGCTTATATATAGTATTCTACTAATCAAGCCCTTTCATTTGATACCCATATTGAGGAATTTGTTAAATAAATATGTAATCCGCCATTATGTGGCGGCAGCCATTCTTGGAGCTAATCCGTTCGGAAGCTACGATGCCACAGACAAACACAGACACGACAAACTTATAACACCCCGTCGTTTTTGCGTCGGGGGTTAAAAAGAGTCTGTTTTGTCTTTCGTTTCTTCGATTGTAAATCTACGCGTACAGGGTGTGCGCCATTCGCAAAGGCTACGTTAATGCACTCCGACACGACTAAAATAAAATGTAGCCGTAGCACAGACACCTCAATATTTTAACATTTCCAGCAAAGTAGGATTATAATAGCAATTTGGTTTGTTCGTTCGTGTGCTAGACCGGCCTTGTGCTTTTTAACTCAGCCTGCCGCATTACAATTGAACTGTGTGTAGATAGATTAATATCTTCATCATCATTCTCTTGTCCTCCCCCATGTCCTCGTATCCCCCTTAGTCCTCACGTCCTCGTTAGTCCTCCTCCCGTCCTAATTTCGGCGTTAGTCGTCCTTTCCTCTATGTCCTCCTTTCATCCTAACTACGTCCTTCTTCATGTTCCCCCCTTACTTCATGTCCGAGCTTCTTCGTTAGACCTCCTTATGTCTCCTATTTGTCTATAGCCTCCACTAAGTCGTTGCTCCGTTCCTATGTTCTCCACTCGTCTATGTCCTCGCATGTACTAACTGTGTGTGACCAATATATCTACACTCTCCGCCATTGTAGACGCTGTCCGAATGGGCAGCTTAACTGCGCGCACGTCTTTACTGAACCATGTCCCCCCTCAAGTCCTCCCGTGTTCACCTTTCCTCCATGTCTACCGTGCTATGTCCTCCTTTCGTCTATGTTGTCCCCCCTAAAATCCTCCTTTTCTCCTACGTCCTCACTCCGTCGCTTCGCTTGTACTAACTGTGTGACTAATATATCTACAACCTCTGCCATTGCAGAAACTGTCCGAATGGGCAGAGCGACTGCGGGCACGTCCGCACCGGACGATTGCCGTAAGCTAATTAAATATTAATTAGATTGTAACAACATTATGGGATACCATTTCTGGCCTCTTTCAACAGCCCCGGTGTGTACTTTTCATAATCTAGCAGATTATTTCTAACAAAAATAGATTCTCTAATCCGTGCTTAACGCCGGAAACATTGAAGCAGGTCTTTACAGTATATGCAGTATACTCCAGACTTATAAACTAACCGCATTTCTATAAAGATATTGGGTGCACTAGAATGATCTTGTAACTTCTAATTCGTCCAAAGCAGACATGAGCAACAGCTGCTAAACCTATATCTCGTGTATGTAGAAAAACCTTGTATGTCACGGATCAGCCAACAAATTTGTCTGAATAGACAAATCTGCGCCAGATCACGAAATGTCAATATCAGTTGTAAATGTCCCTTTTGGAGTATTGGCCTTGATTCGTTGTCTCCTGGTGATCTAAAATGGCCGCTTTAGCAGAATTCATTCGTCCATTTTAAGAATTTTTAATTTTCGTGATTCATTTTATTGAACAAAATTTAAAATTCTTAAATTGGACAAAATAGTAATGGTAACAAAGACCATTTTAAGAATTTAATTTTTTTAACGTGATTTATTTACGATTCTGCTAAAGCGGCCATTTTAGACCCCCCGCTGATATGGAGGGAAGTGGAAATTACAGTTTTTTTTTCCTACTCCTCCGCTATACTTTCTGATTAATTTCGTTGCGGGATCCAAGACAGTTAATTTATTCCTTGGTACAGTGGTTTGGGAATAGTGAGACGGGCTTGTCCCAAAAAAAAAGGTCACGAAATGTTTATTTTAGAGCGAAGCGTCACCGTTATACTTATGGTTGATTAGATTGGTTCCACGAACCCGAACAAAGCGCTATGCTTCCACATTTGTTGTGTGAACCGCCAGTCTGTGGAACTCACTGCTGGCTTCTCTGTTCCCCGTTCAATATGATCTAGATCTCTTCAGAGTTCTAGTGAATAGGTTTCACCCTTCAGGCCAGCGGCCAAACACAAGCTAATTTAGAATAAAAAAAATACCTATAGTTGTGTAGCTGTAACATTTTGCTTTTCTATTAACAAATCACACTGGGTCCATATTTTGGAAAGCAAACATACAAACAAAGTTACAAGACCACTCTACACTCTAGCTACCAAAACAAAATCTAGCCGTAGATTTTTCACCCCTCTTCTCGACTTCCACTCACAACCCTTTTCTCCCCAGCGCGCGCTCGTCGTCGTCGCGCTCTCCGTCGCGCCCAACGCCCCCCACCGGGTAACAACAGCGGGGAGAGAACAAGAGACCCCACCCCTCAGCTACGACCCCCACAACTCGCGAGGTGTCGGCTGATCCTGCAGGAGATCAATAGGAAGATATCCGCTGTGACGTGGCAGCCTCCTTCTAGTATGTAGAAGATGGAAGATTTGAGTCCTAACATCCGAAAGCGCCGCTTGTAAGATATCAAAAACATGTTAAGGGTAGCCCGCGTTTTTTTGCAATTTGCAGGCCAGTGTTGTTTATGTTGATTAAAATATTGTTCGGGACTATAAGACGTATATGTAGTTACGGAATTATAATCATCAAAATCAAACGTCAATCAATATCGGGACCTCAATAAAAATAGTAATCACGGAAGATATCCGTAAGTGACGTTTTAAGTTTAGTTGTGAGCAGTGATAGTTTAAAACCCCCAAGTTCACAAAGATCACTCACGGAACGACTTATTCAAAGAAATTGGACAATTTTGATGATTATAATTCTGTAACTACTGTATACGTCATACAGCCGTGAACAATATTTTAATCAACATACATACTAGCACTGGCAAATTGCAAAAAGAAAAGTTTAAAAAAATTCGCGGACTACCCTGCAGCAACCACCAAATAAAAAAAAAGGGTGTAAAAATAACCTAAACGAAACATTTGCTCTCCCCGTCATTTCAATTCTGAATATTCTGATGTAGTATATTCATATTTTTAAGGCGCCTTTGTGGAAGAGAAATAAAAATGTTTATTATTCCTTTATTCAGTTTTTAAAAAAGGAATAAAGGAATAATAAACATTTTTATTATTATTATTATTTCAATTTTTTTTTGTTTTTGTATTGGACCATACCTGAGAACCTTGTGACGGAGATATTGGAGATCAAAGTTCCAAATTTTAACCAGTTTTTTTTTAAATACTTGTTTTTAATGTAAGAACTTTAATCATCTCTATGACTCGTTGACTATTCAAGGCAACCTAGGTTTTGAATGGGCTACGTTGACTTACTGTAAAACGTGGTTTATCACCCGAAAAGAAATAGTTTTCCAGCAATAATTTTTGCGTGATGAGGTGGTTTACACCCTGTATTTGTTCACATATTATGTCTTTTTTTAACACGATCAGAACACATTCAAATTTGTTTACATAATATATCTGGAAACTAAACAGCAAATTATTGTATAGGTACAGGGTGTCCGGTAATTAATGGATAACCTTGAAATGGCTTATAGTAGAAATTATGGCCATTCAGAAATAAATACGAAAAAAAGTCTATCATATAAAAAAAAACATCCGCAGATGTAGGGCCTGTTTAAGAATAGGAGCCTATTTTACATTTTTTTGCTTCAGTAATTTTTTCTCCATTTTCTAAATTAATAGCAATAATTCACTTTTTGAGGCACAATTTTATATGAATTGTACCATTATTAAATCTACTTGAAACCAATACCTATTATTTTAAAATTCATGCGTACATTTTTTTTTACCCAAAATGTTTAAACTTTGTTTGAAAATTAATTTATGTTTTTTTCCAAAATATTTTTTATTTATTCAAAATCTGTACAAATATAACATATAAAAAGTCTGCCAAACCGCAAAACAGTTTGTCGGCAGTTGTCGAACGAAATGAACTTGCATTAAATAAAAAAAAACATACAATAACTAGTCTTACTAATTACGAGTACTATCTATCTATCAGAATAGTTAGTGTATAATATTAAAACAACAAAAAACCGATGAATTTCATTCATTTCTAGTCGTAGTGTTCAATAAAGTAAAATAAGGCATTTTTTTTTTTACTTATTCTACCGACTTACATAAGATAGCTTTTTTCCAATTTTTTTAATTTTTCTAAATGTCCATTAATTACCGGACACCCTGTATAATTAGTCTGCCCCAGATAGTTGTTTGTGAATAAATACGTTATATAAATAATATTACTTAAGTACTATGTAATTGAAGTTATCAGCGGGTTAATCAATACATTGGGTTCAAGATCTTCAAACCTTGATAGAAACTGAAGGCGACTAAGGTCCATATTCACCAATAAGATGACGTTCTGATTATCTAAAACCAGCTGTTTAAAACACATTTTTGTATGGCAACATGTCACATTGACAGCTGTTTTTAGATAATCAGACCGTTATCTTTTCGGTGAACATGGACCTAATAACCACGAGACTCCCGAATTTAGCTACACACTGCTAAGCACAAGGTCCTAAGTTCGATTACCGGGCGAGGCAAAGTGTTATTGGGTTTTTCCATCAGGAATTTCTCAGTAGCAGCCACGGAGGCTGGATTTGGGCCCGGTTGATGGCAATAGGCGCGCCCTTATTACATGTGACTTAAACATAACTGTTGAAATGTAGGTGCACTTCTGTCTACCCTTTTGGGTATTACAGCCGTGATGTTATAATGATGTTTTGTTAGAATAATTAATATAAATGTGATTTTCTCAATGAGAGGTTTTCGTTTTGAGAATTAAAAAAAATTAGTTTCCAAGAACTCGGTAGATGGCGTTGAACTGACTACGTTACTAGGTGCCAAAGCCAAAATGCTTGAAAAAACACACGTCACATACGCTCGTTGACTGACACTTTCGTTTGCATAAGCTTCCGAATATAACCATTAGGTCCAAGTGAAATTATGTGACGTTCTATTCCTTGCAGTAACGTTCCGAGATCAGCGCCATCTATCCAGCGACTAGGGAAGAGTTGAAAAAAAAAATCCCTCATTTTAATAGTTGAGATGCGTCTCGGATGGTGCGAATTTTTGAAGTGAAAACTTCTGGAACGTTGAGCAATTTTAGAAAGAACAAAAATCATGAAACTTGCGTCACCATTACCTAACGCTTCTTAACAATCGTAGCCGTAATAGATCGGCTACGAGTTTTCACTTCTAACGGCAGTCCCCAGACTGCCTTGCATGTTTTATTTTGTCAGAGTAAAACAGTGAAAAAGACAATACGTCATCTGAAAAAACAATGTATCAACTGTCTACTAGATAAAATCAATAGGAAATAAATGTGTACAGAATTTGTGTTATCACCTCGTTTTAACTATAAGTTGAATTGTAAAGAAATATAATTGTTTTAAGTAATACTTACGATTTTGTCGTTTTATTTCTACTGTTCTATAGCTATATAAAATCTAAAGGATACCTATACTTACCGATTGGTCCCATAAAAATTTCATCAAAATCGGCTCAGTAATTTATTTTCTTTTTAACCCCCGACGCAAAAACGACGGGGTGTGTTATAAGTTTGATATGTCTGTGGTATCGTAGCGCCCGAACGGACAAACCGATTTGGATTTTGTTTTTTTTTTGTTTGAAAGGTGAATTAGTCGGGACTTCGGGAGTGTTCTTAGAGCAGCTATGTTTAATAAAAATCAGTCCAAGATGGCCGCCACCACAAAATGGCGGATTGCATATTTATTCAACAACTCCCTCAATAAGGGTATCAAATGTAAGGGCTTGACTATTAGAATTAAAATACGTAAACACTATGATAAATTAAAAATCCAAGATGGCCGCCACAACAAAATGGCGGATTACATATTTATTCAACAACTCCCTCAATAAGGGTATCAAATGTAAGGGCTTGACTATAAGAATTAAATAAAATACGTAAACTCTATGATAAATTAAAAATCCAAGATGGCCGCCACCACAAAAGGGCGAATTAACGAATTAATTTCTATTTAAGTTTTAGTACATTGTGTCGGGGGTTTTTTTAATTTAATTTTACTTGTTTCCTTTATTACATTTTTTTTATCTTGGGCTATGTTAAATGACATGATGATCAAGATGAGGTATTTTTGCAGCTGTCGTCTAGACAAGTAGACCTACCCCTTTTTTTTATTGCCAGGGTGGAAAATCCACACGGATGTCCTCTGTCGCGGTCGGTGTTTAGGAATGGCTTAATCTATGTTTAGTTTTATTATCTGTATTTGTTATCTATGGAAACAATAATAAAGAGAAAGGGTCAAGGAATTTAGAGGTATAAATTCCTTGGAAAGGGTAAACGTAGTGTTATATACTCTGTGAGAAAGGGATTGGTCTATGGAGACGCTTGCAAATGATGGCGCACTTATTATTAGTGAACTCATTTACGTAATTACAATAAAACAAGTTAACTATTACTACAAAAGTGTATAATTATATCCAGCATGCCTAATACAAGTCCAACACCCACAAAGGAAATCAACAGTCGGACTCTAACCGACTAAAAACCACCCAGTGTTACATAATGCGCCTTCCACGATCCCCGGCTAGTGCCGGCCCGCGTCTGTGGGCCTCTTCAGCCCGGCTAGCATGGGCAGGGGATAAAATTTTATCCACCGGTTATTTCCACTGACAAGGGACAAAATTCATACAAAAGTGGAAATAACCGGTGGATAAAATTTTTATCCCCTGCCCATGCTAGCCGGGCAGGTCTGCGGGGGGAGTAAAGTGTACCTTCCTCAACCTCTAAGCAGCCTCCTTTTGTGAGATGACCGTTTCACAGAAGAATCCACGTCCCATGAGTCATGCATGACCCTGCGCTCCCGACTCCCGACCATTGCACGAGCGACGGTCGGCAACGACAGGTCTGTTCCCACCACAGACGTATAAAGAGGTTCCCACTCTGTGACGAGGGCTAGACAAATACCCGCTATCCTAACATATTATGGCGATAAGCTATCTATTTGATTATCACGTTATTTGTTAGTTTATACAAGCATTTACTCGCAGCTTCACCCGCATTAAGGTCAGTAATTATCTCACGCACGAGGTCGGTCGGGTTGCTACCGTGATGAAAAATAGTATTAGAAGATAAATTTATCCCAGTTCATGGTCTGTATATTGTGTGCTCAATCGTTTAAGCGTGAAGAGGTGAGAGTATTTTTTCTTGTAATCTCTTCTCGCAGGTCAACTTTGAGGCTGGCTTCTGCTTAATCGGACGGTCATTCGGACCATTCTGTGGGTGCCTTGAGTGTAAAGCGGCAAAGCCTCCAGTCAGGGGCAAAAAAATAAACGCCAGCGCGATATGGGCATCCCTTGTGGGGTTCAAGCCTCGGTTTAGGGCGTCGCTGGCGGAAGGCAGTAAAGGGACAGGCTGGATCTGAGTCATAGATAAATACTCACTATATAATACAAGATAGATGTGCAACTCTGGTTTTCGTTTTTAAAACTGTGTACCGTTTTTTTTTTTTTTTTGTAACTGTGAACCTAAGCTGTTAGAGGGCGCTGTTAGTTTTTGTTCAACCAAATAACTACAAAAAGTAATTTTTGATGACTGAGGATTCGAACTTGTGAACAATTATTATTCACAAGGCAACCGCTGTTACCACTGACAAGTTGTATAAAATAGCTGTTCTCGTTATGACAGTTGTAAGCTGTCAAACAGTTGAAAAGATGGTGTCCTTAAACACACAGATGGCAGCTCTATCTATGAAAATTTTGTTTGAAGCCAATGTATGGAAGTTTCACCCCCCTGATCTGAGTGGGGTCATCTACATGGGCTACTTTAAAAGGGGTGACAGAGTTAGGTACCTACCTACTTTATGATTTTATTAGATTCAGCCCGAGACCACGTGCCGGTACTTCGTTCGTCGCGCGAATTTTTGTTGTTTTCAGTCAGCAATATCATAATTATAGTTTTCAATTGTCTAGCTATACCTAACTATAGACTGTAGACTCCAGACACTATATCCCAACATTAAGGGAAGGGACAAAGTAAACGCAAATACGGTTACCACGTACTTATTCAGAACATCATTCTGCACATTCTGTTCATTTCTTACACACAGCGCCATCTAGTGCCACACTAAGCAACGAGGCTTGTGTCGTGGACACCGGATAGTTGATATTACTTTCCATGACTGACTCTGAAACAAATGTCCATATTCATCACTCAAACATTTGCTCCGACCGGGATTCTAACCCGGGACCCTAAGAACGTAAGGCAGCTTCACTACCGCTGCGCCATTCGGGTCGGCATAGAACATGGAAACTGCTGTTATGTACCACTGTCAAAATTTATGGAACAGCTGATTTTTTTTCCACACAGAATACAAAGGCGATAACCTACCAACTTAACACGTCAGATAAATTATGTAGTTATTATTTTGAGCTTTTTTAGTGCTTAGTTTAATGTAAACAACGGATGTTTACATAAAACTAAGTGGTCAGTTATCTCAACGGTGAGTATAAATACGCGTGCATGGTCAGCGTAGGGCAGCACTTATGTCAGCCATGTTGTGGTGCAGTGTTGTTCTATTTTGTGCGTTTGCCGCGCGCGCGAGCGCTGTAACGTAAGTAAACTTTTTTTTAAGATGTTGTAGCTTTCAACCTTTTTGAACCAAGAACCCCTCAGATTGTTTTTTTTTTCGTCATGTACCTAGTAGTAAATATTGAATCATTGAAAATGTTCAAAATAAAACGTTGAAATAAACTAAAATAACTAAACCATAAACTGGCATTAAAAAAACTTCTCAACGCTGTCAACTGGTAGTTAATGTGAGGTGTGCCCATGCAAGTGATTAGATACTCTGTGTGCCCATGAGACCGGCGCGTTGGCACATTGTATGGCAACGCTAAATCTCTCGCCTAGGTAGAAGCCAGCTTTGGGCCAGGGAAGCGTCAAATAGGCGTTTAGTTTCTTGTCATAATTGGTCTAGTGCAGCGGCTCCAACCTTTTTTGACCAACGACCACTCCGATTTATTTACTGTTGGTCAAAACAAAAAGTTAACTAAAAGGTAGTTGGTACCTTTTTTCTGTCACACAATAGATTTAAAAAAAAGAACTAGGTAGGTCGAAGCTTGTACCTATAATGTTATAGTACCTACCTGCATATAGCTGAAATGGCAATGGATCATCGATCATCTATACATATAATAAAATCGTTGAGACCAAAAAATCTGTACATTGAAGATTAAAAAAAAAAATCGCCCAGGGTGACTTAAAAAAATCCCTCCGGCAAGCCGCAGGAGGAGGTAGATTTCGAAGAAGGTGCTGGAGCGTCCCGACTATTGAAAATTTGTATATATTTACCCTTTTTAAATTCTCTCATAAGAGTTTAGCATGGAAACGCCCTCAAATGTTTAGTTATAATTTTTTATTTCGAAAACTATAAGTTTTATCGGTAAACTTTGAAGGTAACAATTGTAAAGTAAACAATTTGCTTTAAAAAAAAATATTTGCGACGCTCAAAATGTTTACTGTTTCGGAGATATGATTTTTTTTCGCAAAAAATTTGGAATTTTCAACCCGCTCCCCAATTTAGGGGTTGCATCAAAAAAGTTTTAATTTAAAGATGTCCGTGTTCGTACTCAGAATGATAAAAATGAGAAACGGTTCAAAAATTTTCCATAGAAAAAAAATTATGGCCAAAAAACTGATTTTAAAAAAACCGACCCCCCGCCGCCCCTCATAGACGAATTCCGCCCATTCACGAACTTAGCCTAAGTTTTGACCTTTTCGATTTTTTGGCCAAGTTTGAAAGCAATCGGTTCATAATTGCGACCTGTAGAGTGTGGCTAAATTTGGCTTGTCACCCATATACATACGTATTCATATTTATCCCCGTAGGTGAGAGACCAATAGGTAGATTTTTTTTTTTCAAAAAAAGGAAATCTACCTAATAAGTAACTGAACATATTAAAACCATTTTTAAAATTTTTGTTTGTTTATTTGTTTGTATGAACGCGCATCACGTAAAAACTGCTTTACGGATTTTGATGAAAACTTCACTAATCTATTTAAATAAACTCAGAATAACATTTAGGCTATAGAAATTATGGAAAATTTTGGAAAAAGGGGGTGAAAAGGGGGGGTAAAGTTTGTATGAAAAATTTTTTTTAGATTGTTCTAGAATCATGAAACTCAGAGTAAATACTTATTATTAAAAATAAAGAAATACCTGTTTCAGCATTTTTTTTAAATTTCATCCAGAGACGTAAAAAAGAGGGTTTTGTGTTTAAAATTAATAAACTTCATACACCTATAGAACAAAATCCAATGAAATATAAACCTTTAAAAGTTGCTGTAAATACTTCAAATCTAATACAGGTAAACACAATTTCTCAATTTTCTTGAAATTTGATTTTTAAAGTGAAAACGCCCAAAATAGCGAAACTCAAGAAAATCGGCTTTCCTCGGTATAAGTAGTTGGTAATACAGGGTGGAAACGGTAAACGGGGCAGTAAGGGAAACTGCAGCTACACGAATCCAAAAAAAACATAATTTTTTCGCTAAATGTTGATCCCCATTCACAGATTTAATTAAAAATAAAGTACAGTTAGCAAGAAAATTGCCATTTTACATAAAACAATTTTTTTTGATGCCAATAATGATAAACCTTAACCGTTGCAGCTACATGAAAATGGTCTTAGGAAACCATCCGTATTTTTCCGTGAAATTTTGATCCCCATTCACAGATTTAAAAAAAGTACAGTTAGCAAGAAAATTGCTATTTTACACAAAACATTTTTTGATGCCAATCGATCCTGTTTCTAATACTCAACGGTTAAGGAAGCTCCCCTTTCTGCCCGGTATATCGTTTCCAGCCTGTATTTACAAATGAAATAATACTACGAAGAAAATGTAGACTATTCGAATGTACATCAAACATAAAGCCCGAAAAGTTACAAATACAAACGAGTTCAAATCCTACTATCTACAAATAATAAAAATGCTTTGTCCTGAAGGACTGTGATGGATCAACGCACAGCCTTTACCGCAGATTGTAGAAACCTGAAGCTTGGAGGGTGTATTTTTTGTATAATAATTTCAGAAAATTATTTCTTATCGTATGCCTATAATACGATAAGAAAGGATTTTCTGTAATTATACCCCTAAGGGGGTGAAAAGGTGAGGGGCAAAGTTTGTACGGGAAAATGTGATTCCTTGGTCCAATCTACTTCAAATTTTGCTATCAACAATATTAACAGAATTGATGGACGCGTTTCGTATTGCACGTAAATTGATTTCAATGCATATCTTAGGAGATACACTGTTTTAAATAACTCCGCAGCAAAATAATGATCATGTGCCGGGCGCGCATTTTCATTATGCGGAAGGATATGTATGATGTGCTCTTTGAAAATTGTCTATTAGGTGCTTACGACCCAATCTCTGTAACCCTCTCTTTCTCTTATGTGACGCAGACGAAGTTGCGCGGGTCAGCTAGTATTACATAAATGAAGTTCAAACCGTGGACGGTATAGACTAATAAGTAGGTATAGAAGTTAGAACTGTTGCGGAAAATGTGTTCTAGAATGGAGACCACGTAGGTTTTGATAAACAAGGCGTCATACTTATATTCACTAAACTTCGTTTATTCATAGACGGAAAACACTGGGTCTAGAAGCATAATAAGTACCTACTTTGCATAAGATTTCCCCGTCGTACCGTATGCAGCATTGACCTGCACCATCAATGGTGCAGATGAAACTATCAGTTCAAACCGCGGACTGGGTATGGTCTCATCTGCACCATTGTGATGACACGATATACTATCAATGCGGTTGTATAGAGCAAAACAGGTCAGGGAACGTAATAAATATCCTGAAGATGCGATCATAAGGAAGTAGTTTGAAAATTCCCCTAAAGAGGATAAGTACAATAGACGGATGAAAGTTCTTCACTTTTGTCGATGGGAAATACCATCGGGCAGGTGCGTTTTTTCTGCAATATTTCTTCTACTACGTGTCGCTGACACGCGGCGTCGTCGCCTGTGTCTGCTAACTACATGTTTTGGAGAGCAGAGCATATTTTTCTGTTAGTACTCACTTACCTAATAATGATTTAAAACGTCAACAAGTAAAATTAAATTTAAAACAACCCCCGACACATCGACACCGACACCGACACATAGGTACTAAACGTTATATCGAAATTATGGTCATCACTCCACTTTCCTCATCTCGTTTCGTTAGTTAGTATTCCTCATTCCCTTACAATGTACTTAGTGTACATTATTGTACTAGTCAAGCCCTTACAATTTCATGTCCATATTGAAAGAATTGTGAAAAAAAAATGTAATTCGTCATTTTGTGACCATCTTGGACCGATTTTCATCAAACATAGCTAAGAACACTTCCGACTAATAAAGACCCCGTCGTTTTTGCATCGGGGTCGGTGGTTAAAATCTACTTCTTGCATTATCATCGTCTTCAGGTTGCACTATTCTACTTGGGGTCGGGGGCGTTTTATACTTCCGTTAAAAACAACGACTTCACGGTGAAGTCTTCACTCTTCCTGTCTGATCGGCGCAATACGGTTTTTTCTTCCATGCTCCCCTGTTAATCATTTAAAAGCACTTCTTGCATAAATTATAGACTTACTTAAAACTATACCTAACACGCACAATGGTCCACCTCAAGGACTAAGTGCGGAAACCTAAACCCCCATGATAGATGATATAACTATACCTGATGTTAACGTTAATCTCACAATTTATTTATGTATAACATTATCATGTTATATGTAATTATTACAATTTATCTCAACAAATTACTTATTTGTTGGTTCTGACCTTACAATTTGTAATCAGTAATTCTTATCATACATAACACAGTAAATAAATAATACCATTATTGCCGCGTGATTACAAACGGGTGCAACACATTTACATATGCTCAAGTCATCATCTATCTAGCCTTTTCCCAACTATGTTGGGGTCGGCTTCCAGTCTAACCAGATGCAGCAGGAATACAGTATTTTACATGGAGCGACTGCCTATCTGACCTCCACAACCCGTTAGTACTGGGTAGTAGATACCCCTCGGTAAGACTGGTTGTCAGACTTTCTTGGCCACTACTGTTACGACAGTCAAAGATCTACAAATGACAAATGACAGCCGGGACCAACAGCATACACTATATAATACAAGAGTGCTTTCTGAGGCACGGAGGAAACTCGGTATGTAAGGGTTTTCACCTTTAAATCCACAGACCCACCTAAGCACGCACGGCTTAACCTTAAGATCGTCCTGAGCGAAATATTTTCAAATGAACATACGGAAGTATCTCTGCCCCCTAATAGGGACTTAATTGGGGCACCCCCCCGTTAGGTTAGTTAGGTTCCTTTAAACCCTGCACCCGGAAATAGGGGCCCCGCGAAGCGGGGCTCCGTCGACTATACGCTTTTTAGGGGAATATAAAGTGTTTTAAGGTTAGGTTAATCGGTATTTCTCAGGAATGGTACATTATCTTTTCTTTTCATGAGAGTATGTTCGTTTGACAATGTTTCGAGAGTTTACAATCTCTCTAGTTATTTTACAATCTAACGTGTTTGACAATTTTACGGTGACAAATACAAATGCATAAAACTCGATTTCTAAAGCCTCTAAAGTATCGGACGGTTGAGTGGATTAACAAAATGATGGAATACCATTTCTGGCCTCTTTCAACAGCCCCGGTGTGTTGGTGGATTGTAATGATGATTTTGATGATTATAATGGGGTCGGCAAGTTAAAGCTGATTGTAGATGACGCGTCCACCGCATAGACCCAATCTGACCAATGAGGTCAAACTATTTTGAAATATAAAATGACATTGACAGATTTTCAACCAATGACGATGTTTTGGTTCAAGCGGTGCTAGCGCCATTAGTTCCACAGTTGCCAACCCCATTCTGTAACTACCTACATAAGTACGTCTTACAGTCGCGAACAATATTTTAATCAACACACAACCTACCACTGGCCTGCAAATTGCAAAAAACGTAAGAAAAATTGAATTTCGCGGGCTACTTGACGCTTTCCTAACCTTAAGAAGGTTTTACTTTCTAATCATTGTTTAGAGGACCCGAAAATAAATTAAGAAATAAAAGAAAATAAATCGCGAATGCTTTTAGGACATCTGACCCCTTACCCTACACTAACGCCTCTAGCGGCGAATTCAAGCGTGATGGATAGCCCATTGTTTCGAAGATATGCTAGTTTTCAACGAGTTCAAGTATGATGTACCTTCTTGAGTGATGACCTCAGAACAGATGATACAATCATTAAAGTCATCAATAAAACGAATTGACTATGCACGGAAGAGCGTGGTTAACCTGTTAAAATACCATTAAATTAATGGAGCAAGGAAATCTGTCGTACTACTTCAAATTAATAGTGTGACTAGTATTCTTGTGAGTTGCTCTAGCAGCCTTGTAGTTTTAATGATGGCTGGTTCAACGTCAACGTTGAGTTCTCATTCTACGAGCAACGGTTATGTGGTATTTTCTGGAGCAGCAGTTATGGCAATAGACATTCATTTCTTTCCCTTCGCCCTATTCGGGCAGGCTATGGTATTAAACCATACCGCCTCGTCTTCAGTGCTTACCACCCTTCTTGTTTATAAGTGTAAGGCCGAAGCCTCGTCTAAACTCGTCTTCAGTTTCATCCTTCTCATCCAAAACTAAGTAAGGCTACAGCCTCGACCTTGGTAATAGACAGACTGGCGTCTTATACTTTGTTTTATTTTCATTAACCCTTATGTCCCACACCTGGGCAACCATCATTCCAGCCACCAGTGGTGTACGAGTAACTATACCATCTGAGGCCCTTGGCAAATCCATTGTGTGTGGCCGCAAGAAAAGTCGTCACATTTTAGTTTAGTTTTAATAAATCACTGATATAGTTACCCAATAGTAACATTGTGTCCATTTTAGTTAAATATCTAATTTTCAAAAGCATAGGCATATTTATAACAACGTCCTACCCATCTAGTAAGGTTATTGGTAGGTAATTGATTTTAAGTAGGTTCTTTTAAAAAAATTGGCGTGAAAACGTGGCATTTTGCCAGTCCTGCCACCCTATAGTTACGCCACTGCCATAATATAATTATTTGTTGTCGTGTAATGTGTTGTTAATACCACACATGTGTTAACTGAGATTTCCTCTGTCTTCCCCTTTGGGAGAAATGGAAGATTCAGCCAGGCGAGACGTTGTGTTGTATGGTAGGATTGGTAGGGCACAGGGCGGTGCGATTGTTGCCGATTTGACAGTTCTGCAAAGACTGCCTATTCTATTGTATCACGTCCATTTATGGGACAATCAGTTGAATGTAATGGCTAAAAACTGATGACCTAATTTCAAATTAACTGATTTAGATCGACAAACTTATAAATGCATGTGGCAAAGTTAAGAACTAATATGAAACGTACTAGATTTGACAGTAGCTTGACGTCTTCCTATACCCAGCAGCGCTCGTAGCACAAGCAGTAAGATTTTTGTTGATTTTAGGATTAAATTCTGCTTGCCATCAGGCCAGTAGGTAGTCTATCCTCTCAAATAACCAAGGAGATACGTGCAGGGCTCCCAGTGGGTAATCCTTTGCACAGCAGCTACGGTTCTATCAGTGAGCATTTTTAATTTGTTATTCGTTTCGCAAAACTATTGTTTTTAGTCGAGAATTGTATAATAAAGCAAGCTTTGGAAAGTATAATTATGTAATTTAAGCAAACCTTACAATTTGTTAAAGTATCAACCATTGACATCATGGTAAGTTGGTAACTATGTTATTGTTTTTCTTCGCTACAATAGTACAATAACTTTTATGTTGAGTTCTTTCGCAGGTTTTTATTAAAAAACAACACCACCATTTTTGTTTTTCTTATATATATTGTAACCTCTTTTTAATCTTGTTGAGAACTGTCAGTGTTGACATTACAAAAAAACAATAGAAACTATATATGGTCGGATACACAATACTTAATATTTAACATCCTCCAACGCCAAAAAGAACTAAGATGTATCCGTAATAAACAAATTTTTTTTTTTTTTTGGTTTTGCTACTTGCCTCTAGAGGGCGTTTTACACAAAATTAAATGCGCCATCCAGCGAACAGTAGTGAACACACAAACGAGTTTATTCTACCTATCACTAGATGTCCTAACTAAATATTATAAACAATAATAATTATTGATATATCCATAAACAACAGTATTTATAGTTTTATCTTGTACATTTTATTTATTACTATGTTTGTCACTAAAATTACTAAATATCTCGACTTTCAAAAATAAATTGAATAATTATGTATGTTATTAATAATAATTATTCTATTTCAAAGCAGAATTACGTATAAATATCGTATTTCCTAGGCATTTTTACCATTCTACCGGAACGAGTAGATTTCTGAGGTCTCTCAAGCACTTCAGACGATGAATGTTTGTCGTGTTTTTGTTCCTCTACATTATTTTCAAAATTATAACAAATTGGACTTTGACTCGCCTCATTTATAAATGGATCATTGTCACCTGTCCGATTGGAGACTTCCAGTTTAAACAGCCTCTGGATTGGACGAACCTTGGTGCCCATGGCAGTTTTCACTTGAGCTGTTCTTTCGATTCCGTCTTTGCCTGTAAACAAATCTAAAACAATGCCTAATGGCCATCTTAATCTCTTCTCATCGGTTTCTATCAAGACAATGTCGCCTATGTTTATAATATCTTTTGTTTCTTTTCCTTTTTGGACCAATAAAGTGAGATATTCATTTTTGAAACGAAGTTTGAATTGTTCTCGAAGTTCTTGTAAATATTTATGCCGTTTATTCAGACTGTTAACATCTATGCAATCAAAATCAGTCATGTCAGTGTTATATGCGGGCTGGATGAAATGTGCTGGGGTAAGCGGCTCTAGACAGTCACCCTTGTCTTCGTTTATATATGTAAGGGGCCGGCCATTCATTATCGCCTCACATTCACATAATATAGTTTCAAGTTCCTCATATGACACTGACGCTTTACCTAAGATACGCCGCAGAAGATCTTTCATAATCCGTATCAGTCGCTCCCAATAACCGCCCCACCAAGCTGCAGTCGGTGCGTTCATCTTCCATGACATGCGTCGAATGGTGGAGTTACGGTGTACCTCCTCCCAATCTAGAGAAGAAATCAAATTTTTAGTACCACAAAAATTTGTGCCTTGATCAGACATAATTAAATCTGCGCGGCCTCTACGCGCTACGAATCGTCTCATTGTCATAATAAAGGCCTCCGTAGAAAGTGATCTAGTTAATTCTAAGTGCACTGCACGATACACTGCACAGGTGTACAGTACGATCCAACACTTCTCGCCGTTACGCAGAAATAATGGGCCTGCTAGATCGACGCCAGTCGTTTGAAAAGGCGCGGAGCAGTTAGTGCGTTCTGGTGGTAGTGGCGCTGTCGGTGCCTGTGTAGCTTTTGCTCTATAACGTCTACAAATAACACATGCAGAGATTACTGACTTTACCAATCGACGTATACCGATGATCCAAAACCTCGCCCGTATATCTATAATGAGCTGATTAGCCCCTACATGCTGTAGATGTTCATGTCGCTGTCTCACCATAGCTGTAACTACTGGATTCTTAGCCCACAACAGATAAGGCGCCTTGGTGGTCTCTGGAAAGTCTGATATGGTAAGTTTGGTTTTGATTCTTAATAATCCCTCTTTATCTATGTACTGTGTTAAATGTTCACTCCTTTTTCCATTAATTTCAATGTTTTCCTTTTGTATCAATTTGATCACAGTTTTTTCTGCCTTACTATATTCACTATAAGTTATTTCTCCTTTCCTTTTATTTTGTGAATGCCGCGTATTATATATAAATCTTAACATCCACGCTACCATCCTAATGATTTTTGAATATTTAGAAAAATACTGTATTTTATTTAGCAGACTTTCATCACAACATACTTGTGCATTACATACGGTTTTCTTAGTTTCCAGGTGTACCTGCAGCTCGTCCACTGTGAAGTCGGACTGCGGCCACTGTTCGGGTTCCAGACGCAGCCACGTCGGTCCCTCCCACCAGCGGGTCTCGAGTAGGGTTCTCGCGTTGCAGCCTCTGGACGCTAGGTCGGCCCAGTTGTGTTCACCTGAAATATGTCGCCAATTGTTTATATTAGTATGTTGTCTAATTTCTTTTATTCTATTTCCTACAAATGTGTTTAGAGGTAATTCACGTTTAATCCAGCATAAAGTAACAGCGGAATCTGTCCAGCAGTATACTGGACAATTTTCTAAATTAAGATTTTCTCTGGCTTGTGTGAGTAGTCTTGCACCTATCAATGCAGCTAATAGTTCCAGTCTGGGAATACTTATCCTTTTGGGTGGTGTGACACGTGATTTGGCTGAAACCAGTTGTGTGGTTACTTTATCTTTTCCAGCCCGTAGTAACACACCTGCAGCATACCCATCCTTGCTAGCGTCACAAAATAAATGTAAACTTACCTCACACTCTCTCATAATATTTTCAGTTAATCTTCTTGGTATTTTACATTCTTTTAAACAATTAATGTGTTGATACCAATCATGGAATCTTTTCATCAAATCAGTATCCAGCTGAATATCCCATGATAGATCTCGTTTCCAAGCTTCTTGCAAAATAAGTTTTGGTATCAACATTATTGCTGAAGTATATCCAATCGGGTCAAAAATCTTTTGTGTAAGTGACAACAACTCTCTTTTTGTAAGATGTTGTACATCTTCTGGAGCAGGCAAGTTTCCCATGCTACAGTACAGCTGATCAGATGAGGTATCCCAATTGAGACCTAGTACTGGTATTATATCCTTACCTGATTCGTTTATTTTCAGCGGTGATGTCACCCACATACGTAAATTGAATTTCGCCTCACTCATGATCTGCTTGGATTCTTTCATAAATTTTATTGTTTCTTTTTCAGTGTTTAAACTTGTTAAACAATTATCTACATACCAAGATTTTTTCAGAAGCTGTGCAGTCTGTTGACATTCTCCTGTCACATTGTTGAGGTAATGTATAAGTGTGGCAGACAGTAAAAATGGGCTACATGTCAATCCGAATACTACCCTACAATGTCTGTATACCACCCTACTGTTACAATCCTCGTTTTCCCACCATAAAAACTTTAAATAATCTCTATCAGTTGTAGGAATGCTAATTTGAAGGAATGCTTTTTGTATATCTGCTGTAATACCAATTGCCCCTGTTCTAAAGCCGATAAGTAAGTTGGGAATAACATCAATTAAATTGGTACCTTTTTCCAAGCAAGAATTCAGACTTAGTCCATTTTTATCTTTGGCCGATGCATCAAATACTGGTCTGATTGAACTGGTCAGGCTAGACTCTTTAAAAACAGCCCTATGTGCTAGGTAATGACCTGTATCATGATCTACTTGTGATGGTGGCACCTTTTCTATAATACCTTTTTGATGCCATTCCTGAAAAACTTCATGATACTCTTTGAATCTACCTCCTGATATTAGCTTTCGAGTAGTTGAATCAAGCCTTTGTTTTGCTCTTTCATAGTTAGATAATAAATCTTCAAATCCTACTTTAAAGGGAAGTTGAACTTCATACCTGTTTTCTTCATTGATCTTCACTGTTTCTTTGAATGCTGCAAGCACCTCCTCTGCGACTGTGGCCTTTGATTTTGTCTCCGCTGGATCCTGGATGCCTAATGTTTCTAAATCCCAGTAACCTGTCAACTCAGAACAAAACATAGAGATTGTCATATTACTTAAAGCACCTACTTGTCTGCCCTGTAGTGTCCAGCCTAACTTTGTCTTTATGGCTACTAGTCCATTTTGTAATTGAATTATTGTGCCAGTCATCAGAAGACCTGAGAAATCCGCCCCAATCAATAACCCAATATCAGTACTATCACCTTTGTCAGTCAGAGATATTTTATGTGACTTTAACAAATTACAAATAACAGTATCATTTGAATTGAATCTAGGAACATTAGTACAAACACATGAGCGCCCTAGCGCTTCCAGACTAATTTTGAAACTATTATCTAAACTTCTTATTTCTAAGTTATACACTTTATGAAGCTGAGAATTTGTCTGCACTCCGCCAAACAGGCTGTGGGTAAGTACTTCTTCTTTTATTGCTGGTATTTGGAGTTTCTCAATGATGTCCTGCTTAATGTAGGTTTTCTGTGAACCACTGTCATACAGTGCACGAACACGAAGCTTTATGTCCTTGTGTTGTATCTCAACTATTACAGTCTGAAGAAGTGTGGTTCCTTGTATAGTAGATGTTGCAGCCGTTGTTTTCTTTTCTGCCATTGGTGACTCGTTGCTATTATTGTTTGGTGTTGGTTTATTTGTCATACACAACACTGTTGAATGCCTTTTATTACAGATCAGACACTTAATTGAAGCTCTGCAATTTTTCCAGAAATGTCCTTTTCTCAGACAGATTGTGCAGGCCTTTTTCTTCATTATTATTTCTTTGCGCTGATCTACCGATAACTTTTGTACTTTATAGCACTCAATACTGCTATGTCCTTCTTTGTCACACCATAAACAAACAGTTTTTGATTCTTCTTTCACCGTTGCAGCAAGGCAATTTGCCGTTGGCGTTTCTTTCTTATTATTTGTGGCATGGTTTTCCGAAAATGTATTAGCCATTTTTATCCTTTGTTCATTTTCAACCTCTTTTTGTATAAATGTCAATAGATTGTTCAATTCTTCTTCTATATTGACATTACTCTTTGTTCTTTGCCAGGTCTTTAATATTTCTTGAGGAAGAGATGACTCTACTAGCGGTAATAGGAAAGCAGCATGGTTTTTTGTGACGCCAAGTGTCTCCAATGCTCTTAAGTGTGCACTTAATTTGTCATATAGTATGGCCAATTCAATTCCATCGCCACTCACTTTTTGTAGCACTAATGCCAATAGCTCTCTTACATATACTTGAATTTGTAAATCTTCTCGCCCATATCGAGACTTCAGGTGCTCTATACACTTTGGATAATTTTCAGCAGTAATAGGGTAACTCTCTACTAGTGATTTAGCCTCCGAGTCGATGGTCATTGCTTGCACCAAGTACACAAACTTTTCTCCAGTAGCTATATTCCCTTCATGAATTTTTCTGAATTGGCTCCAAAATGGCATCCAGCTTTTTAATTGCCCGTCGAATTTTGGAATGTCTATTTTTGGCAATTTCATTTGTGTGCTTCCTTTATTTTCTGAGCCCGTTATTAGCCCCATTTCGCTTTTTATTTTCAGCCATCTTAGCGTGTACTTTTCGCATTCTTCCAAATCCGTCAAAATCATGGATTCTTTAAAGTCATCTTTTTTCAATATTTCTGATTGGACTTGTACATTTATTTCCTCCAATTTTTCGTAAATCTTTCCAAGGTTCTCCATTAAGATTTGTTTATTTTCCCCTTGGTCTATTTGCTCGCTCAATTTTTTCACGTTTTTTGTGAACTGTGTTCGGAGCGCCGCACGTAATCTTTGGTGTTGTTCCATCTTATTATTTCTTGATCACGGTCGCCATATATTGTTTTTCTTCGCTACAATAGTACAATAACTTTTATGTTGAGTTCTTTCGCAGGTTTTTATTAAAAAACAACACCACCATTTTTGTTTTTCTTATATATATTGTAACCTCTTTTTAATCTTGTTGAGAACTGTCAGTGTTGACCAGTGTTGCCAGTGCAAGATAGTCAAATATAACATGAAACAGCTCAAAAAGTAACATTTTCACGGGAAAAGTAACATTACCTTATTAAGCGGAAAACGACACGATACTTTATTATGGCACTATAATACACAAAAACTAAAATAAGTTCCCTGTTCTATTTCTTAAACTGCGAGAAAATCGTAATAATTGTTGATCGAATAATCGACAGGGGTTGCTAAAAAAGAAAAAACGTACAAATAATAATATGTGTGTATGTGTGTAATTTAGTCGTTTTTAGTCTTTCAATATAAGCGACCTACCCAAATGTCCTTTCTTTGGTAGTTCGTCGTTTCGTTGAGCTCCTTGAGTTAAAAGTCGAGCTACACGATAACAGACAAATGCTTGCACTGACTGGACAGGTCCACTCAAATCTGTATGGTTCTTTCTTCAAAAGACCATCTCAGACACTAATCTGCATAGTTCTCACGTGAGTTGACCAAGATTGTCTGGACTTTAAAAGAGACTATGACCTCTGAGTTTGTTTTGGCTGTTTCTTCTCAGAGTAGTCAGGTACGAAACACCGGCCCCATCTAGTTTTAAAAAAATAACGTGTAAAAGTGTTTGAGAAAACCTACTTACTGAATAAATATCATTTATCAATATTGCAACTTACTTTGTCATCAATGAATATGAGAAAGAAACGTCGGTTGACTAGCAATGGCTATGGAGAAAGCTAATTTTGCTAAGTAAGCAGGATGAAAGATTGAGAAATACACGCGAATAAGTGAGTATGCGGTACATACAACGAAGTGACAGATTTTTGCACGGACGTCCGATGCGTTCAGTTTCACGATATTTTTTTGTTTGCCTTATAAGTAACACAAAAATAACATTTTGAGTCGTGTAACATGGAGGTAACATTAGAGGGTCAAAAGTAACGTAAAATGTTACAAAAGTAACATTCTGGCAACGCTGGTGTTGACATTACAAAAAAACAATAGAAACTATATATGGTCGGATACACAATACTTAATATTTAACATATGTGATATGATAACCAATCTCAACCTCTACAGTGGAAAAATCCGTAAAGAAATGTGATGCTAAACATCTAGATATTTTTGGCACGGAACGCACGTTTATGTTTTGACAATTGTAGTGTTACTACGTAATTTATTTACCACCCTCTGTGGGTAAATATAAAAAGCAATTGGACTGACGCTCAATTAAAAGAAAAACTTCTTCTTTTTTTTTTAGCAAAAAGTAGCTATCTGAATTGAATCCAGACATTTTGTAAAGTCTTTATATATTTCACATTCATAAGATTTTATGGATGTGAATTTTGAATCGAAATGTTAACATGATTAATTCAAGAAGAATAATGAACAATTTTTCGTAAGCCTTGTGCAGTTACACTAGTATAGTCTATTTACATTATGTACATCATACATACAAAACGCACGCCTTTTTCTCATGAGGTGAGGCAGACACTACAAAGCACCACCTGTCATAGCTATTTGTAGATTTTGAGTTAAGGATTGAAAATCCCATTTTTGTGTAAGCAAAATCTCTGAAAATGGACGACTAAAACAAGGACTTCTGCTTACCAGCTTCCAAATGACATTCGGCAAAGTAAAATTCCAGTGCTGGCAGCCCTAAACCCGTATACGAACGAAACGTCAAATTGTTATTTCATAGAATCGGCGATAATTTTAAAATACACGTTATCTAGACTATAAAACACTAGACAAGCGTTTAATTATAGACTTATCTGTTTTATTTACTGAGTGGATCCACTACACGTGGATAAAGTGCACGTCAGATATAACCTACAGTATTTTATCTCATTCGGTTCGGTTCAAAGGTGTGCGCAACGCGAAACTTTCGCGTGATAAAACTTTGTTCGGGGTTTAAAAATCGAGTAAACAAATCAAAATTCTTTCGTGAAGTTACGGGTACATTGATGTGAGTACCTAACTTTAAGTTGTTCTTTTTTTAAACGATAAAAAAATCAATTTTATAGAATGAGTAAAGAAGGAAAATGTTTTGTTTTTTCTTTAGAATAATGAATGAAAACTCAAGAATTTATTACTGAATGCTTTTAGCGCAAGCTTCCTTTGATTGTATGATTAACAATAATCTAAAAGTTTTCAAAACAAAATGTCAGCTGATCATTTGTTTACATTTTTCATGACTTGACACCCTTATCCTCCTCAGAACTGAAGTCCCGTATAGGGGACAATTTTTCGAGTGTCGCCTCCTTGTGGCGAATGAGTTAAATTTTAACATAATAATGACATGAACTTGCTAACAGATGGCGCTTTTACCAAATCCTAAATCTAAGCAACTAGCGATCTCGGTGTTTTTGTTTTGACGGATTGAATGCGCGCGTGAATTAACAGGTGTAAAAATGGCGGCACGAGGTAAGTTTTTTTTTGTTTTTAAATAAATTAGCGCACTTAGTTTGTAAAATCTGTGTGTATTGTGTTATTTAGAGTATATGAGATTTAGGAAACACTTTTTGTTTGTGTTTTGTCAAATAATTTGATTGTATGGTTTCCTTACGTACGTTGGTCCCTTATAGGGGACTCTGGGTTCTGGTCCTTATGTTTTTTTATTATTTGTTGTACTATTCTGGTATATTTCTAATGCAATATTTATTTACAGGATTACATGACGAGGACATAGCGACAGTTCTGGAATTCAATGGTAACGACTCCATCATTGATGGCTTTTCTGATGATGATGACGACCCCGTATTGGCTTGTACTCATGAACCAACATCGCAAGAAGGTGAAAGAAGTAGTTCCAGTGAATATTCAAGTGACGACGAAGTGCCATTATCCACATTTGCAGCTACAGAGCCTTTTCAGGCTACAAATCGTCGAGTATATTGGAAGCACCAAGACAATTTTGCACCGTCTCCCTCAGGAGTTTTTTGTCAACCTCTAGCCAGCACTCGGGTCAGAGTATTGCAAACACCATATGCATACTTTACCAGATATATTCCTGAAAGAATATACGAAACATTCAGCGTCTGTTGCAATCAAACCTATTTGATACAAACAGGTAAGAACCTAGGCACTACAAAAGACGAAATAAAAATCTTCTTCGGTATATGTTTCGCGATGAGCTATTTGCGATTGCCAAGAATTAAGATGTACTAGATGGCTAAGACTAGAATCCCAATGATAGCTGATCGAATGACCAGGGAGGGTAGATATGCTGGATAGAGTAATGAGTTTTTATAGAAACAGCGCACGAACCAAGAAATGGACTGTTCGTCTAATTTTTCATTTTTTTGATTTTGCTGCGGCTGCTGGATGGTTAGTCTACAGAAAAGGGGCTCAACTGTTAGAGACTCCTAAAAAAGACACTCTAGACTACCTAGACTTCAAAGCAGACATAGCAAATTCATTGCTTTACTTCACTTCATCTCGAGAACAAATACAAATGTATGAAGAAGCAGATACTTCAGCTGAAACACCACAGGCATCTACCAGCCGTAAAAGGAAATATGTGCCTCAGCCCCCTTTGCAGCTAAGGACTGCCATGGCGGGACATTTGCCAATGATAGCCGAGTCTGGGGATCACAGATGCCGCTTGCCAGGTTGCAAAGAAAGAAAGCAAGGGTATATTGCTCAACTTGCAATATGCATCTGTGTTTGGTGGTAGGGCGAAACTGCTACAAGCAGTACCACGAAAATATTGGCCTTTAAGAGATATAATTATGCTAACCACTTTTCTTCTTATTTTTTAATAGTTATGTTAATAAACATTGATTATCTTGTATGATTTTTCAGTTTCATTACCAACCTTTTTTATAACATGTAAACCGACTGTCCCCTATACGGGACACGCAATAAAAAAAAAAGTATAAATACTAAAATCATCAAACACTCTCATTTTGCTTCTTTGTGGGTCTCTAAGTAAGCCTGAAATATTTTTATCCAAGTAACATTCAAAATAATACCTCAGGACTGAGGAGGTTATTGTTTATTTTAACATAACACACACACAGTCACTTAATAATTATGATTACTTTTATTATTTGTTTCTCGATTACTTATCTGATGAAATGTGTTTACAATGTGTAATTTTGAAGAGTAAACACAGTTGTTTTGTAAATTTTATTATTAAGTACTTACTTAGCTCATTTACCTTCTAACTTCTCCCTTAATTGGTTTACCAATTTTGATAGTTAGCCTGTACTGTCACATTGTGTATAGGATTCCTATTCCATTCATCAGTCCAGTGTTGCGATGTATGCATCATCATCATAATCTTTTCAGCCCAGAATCATCCATTGTTGGGTATAAGGCTCCCTTTTCTACTAACATTTTTCTCTGTTCTGTGAGTCCCTTACCCATGTATTTCCTGAGATTTTGACGATAATGTCAACCCAACACGCTTAAATAATACATAGCATAAGCAGCCTATAATGTTCCCACTGCTGGGACCTGGGACACATGCCTCCTCTCTATGAGAGGGAATGGGCTATAATCCACCACGTGGACCCAGTGCGGGTTGATAGAGGTCATTTTAGGACATGGTTTTAGGTTTTCTCTCGATGTTTTCCTTCACTGTTTTTAGAGTGCCTGCCTCGGTTCGAACCCACGACTTAGGCCCTGTGCCCACTATGTCGTGACGACAGATAATCGTGTAGTTTTAAGTGTATGGCTTGCATGCATGGCATGGCTTATGTGTTTAAATTGAGGTGTTCACTTCCGGCCCGCATCTATGTTCGTCAGTGTTGCCATGGTTAGTCATGTTAAAGTCATGGCAGAGATTGGCGAACAGTATTCATTACGTGGGGTGTAGGTGTTATTATTATTTTCTTCATATTTATTCAACTGGCCTGACTGGCATCACCTTCACTTTGGGCCCTACAGAATACCAGCGCTGTGACGTTTTTTTAATGTTACAGCACCATGCTGAGATAGGAGCCTTTTGGCCTCATACAGGACGAGTTTCGTTTCTTTTAATTCTAATATTTATTTGTAAGTTTTAAATACTGATAATTTTGATATGTTTTGTCCTGTAGGGGCTAATAAATGCTTTCTCTTTCTTTCACTTAAAGGATGACGCCGCGTTTACTGTCGTCCACGACATTTGCCAAACCAACGATAAATAATCGACATGACATTGTGGGAATGGGGCCACCACTGCTCTAAAAATAAATAATCAACCTTAAATATTTCCACTGCTGGGACAGGCCTCCTCTCTATGAGAGGGAATGGGCTGTAATCCACCACGCGGGCCCAGTGCGGTTTGGTAGATGTCACATCAACATCATCTCCCTAGTCTTTTCCCAACTCTGCCGGGGGTCGGCTTCCAGTCTAACCGGATGCAGCTGAACCTCCACATGATATATGGTGATAAGTGATACGCAATTTGCGCACTGGATTAGTGTAACATGGATCGAAGTTTTTGCGAGTATGGGACCTCAGTCTGCACTTATACATATTGTCAGGATATCTTCCTAGTCCGGGAGGTACTGTTGCAAATAAAAAAGTCATAGTAACCCGGCTGATATTGTCATTGAAGGTTGATCTTATATTACCAATAAGTAAACCAACCGTGTTACGCTCCAACCTCAGACTCAGGTGAAGAAGAAATAGAAAAATTCTACAACGATATCAAAACAGCCTTAGAGATGAGTGAAGGAACGCCAAAGTCGGACAGCCGCTAAGCCACGAAAGCCTAGTAATGGGAAGTTACGGATACGGAGCTCGCAATGATAGAGGCAAAAAATTAGTACAATTTGCTCATGAACAAAGACTGTCAATAATGAACACATACTTCAAGAAAAAACCCAGTCGAAGATGGACGTGGATCTCACCGGATCAGAAAACGAAAAATGAAATAGACTTTGTGATGTGCAATAAGACCAAATCCATAACAAATATTGAAATTCAGAATAAAATAAGTTTCCCATCGGACCACAGACCAGTGAGAGCTACACTAAAACTAAAAGATCTAAAACTAAATAGAAAAAAAATTAAACCTGATCCAGAAACACTAAAAATAGACGACGAAGTTACCGCGTACAACGAGAACCTGAAAGAAAACTTAGACTCAAGCATACTTTCATCCATGACTGACATACAGAAATACTACGACATCCTTGAAAACACAATCAGGAAAAGCCTCAGAATAAGTAATCCAACAAACAATACAGAAGGAAAACACAAAATCCTAAGCAAAAATACAATAAAGCTGATACAGGAAAGAACGGACCTTATGACAACTCAAAATAGAAATAAAACAACAAAGACTCGTCTAACAAAACTTTTCAAGGAAACCAACAGAGCGATCAGACAAGACTACAAAAATCATAGAAACAGAATTATAGAAAAGAACCTTAACAGATACAGGAGCTCAAAACGGGCATTTAAGGAACTCAACCGGCACAAAGAATGGATTCAAAAACTAAAGCAAAACAACAAGGAAACAAGAAATAGAAAAGAAATAATTAACTGTGCAACCAATTTCTACAGAGACCTTTACAAAAAACAAGACGGACATATAACAGAACCAGATGAAGAACAAAACATAAAGGAAACAGACGAAGAGCCAACTACACCAAAAGACCAAGAGGAAGTACCGCTGTTCACAGACCAAGAAGTAGTAAGACCGCTGAAAAAACTCAAAACAGACAAGAGTCCAGGTCCGGACAACATAAGAGCTGAAGCCCTTGTAACAGGCGCATCTTCACTGCTCAAGTATATTACCTTACTCTTCAACTTGGTACTACACCAGGAAAAGATTCCCAAACAGTGGAGCAGCTCGGAGATCGTACTTCTTTACAAGAAAGGTGACCCTCTGGACATCTGAAACTATAGACCAATTAGCTTGCTTTCGACAATGTACAAACTGTTTACATCATTACTTCAATACAGACTAGCGCCCCAAATAGACAGCAACCAACCGAAGGAACAGGCAGGCTTCCGGTCAGGCTTCTCAACCACTGATCATATTCATACTGTAGAGCAACTTATCGAAAAATATAAAGAATTCAACCAACCATTATACATTGCATTTGTAGACTACAGCAAAGCTTTCGACAGTATTTCACACGATTCAATTTGGAGAGCACTACATTCGATCAACATACAGACAAAGTACATAAGAATCATAAAAAAATATATATGCAAACAGCGAAAGCAGAGTAAGACTCGAGGACACAGGAGAAGTAATAAAAATAGAAAGAGGAGTCAGACAGGGCGACCCTCTATCAACAAAACTGTTTATCGCCGTCTTAGAAGATATATTTCGAAAACTAAATTGGTCAAGGACAGGAGTAAAGATAAACAACGCTCGCCTCAGTCACTTAAGGTTTGCAGATGATATTACACTCTTTGCCGAAACAACTGCAGAATGAAACGAATGCTACAATCGCTAAATGACGAAAGCGAAAAGGTAGGGCTTCAGATGAATGCTACAAAAACTAAAATTATGACAAATAGTAACACCACACCAATTGAAGTTGAAGGAAAAACTATTGACTATGCAGAAAGCTACATTTACCTGGGCAAACAAATATCATTTAACAAAAACAGCAACGAGCAAGAAGTAGATAGAAGAGCCAATATAGCATGGAAAAAATATTGGTCACAAAAAGAAATTGTAAAAGGAAACTACAGCCTTAAACTAAAAAAACCGGCCAAGAGCGTGTCGGGCCACGCTCACTGTAGGGTTCCGTAGCTTCCCAGACCATTAAAAATACCAACATTTTTCGTCAGCAAAAATAACTTTGTTTTTCATAGTATTTGTATGAAAAACAAAGTTATCATTTGCGTTTTTTTGAAAAAGTGCTATATAACTCAAAAACTATTCAACTCATCAAGTTGAAAATAATTTTCCTAGAAAGTTCATATAAAGGTCTACTTCTGTGATTTTTTTCATATTTTTTAAACTTATGGTTCAAAAGTTAGAGGGGGGGGGGACACATTGTTTTTGACTTTCGGAGCGATTATTTCCTAAAATATTAATATTATCAAAAAATGATTTTAGAAAACCCCTATTCATTTTTAAATACCTATCCAACAATATATCACACGTCAGGGTCAAAATTAAAAAAAAAATCGCTCCCCACTTTACGTCTGGGGGAGGTACCCTAATAAAAATGTTTTTTTAAATTTTTATTTTTGCACTTTGTCGGCATGATTGATATACATATTGGTGCCAAATTTCAGCTTTCTGGTGCTAACGGTCACTGAGATTATCCGCGGACAGACAGACAGACAGCCAGACAGACAGACAGACAGACATGGCGAAACTATAAGGGTTCCGTTTTTTGCCATTTGGCTACGGAACCCTAAAAAGATAGTGCTAGACACCTGCATTCTACCATGTCTCACATATGGATGCCAAACCCGGACATTTACTAAGAGGATAGCAAATAAAATAAACTCATGCCAACATGCAATGGAAAGAAGTATTTTAAAACTAAGAAAGATCCAAAAGGTTAGAAATAATAATAATAATAATATTCCACAACTATCACACAACGCCATCTAGTCCCAAGCTAAGCAGAGCTTGTGTTATGGGTACTAGACAACTGATAAACATACTTATATATTTCTAAATACATACTTATTATAGATAAATTACACCCAGACATAGAACAAATGATCGTGCTCATCACACAAACATTTGATTCGATTTGACATTTGATTTCGTTACAAAAAAGAACAAACTAATACAACTAACTTATTAATAAGGATAGATACTAATAAAACTAACAAATAAGTTTATAAGATATGAAATATAATGAGCTTAACCTTTTGGACGCCATTGTCACATATACGTGACAAGCAAGCGCGTGCCCTGTACGCCAAACATCACAAATATGTGACAAAATAGTAGATGAAATTGTGGCTTGGCGTGGAGGGCACTCGCGAGAGTTTATGCTGTGGCGGTCAAAAGGTTAAAAAAATCGTCAGCTGCATGGTGGAGGGGGGATTTTGCGTCAGCAGTCTGCGTAATAGGGGTCTGATGAAAAACTAAAGCAATCTACCACCAAGTACAGAGTGTGTGATAGATTGAAACGATGATGATGATGATTAGTCCCGCTGCGGAGTTAGCCAGCCATGCCCTTGCCACTTCATTCTGCAAATTGTAACGATAAATCAACTAAATCCTCTTTTCTTCCACAGCGCCACGATGCCTCAAACCTATGACACGATCATTGTGGGCATGGGAGCCGCAGGTTGTACAGCGGCTTCCACTCTTGCGCAGGCTGGTAAGAAGGTTCTAGCGCTGGAAGCCATGGACCGAGTCGGCGGCAGGGTCAATACTGTGCCATTTGGCGATGGAGTCGTCGAGTTGGGGGCTGAATGGTGAGTTCCGTGACCCTTTTTTGTCTTGTTTGGAAACCTTAGTTATGCAGTATGTTAGCAGACTCATCACGAAGCCGTCAACCAAGCATTCTGTACATCAAACTAAGTCCGTCTGCTTATAAAAACTTCCATAAGTACCAGGTTTAAACCAGAACTAAAAGGTCTAGGTTTGGTACGGTACTAACGTTAGTTCTTTCATTCGTATTACAAATCGAAGACCAACAAAGGACTAACTAGTACCAAAGAAAGTCTCTGGTCTTAACATTTTCCACAGATTATAAGCAACAAAATATTTAAACTGTTCATTCATTCGTTCATACGAGTAGTTCTATGCGCCGTTCCTTTTTACAAAATGTTGTAACGTAAATATTAAAGAAAAAATATTTCATAAATTTTTATTTGTAGTGATAAAATATAAAGTTTTGTTATTTAAAGGTATTTAAATATTCCGACTTGTATTTTTTTTTGAATGCATGTTCATAATTCAATTGTTCTGGTTTGGAACAACTATCGAGCTAGCGCGTATAACGGAGTGAACTGGGCAGCGCGCGTATTTCGAGTAAGATATCGAAATAATTTTTTTCAGTTTCCTGAGATTAGCGCGTTCAAACAAACTCTTCAGTTTTATAATAATAGTATAGATTAAAAATTTAATAAACCCCCGACACATAGAGTCATAATTTCAAGTTCTTTTCTCAAACTACATACATGGAAGGCAGCTGTCGAAGTGACGTCAGACCTTCGAATGCTACGCAAAGGCCTTAAAAATGTAGCAGTGCGTATTATGTTTATGTCCCAAATCACAAATCTTCGTAAGACATAATCCACTCCACACGCCGAGTTTCGGAGGCCCCTATTGATAATCGCGTTGATAAGTAAGGTCACAAACAAATTGCATGACTCGTCAGATCAGATTCCTTACAAATGCTAAGCTTCTTTACCGAATACCTACCAATATAGCCCATTTCTAAAATTTTTTGCCAAATAATTTGATTTGTTGCAATACATTAAGTCTGATGCTCCAAGGTAGCCCGCGAAATTCAAATTTTCTTACGTTTGTTTGCAATTTGCAGGGCAAAGTTCATAAAAGTCGAGGAACGACTTTGAAAAAATCGTTCGTTGACTTCGTCTTATGAACTTGGAGGGTTGTATTGATGATTCTGATGATTATAATTCTGTAACTACATACGTGTTACAATCGCGAACAATATTTTCATCGACATACAACTTAGCACTGCCCTGCAAATTGCAAAAAACGTAAGAACGTTCGAATTTCGCGGGCTACCGTGACACTTTCACCAAGGCGACTACTTACTTACATGAGCTAAACACGTGTTTTATAATGCCTAAAAGTATATCATTCACGGCAATAAACAAAACCAGAAAAATATTTGATATTCTTCAGGATATATGCTAGTATGATAGTGTTTTGAAAACATAATACAATTAATATTACTTGATAAAAAAAAATCACGAACTTATCTCTAAAAATTTCAAAGGTCAAAGTGCCAACTTTGACCCCCAGTTTTTTTAAACAAGCGTTTTTTTAAATAGGTACTTATTTTTAAACTTATAACTTTAAGTACTTACTTAAAATAGGTATCTTAATGACCCTCGTACTATTCAATGCGTCCATCAGCACAATGTTTTGAGTACGTTACACTGAGTTCTACCACAAAACATGATTTTTCACCCGAAAAAAGAAGTAATTTCCCAGTAATCATTTTTGCGTAAAGTTACTCAGTTTGATGTACAGAATGCTTGGTTGGCGGAATCGTAAAGGGTCCATCTATACCCGATGGTGTCGATTCTATTGTGCACAAACTAAACTTAATTTAGGCTATTGCTATCTTTTACTAAAAGGCAGTGCGAGAAAAGGACGCCTATAGCTATGAACTAAGTTAGAGATATCAAACTAGTTTATGCCTTGCGCTTCACCGTGTTTTTAGTCGACATGTTTTTACGTGCACCCTTCATTTGTAGACAGCTCTAAATTACGTTCTTCTCTTTTTCGTTATAGAAGAGAGAAAAAGATAGCAATAGCCTAAATAAGTTAGAGATGTCAAACTAGTTTATGCCTTGCGCTTCACAGTGTTTTTAGTCGACATGTTTTTATTTGCACTCTTCTCGTTTTATTAGAGAGAAAAAGATAGCAAAAGCCTAAATTAAATTTAGTTTGTGCTGAACAGAATCAACACGAATATCTAACTACTATCTTCTTCAACAGGATCCACGGCCAACATCCCTCCAGGGTCTACGACTTGGCGATACAGAACAACGTCTCCATCTTACCCCAAGACCTGAGCTTCGACGTCTACCGGTCTGACGGCAGTTCGGGTGATAAAGTCCTGTTGAATGAGCTGATGACCTTCAGTTTGGGGGTTGTGGATGATCCTCCTGAGGTGCCAGAACCGCTGGGGCAGTATATCACTAGGCGGTGAGTGGGATTTTTCTTTTACTTGATTAGGGCGAAGCCAAGGGTTATGATTTTCGCAGTCTATGTTCGAAAGAGATACCGTGGCCCCGGAACATTAAGGTCGAGGAAGGTACATGGATCGGTTTTAGTCAGTAAAAGTCTGACACTCCCTCCCGCTCAGCCCAGAGTGGTTGAAGTCATTTCACAAATTTCCCATCCGGAAAAAAAGGCTATCTATGTATGATCTGTTTTTATTTTTTGCGACAAGCCCGCCACACAATAGGCTAGTTTCCACTATCAATAAATTGCAAAACTAATTAGTCCGTCAGTTAGAGTATTGAAAATAATGGAAACGTATTTTTTGTTTTTGTAAATCACTGAGTACTGACAAAGATAAAACGCATCAAAACTCGGGAGTGGGGGCTCGTGACGTCACAACACAACGCACTAAAAACTATAGCACGGCGTGACGTATTGCGAATTTTAAAAGCGTCGTATCTTCGTCAATTTTGGTTTATGTAACAAAAGAAAAAATACGTGTCAAATATTTTTTTATAATCTAACTGACGGACTATTTAGTTTGTTTTAGGACACAAGCCTATTCCCAAACCACTGTAACTCCTGAACGCCAGAATCAACAGTGGCCAAAACAGCGCCGATACAATGAAGCTCGACGAAGTCCCAGAGAATGAATTTAACTGTCTTGGATCCCGCAACGAAATTAATCAGAAAGTATAGCGGAGGAGTAGGAAAAAACCGTAATTTCCAATTCCCTCTCGTATGTACACGTACTTACTATCTTCTGCCAGCGATTACGCCCGCGTGAAGTTTGATAGGTAATTGTCTCATGCGGTCTTATTAACGGGATAAAAAGTATCTTATGTGTTAATCCAGGTTATGATCTATCTGTGTGCAAAATTTCATCCAAATCCGTTCTGTAGTTTTTGCGTGAATGAGTAACAAAGATCCGCCATACCTCCATATGTCCATACTCACAAAATTTCGCATTTGTAAAATTAGTGGGATGTTTGTATTTATATTTACGTATGTTTTTCTATACCGCCTAACTAAACGATTCATCCGATTTTTTGATAAATAAGATGTCAATAGATTCGTTATTATGGCCCACTTTAATGCTGGAGCCACACTATCGCGAAGATTTGCGTCGCCGCGACACGACAGGCCAAAGAATTCGTTCTATCGCAAATCATCTTCGCGAATGCGAATGCCCTTCGCGCCGCCCGCTGTCGGTAAATTGCCGCACATCAAAGGGTTTTGTTGCGACAAAATTTGTGCGGTTAGCTACACTTCGCGCGCTTTAGTTGACTGTGACAAACGCCGAGCGGTTTGAAAGTGTTCGATTGAACTTGTTGAATTGTGATAGTGGAATTCATAAAAAATTATGAATCTGAACCAGTTTTAAGGAACCCGCAAGAGCCAAAGCAGAAGAAAAATCACTTGAATTACGACGCATGGGTGAGAATTAAAGCTAAAAGCAAAAATGAAATCCCTAATGCTACGGCCAGACTTGTAGACAAAGATTCGTGTTCGCGTTGTCGCGATAAAAGTTCGTGTTCGATCTATGACGAAGTGCTTGGCCACACCAAAAAAACTTCTCTACTGTCGCGATAATCTAGAACGTCGCGATAATTCATTTCGCGGAAAACATGGAAAAGGTGGTTGCGCTGTATCACATGATTCACATTCTAATAATTATTTACTGCATCTTTCCATATCCTCTCATTATTCCAATCAAGTTCAATCAAACACGTTCAAACCGCTTAAAGTATCGCAGTCAACTATAGCGCGCGAAGTGTAGCCAAACGCACGATCTTTGTCGCGACAAAACCCTTTGATGTCTGGCAATTTACCGACAGCGGCGCGAGGGGCATTCGTATTCGCGAAGGGACGAATTCTTTGGCCAGACGTGTCGCGACAATGCAAATCTTCGCGTTATCGCGATAGTGTGGCCCCAGCATTATAGATAAGGACCGACCGAAGGTTCGGTTTCGGTTTCGGTTTCGGCTAGTTTCGGCCAAAAAATCTAGTTTCGGCCACAGTTTCGGTTTCGGCCAATAATTGGCCGAACCTTCGGCCCCGCCGAAACTAGGTGTTCGTGAATTGTCACGCATCATTCGGCTTACTTTGAGTGAGTGAACGTGATTGCCAATTGTGTTTGCTAGCCAGCATGATCGTGATGATTTGAGGTTGTGGTTTTTCTCGCGCAAACATTATTAGGTAAATATTTGTTTTTACTTTTGATTAATGATGATGTATTTTATGGCATTCATTAGAGTCTTGTCCTACAGCGGAAAATAAATAGGTTGTAAGTTGTAATAGAATAGAATTCATTAGATAAAGTCGATCCGTGAACTGACGCGCGGCTGCAGCGCTGCAGTCGTGCGTTTTTTAATTATATGGATTAACCAAGCAGCGAGGCGGCCAGCGCTGTAGCGCTGGCTGCCTCGCTGCGCGGTGGCAGCGCGGCTGTAGCCGTAGCCGCGCTGCCACCACGTTGCACTTTGCGGCAAATTTGAAGGCGCCCTAAAAGATGTGTATTTGTTGTTTGTGATGTTTGTTGACCTGTGATGTTTGATTCAAACATTACTCTATTTGTTTGTAATTGTTGTTGGATTCAATTTTGTACCTGTATTCGAACCACCCCGTAAATCCGATACACAACTACCTCCGGTGATTTAACTGTTACCGTGAATGACCTTCAGTCATGTCGCATTTTTTCCCTTTAGTACGCCAGGTGCTTAGTCAATTCGGACCCGTAGTACAGTAGTACTGTACGTGAAAGTTTTCTAGTTATACTTCATTATTTACTTGAATTAATTTTCCTTTTAATAATGACTGCCATAGGTATGTTTACCTTAGTGGTTTTTGTATTTTAATCTGTAAGATATTATTTATTTATAATGACTGATTTCTTTCAGGTAAAAAATGACACAAAAAGAAAAGAATCCTATTTGCCATTTTTTTTTAAAAGCAGTATTTTATGAATTAAGAAATATTTTTGAAACAAAGGTACTTTAATTGTTGCATTTTATTTTTTAGACGTGTTTACTGTCTATATACGCGTTTAAATACAAAAGATTTAACATGCTATAATAATTTAAATAAGTTTCGGTTTCGGCCGAAACTGGGACCAAGACCGAAGGTTCGGTTTCGGTTTCGGTTTCGGCTGAAAATCCTGTTTCGGTCGGACACTAATTATAGATTACTATAAAACGCATCTTTCCATGTTTTCCACGAAATGAATTATCGCGACGTTAGTGATTTTTTTCTTTGATGTGTCCAAGCACTTCGTCATGAATCGAACACGAACTTTTATCGTGGCAACGTGAACACGAATCTTCGCCTTCACGTTTAGCCTATTAATAGCGTAGTCTAGCACTCGTAGCCGATCCATTTGTGATTACCTACACCCTATTTAGGTTGTGCAGGTCAGATAGGCAACCGCTCCATGTAAAATACTGGTATTCAGCTACAAGCGGTTAGACTGGATGCCGACCCCAACATAGTTGGGAAAAGGGTAAGCAGATGATTGATGTTATAAATATATGAATGAAAATGATTTATCGAGTAGAGTGTGAAAAACAGCTGACCAGATAATATTGATGTTATTAATGACTTGTACTGATAAACGCAGATTAGTTTTATCACTATGACTTTGAGTGCAATTACGTATCCAAATATTAATATTGACTTCTATCTAAGTAATGGAACAAAATCATAGTTGCTAACTGTGTTTCTACTTTTCTAGTTCAAAATGTTTTGTGTTCCTAAACCGAAATTGGCAAAAACACAATGGTATATTTTTTGTATGACATTCAAATACAGGGTGTTATAAACCTCATCACGAAGCCGTCAACCAAGCATTCTGTACATCAAACTAAGCAACTTTACGTAAAAATTATTGCTGGGAAACTACTTTTTTTTTGGGGGTGAAAAATCATGTTTTGTGGTAAAACTCAATGTAATGTATTAAAAAAATTGTACTGACGGATGGATGGTTGAATAGTACGAGGGTCGTAGAGGTCTTTAAAGTAAAAATCTTACAATAAATTCTTGTATTACTAAAAAAAACGACAAAAAGTTGGAACTTTGACCCCAATATCTCCGTAACTAGAAGGTTCCCAGGTATGGTGTGGAACAAACAAATGATCGCAATGATGGGGAGAACAAGTGCCTTTCGGCTTCGTTAAGAGGTTTTTTACACCCTTAAATCTCTAGCTCTTTTAACAAGTCCTTTATTACCATTTCCAGGCTAACAGACTACATCAGAACGAAGCACCCACAGCTCCTAAATGACCAGGATTTCATGGAGAACCTGTTCCAATTCCTCGACCTCATCATAGACAACTACGAGTCTTCGAACAGCTGGAACGATGTGTCTACTCAGTCTAGGTATGAAGAGCTTGGCGGAAATCAGCACATGAGTTGGCACAGGCACGGTTACAAAACGCTGTTCCAGATTTTGTTGGTGAGTACTATTCTTTTATGGTAAGAAACGAGCGTCTGGACTGGTTGATCATTATGTTTATCTGGCATACGTTCTATCTATTGACAAGGAGCATTCCACCAAAGATATTTCTTGAAGAGTACATTTCGAATGGGCGGCATTTGGCAAACGGGAAAATGTCTTTTGTCTGAAGTTATGATGAATATGACTAACTGACGAATAATCTCTACCGTCCACAGAACACATACCAGAACGGCCCCGGGTACCCGAACTTAGAGATCCTGTTGAATAAGGAGGTGTCCCAGATCACGTGGCCACAGGACCCCGCACAAGATGTCGTGGTGACCTGCAGGGACGGTACATCATATAGAGCGAAGACCGTTATTGTGACTGTGTCTTTAGGAGTGCTGAAGGAGAGGTGAGTCTTCTGGATACCTTCTTAGGGTTCAAATTGAGTCAGCCCAAAATTTTTGTGGCTCGTTGGTAAGCCGTGCTTTGTTGGTCCATGGATGATTGACCACCCTTACATACGAGTTTCCTCCGTGCCTCGGAAAGCACGTTAAGCTGTTGGTCCCGGCTGTCATTTGTACATCTTTGACAGTCGGTAGGTAGTCAGTGGCTTGAAAGTCTGAGAACTACTCTTACCAAGGGGTATCGTATTACCCAGTACTTACTGGTTTGTGGAGGTCAGATAGGCAGTCGCTCCGTGTAAAATACTGGTATTCAGCTGCATCTGGTTAGACTGGAAGCTGACCCCGATATAGTTGGGAACAAGCTAGGATGATGCTGTCGTAACTTATAATGCTGAAATGGAATTACCATGATAGGTTCTACTTACCCGAAGTAAAATGACACAAGGGTACGAAAGTCGAAGTTGAGTCGAGGGGTCTTTCGTCTTGGGTTCGATCCCCGGATAAAGCAGTGGGGGATAATCCTAAAAAAATCTAATTAGTCCGACAGTTAGATTATCAAAAAATATTTGACCCGTATTTTCTCTTTTGTTACGTAAACCAAAATTGACGAAGTTACGACGCTTTTAAAATTCTCATGACGCGTGACCGCCGTGGTAGAATTTTTAGTGCGTTCTGAGTCTGACGTCATGAGCTCCCTTACTGAGTTTTGAGGCGTTTTATCTTTGTCAATATTCATTGATTTACAAAAACAAAAAATACGTGTCCATAATTTTTGAATACTCTAACTGACGAACTAAATAGATTTTCAAGTTTTTGATACTGTCGTCATGTGTATTCTATGGAGATAGCAACAACGATGAAATTGTTCTGTACCTGTATTTAAATTCATCCGTACCCTGGGTTATGGCATAAGCGATCTTGGGTTCAAGTCCCAAGAGTGTTATTAGGTTTTTCTGGAGTTGTGCCCAGTTATTAGAGAAGTCATGGTTTACAATACGAATTACAGGTGTGATGTTATCAATGTATATTTTTTTATGTACATTTTTCAGACACGCAACACTATTTACGCCGGTGTTGCCACAGACAAAAATATCTGCCATAGACAATCTATCGATGGGTTTAATAGGCAAAGTTATTTTACTTTTCCCCGAAAATTGGTGGGGGGTGAACAAAACTTGTTCTGCGTTCTTTATTTGGTATCCTGCGGATAAAAAGCCGTTAGGGAATGACTGGAGTTCTCAAATAACGGGAGTAACAACCCCTATGGGGGCCGAAAATGTCATGACAGTTTGGACAAAGGGAGATATTGCGAAATTGGTTAGTAAATATTAAGAAAAGGGGTGCTATAATAATAATAGTTCATTAATTTAAACGACCTTAACATTAATATATGTTACCGTAAAATTGTAAAACCCGTTAAATTGTAATCTATCAAGCGAGATTGTAAACGCTCGATAGTTTGTCAACCGAACATACTGCTTACAATTAAAATAATTATATAAATAAATAATATCGCTGGACATTACACACAGCGCCATCTAGTGCTACACTAAGCAAGGCTTGTGTCGTGGACACCAGATAGTTGATATAATACATATAATTATACGTTTTCGTTTGTAAATACATACTTATTATACATGTCGGGTTTGGCAGGATTTATTTCGTTAGGCTCGAGCATTATGTGGGCAGAAGACGGGTTTCGTGCTATGAAAACTCACTGGATGCGATACACTGTTTATTGTCAGGTGCACGGTTCGCGTTGGTTGTTTGCATGGAGAAGAACCGGCAAGAAACTCCTTGGTTACTCTTTTCAAACATATCTACACTGAGTAAACTAACAAATAACTTGACATTACACTTTGACACTAACACTGGGCACAATGAATCGGATACAGTTTCAAGACGTCTGAACTCCGCTGCGATCCGACCCAGAATCTCGTCCTCGCGGTGAGCTGTTAACGTCAGGACTCTGTAGAAGCCATGGCGGGGGTAGACTGGTCTCTAGGTCGCGTGATGTCACCACTGGCGCGCTTTGATTCATTCCCGTGTCCATACCAATGACCGGATCCGACATACATATAAACAATTGAACGCATCATTTTCGGTAGATTGTAATCTATCGAAATGAAACCGTAAAATTGAAATATATGCGACTGAACTAACCGCGCGCTGTGGAGGGGGGTGTGTCCCTTGGTACCACTCTCATGAAAAGGTAATGCACCATTACTAACCTAAAAACCGCCTCCGCCGCCGTAACTAACCGCAACCGCTTAACGGAGCCCCGCTAAGCGGGGCTCTTATTTCTGTCTGTAGTGTTTAAACGAACCTAACTAACCTAACGTCGGGGTGCTTCAAGTCCCGATTATGGGAGCAGAGATACTTCCGTCGCATGCATTTCACAATTTTACGGTTTCACTTCGATAAATTATAATCTACCTAAAAATAATGAGTTAATTGTAAGCGGTATGTTCGTTTGACAATCTTTCGAGAGTTTACTATCACGCTAGATAGATTATAATCTAACGGGGTTAACAACTTTACGGTGACATATACATACTACTCGTAATAACATGTTTTTAGTTTATGCAACTTAACAATATGTTAGTAACACTTCAGTTGCACGATTTGGTGAGCGTTCTTATGGAATTCAACGTACTTTAGCGGCCATATATTAAAATGCATCAAAATGACATTAATTTTATCAATAATTTGGGGCAGAGATTAACACCCGTACCTATAAACAAGTGAAAGTGATTACTTTAGTAAAAGTAATTACTTCGTTTCTTTTTTCTGTAATTACTTGAAGTTAGAACTGTCAAAAGTTAAAATTTATTATCTTTGTTCTTGGACGGGTCTTACTTCGTTCAATTTCTTGTCTATTGCATAGGTATGTAATTACTTCAGTTCAAGTAATTACTGTAACTTGACTATAGATACAAGTGTAAAATAAAAAAACTAAAATGGACATGCCATCTAATAAAGCAGTCAAATAATGATATCCTTTTTATCCAATTTATAACCTGCATATTAACGTAAACTTATTTCTAGACTAAGAATCATACGGGAAAAATAACATTAGACAAAAACAAAATACTTATTCTATTAATTGACTTACTGACACGGGACACCTACATATTGTTAACCTTTGCTAAAATATAGAAATCCTCATGACAAATTAGCTGGAAATCGGGTTTGGCCGGTAACATTAACAAATATTTTGACCTAGGACAAATTAGCCGGAAATCGGGTTTAGTCGATAACATTAACAAATATTTTGGCCTAGGACATTTAGCCGGAAATCGGGTTTAGTCGGTAACATTAAGAAATATTTTGGCCTAGGACATACTAGCCGGAAATTGGGTTTAGTCGGTAACATTAAAAAATATTTTGGCCTAGGATAAACTAGCCGGAAATCGGGTTTAGTCGGTAACATTAACAAATATTATGACCTGGGAGAAACTAGCCGGAAAACGGGTTTAGTCGGTAACATTAACAAATATTTTGGCCTAGGACATACTAGCCGGAAATCGGGTTTAGTCGGTAACATTAACAAATATTTTGGCCTAGGACTTACTAGCCGGAAATCGGGTTTAGTCGGTAACATTAACAAATATTTTAGCCTAGGACTTACTAGCCGGAAATCGGGTTTAGTCGGTAACATTAATATTTTTTTTGGCCTAGGACAAACTAGCCGGAAATCGGGTTTAGTCGGTAACATTAACAAACATTTTGGCCTAGGACAAACAAGCAGGAAATCGGGTTTGGCCGGTAACATTAACAAATATTGGTCCTCGTGACTACAGCGATCTTTGGGCACCCAAATGACATTGACAGATAGTATTGCAAAAAAAAAAAAACAAAATGGTGGAGTTTGTACCGATTTTCGTTAACGAATCCTTGTACAACTCGAAGCTACACAACAACCTACATCTTCAGAATACAAGAGTGAATATTAACTTCAATTATTATTATCCTATTTTGCAAATCTCACTGTAGCAATGAGGATTGCTGTAAGAATGTCGGTTAAGCGTGGCTTTATAAATAATATTGCACAATTTCCATTTTTTTAATGGCATCTCGCAGATCAACCTATAAGGCTGACTTCTTCTTAACAAGACTATTCTGTGGGTGCCTTGAGTGTTAGGCCTCCAGCCAGGGGTAAATTACTTATAAACGAAGCGACTACACGCTAAGGGCACTCTCTGTGGGGTATGAGCCTCGGCTTAGGGCGTCGCGTCGCGTCCCTGGCGAGGATATTTTTTTTGTACAATAATTAATATGGATAAGAACAATCTGTTTAAACATTTAATTCTTTATAGACACATCACACTATTCACGCCGCCACTACCTCAAGAAAAAGTTACATCCATAGACAAAATCTCTATAGGCGTCGAAGGAAAGGTCATACTCCTCTTTGACGATCCTTCTTGGCATACAAATGTCAGCTGGTTCACATATCTATGGAAAGGTATAGACAAAAAGGATATTAGCAAAGAGGATTATTGGGTAACCAAGATTGATGAAGGCCATGTGCCTATGGGAAATAATCATGCTGTAACTCTATGGTTGAGTGGTGATAGAGCTAAATTGGTACGTTATTTTAGGTTATTTTTTTCTTGATGCAGGCTGGCTTGAATGGGGAACAGCGTACAAATAAGATGTTCAGAAGGGTCTGATAATAAAATAATCTTAACATCAATGAGGTGTTTTAAGGGCAAGCTTCCATCAAAAAATTATAGATGGCGTTGTGCAAGAAGAAGTGTAATATTCTTATAGCTTTGTAGAGCTGTTATACATCACCTTTTAAAAATTAAATACTGCCTAGTAAATGTCTGTGGGTGCTTTATTTCCAGAGTCTTCTAGTGTTGGGTTAGAAACAACTAACTACTAACATTTTTAGTTGCTTTGGTATCAATAAATAGTTGAGTCATTGAGTTGACTCAACAGTGACGTCACAGCGTGCTGTTGTCATACAAAATCTATGAGAGAACCGCGTGACAGCTCTTAAAAAGTATGTCAATTGATTATGAAAAAATCGTATAAGCTTCAAAAGTTATAAATATGTGAAATTATTAATTAATTATTTTATACAAATACAAATAATACAAATACAAATAATTTATTTTCTTTCACAAGTTATGTACTACATCTAGTGGTTGAAGTGACCTTTTAGACAAAAATTGCCTGTGTTAGGTCACTTCGCTCTTCCAAAGCTCAAAGTTCGTGGTGTACCAACAATTTAAATCTAAAATCATAATGTTTTAAGAAAACATTTTAAAGTAATTTTATATAAAGAAAAAGATATGAATTTAATAATAATAAAAAGAATAAAAATTTACAAAGGCAAAAGTAAGTAATTTAGAATCTAATAATACTCATATTTAAACAATTTTATAGAACAGTAGTAGTGGTGTGCGTGTTTTGTGGTAAATGAGACAAGTCAGTTATAATTATGTGTGATGCATGAGAGTGTGAGTTTATGTATGTGTGTAAGTGAGAGTGGAGTGTTTGTGTTTTTGTGAGTGTTCGTGTGGATGACAAAGTTACGATGCATGTTGTAAGAGGGCCTCGGTTTCCTCATATGTAAGAATTTTAATCCATCCATCTAAATATATAAAACTCAAAGGTGACTGACTGACATAGTGATCTATCAACGCACAGCCCAAACCACTGGACGGATCGGGCTGAAATTTGGCATGCAGGTAGATGTTATGACGTAGGCATCCGCTAAGAAAGGATTTTGATCAATTCTACCCCCAAGGGGATAAAATAGGGGATGAAAGTTTGTATGAAACTTGGTCAATTTTAAACCGATCAGGCTGAGACTTTGCTTGCATAAAGCTAATATGACGTAGGCATCCCCTAAGAAAGGGTTTTGATAAATTCCACCCCTTAGGGGATAAAATAGGGGATGAAAGTTTGTATAAATCTTCTTAGATTTTCGACGCACAGCCCAAACCACTGGACGGTTCGGGCTGAAATTTGGCATGCAGATAGATGTTATGACGTAGGCATCCGCTAAGAAAGGATTTTGATCAATTCTACCCCCAAGGGAATAAAATAGGGGATGGAAGTTTATAGGAAAGTCCGTCAGTTTTAAAGTTAGGATCTTCTAATTTTGTGTGTAGGCTGACGATTGAAAATTAATTTATACGTGTTTCAGCGTTTTTGATAATTCCAACCCGAAGGCTTAAAAAGGGGATGAAATTGTGTGTGAAAAATCTTTAATTTTCGACGTAAAAAGTACAAAATTTGTTATCTGGGCTTATGATTGGAAGCTAACGCAACGGCTTTATTATAATTTCAACCCTTGAGGGGTGAAAAAAGACCATCATTTTGTTTTTAATTAAAGTATTTATTTTTGAGTTACTAAATAGTATCAAAGTTAGTAAGTCGTTGGTTTTTTTTTTATTTCAACCCACAAAGGGAAAAGGGGATGAAGTTTTGCATTGTATTTGTTCATTCGTTCACCAATAACGGCAGCAGGAGAGACCTTTTGCAGCAGTGCAAGTTAATAGTATAGGCCGTACACAAGTTAATAGTACAGGTAGGTACCAATCGTATGGACGCGCACACGTGACTTCGCGGCTGGCAGTACTTACCGTTTTGTAGGGACCTAGGTAAGCCGAAGATTATGGAGTTACGGCAGGGGCAGAAAAAGAAAGTATGTATAGTAGAGCAAGATAGAATGAGTAATTGTCGATGTCGTATTTGATACCAACTAGATTTTTTTATTTTGTTGTTTTCTGTTTTTAGGTAGATTTCCTTTTTTTAAAAAAAAAAAAATCTACCTATTGGTCTCTCACTTACGGAGATTTATATGTATACGTATGTTTAAGGGTGACAAGCAAAATTTAGCCACATACTACAGGTCGCAATTATGAACCGAGTGCTTTCAAACTTGGCCAAAAAATCGAAAAGGTCAAAACTTAGGCTATGTTCGTGAATGGGCGGAATTCGTCCATGGGGGGCGGCGGGGGGCGGTTTTTCTAAAATCAGTTTTTTGGCCATAACTTTATTATCCTATGAAAAATTTTTGTACCGTTTTTCATTTTTATCATTCTGAGTAAAAGTACGGACAACTTTAAAATAAAACTTTTTTGATGCAACCCCTAAATTAGGGAGGGGGTTGAAATTTCCAAAATTTTTGCGGAAAAATATCATATCTCCGTAACAGTAAACATTTTGAGCGTCGCAAATATTTTTTTTTTAGAAAGAAAATTGTTTACTCTACCTTTGAAGTTTAGCTATAAAACTTAGTTTTCGAAATAAAAAAACATAACTAAAAATTTGAGGGCTTTTCCATGCTAAACTCTTATGAGAGGATTTAAAAAGGGTAAATTTCAATTACAGGACAACGATTTTGAAATCATATTTTTATTTGTAGATTGTACACATAAGTACAACTCTTTATACAAATTTTCAATAGTCGGACGCTCCAGCACCTTCTCCGAAATCTACCTCCTCCTGCGGCTTGCCGGAGGGATTTTTTTCTAACTCTTCTGATCTTACTTTTGATGAATGAAGATAAACGAATATTTTTGGATTTTTCATCATGGTGTCGTTTCCGTGCTTTTTGGTGTCGCTGATAATGAAAATCAGTTCAAAATTAACATGGTAAAAAAAGTTAACAGAAGCAAAAAAAAAACAGTTCTCTATTTTTTTCTTAGGCTTCCCCTGACACTATTTTCACCCTTCGCTGTTAGGTAGAGGTGTATCTAATCCTTTTACAACATTTCGCACATTTAGCTTATTTCCATCAACCGGGCACAAAAATACAATAACACTTTGCCCGTCCCGGAAATCGAACCCAGGATCTCATGCTCAGTAGCGCTTGCGACAACTTGACCAACGATGCAGTCTCACACATGACCCATCAATATTTTCACGCGAACGAAGTCGCGGGCAACAGCTAGTTTAGTTATAAGGTTTTTGCATTCATAATACTTTTTGTTGTATAATTGCAGCTCTTTGTTTAATCTGTTATACAGGTTATAAAACAAGCTCATTTATCTTTCCTTATGTCAATTGATTATTGTGTCATCTACCCAGGTACGCATGCCTACCCAATAAAACCTGTTTACTGACCAACTCACTGACTAAATTACTGGGTCTAGATTCTTAAAATATGATACACAAGACTTCTTTTAGCAAGTATTTTTGTTTATCCTCTACATGGAAATTTGTTTAGCTGGCTAGAAACGCCATTGGGCAGAGATTGTCTGGTGAAGTTAATTCGAGTGCAATTTGACATAGAACGAAGTTTTTAGTAGTCGGATTTTTGTGGGTGTTTTTTTTATTGAGTTCCTAGAAGTGTAGAAAAAAAAGAACAAATTAAAAAATAGTGTGGCTACTACCGACTGTCCCGATACAGTGTACAAACCTCTTTGGTCATAGTGTTCGCACCTACAGGATGCCATATACAATATAGATGAAAGATAAGCGGTTTAAAAAAAAAGCTGTTATGTTTTTATTTTTTCAATTTATTTTTGTTTTCGTTTATGAATAACTTGAAAGTCGACGAATTTGTACTGTGGCGTATTAATGTGACCTGTGCGCATCGATTGAATGCCAATTTGGTCTGTTTATTTGTTCTTTGTCTCTTACAAAACGCAAATATAATGTTTTTAATTTCAATTTCCTATTTTCTTCAATAGACTCGGAGTCCGCCGATAGAACCCAAAACTCGAAAAATAGGGAAACAAAACAAACTAATTTACAACCATTTTTTTCCATAGACATTCAACCCTATTCTCCCCCCAACTACCCCAAGAAAAAGCAACAGCAATAGACAAAATATCGGTAGGGGTTGAAGGCAAAGTCATCCTCTTATTCAACACCACCTGGTTTCCGAAATCTGGCTGGTTCTTTTACCAGTGGCAAAATGCAGATAAGAAAGAGTTGAGTAAAGAGGATTTATGGACGACTAAGATTATCGAGGGGTCTGATCCTATGGGCTTTAGCAATGGTATGACTCTATGGACTACGGGTGACAGGGCAATCTTGGTAGGTAAAGTTGGATCTGGTATTTTTTGTCTCGGTAAAATCAGTACTTAAAAACATTACTGAGTATCTTGGTATTATTAACTTCATAAATGATATAACTAATTGCAATAAAAACGATTTAACAAATAATCTTAATTAACCAAATTCATATAGTCTTAAAATTACTACTGGGTGATAAAGGGGGAGGATTACTACTGGGTGGGTGTTCCATATGATCTCAGTAAGTAATAGATTCTCTGCAATACTAGTTATTAGTTTTAAGTTATTTTGCTGTGCCCTAACAGGGTCAATACTCACTAGTTTTAAGCTTAACGTGTTAAATTGGTGGTGTACATTGTGCATTAAATAAATAAATATTGAGTTTGTCCGAAAAAATAACCAAAATGCGATAGATGACCTGCATATTTGAAAAAATACCGTGAATTTACGTGTTGTTCGATCAGAAAGGCGACTAACTTCAATTCAAAAGTTACAAAACATCATTCTGTGTCACAATTTCGAGGTCTGAAAGAAAAGTTAAGCGTCACCCTAAGATAGACTTGTCAAAAATGCCTAGGAAATCATGTCTGTTTATGTAATGTTTTTTACTTGTACATATTTCGTACCTGGCAATACCGCGTCTTCTGTCAAATTCGTCAATGTCATTGTCTTGTCACTGCTCAGAGTTGTCAGAAAATCACTAACAACGCCCTTCTTTTTTTTCACACTCGATTTTGCCAAACTGTAGGTACAGCTCTTTACGAGAGGTAAGAGAAGTGTCATGTGTTTTTGTATCAAGTACCAACCAACCAGTAACAGCTTGACCTTTTGACCGCCAGAGCATAAAAGCACGCGCGTGCCTTCCACGCTAAGTCACAATGACTTAACATTTTGTCACATATTTGTGTCGATTGGCGTATAAGGCACGCTCTGGCTTGTCACGTATATGTGACAATGGCAGTCAAAAGGTTAACCCGTCACTTTTAACTTGCTCTGCACATCAACTGGTCTACAAAAGATTATAGTAAGGGCCCGTACCATAATCATTTGCAGAACAGTTTTAAGTGCAAGGCAGGTCATGTTGACAGTAATTGTTCAGCTCAAGGTTTAAAATTATGTAACACTGAACGGCACTTTTTGTAAAGTATTTAGCACGCACGACCACTTAACAAGCTATGCAAAACAAAAATTAAGCTGATGTCTCATTGTACCCCTACAAGTTCATACAAAGTGAGATCAGGTTATACTGAATATGTATAGCTTGATGTGTTGCCGTGTGTGCATGACAACGACCAAAATCCCTTTTTTGTCTAGTCAAGATCCTTTTTCAACTTACTTATCTTAAGGAGAGTGATCAAAATCAGAATTATTCTCGCCATCTTGTTTTTATACCATTCCACGAAACAATTCCCGACAGCTATCAGTGACATTTGGCGTCAAAATATTCAAAAATATTTTTCCTTTTCATAGACACGAAAATCTCTTCTCGCCAACATTGCCACAACAAAAAATCACAGCCATAGAGAAAATGTCAATAGGGGTCGCGACCCCTATAGACAATACAACTTTTCCTACGACCGGTCGTAGGAAAAGTTGTATTGTTTTGAAAAGCCTTGGTGGAATGATTGTGGGTGGTATCCATTCCTCTGGAGTGGTGAAGATAGGAAGGGGTTGAATAAGGAAGATTCTTGGCTAACGAACCTCAGTTATGCGTCAACCCCTAAGGGGGATTCGCAGTCTATGACGTTGTGGTCTTGTGGGGACGTTGCCAGTGGTAGGTTTTTTTTTTTTTGATCGTCGGTTTAAACACCAGAGCATTAATGCACGCGCGTGTCCTCGACGCCGAGCCACAATTTCACCGCAAATACCTACAAAAAGAATAGGAATTTCAAAACTATTTCATGCACCCTATTTTTTGGCAGATATTTGTGTCGTTGGGTTACAGGACACGCGCTTGCTTGTCACGTATATGTGAAAATGGCGTTCAAAACATTTAATGCACTCTGGCTGGCAAAGAAATGCTAGTGCAAGCACGATGAGTACGACAACGCACGATTTCTCTGTTATTTCGCTCTGCTTAGTGTGACATAGCCGCGCAGCATGGCATCATCCATATAATGGTGCTGCAGCTATACGTCTATTAGCCGTAATTTCAATATTCACCCCTATTCTACTCTCTTACTCGTATACTGCCTAGTCACTGGTCTCAAATTCAAACCCAAGACACGGATATCTACATTTTCGGATTCATGTGCGTGTTGTTTATTTAGCACTTGCTTCGGTGAAGGAAAACATCGTGAGCAAACCAGCATGCCCGAGAGATTTTCACGGCTTGTAAAGCTAAGTCAGAGGCCCATGGACGGCATAGAAACTCAGACACCAGTTTAGGCAGGCACTAACCAGTAACCATAAACCTCACGATAATAAAGATAAACAGATTTAAACTATAGAGCGCCATTTATCGCAACAAACTCCTTTGCAATCTGAATGTCATTAAAAAAACCTCTAATACCGAAACTATTTATCTTTCCATAGACACAACGAACTCTTCTCGCCAGGGTTGCCACAAGAAAAAATAACAATCATAGAGAAACTCTCTATAGGCGTCTTAGGCAAAGTTATATTTACATTTGAAAACCCCTGGTGGACTGGAAACACGTGGTACCCCTTTTTTTGGAGGGGTGAAGATAGGAAGGGGTTGAGCAAGGAGGACGGTTGGGTGACCAACATCAGTGGGGCTTCACCCCCAAGCGGGAGTAGCAATACTTTAACTATGTGGACTTGTGGGGACGTTGCTAAATTGGTAGGTAGTTTAAATTGTTTGTGGTCATACTGGGTGGCTGCACGTTAAGCCGTTGGTCCCGGCTGTCAATCTTAGATCTATGACAGTCGTTACAGGTAGTCAGATGGTCAGTGGCACGAAAATCTGACAACCAGTCTCACCAAGAGGTATCGTATTATTACCCAGTACTAACTGGGTTGTGGAGGTCAGATAAGCAGTCGCTCCATGTAAAATACTAGTATTCAGCTGCATCCGGTTAGACTGGAAGCCGACCCCAACATAGTTGGGAAAAGGTTAACCAGATTATGAATGGTTATGCTGGGTGTTTTAAAGTTGTGAACTTTTTTGGAAGTCTAGTTTTGTACGTTTTTGCATGAAAGGGATTTGATTTTTCTTCAACTGAAGCTGGCATTCGCCATTTTGAGTTTTCTGCAAAGTTGCAACGTTCATTGGCATTATCGCTAGAGATACTCGGAAGAAGTAAAAGAGGGTAAGAATCGTGCATGGTACACATTTTCTGAAACTTGTAAAAATTTTCTTGGATATTTTAAAATTAACGGATTTGTCCTTACCAGTACCAACGTAATACGTAGATTGGAGCGTCATGTATGTCACATATTCTCTTAAACCTATGCTAGATACAGTTTCTGTCTCAAATTAGAAAGATTATGACTGAAAAGTTTAATTTAAATAGTTCACTTATTTTGAGGTACTAACTGATGATTAGACTCGGTAGGGCCCAACCAAGTCTAATTGTCTTATAGTATTCTTAAATATATATCTGAAGAGTAGTAAAGTCTTGTATAAATTCGTCAGTTTTCAAATTCTCTCCTTTATTAGGTGAGGACACATAACTGTCCCTAAATTACCCTAGGCTGATTAAGTTTTCGTTTTTCAATCATATTAATTTAAGTATTACGGTCGGTTTTCCCCCATCTACTGAGCTAAAATATTGCATAGAAAACGATATGATTAATTACAAAGATCGAAGCGTACAACTGTCAAGCGCCTTCAATTATGTGAATAACAAAACGAATCTCTTTTTGAACTACTGAAATTGATAGGTATGTGATGAAACTAGGGTGGAACTTGTATAAGATACATTAAAAGCACCTATTGTACTTAAATGTCGAATTATCAAACTACCTACTACCTATCCATTTAATTTAATTCATATTTAATGTCAGATTACAAAGACCATTAGGTTAGTAACAATTGGAATATATAAACTATGTTAGTGGAGTTAGAAAAAACAAACACAAAACACTGATGACTGCATGACATTTCACTATACTTACATTTATTAAAACAAAAACCAAACCATTAATAATTGGGGTTCACACATCATTGTTTGTCTATGGCTCATATTCTTCTAGGTACATTTGCATCCTGGCATAAATATCTGACGTGTCTGGAAAGTTCTACTTGAAAAAATTAAAAAAAAAGTGAAATCACAAACATACGTCGGTGAAAACGAAACCAGTGTAAGATTCTGGCAAAGTTGAAAACCAAAATTCTGGCAATGTTGCCACAGACAACCAAAATTTTAGCAAAGTTGCCACTGACAAACAAAATTCCGGCAAAATTGCCACTGAGAACCAAAATTCCCGCAAAGTTGCCACTTAACACCAAAAACAATACATTCCAGGCACACATCGATATTTTCGCCAAGTCTACCCAAAGACAAAGTGACGGTCATCAACAACCTAGCGATAGGCGTTGTCGACAAAATCGTCCTTCATTTCCCCAAAGCATGGTGGCCTAAAACTGCAACCTTCTTTGGCTTCATATGGAACTCAGTAGAAAGAATAAAAGTGTCTAAAGAAGACGATTGGACTACTAAGATATTTGGAGCTAGTACTCCTATGGGTTCTTCGACCGTTTTGACACTTTGGACAAGTGGGGATGGCGCGAAACTGGTTGGTACATTTTCATTGCATGTGATTTGAGTTGGGTTTATGCAGAGGATGGAGAATTTGCAGTTCTAAGATAGATTTAAATTCGGTTGGTAATAGTTTGATTAACCTTTTGAACGCCAGAGCATAAACGCACGTGCGGGCCCTCCCCGCCAATCCACAACTTTACCGCAAATACCTCCAAAAAGAACAAGGATTTCAAAACTATGTAATTGTTTATTTCTTGCGTTTTTTGATACATAATTGTGTTGTCGACGTACAAGGCACGCGCTGGCTTGTCACGTATGTGTGACAATGGCATTTAAGGGTTAAAAAAAACCTAGCTGGTTTTCAAACTCATTTCTGTCATGTGGAATTTCAGTTAATCAAACCAGAGTATGAAATGAGTTAGACAGACTTAACAGATGTTGGTGTAGCCAATTAAAAGCAAAAAAAACTGTCCTCTGCGTAGATTCAGTAAACATATTTATAGCCTAAGAGGCCTCACAACTTAAGGTTAAGCTGATTGTGCTCTGGCAACAATTCAGCATGACATGGGAAGTGTGTTGCCAGATGATATATTCTTTGAAAATCAAAATCAGAATCAAATCAAATTGCTAGCGCAACTCCGATCTGACCCCAAATCATGTTTACGTTAAGGGTAACCAACATAATAAAAAAGTAATATTTGGTTTATTTGGAGCCAAAAACGGTAATTGAAAAAAAAAGATATTATCATGTTTCAATCACGTCTGCGGAGTGTAGCTAGCTAATTTTATTTGACACTGCACAAATAAAATCGCCACGGAATGGCATGTGAATGTATTTTTTTGGGACTTTTCATTGCGAATTGAATGTATTATTTCCTACTTACGTGTGGTACTTTTATCAATTAGAAATTGTAAAATATTTGCAACAAAAAGTATGATTATTTTCAAAGCTGTGTTTTTAGCTGTGAACCTGCAATTTTTAAGTTGATGAAATTACCACATACTAGTCCTTCCACAGGTTTTTTCCTATTCTTCTTCCTTTGATTTTACATGACTGTTAAATCCACAGTGATATTTGCTTCTACAGACTTTTCACAGTTATTTTAATTGCGACAGCTTGCTGCTGTAACGGCGGGCGGTAATCCGCCCTTGACCTTTTGACCGCCACAGTCACATATACGTGACAAGCAGGCACGTGCCTTTCACGTCAAACGACACAAACATGTGACAAAATGGTACGTGAAATAGTGGCTTGACGTGGAGGGCACGCGCGTGCGCATATGCTCTGGCGGTCAAAAGGTTAAACAAAAAGAAACCTTGCCACAGCAAAAAAGACCACAGATTAAAACAGAAATGCAAAATCAAAGGTCTGTGATAAGACTAAGTATACACAGCGACACATCAAGCTATACATTTCCAGTATAACATAGCCTCGCTTTGCATAGATTTCTGTGTCATCTAGCGGTGACATGACTTTATACGAACTTCAGTCTACTGTCAAAATATGTACGACGTTGTACGAGATACTAAACAAGAGGTTTTCTTTTTGAGAATAAAAAAATAGTTTCCGAGAACTCGGTAGATGGCGTTGAACTGACTACGTTACTAAGTGCCAAAGCTAAAACGCTTGAAAACACACGTCACATACGCTCGTTGACGGACACTTTCGTTTGCATAAGCTTCCGAATAAAACAACCATTAGGTCCAAGTGAAAATGTGACGTTCTGTTCCTTGCAGTAACATAATACCGAGATCAGCGCCATCTATCCAGCAACTAAGGAAAAGTTGAAAAGGCAAATCCCTCATTACAAAGAGTACTAATAAAGACTTCGCTAGGAAGTAGTCTTTCTAGCGGGCGCTATACCTACATATATTTCACTAAGTGGACCACTTTTAGACTTTTTATGGGCCAAAAAAAATGTACGGAATGATTATGTTAAATGCCTATCATAGTTTGGGTATATCTAAGGTCGTAAGCATATTAATCAGATAGTACAATGACAGATCCGCATAAGCTGGTTTCGTATAGCTTGGTTGGTCTCCGTGCGTACCACTTCTGTGTCGATGGAGCTGCGTTCTACATAATGTTGCCAACGTTTCAGGTTGAAACGTTACCCGAAGATGTGGTAAAGAGGAAAGTAATGGAGCTCATCAGGAGGTTTATGGGCAAAAACAAGACGATACCAGAGCCAATAGCTATGTTGAGGTAAGACTCGTTCTTATTGCTTTTAAATAAATTGCTTTTTAATGAATGCATGTAAAAGTACGTATATTACGATGTACTTATAACAAAAATGCATTTTAAATTTTTGTGTACATCTTTGTTCCGTTCAATGTCCGAAACGGTTGGACCGATGTTGACTATCGATTGTACTTGCGTATAGCTGGTGTTTAAGGAGTAATTTTGACTACTTTAACATTAGAAAAAAATCCCATTGAATTAGTTGGCGCAGTGGCTAAGCGATTGACTGCTACGCCGTGTGTCTCGGGTTCGATTCCCACACGGAACATAATTATATTTGTATGGCTTACAGACAGATAGTTATTCAGGTTCTGGCTGTTTGTGTATGTGAGTTTAAATAATTGTAAGGCCTTGCAAAAATTCCCTTACAAATATGCCAGGGCAATGGAGAGGACTATGCTCGGAGTTTCCTTGCGTGATCGAATCAGAAATTTAGACATCCGCATGAGAACCAAAGCTGCCAACGTAGCCCGAAGAATTGCCAAACTTAAGTGGCAATGTGCATGGCATATTGCTCGCAGAACGGTTGTCCGATGGGGCCGAAAAGTTCTGGAGTGGGGACTGCGAACCGGAAGACGTTGTGTTGGAAGGCCTCCCACTAGGTAGACAGATGATCTGATGAGAGCTGCGGGAATCCGTTGGATGCGAATCGCACGGGACCGGTCAATGTGGCGACACTTGGGGAGGCCTATGTCCAGCAGTGGACGTCTTTCGGCTGAAATGATGATGACCACGATACAGGACAAATTCCTAGTGTGGCGCAACATCCTATGCGATTATAACGCGAAGATTTTACGGTGCTCTTGATATTCAACGTAATCACCTGTCGAGATGCGTTCTTTTCGTCCGATGTCTTTCGTCCACAGAGATAGGCTACCAAGATAGATTGATTAAGATTTGACGACCCGAATAGCGTAGTGGTAGCGAGGCTACTGGTTCGAATCCCGGTAGGAGCAAATGTTTGTGTGATGAGCATAGACATTTGTTTCCGAGTCGTGTATGTATAAAAAGTATGTATTTACAAACAAAAAAGTATATATGTAGTATATCAACTATCTGGTGTCCACGCCACAAGCCTTGCTTAGTGTGGCACTAATTGGCGCTGTGTGTTAATGTCCAGCGATATTTATTTATTAAAGAAAACTGTCAAGTGGGCACAATTGATTGATATGTCAAAACTGTGATATAAAACTCCCCCCTCTTCATTTCCAGGTCATCGTGGCACTCAAACCCCTACACCCGGGGCAGCTACACATACGACAATGTCCTGACCCCGCAGTTCCCCAACGCTAGGGCGACCCTGGCTGCGCCCCTGGTAGACAGTAGCGGAGCCCCACGCGTGCTGTTTGCAGGAGAAGCGACGGATAACACGCATTTCTCTACCGTGCATGGAGCTACGGATACCGGGATTAGGGAGGCTAACCGACTGCTTCCACAGGCTAAGCTGTAAAGTCACTAAAACCCCAGAAAAGTATCTACTAAGACCCCCGAAAGAACCCGCAAAAGTACCTACTAAAAGCCCGAAAGAATCCCCAAAAGTCCCCACAAAGACCGCTGTAGGAGCTCATTTAGACCCATAGACAACCCACAAAAACTGAAAAGTACCCTTAATAAGATCCTTAAAAGAAGGGTACTTCGCAAAATAATGCAGTAACATCCCCGAAAAAAGTCATTAAGATCCTCAGAATATAATATGTAGTTGAATTTTTTTGAGGAATTTAAATTGAGGAAAAATGATTGGTAAGTTTGACTGTTGACATTACTTCAATTTTTTATGACGTTTTCTTGTCATTCACGTTTACTGTAAAGTTGATATTTGTAAAATAACGTCAATTTGATACAAAAAATAAAATAAGATTACTAAATAGAATTTTACATATGATTATGACAATTGATATATATTTTTAAAACAGTTTTTAGTATTGTGAAAACTATGAAGTGTTTAAAAAAAAACAATTGTAAATGAACTTTTTATATTTGAGTGTAAAATGTATTAAATTATGAATTTGATTAATTAGTATTCATGGCTATTAAGGTTCGGTATACTGACAATTATTTTCTGTAAAAAAAGACCTAGAGAAGTAACCCAATGAAAATATAGTTCCTAAAAGCAAATCAAGATAAAAATATACACAACCACATAATCAGAGGATGTCCACATTTAACGTGTATGAACCCAAGTAGACCCCTTAAAAACACATTAAGATGCCCAAAACCCCATATTTTTATACACCCGAACAACCCCTTATAGACCGCGAACAACCCCTTATAGACCGCGAACAACCCCTTATAGACCGCGAACAACCCCTATTTAGACCTCGAAAACACCACGAACTAACATACTAGATCTCGAAAAACGCTTACAATGTTCCCTTCAACTGGGTTTACATAGGGCCGTTATTCAAAGGCCCCTGCCAAACAAATATCAACCTAGGGTGCCTTAAAATAAAGTCTAAAACCTCAACCTCGTTGCTTCTTACTTCTGCTAGTAGAACAGAATTAATTTCAACTTTATCGCAACATTTGCAAGGTTGATATTTGTTTGTCTCGGCCTCAATTCTCAAATAAATGCACAGGTTTTGAATAAGAATAAAACAAACTTTAAATAATGCCATATACACATTATAGAAATATACCATAAGTGTACAAAATATATTAAAATGAAATATACATACGTTTTAATCTTTCTAAATGAATATCAAAATTATTCCATTCCGCCCTACCAAGTGATCCCACCAGTGGGACATAGGGTTTGTACACAAAACTGCGATGCGACGTCGCAACGCAGAAATCTGTAGAACTATTACTGGAGCTCTTAGATTTTCTGCGATGCGACGTCGCATCGCAGTTTTGTGTAAAAACCCATACTTAGTGAATTTTTATTGTTTCCTCCCCGCCTCGGCAAGCAAGTCCCGGCTGTTATTTGTAGATCTTTGACAGTCGTTACAGGTTCTTTAGTAAATTGATCCCTGAGTTTACTAAATCAATATTTTTATTTCATTTTCTTTAGTAGATTGGTACCGCTCTTAAAATAAAAAAAAAATGCCATCGAATTTCAAATTTGATTAACAGCGTGTAGAAAAATTTTAAGAGGAATAAATGGCACGAAAGTCTGACAACCAGTCTTACCAAGGGTATCGTATTACCCCGTACTAACTGGGTTGTGGAGGTCAGATAGGCAGTCGCTCCATGTAAAATACTGGTGTTCAACTGCATCCAGTTAGACTGGAAGCCGACCCCAACATAGTTGGGAAAAGGCTAGGCAGATGATGAGCAGGGGGTTACCATGACGTCTTATAGCAGCATTGCTTTAATGTCACTCAAGTGCGGGAAAGAGACGGAGCTATAGAGGATGTCTAGCGCCATCCCTTTCCCACTCTAAAATAAGATTAAACAATAATGCTTTTAGACGTGATGGTAGGCTACCACCGTAATTTTATAAAATTTAATTATATTTTGCAATAATTCTGTATGATTAATCGGTTTACTAGAAGGATAAACTGGTGGGGTGACTTGGTATGGCCAAGTAGAATAATAATATTTTTGCTTGTTAATATTCCCTAATGTAAAGCATAAATGATACCTCAGTTCGGGTCGGCAATTTCAATTCGCCAGTGATGGTTATCAAGCAAAGCCGACCCGATGCAAATACGACATATTCGGCATTCATTCGGCACAAGCCCATCGGTAAACTCCGTTCGGCATTCTCCTTAAATCATGTTCGGGCCGGGTCGTCGCAATATGAATTAAGACTGGCTTTTTTTATCCACCTGTCGAATCATAATAAAAAAAAAACTATTTTTTTTTAACAAGTGGTGCAATTTTTTTAACAATATTGTCAATAGTTTTATACGAATTATACCCACGTGTTATGAATTTATAAATATATCAATGTAGAACTTATGTACAATGTATATCGATGTAAAGAATCAATGTTTTTAAGAAATTATTATACATATTTGTATGTTTTGTAATAAATGTGAAATAAAATATATTAAAATAATTTACAAGCGTTTTTAAATCATCCTTTCTCTCAAGTACTTACCTAAGTTTTGATCGATGAGTATCGATAATATATCTAATGAAAGACGGTTAGTATAACAAAAAAAAAATCGGGGCAGTCTTTGGTGAGTGCACAGGCCCCGCCCCAGTCGTAGCACTACTACGGGTTGTGCCCCGCGCACGACTTTAATGGTGCTACGCCGTAGCGGATCGGCTACGAGTGCTACGAAGCGTTTGGTGACGGGCACGCGAGTTCCATGATTTTTGTTCACCCAAAAAGTGCTCAACGCGCCTAAAGGACTTAAATCTCATTTAACTCCCGACGCAAAAACGACGGGGTGTTATAAGTTTGACGTGTCTGTATGTGTGTGTGTTTGTCTGTGACATCGTAGCTCCCGAACGGATCAACCGATTTTGATTTTTTTAAATTGAAAGGTGATTTATTCGGGAGTGTTCTTAGCCATTTTTGATAAAAATCGCTACAAGATGGCCGCCGTCACAAAATGGCGGATTAAATATTTATTCAACAACTCAATATTGGTATCAAATGAAAGGGCTTGACTAGTAGAACACTACATGCTATAATAAATTACAAAAACAAGATGGCTGCCACTACAAAATGGCGAATTACTCTTTTTTACACAACGCCCTCAATAAGGGTATCAAATGAAAAAAAAAACCTTGAAATTATGATCCAATGTGTCGACTGTAGGGGGTTTTTTAAATGTTTAATTGAATGTAACTTGTGTTTGCGTAATAACAGCAGCTAATGATGACTTCATCGAACGCTGCGGTCGGGGCTTCACGTGTCTCGATCGCACAACTACTGAGCATCCTTGGTTCGGTTCCCTATCACATAGAACTTAACACCTTCATTGTTCACTTTTGCGCAAACGTAATGACAATGACCCACCTGAGTCCATTTGCAATATGTATGGTGAGAGGGTACAATCAGCAAAACAGTGAGGTTTACAGGCTAGCAATCTTCTTAGTACTATTATAAATGGAAAAGGGTTATCATCAATCTGTTTGCAATTTTATCCATATCCTTTCAGTAGTTTCTGTGTGAAAGTATAACAAAAATCGATCTTTACACACTTTAACATTTATAATAGTCGGTAAGAAGATTGCTAGCCTGCATATCTAACTGTTTTGCTAACTGTAGACGAGCTCTATACAACGTGGGTGGACCTAATCTGTTGAACATAACGGGGCTTCCATTAATAACGTGAGACTATTTTGGCGATTTTTCGACCACCTCCCTCCTTAGTGAGATTTGACTCGACCCCCTCGGCGTTTTGATAAATCTATCAAAACGCGTAGTTTAGTATAAAAAATAGTAATCTGTGCTTAAGTTAAATTATTTTCAGTGAATCTTTATTATTAATTATTATTGTGTATGATTTGGCCATATTTTAGCAGAGATAGATATATTTAGTTAATGAAACCCAGTTTGATCGCAGATTTACACAGTTTCATGCAGGGAAAAAAATACGTGATATTTGTAAGAGACCACCTCTCCCTCTTGTCAGATTCAGCTCGCTCCCGCCATCCCCCCCCCCCCCCCCCCGGACGCCTCACGTAATTAATGGACGCTCCCTAACTGGTAAATGTAGACATTTCGTGGATTACAGGCTGTTGGTTTGATATTTTTCTCAGTAGCAACCCAGGATCAAGACTATAGCCAAACTTAAGTGGCAGTGGGCAAGACATACTGCTCGCAGAATGGATGGCCGATGGAGCCGAAAAGTTCTAGAGTGGCGACCCCGAACCGGAAGACGATGCGTTGAAAGTTCTCCACTACACGAGGTGCACCGATCACCTGGTGATACGAGTCGCGACACTTGGGGGAGGCCTAAATCCAGCAGTGGACGTCTTTCGGCGGAAATGACGACGATGATAAAGAACCCAGAATCTGGATACAGACAATAGGTTGACTCCGGAACAATGAAAACACCAAAATACTTAATAACCAGCTTAAATTTAATTTTAATAATATTACAAAAACGATTTCCTAATACGAGATCAATTCTATTTTTTATTTTTATTCTGTTGTGGGTTTCTGCCCTGGTTGCTGCCGCCTCTAGCTAGAGGGGCCGGTCGACCACGGTTACCGAAGGCGCCTCGGTTGCCGCCGCGGCCTGTTCTCATGTTTTGGCCACCGCCTCGTCCTCCCTTGGAGACTTCACTTCGACTTCTAGATTTGACCTGGGGATTGAGATAGAATTTGTTAATACGGATGATTCCTAACTAAAAAACACGCGGTGCAGTCTTTGGGGATTGCGGATTGAAGTGAAAACTAAGTATGTAATCTATATCTGCTACGGGTTGTGCCCGCGCACGCCTAAGTGGTGCTACGCCGTAGCGGATCGACGTTAGGTGATGGTCACGCGAATTCCATGATTTTTGTTCGCCCAAAAAGTGCTCAACGTGTCTAAAGAAGTTTTCACTTGAAAAATAATTATGATTCTGTTTAGTCTGTCAGTTAGATTATCGAAAAATATTAGACACGTGTTTTTTTTTTATCAAATTAATAAAAATTGACGAACATAAAACGCGTCAAAGATCATGAGAGGGCATGAGAGGGCAAGCTCCCTCTATAATATTATATATATAATACCCTATTTAATAATCTAGAATAGCAGACGGTTTTTAACGACTTTAAAAAAAGGAGGGGGCAAGGGAGCTCAGAAAGATGTTCTAAATATGTGGTACTTAATCTTATGTGGGTTGACATCTCTTCCACACCACCCCTTATATGACACAAAGATAGAAATATGTTGAACAGTTTAGAACGGTACTGGCATAAAATAAATTAATCAGTTTTCAATTAGTAACCTACAATATTGTTTTATTTGTTTCCACCCTAAAAAAAACAACAATGGATTTACAGACCCACTGTTGTTGTTTTTTCTTTTAAACGGTTGTGTTTAACCTGGGCCATAATTTAAAGCCAAAAAGTGAACGCTCTGAAAAAAAAAATCCACAGCTGAAAATTTACGAAGCTTCCTCTTGTAAAGGAACCTTTTCTCTTTCATGGACAAACTAAGGGTGTATTTTTATGTCACAGCCAAAACTGTTAATCAGTAAAACCTACTTTTGACTAGTCAAAACTATTTTAACAATATCTAACATAAACATTTCCTTAAAAACTTATTAGATTAAGGTTTTTTTTTTGTGACCCTTTGAAAAACATCATGTAATTCTAGGACTAGGTAATTACAACTGAGGCATTCTAAAACAAAATATTTTTAATGCAGAAAACGCATAACTTATTACAGGTTTTGACTGACACCTGTCAAAAGTGATAATGACTGATTACGGTCCATGTTCACCAAAATTATGACGTTCTGATTATTTTCTAAAAACAGCTGTTTAAAACCCATTTTTTAGGGGAACATGTCACATTGAGAGCTGTTTTTAGATAATCAGACATCTTTTCGGTGAACTTGGACCTAAGAGTTTTGCCGGTAACATTTATATATCCCCCCCTTGCCCCTTCCTAGTGGATGTCCTGTTGCCCTGCCCTAATCCAGGCCCTGCTTTTGCTGCTGGTCCATGGTACTTCTTGCCATAGAGACATGGTACCACTTTTTGATAAGTCAAGCTTTTTAGGGAATAGAAAGTTGACATTACATAGTTGAATTGAAACAATGTGTGATGGAAGAAAAAAAAGAGTCCTGTGTGTTTGTGACGGTCACACACACACAGGACGGGACACAGTCAGTGCATGTGTTGCAACATATTTTGCATCTCGATAGGTAGCTAATTAGTTATTTTTTTTTTTCAACTATGGAATATAATAATCATGAAATATGCTGCAGTTCTGCTTAAATGAAGATTAAAACGAAAAAATACAAAGAAACTGAAACAAAACATACCTGAGTCTCTTCTTTCACCATATCGATGACTTCGTCAGGAATACGCAAATATTTGATAGTGCTGCCTCGGATATAGCACTCGGGCATCCTCCAGAACTTGTCACCGTCTCTGGACGTGCAGATAACTTCTCTAAGATTGATATTCATCCAGTTATCACAACTAACGAGATGCCCGTTGTAAGTCTCGCCATTTTTCAACTCTACCAGCATTGGATGGTTCTGGGCAGTACGGAGCAGTGATAAAGGCAACATTTTTGCTATTTAACTTTATTTAAACTTTGTTTTTTGATAAATGAATAACTTTCGCTTCTGTTTGTTTGTAGCGTTTTTTAGGTTAGAATATTGGGTTTTTATAGTTGACTTGACAAGTTGACACTGACACTGAAGTTTTCTGCTCAGAGACTATGAAATGTAAATATAACCGTTTTGAGATAGGTTCTAACAAGGTTCTAACATTCTTTGAAATTATGACTTAGAAGTTTCTAAAACTTTAATTTTTTATTAGTTTCGAATATGATTATTTTCTAATTTATTGTATTGCAAGCAAGTAACCACACAAATGCTCACTGAAAAAACTTTTTTTTTTTTGAAGTTAGACATTGCCATTTGATCACAGAGAATAGGTACTTTTTTATTTGACTAGCTTCTGCCAGCGGCTTCGCCCGCATGATGTTTGATAATTGTCCCATGGGATCTTACTACGTTTTACTACCGGGATAAAAAGTATCCTATGTTTTAATCCAGGTTATAAACTATCTGTGTGCAAAATTTCATCCAATTCCGGTAAGAAGTTTTTGCGTGAAAGAGTAACAAACATCCATCCATACATCCATACTCACAAATTTTCGCATTTATAATATTAATAGGAAATAGGATTAGCAGGATAGAAAAAAAAGAAAAAGACAAGACGTGTTCTACTCACTAAAACCGACATAAAAATAAAAACCCAAGTAGTTAGGGTAGAAATGAGAGAAAACTAAGTTTCTTTAGAGTTCAGATAATGGTTTCTTTTCACTGTATCGGTAAAAAGCTCCTGAAATTCAGTTACTATCCAAAACAAGCAAGCAAAATATTTATTTTTAACCGACTTCCAAAAAGGAGGAGGGAGGTTCTCTATTCGACTGTATGTATTTTTTTTTTTAATGTATGTTCACCGATTACTCGAAGACGCCTGAACCGATTTGAAAAATTCTTTTTTTGTTTGAAAGGGTATACTTCCAAGTTGGTCCCATAGAAATATTGTCATGATCTGATCACAAACTTCGGAGATATGGTACGGAACTCTTCAATAATAGACAGCAAATCTGTCGTGATTGCTGCAATCGCTTGGATGTTTATTGTTTACACAACATCATAACATAACATTTATTTATTTATTTATTTATTTCGATTGGATAACGTACAGCGATTTTGGTATTTTCTGCAACAAATGAAGCATTTGCGTTCGCTACGAACCATTCTACCAGGGGTTGCCAACCGTACGAGGTTCCTCGTACAAATACGAGTTATGTGGTCTTCCGTACGAGGTACGAGGACGCTATCAACCTCGTACAATTATGTACGAGATTTTGATTAAATGGCCATACGAACAGCTGATGATAGTGAATCATCACTTAAACATCTGTTTCTGACATTTGAAGAGGAGATGTAAACTACGAGTAAGTTTCGTAAGTAATAATAAAATTAAAACATTATTTTTTTTATTCTCCTAGTTTTTATGATCCTATGTACTTGATTTTTTTTAAGTTGATACAACAGTGACGTTTTATTTAGTTGGAAACTTGCAATAGGTTATTTCAATGAGTAAAAAGTCCTAAATCCAGTAGTTCAATATGTTTTAATTTTGGTTTTAGCACATTTTTGGTGCATAATAAATGTACGAGGTTTGAAAGTCAAAATACGAGATTTTTAGCTGCAATTGTACGAGGGAATTTCTTTTATGGTTGGCAACCCTGCATTCTACCATCAGATCGGATGATGAAGCCAAGAGTCACGGAACTCAGACTGTATCCTAGTGGTGTTTGGGCTTGTTGTAATTGTAACGATTTGCACTTTCCATGTGTACCAAGCACATGTGAACCAATATAAAGTGAAAAATAAAAACTTTTTTTGCAAAAAAAGTTTTTTTGGTCTTCAATTAAACATTAGCAATTTCAACGACCATACAGCCTATAGACGCCTAATACACGATTTAATTATTTTAACGCACGAAAACTATTCTGTCAACTCGCTGAGGTACGAGGTACGCGAGGGGGATGGGGTACTGCGTTCTGATTGGCCAATTCAAGGTCATTGCATTTCACTAGGGATGGGACAGTTTTAAATCAAACAAGAAAGTATCGATATTTTTTAACTGTAGGCATAATAAAATATGTTTTACATACTTTACTTGCATTAAATTACCTTCTTTATTCTAATTACGATTGAATCATGTAGGTAAAATATCTGAACTTATATGAACTTAGTAGGCGGCGACGGTTTTTCATAGGGATAAAACAATATTCGGTAAAATACCGTGAACATATTAATAAATAAATAAATGTTGTAATTTTTAAAAGTATGTTTTTTGCATAAATAAATAGTTATAGGTTTTATTTTTTGCTTTATCGACAACAGAGGTGGTCGTACGATTTGGAACATCACTAATTATGTTAACGTAACATCGAGGAAACGAGATAGAGAAAAAAGTACTTACAAAAGAAAGGGACGCAATCATAAAAGACATCCAGTATGACCAGTATAAGATGAACTCCGATAAATATTGTCAGAAATTTAATCTTATTTAGATTATGGAACTTTTAAATTACCGATGAAATGTGATACCGTCTTTCAAGAAACTTGAAGTCCGGCTTTCTTTATCACACCAACGTATTATACACGGGGCCATATTATGTGTTCTATGGTTGTATCACTACTCTATGGTTTGAATATAATCTGTAGTCTTAAGCCTTTTTAAAAAAGGACTATGGTTCAATATATAAAAATGTAACTGCTTGAGTTTGTAGTTTTAATTATTAAAAGTATATTAATCAAATATAAAACATGGCGCAGCCGGTAAAAAAGTAAATGTTTACTGTGAAAGTATAAAATTTTATCGGAATGGAGGGAAGTGTCAAATTACTTCCGAATTTTGATTTGCGGGCGACTGGTGCCGCTGCGGAGTGGAAAATATGGCGGACATGTTTCGACGACTATTTGGTATCGACAGGACAAGACGAGGCGAGCGACAAAATTCGATTAGCTCTCCTACGAAATATGTTGGGTATGGAGTCAGCACGTGTGTTACACACATTGCCTATACCTAAGGAAAAGGCTGGAGACTTCAACGCTGTCTTACAAGCCATCGAAAAGTATGTAAGCCCGAGAACCAACGAAGTTTTTGAAAGGTTCAAGTTTAACGATCGGAAGCAAAAGGAGGGTGAAAGTTTTGACAATTTTCTCACTGACATGAAACAGTTGTTGTTAAATTGCAATTATGGTGACACAGCTAAAGAATCCATTGAAGATCAGTTGTTGAGAGATAAAATTGTTCAAGGAATCTCTGACAAGCATGTTCAGGAACAACTGCTGAGGCTGGATGGACTAACTCTGGAGAAAGCCGCAAACTTCTGTAGGACTTCAGAGCAAAGTAAGCTACAGGTTAAGGAAATGAATCCAATGTGTGAGGTTGATGCAAACAAATATAAAAAAAATCCTGAATCTGAAGGTAAATTCAAATGCCGACGCTGCCAAACTCTTCATGGACGTCGAGAGTGCCCTGCTTTTGGGAAATCATGCAAGAAGTGTGGGTTGAAAAATCATTTTGCGGTCAGCTGTAAAGTGCAAAATAAAGCTATTAAAGAAGTTCAGTGTGAAAGTGAAAATTCGTCAGATAGTGAAAGTCAAAGTGTATACTGTAATGCACTAGTGTCTCAGTGTAAAGCAGAGTCTGAGTGGCTAGAAACCATAAATATTGAGAGTTTTCCAGTAAAATGTAAATTGGACACTGGCGCGGATATCAGCATAATGCCATTAAAAATATTCAATCAGATAAATGATAAAGTAAATTTAAAAATTATGAAGACAAATATACAGTTAGTATCATTTGAAGGCAGTAAAGTTTCACCTTTGGGCATGGTCAATTTATTGTGTGAGTACAAAAACATTAAGTGTTATGAAAATTTTGTTGTTATTGATTGTCACTCCATGCTCTTGGGGTTACCGGGTTGTATTTCATTAAATCTAGTTAAGAGGGTGCATAGTGCTGAAAGTACTTCTGACACATTAAAAGCTAAATTTATAGCAGAGCACAAAGGGGTTTTTATGGGCATCGGTAAGTTGCCAGGCACCTATAGTATTACAACAAGGAATATTACTGAACCAATTTGTCATCCGCCTTCAAGGATACCTAATTGTCTGCTGGATCCATTAAAGTCTGAATTAGATAGATTAGAAAGTAGAAATTCTATTGTAAAGGTTGATAATCTTAATGAAAATGCATGCATCAGCCATATTGTTCTGGTTGAAAAGCCTAACAAAAATATAAGGCTTTGCTTAGATCCGTCTGATCTAAATAAGTATATTTTAAAGAAACCCAAGTCGTTGCCCACTTTAGAAGAGCTTGCTTTGAAGTTAAATGGTAAAAGATATTTTTCAGTTTTAGATCTCTCGGAAGGATTTCATCATTTACGTTTAGATGAAAACTCTTCATGGAAGTGTTGTTTTGCGACACCCTTTGGGGTATATAGGTATTTAGTTTTACCTTATGGCTTGATGAATGCTCCTGAGTTATTTCAAGATGTACTAGAGTCTCATTTTAATAATTTAAAAAATGTAGTTGTTTGGGCAGACGACATATTAGTCATGGGGAGTACTATAGAGGATCATGACCAAGCACTACTAAGTGTGATGAGTAAAGCTAAGGAAATAGGAATTGTATTTAATGAGAAAAAGTTTCAATTTAGGCAATGGGAAGTCAGATATGTAGGTCAAATTTTTAATGAAAATGGTATGTCTATTGATAAATCTAGAGTAGAGTCATTGACAAAGCTAAAAACACCAACTAATAAGGTGGAGTTAATGAGGATCATTGGTTCATTTAATTATGTCAGACGTTATGTGCCAGAGATGGCAGAGCTGATGTCTCCTTTATGTAAATTGTTAAAGAAGGAGGTAGAGTTTTTGTGGTTACCGATACATGATAAAGTTTTTGCTGAAATGAAAGAGAAAATTAGTCAAGCTCCGGCACTTTGTTCTTTTGATTCAAAAAGAAAAATAATTTTGCAATGTGATGCATCAAGCAAAGGTTTAGGTTGTTGTTTATTTCAGCCAGATGATTCTGGTAAGTTAAAATTAGTAGCTTGTGTTTCGAGAACCATGAATAATTCTGAATTAAACTATGGACAAACTGAAAAAGAGTTACTTGCTGTCTGTTTCGGTGTAAAAAAATTTCACAAATACATTTACGGTTCAGATGTTGATGTACAAACAGATCATAAACCCATTATATCTATCATGGGCAAACAAATAAGTAAGATTGGTTCTCCTAGACTGAAAAGGTTAAGATTAAAATTGTTGATGTATAAATTAAATGTATACTATGTGCCAGGTAAATATGTCCACTTTGCAGACATGTTGTCTAGAAACAGCTTAGCTGTCACTGAGCATGACAAAGAAATGCTGCAGATGGTACACACTGTTTCAAAACATTTGCCTATGTCTGATGAAAGAAAAACTATTTTCCGTAAAGAGACATGTAATGATTCAATACTCTCCAAAATATGTAATTATTACCATCATGGTTGGCCTCAGAAATTATCTAAAACATTGCAACATTTTTCTAAATTTAAAGATCAGCTTTTTGTACAGGATGGATTGTTATTCCTTGGCAATAGGATTATAGTGCCTAGTTCACTACGCATGTATGTCATAGAATTAGTGCATGAAGGACATCTGGGAATGAACAAGTGTATTGCTAAAGCACGTCAATTGTTTTATTGGCCAAATTTATCCTTGGATATACAGAATTTTATATCCAAATGTCGTACTTGTGAAAAGTTTAGACCTGCTAATGTACATGAACCATTAATGACACATTCAATACCTAAATACAGATATTATAAAGTAGGAATGGATATCATGGAATATGCAGGCAAGGCTTATCTTGTAATTATTGATTATTTGTCCCATTGGTTAGAGATAAGACCTGTAAAGGATAAGACTTCAAAATCTGTTATAAATGCATGTCAAGATGTTTTTACTCATTTGGGTTTTCCAGGTGTAATTATAGCTGATAATAACCCCTTTAAATCACAAGAGTGTCTTAACTATTATAAAAAGAAAGATATAACTATTGTAACAAGTAGTCCTCACTATCCTAGAAGCAATGGTTTGGCTGAAAAAGCTGTCAATATAAGTAAAAATCTAGTTAAAAAAGCTTTAGAGGATGGCAAGGATTACCGTGACTATCTCTTTAATTACAATAATAGTAATTTGTCTGGTTTATCTGTGACTCCTTCACAAATTTTAAATAGCAGAAATTTGAGATCTAATATTCCAGTGGCTTCAACATATTTAGAGCCCAAAATTATACCAAATATTCATAAACTATTAACTGTAAAACAGAAGATTACTAAGCATCAACATGACAAACGCTCAAAAAATAAGGAAATTGTTTTCAAACCGGGGGATAAAATTGTATACAGAACGGATAAAGATAAATATTGGAAAAAGGGAAATGTTTTAAAAAAATGTAAAGAACCAAGATCCTATCTGATAGTAGATGATAGCAACTCAAAAATATTCAGACGTAATAACCATCACCTTAAAAAGTCTTTTACTGATAGTCATCAAATTAGAAGAAATGATTTTTTGCCTTGTTTAGATAACAATGATGTCCCAGAAGTGTTGCCTCCAAGTTCTCACACTCAGGATATGTCTCAAGAGAATACTGGTAACATCCCTGATAATGTATACTATAGAACCCGTAGTGGTCGTAATGTCAAACCCAGGTCAAGATTAGATCTTTAATAATTATTAAGAATTTTAGTTACTAAGAATTTTAATTACTAAGAATTATAAAGAATTTTAATTTGTAATTTTTATAATAGAATTTTAATTTGTAATTTTCATAACAATGATTGAGAATTTTAAGTGGTAATTTTTAGTCAGTTTGCATTAATTATAAAAGGGGAGGTGTTCTATGGTTGTATCACTACTCTATGGTTTGAATATAATCTGTAGTCTTAAGCCTTTTTAAAAAAGGACTATGGTTCAATATATAAAAATGTAACTGCTTGAGTTTGTAGTTTTAATTATTAAAAGTATATTAATCAAATATAAAACATTATGTCTATTTTCTCGATTTTTTAAAGGAGTAATGCGGAAGTGTTTGCGGCTCACAGAAGTGGTCGTGGTCGAAACTAATTCGAACTCGGTGAGTGACGACGGCTATAAGATTTATACCCCTTATGTGTTGACAGACATCGGTCGCCTGTTATTAGGAGTCTAGAGGCTGTATGGTCCACAGAGTACATTTTATATAACTGAGGTATGGTCGTTGAGCAATTTAGACGATGAATAGAACACGCACGCTGCAAACCTACTGTCATTTAGCACGTTCCATTCTTCCACATCTTACAATTTTAAATGTTAGTTTTTTGGCATCCCGTTCTAAACCATAATACAATGCAACAGAGAGAAAGAGTCAACATACTTTCACGCAAGGTCCAAGACTCTAAGGACCGGAACATTCATTCACAAAATAATGTCTTGTTAGAAACGGCTGATTGCAGATTTTGCCTGAAAATTCTGGAATTATTTCGTTTTTAAACCACTGAAACTCGTTAAATAATTCGGCTGTTACATCGGTGGCTAACAGGTACAATTTTCATGTATATTTCATGTAGTTCCTTTATAAAACTAGAATTATCAAACCGCGTGTTGCAATAAAAATAAATGAAATCTAATTCGTGTAACTATCGTAATAATCGTAATTATCACATTTTCATATGATGTTAATCGTAAAAGTTACTCAAAATAATCGCAGGAATATCTTTAGAGGTTTTCATTGCAAACGTGGTTAAATAACAGTTATTTTTCGGATACCGCACGTATTGCCGGTGTAGGTACGTTGTTTTTCAGTAATATTAACTTGTTCTCTTGATTACTGCAAAGAATGTGGATTGAATTACCAAATACTTAATGTTAAAATAGCCGGTTGACTCTTTTATCGTAGATTAAACCAGTCCTGCCTTGGTTAAAACTGGTTTTTTGCTTTGTTTTTTTTTGTTCCTTTGCCTTTTTGAGTTCGGCGGCGCGGTCGTTCCCGTATGAAACCTTGGAAAAACTTATTCTGCCTTATAATCTATTAATTGAAACTCTAAAATGCCTGTAAAACTTTAAAATTAAAAATCAATAACATTACAATAACATTTGAATATAAATGTTTATGGAATTAGTCCCAAACTAGAAGCCATGAAGTCTAGATTGGTGCACGAATGATGGAAATAGGCTCACGTCCTATTACATGGGAATTAGGAACACCTTTGCCTAACCCTACGGAGATTACACATTTGATGTTATGTTATTTTATTTTCTAGCATTTAATACAAGATGCCGCAAGCCCGGCGTAAGACCCCGTTCAGCGGGAAGGCTAAGAAGCAACAGCTGCAGGGCAAGAAGCAGAATAAAACACTGCTGATGTCCAGTAAGTATTCCTGAATTGGTTATTTGTCATGGAGTTTTAGTTTATTGTAAATTACCTACGATTTTGCTTAGAGTAGCTTGTTGCTATGGAATAACAACAACTGAACGGGTTGAATAACAAGGTACCAAGTTCCATGGCTGGTCCAACCATTGACCAACCGCTGAGTTTCCTCTGTGCCTCGGTCTATGACAGTTGTAACAGCCCCCATAGCATGACAACCGTAGACATGACAGAGAGTCGACAAATCTGTAATTTTGTCGATTCAATGACTGATGAACAAAAGATTTGTCGAGTCTCTCGTTTCTCCAGTGGTCATGCTAAGCGTGCAGGTAGTAAGACTTGAAGTTGACCCTAAGATATGTATTTAGGAAGAGGCTAGACCACCTGTAATGACTGCCAAAGATCTACAAATGACAGCCGATACCAATAGCTTAATGTACTTTATGAGGCACATAGGAAATTCGGTATGTAATGGGTGGTGCACAACCTTGGACCAACTTAGGCAAGCATGGCTTAACCTAAAGACCGACCCGAGCTCCTGTTATTATTTAATCACAAGATCCTCAAATCATAGACCACAAGTTACAGGCAGTAAAATTTTTCACTCAATGCTATTAGTGTTCTTGACACCACTGCAGAATATCAGCACTATGATGTATTTTTAAATGGATGGTATTTAAAAGTACTTCAATTTATTCCCATTTCATTTACCTAATTTTGCCTTTGTTCCACCAAATATACTGAATGTGCACCAAAATATATTATGTTAATTAAAATATGTCATAACGAGCATCTATTTAACAATTAAACACTGTATATTCTCCTTAAAGCATAGTCGACGGAGCCCCTATTTCCCAGTGCAGGGTTTAAAGGAACCTAACGGGGGGGTGCCCTAAGTCCCGATTATGGGGGCTATTATGTCCATTAAAACACTAGATTTTGGTAAATCAGTTTATTGAGCTGAGTAGCATAGCACAGTACAAACGAATGTGTTAAACTAACAACCTACCCTCGACTTAGCGAATATTTTTAATAAAAGAATATTTCACAAGTACTGAAGGTACCCACGTTATTCCATATATGACATACCTTCCCCCCAAGTATGTAAAATATAATAACAATATAAAAACAAATATAAACTTTATAGCATACTACAAAATTGAAGTTGCTTATTTTAACCCTTCACCACATAATACTAAACTTAAAGATATCAATTAATAATAATTTTTATAACTATGCATTTGGCAATATGAAAAAGTATAAGGTTCCAAAACATGTATTTTTATTTACTACCACATAAAGTTATAATTGGGAGCTGGTCTAGTATAGGGAGTTTTTCCATGGATAGCAAGTTTATTCCTAATTTTACCGCCTGAAAAACTAGGTTCTGACTCCATTGGAATACCTAACATTTCAGCCCATTTGTCTGAACTGGGTATTTCTATAATTTGCTCATTTTCCTGTATATTCGATTGATCCTGATCCATTTCCCGATATTCATCCCGATCCATTTCCCAATATTGTCTTTCCCCATAACTTTGTTCTACCGTGTCCCTGTCCTCATTCTGTCCTAATTCCTCATCAGCAATCTGTCTTTCGGAATTTAGTACATTCTGTTGTCTGATTAACTGGTCTATATGTCTACTGACTACTGTTCCATCTCCAGTTTCAACTCGATAACTGGCTGGACCGTCTTTATTTACTACAGTACCTGGTAACCAACGAGGTCCACTGCTAAAATTCCTGTACATAACCTTTTGCCCTATGTCTGTCTGTCTGTTCTTCTTTTGACTATTTCTTATGATTTGATTTTCTCTTCTTTTACGTTTCTGATCATGTGGATTAATAGTGTCTAGCAATGTGCGGATCCGTCTGTTAAACAAAAGCTCTGCTGGACTTTTGTTAGTAGCCGCACATGGGATTGCCCTTAGTCCTAAGAGCATGTTTGGAATTTTAAGATCCCAGGACATACCGTCCATTTTACGAAGTTTATCTTTAACTGTCTGTACCATACGTTCAGCCAAACCGTTGGTGGATGGATGAAATGGTGCAGAAGTAATGTGTTTAATCTTGTTAGCTTCTAGGAATGTCTTCATCTCAGAAGAAACAAAAGGAGTACCGTTATCCGATACTAATGTCTCACACAGTCCATGGATAGAAAAAATCATTCTCAAGTGCTTAATGACGGTAGCTGAAGTCATATTGTTGACAATGAACACTTCTGGCCATTTCGAATATGCATCGACTATAATCAAAAAAGTTTTGTTTTGGAAAGGTCCAGCAAAATCCATATTTAACCTAGACCAAGGCTTCACTGGCATCACCCACTCATAACTAGTTTTTGGTGGCATGTGCCGGTTTTCAGAACATTTATTGCAGGTCTGTACCAAAGTTTCAATGTCGTCATTTAACTTTGGCCACCAAACATAACTTCTGGCGAGTGATTTAGTTTGAACTATGCCACTGTGCGTTTTGTGAAGAGCATGCAGCACTGCTTCACGAAGCGACGGAGGTACTACTACGCGGCAGCCTAGGAGGACGCAGTCCTCGTGCAACGACAACTCAGCCCGATGCAGCCAATATGGACGTAGCTGATCATCTGATATTTTGGCTGGCCAACCGCATAGAATGTGATGACTTACTCGATTAAGAACGTTGTCTTGTTTTGTAGCGTGTGCTATTTTGTCCACATCAATCGGAAAGTCATCAGGGGCCTCTGCCATTAACAGTATGTCACAGAGTTGTGGTTCAGCTTGTTCAGGAACAGGCTGTGGCCAGCGACTCAGTCCATCAGCATGACCTATCTGTGTTCCTGGTTTATGTATAATGTCGTAACTGTAGGAAGTTAATATTAAAGCTATTCGAGTCAACCGTGGTGATAAAACATGAGGTATGGGCCTTTTGGGATCAAAAATTCCTAACAGTGGTTTGTGGTCCGTAACTATCGTGAAAGACCTACCCAATAAGTAATTCTGGAATTTATTTATTCCAAACATTATGGCAGTCGCTTCTTTATCCAGTTGCGAATAACGACGCTCGTGCGAATGCAATGTTCTAGAACCCATGGCAATAGGACGCTCATGTCCATCCTCCATGATGTGGGACAAGACAGCTCCCGCTCCGTACTCTGAACTGTCGCAGGTGAGGACCAGCGGCTTGTTCAAGTCATAGTGTACAAGTGTGAGATCAGAAGATAGTAAACGCTTGGCAGTATTGAAACTGGCCTGCTCTCGGTCAGTCCACACCCACTTCTGCGATTTGTCGAGCAATCTATGTAGGGGCTCTAATATCGTGGCCTTATGGGGTACGAACCTCTCATAAAAGTTATATAACCCAAGAAATGCTTGTAATTGTGGCACATTTTTAGGTTCTGGAGTATTGAGTATGGACTCAACCTTACTCGGTGCCGGGTGAATCCCGTCAGCATCAATAACAAAACCCAAAAATTCCACTCGCTCCTTCGCGAACTTGCATTTGTCTTTATTGAGACGTAAACCTGCCTTCTCAATACGTCCTAGTACTGCGTTAAGACGCTGCGTCATCTCTGCCATGGTGCGGCCGCTGATGATGACGTCATCAATCAGCACGGCGACACCAGGCACACCTGCCAGCAACGCTGTCATCAGCCGTTGAAAGATGCCAGGGCACGCTTTTACGCCGAACGCTAACCTATGTACAGTGTAAAGACCTTTGCATGTGTTTAGTGTTAAAAGGCGAGACGTGTCTTCTGTAACGACCACTTGTGTGTACGCGCGGTCAAGGTCTAATGTCGTAAAGAATTTTCCTCCAGATATAATTGCGAAAATTTCACTAGCTGTAGGCATCGGATAAGTATCGGTTTCCGTAGCCTGATTCACCGTACTACGATAATCGCCGCACAAACGGACCGCACCGTTTTTTTTTATTATTGGGACTACCGGAGTGGCCCATTCTGAATAAGATACGGGTTGTAAAACTTTTTCACCTACCAATCGATCTATCTCTTGTTCAACCCTAGCTTTAATAGCGAATGGTACCGGTCTAGCTTTCAAAAACTTAGGCGTTGCATTCGGTTTTAAATGAATCGCGACAGGGTCTCCCCGGTAAGTACCGAGTTCGTCCTTGAAAACCTCCCCATACTTGGTTAACAATGCATTCGTTGCTGACAAGTCAATATCTAAAATTTTATTCAACTTAATAGAAATTTCGAGGGGCTCAAACCAATCACGTCCCAATAAGTTTGGCCCTGAACCTCTAGCCACTATTACGTTTAATTCAGTTTTAATGTCCTTATAGATGACCGAAACCGTTGCTTGTCCAATAACCGAAACCTGTGAGTTGTTCCAAGTGCGCAGCCGCGTGTGCATGGGACGCGGCGCAGTGGCGGCGCGCGGCTGTAGGCGCGCCCACGTGCGCTCGTTGACCAGTGAGAAAGCGGCGCCCGAGTCCACTTCCATGTCCACAGGCACGTTGTTCAGCAACACGCGTAGCATGTAGGCAGGAACGCGCGTGTTCGCGCCCTCCACTTTGTAAATCCCGTTCAGCTGCGCGTTAGACTGCACCTCTTCAGCGTGGTTTACTTTTCCTGAGGTACTTTTCTTTTTAGCTGTACAGATTTTCTCGATATGACCCCTTTTTTTGCAAAAATGACAAACTGCATTGATGAAACGGCATTCACCACCGTGACGATCACCACATCTGTAGCAAAGACGAATGTTTGTTCTTATTTTAAACGCGTTGACATCCATCGGCTCAGGCGGGGGCGGCGCGGCGGCGGTATCGGCGTGCACCGGCGTGGCCGCGCGCTCGGCCTGCTGCATCATACGCGCATCCCTCCCCGCGGACTCGGCAGACACCATGGCGTCAACGACGTCCTTGTACTCGAGTTTGTCTTTCTTCAACAGCTCGTACTGTAGTTTGCGATCGCTCATGCCACACACTAATCTGTCCCGCAACATGCGTTCCAGATTGGGAAAATTACAGTTGGTACTGATTTTTCTTAACTGAGCGATATATTCCGTCGCTGTCTCGTCCTTTGTTTGATCACGATGGTAAAATTTGTATGACATTGATATTTCATTTGGTTTTGGACTATAATGTTTGGTCAACACATCTATAACTTCCGGATAAGTCACTTGACTTGAATTTTTTGGAGTGATTAATGCAAGAACAGTATCGAAAGTCTGAGCACCACAAATCGTAAAAAAGTTAGCTTTTTTGACCGAATCGAGGACGATTCCACTAGCTTCAAAGCAATAATTGAGTCGAGTTACGTAACTGTCCCAATTGTCTGTTTTCACATTGAACTCATGAAATTTCACTAATTTACGCTCCATAGTTCACAATTTACACTCGTCGCCACTATTATGTCCATTAAAACACTAGATTTTGGTAAATCAGTTTATTGAGCTGAGTAGCATAGCACAGTACAAACGAATGTGTTAAACTAACAACCTACCCTCGACTTAGCGAATATTTTTAATAAAAGAATATTTCACAAGTACTGAAGGTACCCACGTTATTCCATATATGACAGGGGCAGAGATACTTTAATATTTGGTGCACGATCAGTATTTCTCGGGGAAGAAAAGATTTTTGGTGAACACAAAAATATTATCCTTTTTAAATGTTACAGCACCATGCTGAGATACTCATACCTTTTTTTACACCTTTTGGCCCTATTAATTTTTTAAATCTTTTTTTTATGTTTGTATAATTTTGAACCTTCTAAGATCACTTTCTTGTTTGTCTGTCCGTCTATCACCTCCGATTTTTTTATTTTTCCCTGTGCGAGACTAATTAATTTCTTTTTCTTTCTTTCACCATACCGATAACAGCTTCAGGAGGTACCACAGCCTATGATGTGGTGTCAGTGAACTACCAACCAGCGCGTGGTAAAGGCGGCGGTAGGGACACCAACCGGTACGCTCTCAAGTTCTACCGGGAGACGGAAGATGAACTGCAGATGAAGAAAGAGAATGCATTGTGAGTATATTGAACCTTCATAATATGTATTGATTAGCTGGTGTCCGCAACTCCAATATTAACCAAGTGACATGCAAGTATCCACTAAGTCGAGCTGAATCTCACCCAATCTCACGAGGGAGAGAGGGTCTCTAATATCTTTCGTATTCGTACGAACCTATACAAACGAGCCATGTATCGTTTTTCATTAGGAATAATGTTGAAGATCAGGATAAATTACGATTCAAGATTTGAAACAAGCCTATTTTTGTATTTCAAATCAAAGTTAAGAACTTTAATAAAATGGTGGGTCAGTGACCAGTATTTCGATCTTAACTGGCACCAACTAAACCTATCCCTTTGATTCTTCTGAGAATGCAGCCGTGATTTTTATACAGATGTAAATGAAAATTTCTGAAAAGATTATCCAACCCGTCACCGTTTTCCACAGAAAAGAACTGAAGCCAGTGCCAGAGAAGGATCTAGAAGTGAACCCGGTGGACTACTTCCCTACCGACCTGTCCTTCCCCAAGCGACCACCCTGGGACTTCAACATGAGCCATGCCCAGCTGGACGCACAAGAACAGAGATATTTTAAAGTACGCAGCTGTTCCCATTTTCACATAATTAATAATATTATAATTTAAAATAAACTAAAAAACACGCCTTCAAGTTAGCTATTAGAAAACCGTTTTTGAAGTCAGTTAAAAACAACATCTATTTTTGTCACAGAACTACGTAGACAATCTTCAGGCGTCAGAACATTGGAAGGACATGTCGTACTTCGAGCTAAACCTGGAGACCTGGAGACAGCTGTGGCGTGTTCTGGAGATGTGTGACATATTGCTGCTCATCGTCGACGTGCGGTATGCTGTGAGTATATCTGTTATATCTTACTAATAACCTGGAGACAGCTGTGGCGCGTTCTGGAGATGTGTGACATATTGCTGCTCATCGTCGACGTGCGGTATGCTGTGAGTATATCTTTAAAATATTGTTCACGATTGTTACACATATGAAGTTACAGAATTATAATCATCAATACAACCCTACAAGTTCATAAAGGTCGAGGAACGACTTTGGTGTTCAAAGTCGATGATGATTTTGATGATTATAATTCTGTAACTACTCGTACATACGTGTTACAGCCACAAAACATATTTTCATCAACATACAACTTAGCACTGGCCTGCAAATTGCACAAACGTAAGAAAATTTGAATTTCGCGGGCTACCCTGACGCCCTTAAGCAGACGTCATTCTCTGATCATTTCTTTCTCCTCGTCCAGGGTATGATGTTCCCCCCGTCGCTGTACACATACATCCAGGAACAGAACAAGCACATGGTGTTAGTGTTAAACAAGATCGACCTGGTGCCGCCATCTGTCGTCGCCGCGTGGAAGCAGTTCCTCACGACGTCATATCCGGCGCTGAGGGTGCTGTACTTTACCTCACTTCCGGCTTATAATCTGAGGGGAGCTACTAGTGATAAAGCTGGTGAGTAACTTACGTTCTTTTGCCATTACCTTCTGAAAATTACCTATTTTTACACATAGCTTTTATACTTTTCCATGTCTTAAAATCAATAACACTCCATATTACAAAACAAAATCTTCCGCCGCGTCTGTCTGTCTGTTCGCGATAAACTCAAAAACTACTGAACCGATTTTCATGCTGTTTTCACCAATGGATAGAGTGGTTCTCGAGGAAGGAGGAGCAAATGTTTGTGTGATGAGCATGGACATTTGTTTCCCAGTCATGGATGTTTATATGTATGTATAATAAGTATGTATTTACAAACAAAAAAGTATAAAGTAGTATATCAACTATCTGGTGTCCACGACACAAGCCTTGCTTAGTGTGGCACTAGATGGTGCTGTGTGTTAATGTCCAGCAATATTTATTTATTATAGAAAACTGTCAAGTGGGCTACATCGACAATTGATTGATTTTATGTATTACTTTTACTCACCTACAAAGTGTAAACGGACTCTGCACATACCCGTTAACCAAGCATTCTGTACATCAAGCTACGAGTATGTAACTCTATGCTAAAATGATTGCTGGGTGAAAAATCACGTTTTACGGTAAATCTCGAATGTAACACACTCAAAACATTGTGCTGATGGGAGCATTGAATAGTAGGTGAGTCGTGGAGCTGTTGAAAGAAAAGTTACATTCTTTTAAAAATAAACTTGTGAAATAGATGCAACTTTAACCCCCCATATCTCCGTAACTAAATGGTTCCTAGGTATGGTCTAAAACAAAACAAATACCGCAATGACGGGGAGAACAAGTGCCTTTCCTCTTCGTTAAGGGTACAATTACATTACACCCTTTATGCTTATCTACTAAGTCAATTTCTTACAGGTCTCCAAGTCCGCCGACGCAAAGGAAAGCAGAAGATGTGCGCTGAAGGAGCAACGAAGATTCTAGAAGCCTGCAAGGAGATCGTGAACGGAGAGGTAGACCTCTCTTCTTGGGAGAAGAAGATTCAAGAGGAGACTAACGTGGAGTTTGATTATGATGAGGGCGCTGAAGTCGGTAAGTTATGGAGGAATATCAATTTTACTGTTGTATAAATTAAGGTCTGCCAACGTGCAATGGAACACAGCATTCTAGGCGTCAAACTAACTGATTGTGTACGCACGTTTCTTTTTTTTTATCGGATGAGAAATCATCAAATGACTTCTTCCACTCTGGGCGGAGCGGGAGGAAGTGTCAGACTTTTACTGACTAAAACCCATCCATGTTCCTTCCTCGCCCTTTATGTTCCGGGGCCGCGGTATCTCTTTCGAGCAGTCCCGCAGCCGCGGCAGGACGCAACACCACACTGCGATCCAGAACATAAATAGGGTACACTGACAGTAAAATAATGATTCCAAGACCAATCTAAAAAAAAAAACTTGTAAGGGGTCGTCCATTAGTCACGTCATGTTTTTTAGTACCTACAAAGAATCTTACAATTTTAGAATATTATCTGTAAATACATGTATAGAGTAAAATCTAATTTTATTCTGAAATTAAGGACCATAATAAAAATGTCTAGAAAGAAAGGTTGCAGGTTGTTTTCGACTGGCAATTTAACTGAAAAAACTTGGCAAATTAACTGAAATCGCGCGTTTGACGAAAATATAAATACACGTGATATCTTACACCTCCAAAATAAATCTGGTTTTCAGGTCCAAAATACTTAGGGGCCGTCCATTAATCACGAAAGGGGGATTGGCAAAAATCACGAAATATCACAAGGGGGCTGTTTAAGGGACATGTTCCCCTACAAAAATGTGTATAAAAAGCTGTTTTTAGATAATCAGAGCGTCATCTTTTTGATGAACTGGACTTTATCCCGCCTTGTGATATTTCGTGATTTTTGGCCCCTAAGTATTTTGGACCTGAAAACCAGATTTATTTTCAATGAATTCTCAAATTCGATTTTAGTTGCTTGAAATCAACAAATAGTTGAGCTATTGAGTTGACCAAACAGTGACGTCACAGCGTGCTATTGCCATACAAAACCTATGAGAGAACCGCGTTTTGACAGCTCTTGAAATGTATGTCAATATGCCTATTGACGACAGACGGCAGTATCAAAAAATTACAAATCTATTTAGTCTGTCAGTTACATTATTAAAAAATAATGGACACGTAGTTTTTGTTTTTGTAAATCAATGAATATTGACAAAGATAAGACGCATCAAAACTCGGTAGTGGGGGTAGGATCGACCGGAGGACACGGTCTCGGTCTGCCCCGCGTGGGCGGAGCACCGCCGTGTCCTCGTAGCGGCGACCTCTCGCGTCCGGCCGTGTGTGTGTGTGTGTGTGTGTGTGTGTGTGTGTGTGTGTGTGTGGTTCAATCCATGGTCCGGAGCGAGACCGAATGGGAAGCCGTCACCTCCGCGCTGCGAAGCAGTCATGCTGGCGAAGGAGGTGGCGGAACGAGAGAGGGAGAGAGCCTCTCGCCCCAGCCGCCGCGAGAGACGCACCGGTCGCGGTTACCGTAGCGGGCCTGTGTACGGTGAGCTATGTGCTAGCTAGCCGTCCGTCCGTCTAAAGACGACAGGCCGTGTCGACGGCGCGTTCGTGTTCCACGCGCGCCTCAAAGAGATGTCAGCATAAAGGGAGGGGCCCGCAGGGGCCGAAGCCTCGCGACCCCGGAACGTAAAGGGCGAGGAAGGAACATGGATGGTTTTTAGTCAGTACAAGTCTGACACTCCCTCCCGCTCCGCCCAGAGTGGGAGGGATCATTTGACGATTTCCCATCTAAAAAACAAAAAAAAAGGCTTGGCGTATTGGGCGTTTTAAAAGCGTCGTATCTTCGTACATTTTAGTTTATGTAACAAAAAAAAATACTGGTCAAATATTTATTAATAATCTACCTGACGGACTAATTGATTAGTATTTTTTTGAAACCGTCGTCTACCCTATTGATTGGGTTAGGACGCAACTCGTCCACTTCGAAGCTGTGGCCAGGAACGATTAGTGTATCATCTAAGCTATTACTGACGTTGCTCATAAGCTGCCAAGCTGAAGTGGGACTGGACTGGCCAAGTTTGCTGCATGCCCAATAAGCCCAATAAGCTGTGAGTCAAATAACCACTCTCTGGAGCCCTGACACAGCCAGGCGTAGAACCTAGAACGAGCTGGACAAAACACTTGAGCCCTGGATCGGAAAACTGGAAGTCATGGCGAGAAACCTTTGACCAGCAGTACGTTGACGCAAGCTAATAGGATCATTATTTTCATTCACCATTCACATTCTTATTTTTAGCCACATCTTAATTTTGATACAGAAATTACAACTGTTCTTCTTCATTTCCCTAGGCGAAACGATCCTCGAGAAAGCGGACACATCGTACTATACACACGAGCGCTACAAGAACGGCGTACTCTCAATAGGCTGCGTCGGTCAACCCAACGTCGGCAAGTCATCGCTGCTGAACGCTCTGATGGGGCGCTGCGTGGTCTCCGTGTCGCGTACTCCGGGACACACCAAGCACTTCCAAACCATCTACTTGACGCCGCAAGTGAGTTTGGTGCTGTGGATGTTAGGTCACTAGCCAACACTAGGTCACCTGTCGAAGTTAGATCACCAGCCAACGTTTGTTCACCCTTCAAAGGTAGATCACCAGCCAACGCTAGGTTACCCATCTAAGTTAGATCACCAGCCAATGCTAGGTCACCCGTCGAAGTTAGATCACCAGCATATGCTAGGTCACCCGTCGAAGTTAGATCACCAGCCAATGCTAGGTCACCCTTCAAAGTTAGATCACCAGCCAACGCAAGGTCACCCTTCAAAGTTAGATAACCAACCAACGCTAGCACCCGTTGAAGTTAGATCACCAGCCAACGTTTGTTCACCCTTCAAAGGTAGATCACCAGCCAACACTAGGTTACCCATCTAAGTTAGATCACCAGCCAATGCTAGGTCACCCGTCGAAGTTAGATCACCAGCCAACGCTAGGTTACCCATTTATGTTAGATCACCAGCCAACGCTAGGTCACCCTTCAAAGTTAGATCACCAGCCAACGCTAGGTCACCCGTGTCTAAGTTAGATCACCAACCAACGCTAGGTCACCCGTGTCTAAGTTAGATCACCAACCAACGCTAGGTCACCCGTCGAAGTTAGATCACCAGCCAACGCTAGATCACCCGTCTAATTTAGATCACCAACCAACGCTAGGTCACCTGTCGATGTTAGGTCACCAACCAACGCTAGGTCACCCGTCTAAGTTAGATCACCAACCAACGCTAGGTCACCCTTCTACTCGCTCACGCTCCGTGTCAAATGAAAACTGATTCGAAATTTTCTTAATTTAGATCAAATCGAGCTAATAACAATAATTATGTATTCTTTTCCCCCAGGTACGTCTATGCGACTGTCCCGGACTTGTGTTTCCATCGACGGTGCCGCGTCCCATACAGATCCTTATGGGTTCATACCCCATAGCGCAGCTTAGGGAGCCATACACTACTATAAGGTAAATAATATTGAAGTTAACCATATCAGATGTAAACAACCACATCACGAAGCCCGTCAACCAAGCACACTGTACATCAAACTAGGTAACTCGACGCAATAACGCACTCAAAACATTGTGCTGATGGATGGATTGAATAGTGCGGGGGTCGTGGAGGTGTTAAAAATCTTACAATAAAACTTGTATTAAAAAAAAAACTTGTCGAAAAGTTGTCACTTTGACCTCCTATATCTCCGTAACTAGAAGGTTCCCAGGTATGGTGTAGAACAAAAAAAATGATCGCAATGACGGGGAGAACAAGTGCCTTTCGGCTTCGTTAAGAGGTATTTTACACCCTATTTTGTTCCTTCTTAGCCCTTTATGTTCCGGGGCCACGGTATCTCTTTCGAACAGGCCCGTAGCCCCGGCAGGTATTATAATTCTGTGTTAATTTTCAGGTACCTAGCTGAACGCATGGACCTTCCAAAACTCCTGAGGATCGAACATCCAGAAGGAGACAACACCTGGTCTCCGAGAGACATATGCGATGGGTGGGCCAAGAAGAGAAGCTATTTGACTGCTAAAGCTGCTAGGTATGTGTCTACATCATTCTGTCTTTATCTCAATTTATTAGCAACTAAACGACGTCACGCGGACAAAAAAAAGAAAAAAAACTTTGTTTCAGACGTTATTCCATAATGTGTGATAGTAAAACAACTTAAAAATAAATTAAGTTATGTTTATATAAAAAAATCATCTGCCTAGCCTTTTCCCAACTATGTTGGGGTCGGCTTCCAGTCTAACCGGATGCAGCTGAATACCAGTATTTTACATAGAGCGATTGCCTATCTGACCTCCACAACCCAGTTAATACTGGGTAATACGATATCACTTGGTAAGACTGGCGTCAGACTTTTTGGGGCACTGACTACCTGTAACGACTGTCAAAGATGTACAAATGACAGCCGGGACCAACAGCTTAACGTGCTTTCCGAGGCACGGAGGAAACTCGGTATGTAAGGGTGCGGGTCACCCATCCACAGACCAACCTAGGCAAGCACGGCTTAACCTAAATATCAGCCGCTCGGGTCGATCTATAGGTTAAGCCGTGCTTGCCTAGGTCCGGTTGGTCTGTGGATGAGTGACCACCCAACACAGAGTTTCCCCCGTGCCGAAAAGCACGTTATGCAGAGTAGAATCCTTCGCTTCGCTCGGGATTCAAAATGGCGCCCTCGCCGTATAAATTTTTATTTTTTTCCTTTGTCATACAATCTACTATACTCATTACAGGTTAGATACGTACAGAGCGGCTAACGCTCTACTGCGGATGGCGCTCGACGGAAGAATCTGTCTGTGGCTGCGTCCGCCCGGATACACTGAACATAGAGGTTCGTTTAGCTTCACCTCCTTTCTAGCCATATTATACTTCACACAGTCCATCCATCGTTTCTTTGGGGGTACGTATCATAATCCCGAAAGTTCATAATACCTATGATTGAAATACCGACGTCCAAAACACCGAAATTCAAAATACCGAAAGTTTTAAATACCGATAGTCGTTATATCGAAACACAAAATACCGATGTTCAAATGCCCGAAAGGACGAAATCCCTAATGGACGAAATACCGAATGGACGAAATCCCGAATGGACGAAATATCGATGGATGAAATACCAATGGATGAAATCCCGAATGGACGAAATCCCGAATGGACGAAAACTTTTATTTAATAGCCGTATTATATGCCCCTAACAAGCGTAGTCGACGGAGCTCCGCTTCGCGGGGCCCCTATTTCCGAGTGCAGGGTTTAAAGGGAACCTAACTAACCTAACGGGGGGTGCCCCAAGTCCCGATTATGGGGGCAGAGATACTTCCGTATGTTCAGTTGACAATAATTCGAGAGTTTACAATATCGCTAGAGAGTAACACGTTATATTGTAATATAACGTGTTTGACAATTTTACGGTGACATATATAAGCACAAATTTTGTGACAGAAATGAATCGCTGCAGAACCGACTCCACGTAGTCTTTTCTGCCCTACCCCTAGAGTGTAATTTAAGCCCGCGTAGGCGCGGAGGGGCGAGGCGGGCCGCGAGCTGAGGAGCAGGTGGTTGTAACACTCGCCGCCGCGGCTGAGGCTGCAGCAAGCCGAAGTGAAGGTGGTGAGCGTTAAACCCATCTGCGACGATAAGCTCGCGTGAGGCCGCCGGAGCCCCGCAGCGCCGGAGCCGTGACAGAAACCATACCTGCTGCATGCTTGCTGTATGCTTCCTGCATGCCTGCTGCATGCCTGCTGCGTGCTTGCTGCATGCTTGCTGCATGATTGCTGCATGCTTGCTGCATGCTTGCTGCATGCGTGCTGCTTGCTAGGCAACTTTTAAGTGTTTTTACGGGTTCTCTATCGTATTACCTAACTTTTTTATCCATAATCTAAAATGACATAATTTTTTTTGTCATAATCATCATTCGTCCGAATGATAATTTACCCGAATTTTAAATCACATAATATCATATGCCATAAAGTTGAAATCCCTAAATATAATAAGCCCTAACTCCGTTTGTCATAAGTATTACAATCAATAATATACAAAAGACATAAAATCGTTTTCAATAAAAGTCGTAAGTCCTATTCTAAGTAAATGTTTAATCGTATGTAGGCGTTGACCTGCAATGCAAGCAAGCATGCAGCAAGCATGCGGCACGCCTGTAGCAAGCATGCGGCAAGCATACAGCAAGCAAGCATGCGGCAAGCATACAGCAAGCAAGCATGTAACAAGCAAGCATGCAATACAAGCAAGCATGCAGCAATCATGCAGCAAGCATGCGGCAAGCATACAGCAAGGAAGCAAGCATGCAGCAAGCAAGCATGCAACAAGCAAGCATACAGCAAGCAAGCATGCATGCAAGCGTGCAGCATGCAAGCAAGCATACAGTATGCAAGCAAGCATGTAGCATGCAAACAAGCAAGCATCATGCAGCAGGCATAGTTTCTGTCACGGCTCCGGCGCTGCGGGGCTCCGGTGGCCTCACGCGAGCTTATCGTCACAGATGGGTTTAACGCTCACCACCGCAGCTTCGGCTTGCTGCAGCCTCAGCCGCGGCGGCGCATGTTACAACCACCTGCTCCTCACCTCGCGGCCCGCCTCGCGATTTTAAATAACACTCTTGGGGTAGGGCAGACAAGACTGCGTGGAGTCGGATTTACAGCAATTCGTTTCTGTCACTAAAACCTAACTTTTAGGGATTTTTTAGCGACTGTTAGTCCCTAAAAAAATCCCTCAAAGTTAGGTTTATAAATGACCATTCGGAATCATACACATTATGTGATACAATACTTAGGACATACGACTTTATGTCATGTAAAATTAGGAGATTCAATTATAATAGTATTCGATATTATGACAAAATAGTATTAGAAGTAAAGTTAGTTATGTAAAACATAATTTCGGTGTTTTGAACATTATGGTTACTGAAGTTTATAGCAAACGTGTTATGGATAATGATTTTCGGACAAAAAATTTTAGGACAATCAAGGGAGTACCGTTTTTACGTTAGGTTTACAAAAAAACGTTTTTCTCGGAAACGGTGACAATTTCGGGATTTTGAACTACGCGTTTTTTAAATTCGGGATTTTGAACTTCGTGATTTTAAATTTCGGGCAAATGAACTTTCGGGATTTCGAACTTCGGGATTTTAAACTGTCGGCCAAATGAACTTTCGGGTATTTGAACTACGGGATTTTAAACTTCGGGATTTAAAACTTAGGGTTTATAAACTTCGGGATTTTAAACTTTCGGGCAAATGTACTTTCGGGATTTTAAACTTTCGGTCAAACAACTATTCGGCGTTTCAATTTTCGGGATTTCATCCATCGGTATTTTAAAATTCGGTCTTTTAAAATTCGGGATTATGATACGTACCCTTCTTTGGTCTTCCTCTACTCTTATACCCATCCTCATTTATACTCAAAACTTTCTTTACGACATTTTCCTTATTCCTCCGCATCACATATCGGCGCCACTTTCAGGCTTCCTCTTATGCACTCATTGCTTATTTTATCCATTCGTGTAACACCAGACATCCCCTTTAGCTTTCTAATCTTACCATCATTATCAAACATTAAGGCGACCACATGAGCAAAATTAGCAACTCTATTTGTGGTGGTTCAAACTTCGTTTGAAATGCTGTTAGAATAAAGTTCTAATCAGCTTGCACTACAAAGTGGTTGTTACGAGTACGTCAGTCACTGCGTGCCGAATAGTGCGAAATAAGTGGTTTCGATCGATTTACAAAAAATATACTGGATGGACTAAAAAAATAAAACACTATGATGCTAATATGTTGCTTGTAGAATTATTTGCCAAAAGTTCATAATGATCGCATGTAGTTTAGTAAGCTTTTACTCGTTAAAAGATTTTTTTAGAGATAAGTTCATGTTTTTTTTTTCGATTAATATTAATTGTATTATGTTTTCAAAACACTATCATACTAGCATATTATATCCTGAAGAATATCATATACACCGTGTTCCTGAGGTTATACATTAACTTCGGCATGTTATTCAGACCATTAAATTGACAATTTTTTACTATTTCTTTTTTAGGGTTCCGTAGCCAAATGGCAAAAAACGGAACCCTTATAGTTTCGCCATGTCTGTCTGTCTGTCTGTCCGCGGATAATCTCAGTGACCGTTAGCACCAGAAAGCTGAAATTTGGTACCAATATGTATATCAATCATGCCGACAAAGTGCAAAAATAAAAATTTAAAAAAACATTTTTATTAGGGTACCTCCCCCAGACGTAAAGTGGGGAGCGATTTTTTTTTTAATTTTGACCCTGACGTGTGATATATTGTTGGATAGGTATTTAAAAATGAATAGGGGTTTTCTAAAATCATTTTTTGATAATATTAATATTTTAGGAAATAATCGCTCCGAAAGTCAAAAACAATGTGTCCCCCCCCCCTCTAACTTTTGAACCATAAGTTTAAAAAATATGAAAAAAATCACAGAAGTAGACCTTTATATGAACTTTCTAGGAAAATTATTTTCAACTTGATGAGTTGAATAGTTTTTGAGTTATATAGCACTTTTTCAAAAAAACGCAAATGATAACTTTGTTTTTCATACAAATACTATGAAAAACAAAGTTATTTTTGCTGACGAAAAATGTTGGTATTTTTAATGGTCTGGGAAGCTACGGAACCCTACAGTGAGCGTGGCCCGACACGCTCTTGGCCGGTTTTTACTTTATTTTTTATTTTTTACCATTTTTTTTCACTTTTAGTGGCAATAAGTAAAAACATATCGTGTTCATCTTAGATTACAAACTCATTTTATCACAACACAACACAAAATGCCTCTAACTTAAAAAAAAAACAAAAATCAGTTTCAGTCTTCTAAATTCAGTTTGATAGTTTTGGTTGCACAAAGTGGCAACATCTCACAAATAAAGACTCTTTCTCACAGCACAACATAATTAAATTAGTTAAACTTAAATTACCAATAACTTAAAAACTATGCCATTTAAACTACTACTTCCTTAGTACGATATGTTTAACAAGAGCTATAGAAGTATTCTTCAAAATTAATGTATATCCTCAGGAACACGGTGTATTTTTGTGGTTTTGTTTATTGCAGTGAATCATATACTTTCAGGCATTATAAAACTCGCGTTTAGCTCCTGTAGTCTCCATAAGGAAAAATTAATTGATTTTAATTTTGGTGTGAAAACCTTTGGTCTTCCTCTACTCTTATACACATACACATTCATACTCAAAACTTTCCTCACGACATTTTCCTCATTTCGTATATCTCATAAAATAATATTTTATTTTATCCACAGTAAAATACGAAACCTGCGACGAAATAAAATACATTTGCTGGGTACAAGCGCTGTCAGACACGTCGAAGTCAGAAGAAGTTCTGACGACGGACTCCGAGGGTGACAGACAGTCGAACAGCGGTGATGACGGCTCAGATAGCAGCGATGATGAAGAGACTACTGCTATGGCGAATAAGTTCGCTGCTTTAGTTGGTGATGGTGATGGTGATGGTGATGACTAAAGGACATTTTCAACTAGATTTTGATACAGTAAAATAGCTTTTTCAATACACTTCCTCGAGAACCGGTTCTTTTCGCACTACGATTAGGTTCAAAATGCAGTGTATTTCACACACGTGCGTTTTTTCATGTTTTTTCCACACGTGTGCAGAAAGCAAAATTGCCACAGATAACTATACTTAGTCCAAACTGTTCAATGCATAATTAAAAATAAACATTCACCGCTGATTATAGAGGTGAATGTTGCTTTTTACTGCGTAAAGATTTTTTGAATATTCAAATTGTGTTTATAAATTCAATATCATAGATAAACATGATTCTTTAAAACTAATATTTTCTTTTATAAACAAATTAACATTTAAATGTTCTAAATTCAAAAATATAAAAAAAACTATTTTTATATTAGGCTGTATAACAGCTTCATACCTTTGCTTCTCCTTCAACCTGGCGAAAGCAAAGCGCGGAAAAAAAATTAAATCATAGTCTCGTAATAATTCATGACACAAATATTTTTCATTATTTTATTTCTTCAAAAGTGTATTGAAAAACGTCGTTTGATACACGTGGACATTTGTTATTGCAGTTCTCGGCTCAAAAACACCCTCGCCTACGGCTCGTTTGTTAATACCGCCTTGAACTACAATAACAAACTTTCTCCACTTGTATCAAAATGTACTATTCTAGATCTCTTCTGATTCATTTCGTTACGAGATACAAGACATTTACATTGTTTCTGTAGGATTCCAAAAAAAAAAACATTTTTTGATTGAAGTGAAAACTAAGTAATCCAAAATATACTTTATCTTAATTGTATAAGGTTGATTTTTACTAAACGTTCTATGAAAGCGTTTGGTGACGATGACGCGACTTCCATGATTTTTGTTCGTCCAAAAAGTGCACAACGCGCGTAAAGTTTTCATTTCAAAAACTAAAAACCTGAAAAACTGAAAGCAAAAAAACACATTTATTTTAAAACTAGCCGATGCGAAATTATATACTAAAACCTTCCTCTTGAATCACTCTATCTATTAAAAAAACCCGCGTCAAAATCCGTTGCGTGGTTTTAAAGATCTAAGCATACATAGGGACAGACAGACGCGGCGGGAGACTTTGTTTTATAATATGTAGTGATAAAAGTTGGTAGTAGGCAAGACTGACATTTTACAACTTATATTGTCACTTACGGGATATCTTCCGTGATTTTTATTTGTATTGAGCTCCCGATATTTCGACGCTGTTACAAGCGCCACGATCGCGGGTTGTCAATTGAAATGGCTCTGTTTCCAATTTTTCATGTTTTTCAATCTCTGTTTTTAAATTACTTTTTTCGCTTTTATTAAATGGACGAACTCTGATCAACTTATGTCAAAACAACTTCGATATTATAAGAGAGTCATTTTCTAAATTGTCACTTTGGTCTAATATTTATGGCACATCTTTTGACATTTTTATTCCTTTCTGTGATTCTTTCGGTTAATCAATGGTGTCGATTCTGTTGTGCACAAACTAAACTTAATTTAGGCTATTGCTTTCTTTTTCTCTCCGATAAAACGAGAAAGAGACGGACGTAATTTAGAGCTGTCAAATTTAATTGGAACTAATATTTCCATACAAATGAAGGGTGCACGTAAAAACATGTCGACTAAAAACACGGTGAAGCGCAAGGCATAAACTAGTTTGACATCTCTAACTTAGTTCATAGCTATAGCCGTCCTTTTCTCGCACTGCCTTTTAGTAAAAGATAGCAATAGCTTAAATTAAGTTAAGTTTGTGCACAACAGAATCGACACCATTGTCGGCGTTACTATTCTAAAATATTTTTGTATGTAGTAAAATTAAACATAAGCCAAAATTAGAGACTTCATTAGTACTTCTTAAAAGTCATTGAGATGCTAATTATAAAAATTAACTGGCTAGCGAAATACGTAACTTAAACTATACTTGCTATTTTTTACTACTAGATTCTATTCGTAAGACAATAACGTAGTTTTATAACGCAGCTTAATAATGTACTGTAATTTGCAGCTAATTTGTTATAATAAAATAATAGATATAACATCACATCTTTAATCTATAAAGGGTTCGGCAAAGATACGTAGTTATTATACAGGGTGTAAACAACCTCATCACGAAGCCGTCAATCAAGAATTCTGTACGTCAAACTAAGTAACTTTACGCAAAAATTATTGCTGGGAAACTTCTTTTTTTTTGGGGTAAAAATAATGTTTTATGGTAGAACTCAATGTAACACACTTAAAACATTGTGCTGATGGATGAAACTTACAACAAAAACAAGTATTTTAAAAAAAAACTTGTCAAACTTGTAACTTTGACCCCCCATATCTCCGTAGCTAGAAGGTTCCCAGGTATGGTGTAGAACAAAAAAATGATCGCAATGACGAGGAAAACAAGTGCCTTTCGGCTTCGTGAAGAAGTTTTTTACACCCTTTATAAGAAGATGGAGAAATAAATTAAATAAAAAATAAATAAATATCTGTGGCAGAGGTTTCGCCAGTTATGTTTAAGTTCCACGTAATAAGAACCGAGCCTATTGACATCAAACGGGCTAAAATCCAACTGGTTGCTACTGAGGAATCCTTGTTGGAAATACTCAATGACACTGTCTGACCCGGAAACCGTATCCGGGACCACATGCTCTCAATTAAATAATATTACAAAAAAAAAAACCTAGATGCACAGTTCCTTGTAAATGTCATATCAGAAAGTGTCTTTGATAAAACGAACAAAAAAAAATTAAACCGACTTCAAAAAAGACATGAGATTTCAGCAATCCCAGTCCATTTGCTATCATTTATTGAGGAGTTCCGTTGCCTATCTCCGAAGTTCTTCACAGATCTTCACCAGATTGAAATAGGACCACTTTAAGAAAGTACTCTTCTTAAAACTACCCAAATCGAATCAAGTGTGCCTATAAAATTTGAAGAGTTCTCTCTATTTCTCCAGGATCCCATCATCAGATCCTGACTTGATGATTATGGGACCCCTTTCAAAGAAAAGAATAATAATTCAAATCGGTCCAGCCATCTTCGAGTAATCGGGGAACAAACATAAAAAATAAAAAAGGTTCCGAAGAATTGAGAACCTCCTCCTTTTCGAAGTCGGTTAATGAAACCAAAAAACTTACAAGTTCAAGACTGACTAAACACAAATTCGGGACTTATACCGACCACATACAGTTGAATTTTAAATGTAGCTATGTCTGCTCTTGGCAGCCATTGTTTTTAGTAATTAAATAAATAAATATCGCTAGACATTACAAACCGCGCCATCTCGTGCCACACTAAGCAATGAGGTCTGTGACAATGAGGGTTTTTCGGATTGCATCTGTTACCAGATGTCGCTACGTAGGCGTCAAATTGTACTGAATAGTATAATTGTACTGAAATGTATGCTAGTGAAACTTTTTGCCGAAATTTCATCGTATTTGGACTGTTTTACAATATAAATATGGATTTCGGACAAAGAAAAGTAGCTGAACTAAAGATTAAGCTTCTTAGTACTGCAAGTCAGTGTTACAAGGAAAAACTTAATGAAAGGTACTTATGCGGCACAACACTGAGGCAATATATTAATGATTTAAGGCAATTACATGAGCTAAACGCGAGTTTTATAATGACTAAAAGGATATGAGTCATCACTGCTATAAAAAAAAAAAACAGAAAAATATATGATATTCTTCAGGATATATGCTAGTATGATAGTGTTTTGAAAACATAATACAATTAATTTGACTCGATAAAAAAACCACTAACTTATCTCTAAAAATTTCTTTCAAACAAAAAAAACCTAAGTACGAGTACATGCGATCATTCTGATTTTTTGGCAAATAATTCTACAAGCAATATTTTAGCATTATAGTGTTTTAGTTTTTTAGTCCAATCAATAGATTTCTTGTAAATCGATCGAAACCACTCATATCGCGCTATTTGGCCCGCAGTGACTGACGTAACAAGCACTTTGTAGTGCAAGCTGATTAGAACTTTATTCTAACAGCATTTCAAACGAAATTTGAACGACCACAAATAGAGTTTCTAATTTAGCTCGTCTAATCGCCTTAAAAGATAAATAAATGAAAAAATAATCGTTAACTACAAGAAACTCGTGTATTGTGATAGATGTTTAGACCTTACGCCAGTGCTGCCACCTTGTGCTTTTGTCATTTCAGTAAACCCTGAATCGCGTCATAAAGTGCGTTGTTCGCGTTTAAAAACCAACTTTATGTATTCGGAGTGAGGTCGTATTTGCAAGCAGTGATAATGCGCACAATTCGAACATATTTTTTTCTGCGGACATTTTTGAGACACTGTGTGTGTCTTTTTTTTCTGCGGACATTTTTGAGACGCTGTGTGTGTCTTGGGTTTTTTTTATTATAAATTAATGATAGAGGCATAAATATTACTCAATTATTTAACCTAATCTGTTATTCTATATTATTATGAAATTAAAAGATATCTTGTTGCATTTATTAATTAATGTTGCTTGTAATGTAATTCAAGGCTTGTTGCAATTGCCAATTTTATGGATTACTAAGCATTGTCTGCCATTTCTTATGACTAGAGAATATCTCACGCCGTGGAGACCAAACTAACTTGGTTATGTAGTGGTACGATGTATAACAGTCGCTCGGGAATAATAACAGTCGCTCGGGAATAATAACAGTCGCTCGGGTCGATAATCGTGTTGTATAATTAAGTGTTGTGGCTTATGTATTTAAATGGACGTGTTCACATATACGACCGGTCGGCGCGTGAGCGATATATGTACTGGGGACACTGTTACGGTCAGTAAAAAGCATCGTTCGTTGTTGAACTGAAGCAAAATGTCTGTCTTGTTCTTTCTACTACACTCTGTGCAAGTTTAAGCGAGATGCGAACAACTGTCATGATTAAATTCATGCCAAAACTAACGCATGGAGGAAAATGCCTGTGCGGCAGTCCGACAGACGTGGGTACACTGCCGCTTGAGATGACCGACGGATCATGAGATGATTACTGGCGTCCACGACTTTTGCCAACTAAAAATCAACGATAAATTAATCTTCACGACATTTTGGGAACGGGGTATAAGCTATGCGGGCCTAGGTTGATGGGTGACCACACATTACATACCAAGTTTTGTCCGTGCTTTGGAAAGCTCGTTACGCAGTTGGTCCCGGCTGTCATTTGTAGATCGTTGACAGTCGTTATAGGTTGTCAGTGGACCAAAAATTCTGACAACCAGTATTATCAAGTGGTATCGTATTACCCAGTACTAATTGGGTTGTGGAGGTCAGATAGGCAGTCGCTCCATGTAAAATACTGGTATTCAGCTGCATCCGGTTAGACTGGAAGCCGACCCCAACATAGTTGGGAAAAGGCAGCTATACGATGATGAGTAATTGTTGAGTATGTAAGTTTCAGTTTGATTTGTAAAAGTTAATTAAAACGATTTATTTTTGTTATGGGTCGCTTAAAAATAGGTACCACTTGACGCTTAGTAATCCATAGAATTGTATTTTAGTGAATAATTCTCATAATTTATTGTTGTCATACAATTTAAAGTATACCTAATATTTTGTACGTCCAATGAAATTTTCTTAAATAAATGAATATAATGTTATTTTTACATCTGTGTTTTACTTACTATACCATACCATATAAAAATACCTATAATAAGGGATATCGTATTATCAGTCGCTCACGCGTGACAACCAAGAGCAGTCGCATACGCAACGATCGCTAACTGTTACTCATCTACCCTACGTGCTGAGTGAAAATGGTGAAATGCGCAAAATGTGTAAAACTAATAACCAAAAAGTCTCCTGGATTGCAGTGCAGTAAATGTAATAAGTGGCTTCATTCTTCCTGTGCGTCAATAACACCCGAACAACTTAGTGTATTGCACGATACAGACTCAGTGGACTGGAAATGCAAAGCTTGCACCGGAGGTGGTAAGCCTAAAAGACTATCCTGTATCATCCCCGATATTGACGGAGACGAAAATACAGATACAGAGTCTGCTACCCCACAGCCTCTCGCTAGTGCCCATGGGGATAACATGATGCAACAAATATTACGAGACCTGCGCAGGGAAGTGAGGCAAGTTATTAAAGAAGAGCTACAACGTACCCTGCAATTCTACTCTGATAAAATTGACGAATACGACACCAAGATACAAAAATACGAGAAATCGATGAAGGAATTGGAAAACCGTTGCACTGATTTACAAAATCATGCTAAAAACACAAACATAAAATATGAAGTACTGGAAAACAAATTAAATCAAATGGAGCAAGCACAATTATGCAACCAACTTGAAATATGTGGCATCAACCCATCTGAGAAAGACAATCCTGAAGAAATTGCCAAGAAAATTGCCGAAACTATAACACAAAACCCGGATGACGTCGTAAAAGCATATAGAAAAACGAGAAACCCTTCAAATGTGGCGAGAAACAAAGACCAGACTCCGATCACTGTGATACTTCGAGAGGGAAACCGAGATCTATGGATAGATGCTGCCAAAAACACGACGATATCTGCTGCCAGCATAGGACAAGACGGTGCTGATAAAGTCTACCTACGGGAGTGTCTGACACCGTCGACGGCCTACCTGTTATGGAAAACTAAAGAAGAACTCAAAGGATTCTTTGACTTTATATGGTGTAAACACGGAAATATATTAGTGCGTAAAAGTGCTCAAGAAAAAAAAATAACCACAATCCGCTCGATCGCCGATATCGAAAAGGTAAAATCATCACATACTAGACAATAGGTACATTACTGTCATTTAAAATATATAAACATCATAATTATGTCTCATGCTTGATACAACAGAACATAACATTGTCGAAACCAATTGCCAAACATGGGATGATTTTACCTCCTATATACCGATACCCGAAAATTGTTTGTACTTTCTGCATGTAAACGTACGATCGATCAAGAAAAACTTTGCTCAAATTGAATACCTAGCGTTAAATAGTAAACATACAATTCATATTCTGATTTTAACTGAAGTAAACATCAATAAAAACCGGCCAAGAGCGTGTCGGGCCATGCTCACTGTAGGGTTCCGTAGCTTCCCAGACCATTAAAAATACCAACATTTTTCGTCAGCAAAAATAACTTTGTTTTTCATAGTATTTGTATGAAAAACAAAGTTATCATTTGCGTTTTTTTGAAAAAGTGCTATATAACTCAAAAACTATTCAACTCATCAAGTTGAAAATAATTTTCCTAGAAAGTTCATATAAAGGTCTACTTCTGTGATTTTTTTCATATTTTTTAAACTTATGGTTCAAAAGTTAGAGGGGGGGGGACACATTGTTTTTGACTTTCGGAGCGATTATTTCCTAAAATATTAATATTATCAAAAAATGATTTTAGAAAACCCCTATTCATTTTTAAATACCTATCCAACAATATATCACACGTCAGGGTCAAAATTAAAAAAAAAATCGCTCCCCACTTTACGTCTGGGGGAGGTACCCTAATAAAAATGTTTTTTTAAATTTTTATTTTTGCACTTTGTCGGCATGATTGATATACATATTGGTACCAAATTTCAGCTTTCTGGTGCTAACGGTCACTGAGATTATCCGCGGACAGACAGACAGACAGACATGGCGAAACTATAAGGGTTCCGTTTTTTGCCATTTGGCTACGGAACCCTAAAAATGAATTGGTACAAATGTTTGAACTCGCTGACTACAACTTATACTCAGAATTAAGAACTAATAAGAGAGGTGGGGGTGTGCTATTGTATATCCATAAATCTGTATCTTTCATTAGATATAGTAACTTGTGTACACAGGAGTTTGAATGTGTGGTCGGCGAGTTACATATTAATAGTATTAAATTCGGATTATGTGCCGTTTACAGACCGCCCGACACATCCAAACTGCGATTTATAAAAGAATTATCGTCCTTAATAGCGAAATATCCTATTAAACAGGATTATTTAATAATAGGCGATATAAACATAGGTAGATCTTAAAGTATGTAACCCCGTGGTAAGACAATATCTGGATTCGCTGTGCACCTTAGGATTTATTAGTGGCGTTAACTGTTACACACGCATCGAGAAATATGGTGACCGAATCTCAAAGTCTTGTATAGATCACGTATTCATTCGCAATGCTAGGGCGTATAGCATTTATACATCTGTTGTTAACACTTCACCGGCCGACCACTATATAACCGGTTGTGCGATAATGAACGCGCTAAACAAGAATGATTCACATTCGTCTAGTCATTTAGTAACTAAGATAGATAATCGACGAGTGCACAGTGAACTTAATAACATCGACTGGAGTGTACCTCTTCAATACGGGTGCCCAAATAAAATAGTTCAGTACATACATAATGAATTTAATAGTGTTTATGATAAATGTAAATTTACAGTTTGTAAAACGAGTGTCAGTAAACGTAATACATGCCCCTGGGCTAATGAAAAACTTAAAAAGATGTGTGTGAAGAGGGATTTGTTGTTTAATATCTGGCGCAAAGATGAAAATAACGCAAAAAAAAGATTGTTATACAATAGATATAGAAATAAAACAAACAAATACACAAATTACATTAGAAATAAACAGACAATGATGGAAGTTTCTCAAAATTTTAAAAATAGCAAAAAGATTTGGAGTATTGTGAATAATTTGACTGGTAAAATTATGCAATGTATTGAACACGTTTTACTCATGACTTTTCGAACAAATCCATCAACATTGGCCAACACTTTTATGACTGAATTTAATTCTAATATTAAGAATCTAAGCAATTCTTGCAATGTACCTCTTATAGACAAATCTTCGTACGAGATAATTCCTGATAGGTCGATAAGAGTGAAACCTGCTCGAGAAGATACGGTTGAACGAATCATCAAGCTAATGAACGATAGGAAAAGCCCGGGGTACGACGGGATACGTGCTAAAGATGTCAAGTACATATCAGCTAAATTAATCCCAGTTATTACACATCTTATTAATTGCTGCTTGCAGACTGGTACGTATCCTGACATTTTAAAGATAGGGGTGATACGTCCAATACACAAAAAGGGCCCTCGCGATGACGTCAATAATTATCGTCCTATTACTATTTTGTCCTGTATAGATAAGATCTTAGAACGTTACATAGGTAATGAAATAAATAACTTCTTGCATACACACGGAATAATAAATAATAAACAATATGGATTCCAGAAAAATAAGAGTACGACTCAATTATTATTAGAATTTACCGATGAAGTCAATAAACATTTAAATGATAAAAAACATGTCTTGACACTTTTTATTGATTTTAGCAAAGCATTCGATATGCTCCGTTGTGATACACTCTTTGACAAGTTGTCGCAAAATGGAATACAAGGGCCACTATTGGAACTATTAAAAAATTATCACACCGATAGATACAACACTGTTAAAATACAAAATGAGTACAGTACAAAACTTCCATCGACGCAAGGAACGGCCCAGGGTTCAATCATAGGTCCGACAGAATACCTACTTTATGTAAATGATATGAGCAACGTCGTAAATTCAGGTTCTGTTTACCAGTTTGCGGACGACACATGTATATTAGTCGCTAATAAGAACATTCATGACGCTGAGGAATCCTTACAACGTAACTTCGACCTAATGTGTAAATGGGCTCATGACGTAGGATTAGTAATAAATGCAACCAAAACAAAAATTGTTCATGTACATTCATCACACAACAAATGCTCCACTACACCTACAATCATAGCACACGAACACACTTGCCTGCATAGCTCGCCACAGACTTGCAAATGTCCGTTTGTAGAAGTAGTCGATAAACACATGTATATCGGTCTAATGGTCGATAGCCGATTCTGTTGGGGACCTCATAAAGATTACGTATGCAACAAACTGAGATCGATTCTAGGTAAGTTCAGAATACTGAAATATAAACTGCCTTACAAAACGCTTAGAATGTTATATTTGGCCCTAGCAGACTCTGTTATCAACTACGGACTCAGTAGTTACGGGAGAACCTATCATACATACCTGACGGATATTTACAAGTTACAGCTAAGAATATTAAAAGTTATTGCGCCAAAACATATAAAGAAGAAATACAAAAACAATGACGGCGACCTCTTTAAATATTGTCAAGTCATGGATGTGTTCAATAAAGTTGATTTTTACACTCTCACGGAAGTCAATCGACCTGAGCTGCTAACTGAAAGAACAAGACCTGACTTTTTAAGAACGATACCGCATAAAAATAAATACATTCTACCGCCATTCAATAATGTTTACGGGATGAGGGTTGCAGAATATTTAATACCTTTTTTTCTTAATAAACTGCCAGAGGACTTGCAAGCGATGTATAAAACGAGTTCGAAAAGTTATAAGTATAAATTAAAACGTTTCTTTATACAAAACTTCTCCTAAATTAGGTATGTAGAATTATTGTTATCATCAGTTTTATAATGTATTGTAGTTGTTACATGTTATTAGGCTAAGTATAAGAACGGCTCGCCAGCACACAGATAAGCCCTAAGAGGTTTTCGATGTGTGGCTAAAACAACCCTGTATTAGTTTAAGTTTTTTAGATATTAAATAAAAAAAAAAAAAACCTAGTACTAACTGGGTTGTGGAGGTCAGATAGGCAGTCGCTCTGTGTAAAATATTGGTATTCAGCTGATGATCGTATAAATCTAGCTACTTTTATAGCTAAAACTGGGCGTATCATACGCCGTAACACCCTCCGTTTCTGTCCAACACCACAAGCGATGCTACTTGCGATGCGACAGGGTCAATTCACACCAAGAGCAGAAACGCGCTTCGAAATAATGCATCATTTGCGAGAAGACTCGAAGAAAATGGTAGTTTGAGGTCGTCAGAACTTGCTCACGGGTTCTCTGGTTACCTCGAGGACTGTTGCAATCATTCAGAATCGATTGACATAGAGCCTGATACCATCCCTGTAATATCTTCACTTGTGCATTCATGAAACGAAACGAATTTAATTTTAACTTATTAGAATAGAAATAATTTCATCATCATCATCATCATCATTTCAGCCGAAAGACGTCCACTGCTGGACATAGGCCTCCCCCAAGTGTCGCCACATTGACCGGTCCCTTGCGACTCGCATCCACCGGACTCCCGCAACCTTCACCAGGTCATTGGTCCACCTAGTGGGAGGTCTTCCAACGCATCGTCTTCCGGTTCCGAAATAATTTATTTGCATTGAATGTAGGTACATACATGAGTTGTTACAGTAATGGTTATAGTTTCTGGTACATTCTACCAATTGGCATTCAAAAATTTGTACTTAGGTAAGTATAGGTACAATACAAAAACACAACCTCAATTTAAAACTTTCACAATCACTCAACAAATTATCGTGTATCAAAAAAAAAATTCAAATCTAAATTAGAATAACAAGAATAATACAGCTAATTTTTTTCTGTTAGGAAATCTGACACAGAATAATAACATTTTTGTATTAAAAAAGATGAAAGCTGTTTTTTTTTAAATCTCAAATGTTGTTCTTTGATGCTATTTGGAATCTTATTATAGATTACAGGCGCCATACCTAAAACACTTTTTTTTAATAAAGATGTTTTGTGAGCACCGGTACATAACTTATATTTATACCTACTGAGATCTGATTGGTGCACTTCGGTGTGTTGTGTATTACTTTTGACAAAAAATATTCTTTTTTGTTTGTTCCAGATATATCTTTTTTTAATATTTTGCATAGTTCTGTTATTATTGGTGCATCAGAAAAATACGAGCTTCAATTTATCAGCCCTTCTTCGCAAATTTATTTTGAAGTGCCAACTGAACTGCCGGGGTTGCGGTAGAGAACCGTGTGTTCGAAAGAGATACCGTGGCCCCGGAACGTAAAGGGCGAGGAAGGAACATGGATGGGTTTTAGTCAGTAAAAGTCTGACACTCCCTCCCGCTCCGCCCAGAGTGGGAGAAGTTATTTGATGATTTCCCATCCCAAAAAATGTGCCAACTGAAAAATTGAATTAAATCTTATTTTTTAACTGAAATGTTAACCCTTGCATTTATTTTCTTCAGAATTGTAGGTAACTATTGCATTTACTGTTTTTGCAGTTCTGTTAGGGGTGCTGCTAAAAATAAATTGAGCAGTCTGTCACAAAGCGTAATTTTGATATTACGGACTAGTTTGATGATTCACCTCCTCCACTGCCAGACACTGTGTGGTGGCAACCCGCCGCCCGACAGCTTATGATAAATCGTTATTAATTGGCTTGGCTGTATTCCAATCTAAATTAATAATATTACGAAGGAAAAGATTTGATTGTACGTTTGTTACGATTTAACTCAAGAGCTACCCGATTTTAATAATTCTTTCACCAATAGAAAGCTACATCTTTACCGAGTAACATAGTGAACGTCAGATTTGCCGGTCAACAGCCATATTTAACTTTGAAATTGTGCCTAAAAATTACTTATCTTTGCTTTTTAAAATTCTTTTGCCGTTAGAAAGCTACATTACCATTGAGTAACATAGACTATAAATTATATACTTCTGCCTTACGTTCTTAGGGTCCTGGGTTCGAATCCCGGTAGGAGTAAATGTTTGTGTGATGCATGGACATTTGTTTCCGAGTCATGGATGTTTATATGTATAACTAGCTTCTGCCCGCGACTTCGTTCGCGTGAATTTCCCGCTTGCAACTTTTCTTATTGCTGCTCCGCTCCTATTGGTCATAGCGTGATGTTATATAGCCTATAGCCTTCCTCGATAAATGGACTATCCAACGCAAATATAATTTTTCAGTTCGAGCCGGTAGTGCCTGAGATTAGCGCGTTCAACCAAACAAACAAACAAACTCTTCTGCTTTATAATATTAGTATAGATAAGTATGTATTTACAAACAAAAAAAGTATATATGTAGTATATCAACTATCTAGTGTCCACGACACAAGCTTTGCTTAGTGTGGCACTAGGTGGCGCTGTGTGTTAATGTCCAGCGATATTTATTTATTTACTAGCTTTTGCCCGCGACTTCGTTCGCGTGAAGTTTTGATATCGCAACGCATCGCCTGCTCAATGGAAGCTTTTTTCCCGCTTGCAACATTTCTTATTGCTGCTCCGCTCCTATTGGTCATAGCGTGATGTTATATAGCCTATAGCCTTCCTCGATAAACAGGCTATCCAACGCGAAAAGAATTTTTCAATTCGAGCCGGCAGTTCCTGAGATTAGCGCGTTCAACCAAACAAACAAACAAACTCTTCTGCTTTATAATATTAGTATAGATATTGATATCATGCAAATTCGCCGAACTATCACTATTTTCGTGGGCGAAGCGCTAGTGTCTGATATGAAAAAAGGAGTTTAAATCAAACTCTTATAAATGGCAAGATCATTTTATTAACATAACAAACTGTACAGTACGTAAATCTATATATAACACAACATCATCGATACAATTTGGTTCGCTTAGCGACCTACGTCTAAATGCTTTGAAAACTTGTTTTAAGAGGGCGCATTTAGTTTACAAAAGTTTTAATTAATTTCGCAATATAATGCCGGAAACACACTTACGTGGCGTGGCGTGGCGCGCCAGAAACATATCGGTTTCATACATTTAGTATGGTTAGAGACATATTTGTAGGTCGTGTCGTGTCGTGGCCACAGACGTATAAAGAGTAGCAGACCAAACATAAATTCCTAGTTATACCTATAATATATCCATCATTCTTTATCCTTGTTCTATCAAGCAAAAACTTAATAATGGCGTCTCGTTCTTTTACGTGTAGCCACACTGCCACACACATAGACAAATTTTGACATGAAGCCTGTTTTTCTGAGCCGCCATATTGATAAGCTTATAACCTATAAGAACACTCTACGGTGTCAATCACGTTATGTGAAAAAATATTAATTGTTTGTACAACTAAAGACTTGAAACACGTAAAATAAAATGGTGAAGTGCAGTGCGTACCGGTGTGACAGTGATAGCTCTAACAAAATACCTGGATTAAGCTGTCATCGGTAAGTTTTTATTTACGTTGTTGTAAACTGAAACAATTTGTCGATTTTTCGCAATTAATCAACCGTTTCGATGAAGTTTAATCGTTTTTATCGTAGCCCAATTACTGCCATGCAATTTGCCCACACGCTTACTTAGAATAAACCGTACAAAAATAATAAACAAACAAAATTGTCTTATATTTACTATTAATGACAGCTCAAGTACTTGTGGAATTAACCGGGGACGGATTTAGTATTGCGAAATGCTAAATCTAATAAATATTATTATGATTGTTTACATATTGGGTTAATGCATTTATTGTAGGTGCGTAGGCTTATTAATTACTACAAAGTCGAAAAATCCAACAGGCTTAATTTTTTTTAACAATATGTAACGCCTACAATGTATCAGTTTATCACAATTCAATGTTGATATGAAATAGGCATAGGTCACACACATATTATAAGCTACTCATATTTCTTTGATATTTTGGTGCTGTAAATAAAAATAATAGTAATATTTTTTGTTCCAGGTTTCCAAAACATGAAAATTTAAAGAAAGCCTGGATTGATAACATGCAGCTCCAACTCCAACCTAATCCTACTGGTGAACTCTGTTCGAAGCATTTTGAAGCACACTGATAGATGCCAGCGTCTTTCAAACAAGACTACGTCTATCAATTCCTACACTGTTTACCGAATTACCTCTGGCTATGCATGTATGTAATAGTATGCTACTATAGTAACAAATTGTTTTATATTAAACTGGTCTTCATAATAATTTTGTTTGTCTTTTGTTTACAGGATAAGGAAAATGTTATGAACCTCCAAAAAACCTTGCCAATAAAACGAACTACTGCTGGGACAATTGTTTCTGGTTCTCAAAGAAGTACCACAATTTAGCGGTGGGGGTATTTTGGACATGCATGCATGTTAAGCAATGTTTACAAGTTTTCTGTTACATAAATTTGAAAATTGTCTAAAAATATTAATATCCAAGCAAGCCATGTCGAAAAAATGTAACAAAAGGTGCGAATATTTTTGTGAATGAATTAACGCATGTAACTTGACTACTTTTGGGCATCAGGCGACGATGACGGATGAGAGCGTTCTGGAAAAATGTTATTGCGCGATTAGAGGAAATACATTCCGCACATTGCCAAATAAAAAATAATATAAACAACGTGTTTTTTTTTAACCTTAGAAGAAATGCAGTCAATAAAACTTGTTTCCTTTTTGGGTCCTTAACTGGGGTTAAAGTATTAATGAATGCATTGAAACTTTGCATTCCCTTAGGCGTATCTATCATCATCATCATCTCAGCCGAAAAACGCCCACTGCTGGATATAGGCCTCCCCCAAGTATCTATACTAATAATATAATATTTCAGGTCGTTAACAGCAAATGGCACTGGGTATTCCGAACACTGCTAATTACTGTTATGGTGCTACTGCGTCTGTCAGTCTCCTGTATTAGTGTGGTGTCGCAACATTATTGATTTAATTGCGACCGTTACACAAGGTCACAGAGAATGCTTACCAACGTATATTACAAATGATAAAAGTTTGAAAATATGTAGGTACCTATAACGTCCTACAATACTTACTAATACCGGCCTTAGTCCGGCCCTGTTTAGACAATTTTTTCATATGTGTGTGTAATGACTTCACAAATTTTAGCTTATGTTTGGTCTGCTACTCTTTATACGTCTGTGGTCGTGGCGCGTTCTGGCGTGGCGCTGACTGCTCACCACCGATTGGCCAGAGCGGTGGTAAGGGTTATGGCGCGACACGCCACACCACGTAAGTGTGTTTCCGGCTTTACTGTATGGAAGAAACTTGGCTAACTAGAGAACTTAAATATAGATTATGAAATTCAGTAATTAATATCGTAACACCGTATAATCAGATTTAGCTGAGAAAAAACTATTTGGAAACTTTCCAAATGCCTTTTCTACACTTAAAACGGTTACAATATAAAATTCAATGCTGTATTGGCAATTCACTATTAATATTCTAGTTCACTAGTTAGCCATATTTTTCATTTCCATTCAGTAAAAAATAGGTAAATATATGAAAGGTTCTAAAACTACGTTCAGGTTAAAGTAGCTGTTTTCAAAACTACCCTCAAATATTTTGAGTGAATTCCGCTATGATTAGTCGACATCGGAATTCCATTACCACTTTTACACTTAGTAAATTGTACTTTAACTAAAGCATCAGTAAAAGTGGTTCAATAAATAGCAAACTAGCTGTGAACAAAGGACGCCGATAGATTCCGTCCATAGATTGTCCGTATCGGATTGACTGAACTGTCGTTACAGGTAGTCAGTGGCTCAAAAAGTCTGACAACCAGTCATACCAAGTGGTATCGTATTCCCCAGTACTAACTGGGCTGTGGAGGTCAGATATACAGTCGCTCCATGTAAAATACTGGTATTCAGCTGCACCCGGTTAGACTGGAAGCCGACCCCAACATAGTTGGGAAAAGGCTAGGTAGATGATGGTTTACTGACCATTAGCAAAAATAAACCTTGACTTTGTATGACGTGCAAGTGACCTTAGAGTGGTAAAGAAATAACGAAGCCGGACATATCTGAATGATTACATTTTTACATACAATCATTGTACATGTCAGCGTCACATTGTGAAAACCGTTAGATTGTAATCTCTCTAGCGAGATTGTAAACTCTCGAAACATTGTCAAACGAACATACTGCTTACAAAATGATCTGTGGAAGTGAAACCGTAATATTGTGAAATGTATGCGACGGAAATCAACTCGCGTGGTGTGGGGAGGGGAGTCCCCCTTGCCCCATGGTACCACTCTCCCATGAAAAGATGATGCACGATTCCTGAGAAAAACCGATTAATATAACCTAATAATACAAAAGAAAAAGGTTAATAACCGATTATGGGGTCAGAGATACTACACCGTCGCATGCATTTCACAATATTACGATTTCACTTCGATAGATTATAATCTACCGAAAAATAATGCGTCACATTGTAAGCACTATGTTCGTTTGACAATCTTTCTAGAGGTTATACAGGTACATCTGGTACATAGGTTACAATCTAACGGGTTTTACAATTTTACGGTGACATACACATTGGAATTTTTTCGAGTTATAAACTCCAATAATTATTTCTAGAAATATACAAATAATAAAGATAGTACTCTAAAAATCATCAACAAAAGAAAGAATTAAAATAAGTTTTGGTTTGTAAGATTGCATTCTATTATTATATATTTGATATAAATATTCCCTGCCCACTGTAATTCCAGTGCGCCAAAATCAACAGTAGCGACCACCAGAAAAGCGCCGAGACAATGAAGCTCGACGAAGTCCCAGTGAATGAATTTAACTGTCTTGGATCCCGCAACGAAATTAATCAGAAAGTATAGCGGAGGAGTAGGAAAAAAACCGTAATTTCTACTTCCCTCCATATCAGCAGGAGACAGAACGAAACAAGGCCAATAGGCACAAAGGGACGTTTACAACTGGGATAAGCCCAGCTGTTGCCTAGCACCACGGATGAAGTCATACTTTAGGCGCAGTTTTGGATTATCAACGTTCGGCTCAATACCGAGAGCTGAAAATCCAAAGTGAAAACTTTGCTTTGAAAATGCATCCGTACATCTAAATGGGTTTTTTACGCCTGTCTCAGTTAATATTTTAGGGCATACTAACATTTTTCATGGCGGTACTAAAAGGCCAGGTATTTAAACTTTAAATAATTAATATTTATATCAAAATTATACATAGTCTTACAATTCTGCAGTTTACCAACTAAACTTCAAGTCCCATAGATAAAACAAACAAAATTCAATAAAACATGACAGATTTGAGTATGAAACTCTGGCCTCTTTCTCACCTGCAGTGCAAGTACGTAGGATTCGATAGGACTCAATTATATAAATTTGACAGTTATTCTCGATAAAATGAGTTTTTGACTCCATAAAAGCGCATTTTATCGAGAATAACTGTCAAATTTATCTAATCGAGTCCTATCGAATCTTACGTACTTGTACTGCTGGTATTAAAACTGTAATTTAGTCGGTAAATAACAAAATAAGTCTGAATTCCCCATACTAAGACTAGTCACAGCACACAACAAAATACGTGTCTTTTTAACATATTTTGGTTAAAAACAAAAAACACTCCCTTTCTTCAATAAATATTTACATTGTTAGTACCACGTATTCAGTAGATTATCGGCATGACGACCGACAGTATCCAAAAATTGCAAATATGTATGTTTAGTCCGTTAGTTAGAGTATTGGAAAATAATGGTCACATATTTTTTGTTATTGTAAATCAATGAATATTGACAAAGCTAAAACGCATCAAAACTCGGGAGTTGGGAGCCCCCGCTCGTGACGTCAGAACACACTAAAAAATATACCTAGGCGTGACGTATTGAGAATTTTAAAAGCGTCGAATCTTCGTCAATTTTGGTTTACGTAACAAAAAATAAATATTTAGGAACAAATATTTTTTGATAATCTGACGGACTAATTAGATTTTTCCAGTCGATAAGCCTATTGCTAGGTCGGTTATTTTCGTAGTATTCGAAAGCTAACTAATATAAATGCTATTTTAGTGGCTAGAGACTGGTAACATGAGGCATTTTAGTATCAAAATGGCGATTGGTACTAAAAGTACCACTTTGAGACCACGTTAGTAAATATGCAGAATATTGGCTTGACAAATATTAAACAAGTCTAAGCTTGTGTTATAAACACTTCTTGCTAGTTTGAGTTAAAAATTGTATTACAATATCTTACTTTCATTAGAGCTCTTATTCGATACAGAAGTGCCACTGCTGCTTTTTTATATTACTCAATACGTTATACAAGACATTACATTTCTAAATTGATTTGTACTAGCCCATTGTTGGTACAGGCGAAAATATATACCATTAGTACATCGATAAAAACGGTGAAGGAGTACTAGTAATCGTGAGGAAACCGGCATGTCCTAGAATGTATTTATTTATTATTTATACGCAAAATACGCGCTTTGACGTGGAGTTGCGGACACCAGCCCGTTGCGGACACCAGCCCGTTATACAATACAATACAATAGTACATCGATTGAAGTTCGTACGTTTTGTTTCTAAAAGCATTACATGTTTGAAATGAAGCGTTGTGCACATTTCAGCTTACAAACTTTTGTAAAATGTTTTACATTATAAAAATTTGTTTGAACTCGCTTTTGAGTTTGTATTTGCTAAGTGCATACGCGGATTGTACTAAAAGTATCACTTCAAATTGACTACAAGAAATATCTCAACATGTATTTACGGAGATATTTCTTCCCCGGAATCATCTACACAGTTTCCAGCAAAAACTTCACTTGGCACTAAAAGTACCACATTTCAACCTAACCAAAAAATCTTTTCTACATATCTCTCTCACAATTCTCAACAATTCAGCCTAATTTTAGGGCAAAAACTCACTTGGTACTAAAAGTACCACTCAACCTTTTAAGCTGAATAAACATCCTTTAGTCGTATCTTCATGATTGACGTGATCGGCTACGTTATCCAAATACTGCTTGTACCCGCCTGCGAGTATACCCATAAGTATTATAGCACCTACTTGAGAGTTTGACTTGAATTTTGAAGCACAATCTTCGGGATTCTCTGTGTCTAAGGTGTATATCTGTAAAAAAATGAAAGCCAGACTATAGACTATAAACGACTTCTGATTCAGACGCCCTAGAAAAATATTTTTGGGAGCACATATTTTTACAGCATAAACATAATTTGATGGAGACAGTTGGATACGTTTTTTATAGAGGGTGGAGGGAAAACCAAAGCACAAACAATTATTACGTAGTTAGTACATCATTCTAAACTAAAACCAAATAGAAATACAGGGCGTAAACGACCTCATCACGAAGCCGTCAACCAAGCATTCTGTATATCAAACTAAGTAACTTTACGCAAAAATTATTGCTGGGAAACAACATTTTTTCTTGGGATAAAAATCATGTTTTGTGGTAGAACTCAATGTAACCCGCTCAAAACATTGTGTTGATGGATGGATTGAATAGTGCGAGGGTCGTGGAAGTGTTTAAAGTAAAAATCTTTAAACAACAACAATAAAATCATGTATTAAAAAAAAAACTTGTGAAAAAGTTGTAACTTTGACCCACCATATCTCTGTAACTAGAAGGTTCCCAGGTATGGTGTAGAACAAAAAAATGATCGCAATGATGGGGAGAACAAGTGCCTTTCGGCTTCGTGAAGAGATGTTTTACACCCTTTATATCATCGTTAATAAAAAAAAGATTTGTCCCATACAAAAGTGCAATACCTACACGTCTAAATGTACGGAAGAGCAGATAAGAAAATACCGACACTATCACTCATTCGCTGGTGAGGGTCGATGATGGTGTATGCTTGCTCATAAGTAACCTAGTCAACTTCAAGTCATTCGTGGTACGAGTTCCAACCAACCATCTACAGACCTGCATGAAGGAGGACTTTTGGCCGAAGGGTGTCGTTTATCGACGTTTCCGAGGACGGTTACGCGACACCACGCAGCGAAACACGACGCCGTCAACTTTACGTGTATAGTTATAGTTTCATAAGGTTTAAATTATGTATTAGTATATTTGATATAGCTGTTATATGTTATTTTGTGTATTTTGTCTATGGGCCATAGTTGCCTGATAATAAAATGATTATTATTATTATTATTATTATTATAAGTAACCTAATGACTTGAGACTTGAAGAGTCCCAGGTTTTCGAAAAAGTTGAATCGAACTTGTTTTTAACCATTAAAAAAAATGACATGTCCCCGCTACAAGAAGCTATATTTTTGTAAATACAGAACTTCTATCAAGTTACGTAGCGACAAATCAATCAACAACAAATAAGTAATCCCAAATTGAATCAACTCAAATCATAAGTGTAATACGAAACTAAGGGAGAAGTTATATAAAGCGGACAGGGCGCGCGCCCGGGTTGCTGTAGATCAGTGGTTCCCAACCTTTCTTAGGCCGGGGACCACTTTGGTATGTTCATTGTTAACAGGGACCATATGTATATTATATCCTAGATAAACATGGACACCGACAGGATTATAACTAGGGGAGTGAATCTTTAACTAACACTATACAAAATTGGATAATGTGATGAGAACCTTTAGAATTAAGATAGTGATGGATACAAAAGCGATCGAATTGAGCTCGAAAAATTTAGCAATCATTTAGTATGAGATTCTAAAAAAAAAAAATAGAATTTTGCCTCTGATAGGTTCAATTCTTTCGCGGACCGTAGTCGAGGCTCCTGCGGACTACCAGTGGTCCGCGGACCACTGGTGTTGGGAACCAGTGCTGTAGATAAAAAATTATGGCGTCTCACGAGCAATTTCACTGGGTCGGATAGTACATATTATTTCAAAGCGCTGTCGTCTAATGTTTTCTGGTACTGGAACGTATTTGACTTCATAAAACGTAAACATTTGGGCCGCTACGCTGACGCTGTAGTTTCTTTATTTTATCCAAAGGTTGCGAACCCGAATGTGTGTTTACAAAAATAACAGCTTTTCGTGGCGGGGACTATAGAAACATCAGCGCTAATTAAACAGGGTGAAATTTTTCAATGCCACCTGGAGGGAAAGTACTCGAAATACTGGAGATAGACAATTTTACTCAAAGGAAACTAATTAAAAAAAAAAAAAAACAAAATAATTTTCGAAAAACTGTGAATGCAGTTTTGTTTCTTTTTAAAAATAAAGGAATGTCTCCTTTGAGTAAAATTTGCTATCTCCAGTGATTAAAGTACTTTCCCTCCAGGTGGCATTGTAAAATTCCACCCTGTATAATTCAATAACAGTCAGCGAAGTAGACACAATAGTTAAACAATGGCGTTTGACCGATACGGTCAGGTTTGACAGATCAAGGGATATCCTCTATCCTCACCTGTTGCGCAGCATGTGCAGTATAAGCGAGTACGGCGAGCTGGTAGGGCAGCGCGAGCCCGGCGACATGTCCCGCCAGCGACAGCGCCCCCGCGCTCACCGCCAGGCACGCGGACAGCGCCGGCCGGGTGTGCGCGCCGAATGTTAGCGCCGTCGACTTTATGCCTACTTTCATGTCGTCTTCTTTGTCCTGGAGGGTTTAAAATAAATAAATAAATAAATATCGCTGGACATTACACACAGCGGCATCTAGTGCCACACTCAGCAACGAAGCTTGTGTCGTTGACACCCGATAATTTTGATATACTACATAGATACATTTTGTTTATAAATATACTAGCGGACGTCACTCGGTTTCACCCGCGTAGTTCCCGTTCCCGTGGGAGTACGGGGATAAAATGTAACCTATGTTACTAGTGGATAATGTAGCTTTCGAATGGTGAAAGAATTTTTAAAAACGGTCCAGTAATTTTTAAGCCTATTCATTACAACCAAACAAACAAAGTTTTCCTCTTTATAATATTAGTGTAGACTAGCCGATATCCGCGGCTCCGCCCGCGTAAAATTATATACTAAAACCTTCCTCTTGAATCACTCTATCTATTAAAAAACCCACGTCTGAATCCGTTGCGTAGTTTTAAAGATCTAAGCATACATAGGGACAGACAGACGCGGCGGGAGACTTTGTTTTATAATATGTAGTGATAATCCATAATGGGCCATAATGCATCATGTGGGCCCATTACGGGTTCGAACTTACCTGATGAGCATAGATAGTGTCATAGACAACAGTCCACGCCAGCGCCCCGATGTAGAGCGGCGCGCATATCGCCAAGTCTATGGTCCCTTGTATAGCGCTGTAGCCCAGTAAGGCTCCCCAGTTGAAAGTGGCGCCCAGAAATATTTGAGGGTAGTTTGTGAATCGCTTCGCTAGTGGGTAGGTTACTACTAGAACTGGAACAGAAAAAATAAATTTTGATGAGTACACGTCACATAACATTATGCCTTTAAATTTTAATCTCGAGAGCAGCGGTGGCCCAGTGGTGGCGGCCCCGACTTACGAACAGTAAGTCGTTGGTTCGGACCCAGACAGGCGCATTACTTTGTGTAATTTATTTCATCACCACTGCTCTCAAAACGGTGAAGGAGAACATCGTGAGGAAACCGGCATGTTCTAGAACCAAAAATTCAATTCAAAAGACATGTGACATCTACCAACCCGCACTGGGCCCGCGTGGTGGATTATAGCCCATACGCAAAATACGCGCTTTGACGTGGAGTTGTGGACACCAGCCCGTTGTACAATACAATACAAATTTTAATCTCCAAAGACTTACACAGAGTTACAACCTAATTACACACACATTTCGCCAGTTATATTTAAGTTCCATGTAATAGGGGCGACCCTAATGCCATCAACCGGGCACAAATCCAGACTCAGTGGCTGCTACTGAGAAATTCCTAATGGAACAACTCAATCAAACTTTGCTCGACCTGGGAATCCAACCCAGGATCTCATGGTCAAGCTACCTCGTTAGTCTGGTCGCAAGTGTGACTACACTTGCGACCACTAGACTAACGAGGTAGCTGTAGTGTAATGATGAGCATAATACATTAAGAAATAAGCAAAATTTTATTTGAATATTTAAGCAATGAATAAGATAAGAATTAAGAAGCAATAATAAGATTTGAATATTTAAGCTATGAATGTTGATGGATGGAGAGGGAGAGGAAGACCAAAGAAACGATGGATGGATGGTGTAAAGAACGATATGAAAGAGAAAGGAGTAAATGATGCAGTGACGTCTAACAGGGGAGAATGGAAGAAGAAAACGTGTTGCGCCGACCACAGATAGAATGGGACAGGGGCAGGAAGATGATGATTTAAGCAATGGACGTCTTTCGGCTGAAATGATTATGATGATGTTGAGTTAAATTCGGTCTATTTTCAAGATTGCAGAACTTAGTCCCGATTTTGATATCTGGGTCGGAGAAACTGAAGGATTTTCTAGAAGCAACCCAGAGTCTGGATTTGAGGGCTCTCTGTTTTAGAAGGGAGTGTGTCATAACATAACCGCCAGTACTCGTAACCCCGTTTCGCCAGTTGCATTAAAGTCTCCCATATCAGGGGGCCAGGGCATATTGCCATCAACCGGGCACAAATCCAGACTTCCCTAATACTTTTAATAAACTCTGCACAACCTGATCGAATCCAGAACCTCACACTCAATAGAAACGCTTGCGAGTGCGACCACTAGACCATTTTTTTTTCAGTTGCATGAAATGTCCCACTGCTGGGCAAAGGCCTCCCTCATATCCTTCCAGGGACTCTTCTCCTGCGCCACCTCGGACCAGCCTTCGTGATGCCCGTCCAGATCATCTCGCCACCTCTTTCTTGGGCTCTCGGTGGCGCCGTCTATTCTCAGGCATTCATCGTGACCTTTGCCCACTACACCATAAAAGTTACATTGATCATGTACTCACGCATGCTACTAGCTCCTAGCACTATACTATAGCAGTTGAGCTGCAGTAGAACCGCTAGCGCTAGACTCAACTGAGCGGCTAAGAACACCACCGCTTGCGTCTCAGATATAGCACCTGTTACCAGGGGACGGGACTTCGTGCGTTCTACCTGGAAACAAGAAAAGGATTAGAAAAAGTATTGTAAAAAAAAACCAAGCCCAGATAGAATTTGGAGGGGAGTTTCAATAGTTTTCAGCAAGATAGAGACAACCGCCAAACTTAAGTGGCAGTGGGCAGGGCACATTGCTCGCAGAACGGATGGCCGATGGGGCTGAAAAGTTCTGGATTGGCGACCGTGAACCGGAAGACGTTGCGTTGGAAGGCAGTCAGTACAAGTCTGCCACTCCCGTCCACTTCGCCCAGAGCGGGAGGATTTGATGATTTCCTATCCGAAAAAGAAGAGGCCTCCCACTAGGTGGACCGATGAATTGGTGAAGGCTGCGGGAATCCGCTGGATGCGAGTCGCACGGGACCGGTCAATGTGGCGACACTTGGGGGAGGCCTATGTCCAACAGTGGACGTCTTTCGGCAGAAATGATGATGATGAGAGACAAAAGTGTTTGTAAAACCTACTTGCAAAATAAACAATTTATCGAATCGGAAGAAAAAATGAAAACATATTAGCTAGCAAAACTCGACGGACGTGTAATTATTTTACATTTTGAAGACATTTCAGGCAGAAGATACTCCATCATACCTTGGCATCCACATCGCGGTCCCACAGATCATTAATAGTACATCCGGCGCCTCTCATAAGACCAGCTCCTACTAGAAACAGGGCGGCCGTCTGGAGCGAGGACTGCAGAGGGACTGTGCCGGCTACTGACGCGATGGCTATTGACCAGGCGCAGGGCCAGTAGAGGAGGTATATTCCTGTGGAGAAAATGGTTTTATGAGAAAAACGCTTTAGAGATAGGCCATCATTTAAAAACGTGAGGTTTTGAAGGCCACTTTTATACCCAGTCATCCCCTTGATGAGACGCCTTTTCGCAATTTTTTGACGTCGAGACTTGCCTTAATTAAATCATTTAACTTGAGGTGTTCCCTCACTTGGAGCATTCGCCTGTAATGTAACGTTGCAGAGTCGAGCATTACATCAGTGAGGGAAGAGAACCGAGCATTACAGCGCGCAAACGGTAATGTTACAGACTCGAGCATTACATCGGTGAGGGAAGAGAATCGAGCATTACAGCGCGCAAACAGTAATGTTACAGAGTCGAGAATTACATCAGTGAGGGAAGAGAACCGAGCATTACAGCGCGCAAACAGTAATGTTACAGATTCGAGCATTACATCGGTGAGGGAAGAGAACCGTGTCCGTCTATAGCGCGGAGCTTGATGATACAATGTGTAAAATAAATATTGCCACACTCAGCACAAAACGACCGCTTCGTCTGACATTGTGGAATCAACTAAATGCTCGAAATCGATTCTGAAATGTTACATTACAGATTAATGCTCGTCCAGGGAGGTAGTACTGTAATGTAATGCTCAAAATTGAATCTGAAATTTTATATTACAGGCGAACGCTCCAGGTGAGGGAGCACCTTTAGGTAATAAAGGGTGAACCTATTACAATCCCCTCTGCTACTGAGAAATTCTTGATAGAAAATCCAATTGCACTGTCTATGAAGTCAACCCAAGACCTGACAGATGTCTCATTGAAAAAAAAATTGGTAAAGATTCTCAAATTCTAGTAGTTTTATTCATACAGTATAGATAGGTTAATGAAAACACAGGAAGTGTGAGGTCATACTATTTCTGAAGCAGTTTGTATAATAATAGTATCTTAAACTTAATTGTGTTATATCTCATACAAGAGATCATTTCTGCGATAATACCGGGTGGTATTATCTCAGAAATGATCTCTTAGTTGTCTATTGTGCTAGTTTGAAATAAAAGTTTATGCTTTTTAGTGTTCCTTACCTCAAAAGGTAAAAAGGAACCTTTATAAGATCACTATCTTGTCCGTCTGTCTGTCCGTGTGTTCGAAAACCTATAGGATAATTCCCGTTGACCTAGAATCACGAAATTTGCCAAAAAGCAACATGTAAAGGAAAAAATCTGAAAACCGTAAATAAGTAGGTAGTTTAATAACAAAAAAAGGGATTTTACTATTACAAACTTATTATTTGCGGTTGGTGCAATAACCGTTTCATGGGATCGAAAAGCAAAGTTAAGTTTGTACTTTAAAAAGTTTGAACAGGGTTCTGTACAAACTCTGTGCTTGAATCCGACTCGCTCATGGGCGTTTATTGTTAAATGTAGTATAATTATTTTAAATTATTCAATAATGTATTTACCACATTGGTTTAGTGGTCGTAAGGAGGACCTAGGTTCAAATCCCAGGGCATACTGTTATTTGGTTTTTCCATCAAGAATTTCTCAGTAGCAATCACAGTATTTATATTTGTGCCCACCTGATGGCAAAAGGCTCGCCCGATTACATGTGACTTAAATATTACTGGTAAAATGTGGGTAATAGGTACACCGCTGCATAACCACCTCACCCTTCCCCCCCACCCCTCCCTCACCTCACACCTCCCCTTTCACCTCTCCCGTTCGGTAGTACAGGCATGAAGTTATGATGTTTTAAGTCAAAAAACATCAAATATTGTCAAAGTATACATACCAATAGGTCTATCCCATCTCGCCAGCTTCAAATAAGGATCAATCTTCTCTTTCCAAGACAATGCTTTAGCTTCAATTTCTCCTCGATCTGGCAACACTTTCCCCCCCAGCTTATCATAGACAATCTTTGGTGTTGTTGTTTCAATAACAACTTTTTGTCTATGCTGATCACTTTGAGTAGAATATATTCTGGAGATTTCATATCTATGGTTTTGTTCTTTTTTTAAATATATTTGGCCACATAGACAAGAGTATGCACGTGGAGGGTAGTTGTATATTTTTCGTTTTGCGTTCAGGGTAATTGTTTTTTGTAGTAGCATTGATATTTGTGTTAGTTTGTACATTTTAATACTATTGTTTAACATTATTATTTGGTGGGTTTTCACAGCTCTGGGTTCTGGAAATATAAAAATTATGGTTTAATATGTACTCCTACTTTCAAAAGTGCGAAAGTTTGGACTAATGTATGTGTGACCAGTGTGATTCCAGGACTTAAGCGTAGAACGTCATGAACAAGTAAACCCTTAGCGTACGTGTTTTGCTATCAATATAGTCAAAATGGGAGATGAACAGCTGATCGATCTAATAAGGAAATACGATGTAATTTATAACATTAAATGCATTGAATATTGTAATGCTACATTACGCAATGCAACATGGGAAGGAATAGCAAATAAATCGTCCTCAAACTCACTATCAGAATCAGAAAACATGACTTACAGATGCACTAGACTTACGGATGCCAATTTACGCTGTATACACAGGACTAGTGTGTACAACAATTCTCCCACGTTGCATGGCACATGTTGCATACGTGGGCCCAGTTGTCTCTCGCTTCATTGATGTCTCATAAATGTTTTGGTAGACAGACAATTAAATTTAAAACGTTTAATAACTTTCTATTTAACATTTTCACGGCTTTAATAAATACTGATTTAATTACCAGAACCATCAAACCAAAAATACACCCAGGTTACTATTTATCTTAAGATACAAAACCGGAAAATGTAACTATTTATGAAGCTGCCTATTATTTATAATATCGCTCACCTACGCTCAGGCATTACATATAAACATTACGTAATACTTAATTTAAATTTTCTGCCTTTGATAGACGCAAAAAAATAATGGTAAAGGCCATCTATCGTAACAACACGGCGAGACTCCGACTTTAGGAATGAATAACCTCTTTTCTCTAGAAATAACATTAAACAATAGACACATTACTCACCTGTCTCTTTAATAGTTGTGAGAAAACGACAAATTAGTCGTAATTTTAAAACGATTCACTTTTTATGATACGAAATTATAACTAAAACTAATCATTGTAATGTTTTTCAATAGTCAATGTCAAAATTCAAGGACATCAATTATATTCGGTTAAGATGTAGCGAATCAGAATTAAATGTAGTTTGTACTGCGTTATATGGATGTTTTCATACTATTTGAATTAATATTTAAATAAATTAAATGAAATCGAGAAATAAATTCATTCAATGTGCCGCACATGACATTTCACTCTGTGACATTGACAACTTGACTTGACGTTGACAGTTGACTAATTGACAATGTCAAATTGGTTTAGAAAGGTTTTTTATTCATTACTGAACTGTTTAGACTGCGTCGTCGTCCCATGGGCAAAAGCCTCGCCTGTTTCGATTCGGTCACAGGATCCGGGTTAATCTGGACCACTAGACGTTGGTTTTGTCCAGCTCATTCCGTCATCTTCTACGAGGTCTGCCACGACACCTTCTATTCTAGCTGTGTCAGGGGTTCAGAAACTCACGCCCTCCAGAGTTTGGCCAGCGAAAGCTGTCCAAGAAGAAAGGCGGGAATTTTAAAAATCAAGAGGTGTTAACCCTGTCTATAGACTACTAAACGGTGTTGATACTATTTATTATTCAGGAAGTAATAGCTGAGTGCGACTGCGGAGCCTCGTCTCAAACCATGGCCCACCTCCTGACATGTTCTTTGTCCAACTCCACCTGCACTCTAAGGGACCTGTCCGAAGCCACCACCAGCGCAGTCGACGTGGCTGAGTTCTGGTCGGAACAAATTTAAAACAACAACAATGGGAATCATCGACAAGAAGAAGAAGAAGGAAGTAAAAGTTAATATAAGTAATAATGTCGAAACCGAGACCATATGATACACGTAAACACAAGATCAAGGTGACTCAAGTACGAAACAAGTCACTTTTGACAGTATTAATTAAATTATTGCCATATTAAAACTTCTGAAAATAATTCGTGGACAGCTTTCGTTGGCCAAACTCCAGCTAGCTTATTGGGCATTTGGCAGACGTGGCCGGTTATGTGGCCTGTCGAATCCCACTTCAGGCTTAGCTCACTACAAATAATAATTAATACAAACCTTACACATGAAAATTCAACAGCAAGATTCCCAAGTTAGGGATCGTTTCCGATATAAAGCGAACCCTCGGAAACATGCAAAAGAAAAATATGTCTAAAAATAACGTAACTAGAAATTGTGTCACTTGTTAATTATATTAATGTATTTTTTCCCCTTGGTTTTGTATCATTCAGATCAAAAAATAAAAACTAACAGTATGTTTGGTTTCCTTTCTTTCATTATTCATCGAGTAAGTAATAGAAAAATATGTTTCCAAACGTAGCGTGTCACGTCAATGTCAGTGTCAAAAATTAAAACATTTTCGTTTTCAGTCCTTGGATTCGGCTTGAGAAAATTAGAAAAACATTAATTATTTTCGTTTTTACAATATAATAATGTATTTTCTAACTGAGACTCTTCCGCTAGTATAATGTTAACTTAAGCCTGCGTTTTTAATTCATAACAGTGCGTAGACATAGGTAAGTTCGTAATATTAAAATAAGAGGGTGTGTTATTTTAGCTGATTAAGGATTTAGCGACATGAATGTTCCATGCATTCATGCCGTTTTGTGTTCAATGGTTACATACGCGTCTTGTGCCGCTATTTGAGACAGGCTTAAATGTAGGCTAAGCTGCTTGGCAATACGCTCATCCTATAACATTGGTGATGGGATGTTACTAGTCAAATGTGGGTATACTGTTGACCTCTGCTTACCCCAAAAGACAATACTAGTGCCGAACCAGCAACAAAACAAATGTGGCAGAGTGTACCACTCACACTTTCTCTGTATTGCGTAAATTGGGGTCAATTCACACCGAGAGACGACGCGACGCTGCGCGCACTTTTTATATAACTTAACTAGCTGACCCGCGCAACTTCGTCTGCGTGAAGAACCACTCGACCGATTTTGTGCAAACTTTACATAAACCATCTACTAAATAGTCCGAACAAAACCTAAACATTTGGTTTGGATAGGTGAGCCTGTTCTTGAGTTATAAAATTACAACGAAAAGTGGCATTGATTTTTATATATTGATTTACTACACGAAAAGATACACATTTCATTGCGATGCGTCTCGCGGCGGCGCGCGATATCACTGCCCACTGGCCTCTTCCAGTACCGTCGCGCCGCGTTGCGTCGCATCTCGGTGTGAAGTGAGGCTTAGTTATCAAAAGTTTAACAAAGCTATATAATATCTACCACGAAAAAATGCTTTAAGTATTAACTGTGGTTTTTAATCATCATATTTTGACATTTTTTAACACTGGGGATTAAGTAAGTAAGGAAATAATGAAGTTTACAGCATGTTTTTTTTTACAGATCAAGTGTAACATACTTTAAACAGAGACATCTTTAGCTCTTGACAATGAAGGAGAAAACCAAGAAGAAAGGTGCTAAACCGAAAAAAAAGAATTCTGTATATCCATGTCAATACTGTCATAAGGTAAGATTTGTTTGTTTGTTTGGTTGAACGCGCTAATATCAGGAAGTACCGGCTCGAATAGAAAAAATCTTTTTGCGTTGGATAGTCCATTTATCGAGGAAGGCTTTAGGCTATATAACATCACGCTATGACCAATAGGAGCGGAGCAGCAATAAGAATTGTTGCAAGCGGGGAAAATCGCTTCCGTTGAGCAGGCGATGCACTGCAATATCAAAACTTGATAAATCATGGATGAAAATAAGCTGTAATGCCGATCGAATGAGGCTGTGGCTTCATACCGTGCAAGATCAGGAACCATCATCTACCTATTGCTGAATGTCTGAGGACAGATTGCATTTAAGATAAAAAAAAAAAAAAAATGTATGAAAATAAGATGCATTGATGCTGAAATTGGAATTGATAATTGTTACTTGTTTGACAAGCTGAGCTTTCAATTGAATTTGACAGTTAACATTGACTTAGACCTATTGTGTGACTATGACTCCGTTCAGCGAACCCTCGCTAGTTTAATTTTTTTCTGGCGAAATTATCGCCGGCTTACTTAAACGCCCCCCTGATGGCTCTTTTCTGCAGAATAAATATAGACTTGATGTTTGCAGCCCGTCCCCATAGTAAAATACCGTATGACATAATACTTTGAAAATAACTAAAATAGACTAGCCTCGCGGTACCAACATCAGTAAATTGACGGATTTTTCTAAGAGCATATGCTGCTGAACTCAGCCATCCGGCAAGAGATGTTAACTGAGGGCCCCATTGTAGGCTTGAATCAAGTGCGATTACCAAAAAAAAAAAACGTTTTACCGACAAATTCAAGTTTCTCTCGATTCAATACTATGTCACAATTACTACTTTTGACATTTGGTACAGGGCATCTAACGCACTTTATTTTTTTTTCCCATTTTGTACAAAATTGTTAGCGGTAAACCGACGACGTAAATAATAATATAATTTTTGTATTTATAATTTTTATGGTGTATGTGTACACCATATAAAGAGTATTCTATTCTAATCTATTTACGTCGTCAAGATTAGTGGCACGTCTGTTTATCCTAAATATTAAAGAAGTATCATCAGCAAACAACACCATTTGCGGATGGTTGTTAAATAAATGGGGTAGGTGATAAACTACAAAGAGGAAGGGACCCAATTTCGAACCTTGTGGTACACCTATTTTTTACTTTTAAACCCATTGAATTGACACCATATTTGGGTTCCCTATCCATTTGCATAAAATGTTAAGACCTAATATAATTTGGCATATTTTTGTTACTCTTAATTATATTTTTGCATAATATTTTAAGCATATTTTCTCTAATCATTCTTAGGCATAAATTTATCTATGCATAATGATATTGAAACATGTTTTTATATGCATATCAAAGAAGCATAATAATTAACTCCTATAATGTTAGACATTTAATAATTGGATATAACAATTTATTTCGACGATTAGAACGAAAACAAATATCTCCTGAAGCAGGTAAACATAACATATTTGTTTTTAACATAGTTGATTGTGAACATATGTGGGTTTTTGCACTATAAAAGGCTTGCTAACAAGCATACACCACGCGTGCATTAAGTATGCAGCATGCAAACATGTAAACTTGCATACACCATGCATGCAGCAAGTATGCAGCATACAAAAATGTAAACAAGCATACACCATGCATGCAGCATGCCAACATCTAAACAAGCATATACCATGCATGCAGCAAGCATGGAGCATGCGAACAAATATACATCATGCATGCAGCATGCAAACAAGCATGCAGCAATCATGCAGTATGCAGCATGCAGAAGGCATGGTTTCTGTCACGGCTCCGGTGCTGCGGGGCTCCGGCGGTCCCACGCGAGCTTATCGTCGCAGATGTGTTTATCGCTCACCACCGCAGCTTCGGCTTACTCAACCGCGTCGGCGAGTGTTACAACCACCTGCTTCTCAACTCGCGGCCCGCCTCGCCCCTCCGCGCCTACGTGATTTAACATTACACTCTCGGTAGGGCAGACAAGACTGGGTAGAGTCAGATTTACAGCGATTCGTTTCTGTCACTAACTTTTGTAGCCCAGTTTAATGAATTATTAAACCAAAATAAATACGTAAACATAACTGAAATTTGATTCCATTATTTCTCTTAATTGTACGCCTAAAATACGACTAGAAGACGATGCGTTGGAAGACCTCCCACTAGGTGGACCGATGACCTGATGAAGGTTGCGGGAATCCGTTGAATGCGAGTCGCAAGGGACCAGTCAATGTGGCGACACTTGGGGGAGGCCTATGTCCAGCAGTGGACGTCTTTCGGCTGAAATGATGGTGATGATGATGATGTACGCCTAAATTCTATTATGCCAATATTCATTATCCCAAGTAACATTATGAAAATTAAATTTATGCCAAAACTTCAAGAAAATTATGCCAACATAAACTGTAGGGCAAAAAATAATAATTATGGCCAAGTATTATTACGGCAAAACAAAAGATGCCAAAATAGTTATGCCAAAGTATATTAGGACAAAGAACATTATGCAAAAAGAAGGGATCCCATTTATTTGTTGTACCTGCTGCTGTATATCACTCAAATACGATTTAACTAAAATGAGCGCAAGTTTCCCTAAACCGTAATGCTCAAGTTTCAAGATCGGGTTTCGTGATTTACGCAATCAAATGCCTTAGAAAGGTCACAGAAGATTCCTATGGCATCTTGTGCCTCTTCCCACGCAGTATTTGCGTGTTTTAATAAAATGACACTGGCGTCAGCCGTACAACGCCTTTTGGTGAATCCATACTTTTGCTCGTGTAATATTTTATTGGTGCTAAAATGGTTAAGCATTTGATTGAACATTATCTTTTCAAACACCTTGCTAAAAACCGGCAATACGGATACGACCCTACCTATAGTTATTAGTTTCTTTACTGACCCCGGATTTAAAAAGCGATATTACCTTACTAAAAAAGAACGGTCATTTGTGACCGAGAGCCGACACGAATGAGACATATCTCAGTTTTTTTGTTACTTTAAATATAGCTAATATATTTTTTTTTTCACTTCTCATGCTCTAAAAGTACGCCAATATAGCCCTACGAAGCGGGACTAAAGTGACCAATTTGCTCCCTAGGGAATAAAAAGTAATTTAAAAATGGAACGATCTTTTACTCTGAAACATTGTAACAAAAGAGTAACAAGAACTTATCAAAGATTTTATGTAAATTTCGAATTGGCTTGCAAATAAAAAGTATAATTGAAAAAAAAAAGAATTATTGAAAAAAAAAACAAATGAACTCTTCAACGCGAGAAAAATTATTGTTGTTTGTGTTCATCGTTGCTTTGAAAAGTATGTGCAATGCCTCTGTTGCTAGCCACTGCAGTAATGTAGGCACTAATTATCTATGGAGTGTGGATCATCTTCATTGCGAAAATGTTGAGAGTTTGTGTTGTTTTAAATTGTTAATCTGTGACTGACCTGATAACTGACCGCTCAGTTCAGAATATTAATTTGTCGAGTAAGTAAGTAAAAATTTATTTGTTTAAACATGGTGTACATGATACATTGCATGCAAGATAATAATGTTATACAGAAAAGTTCTAACATGTTCAGCCGCATATCGTGGCGTACAAATTGGTAGGAAGTCTTCGTTAAGTCCCTCGTTATAAAATATACTACCTATTTTATATTCGAAATCAATGGCTAACACCAAAATATTGCCTTATGTTTTTGTTCAGGAAGGAGACTTAGAAAAAAACATCGTAATTGTATGTAACTCACGATACAATAATTATGAAATTATCCAGGTGACCTGGTTATGTAGCTAGATTCTGTATTTTTGATAGTAAAAATGAATGAATGAATCGCAAAAAAAAAAATTATTATGTTCGCACAAGTCGTCAAAATGTATCAAAATCAAAATCAAAGCATTTATTTCAAGTAGGCCAGTTACAGGCACTTTTGAATTGTCGAAACAAAAATGAACATTTAATGTAGCTACAGTCCCAGTCACAAGACATAAAAACTGTGAAAGTACTGTAGTTGCCCATTCCCTAGCGTAGATCTCTATGGAGAAGAACGGGCAAGAAACTCCATGGACACTCTTTTAAATCAAAAAAATTGTTACAAAATCTTGGTTACATCATTCATGTTGAGATGGTATATTATGTGAGAACAATGTAGCAAGATGTGCACGTTAAAAGTGTCCATAGCAAAACAAAATACAACTCAAAAACAAAATAATTAATTCAAATAAACCATGGCGACTAAGAGATGACCAGTCACAACTGACAGCGCCCGTTCACGCACATGACGCATGGATCAGCACCATTCAGCTCAACCATTTTGAAGGGAACTAAATGGTCCGACACACGCGCCACCATCAGCGAGACATTTGAGTGAGCATGACATACTCTCAACCGCCAGGGCACATTCAAGTCAAGAACTGCCGTAGGTTTCCAGTGAATGATAGCTTACTAGTACATAGTACTCACACAATATGGGCTATGCGATTATACAATACTAACATTGAATCTATACAATGCAAAGATAGTTAAGTACAATCTTCAGCAGCTCCAACTATATCATTTAATGCTATCAATTTTTGCGCCCCTGTCCATGTGGAGCAGGACCAGCATTAAGCCAAGCATTTTTATCAGCGATATAATCGCTCAACTTGTAATATGCTTTTTTACATAGTGTGCGTTTAATGCATGTTTTAAATTTCGTCTCATTCAGTTCAAGAATACTTTGTGGAATTTTATTATAGCATCTCAAACAGTACCCCATGAAAGATGAGTCTACTTTAGCGAGTCTAAAGCCTGGCTGAACTAATTGGTCCCTGTTTCTAGTACTGTAATTATGTCTGTCACCTCTTTTACCAAAAAGATGCAAATTTTTTCTAACGTACATTATGTTTTCGTAAATGTATTGACAATGTACCGTCATAATGCCAATATCCTTAAACAGTTCCCTTAGAGAATCGCGCCTACGAAGATTATATATAGCTCTGATGGCTCTTTTCTGCAGAATAAATATAGACTCAATATCTGCAGCCCGTCCCCATAGCAAAATACCGTAAGACATTATACTATGGAAGTAACTAAAATAGACCAGTCTAGCGGTATCTACATCAGTAAATTGACGGATTTTTCTAATGGCATATGCTGCTGAACTTAGCCGCCCCGCAAGAGATGTTAAATGAGAACCCCATTGTAGCCTTGAATCAAGCGTAAGCCCCAGGAAAACCGTTTTATCTACGAATTCAAGTTTCTCATTATTCAATAATATATCACAATCACTACCCTTAACATTCGGTAATGAAAATCTTATGCATTTGGTTTTTTTTTCATTTAATACCAAATTGTTTGCTGTGAACCAATTTTGGACCTGAAGTAGGGCATTATTCACGTCATCTAAATTTTGTGCCCGTCTGTTTATCTTAAAAATTAAGGAAGTGTCATCAGCAAATAACACCATATTTTGAGGTTGGTTTTTCAATAAATAGGGTAGATCATTTATATATACTAGAAAGAGGAAAGGACCCAATATTGAGCCTTGTGGAACCCCCATTTTTATTTTTAAACCCTGTGAATTAACACCATTTATCTGAACATGTTGTTGTCTATCATTCAAATATGATCTTACCAAACTAAGTGCAAGTTTACCCAGTCCGTAATGCTCAAGTTTCAAAAGTAATGTGTCGTGATTTACGCAATCAAACGCTTTGGAGAGGTCACAAAAAATTCCTATGGCATCTTGGGACTCTTCCCACGCAGTAAATATGTGCTTTAATAAGGTTACACCGGCGTCAGTTGTACAACGTCCCTTGGTGAAACCATACTGTTGATCATGTAAGATTCTGTTGGTGTTAAAATGATAGAGCATTTGATCAAGCATTACTTTTTCAAAAACCTTGCTAAAAACTGGCAACACGGATACAGGTCTATAATTGTTAGTATCTTTACTGTCCCCGGATTTGAAAAGAGGTATGACTTTACTGTATTTCATTAAATCAGGGAAAACTCCTTGGTCTACACATAGATTAAAAATTAAAGCTAAGTATGGGGCTATTGTCTCAAGTATGGATGTGCAAACTTTGATAGACATTCCCCATAGATCTTCGGTCAGTTTAATTTTTATTTGCCGGAAAGCTTTAATAACTACCCTAGGGTTAATGTGTTTAAATTTAAATTCAGCCAGGCAGCCAGACACATTCGTCTTTAATAAACCCATTGAGACTTCAGGAGAGGAATTTAGAGCCTCCGTAGTTTTTAATGGTATTTCTGTAAAGAAATTTACAAATTCTTGAGCTACTTCCTGATTAGAGCTTTTAGGACCACTTGCTGTATCTAATATGTAGCTAGTGTTACGTATTTTCTTCCTGTTAGTCTCGTTATTTATGACTTTCCACACTGTCTTTATTTTATTTTCTGCTGTTTTGATCTTGTTGCTAATGTGCAGGGCTTTAGCAACCTTGCATGTATTTCTAAAAATTTTTGAATACTTAGCAACATACTTGTTAAAAGTTTCAGTGTTAATAAAAGGCTTAAGGCCATAAAGCTCAAATAGTCTTTCCCTACTTTTTCTTATGCCTCTAGTTGCCCAATCGCTAAATATGAATTTAGGGCAAATACTTTTTGTCTTCTTTTCAAAAGTTTTGTTGAATTCCGTATGAACTATTGAAAAGAAACGATTATAAAATTGATTTATATTAATATCGTCATGGCTCATAACACTTAACTTGTTCTGTAGGGAAATATTAAACCTATTTAATTTGCTAGAAGTTATAGGTCTAAATTTAATCTGTACTTTTTGCAATGGTGTATTACAACTATAAGTTACAGTTTGTCCGCTATGGTCAGACGGCAAACAATTTACTATGGCTTTATCTAAGTAATCACAATCGCAGAAAACATTATCTATACAAGTAGCAGAAGATGTTGTGATTCTAGTAGGTTCAGTAAAAACGTTAGTCAAGTCAAATGACTTAAAAAGATTTAATAACCGACCGCTATTTGAATTTTCTTCTAAAATATTGATATTGAAATCACCACAAATTATTGTAGATTTATTACTGGCTGCAAGTTTTGCCAGGACATCTTCCATTATTGATTCAAATATGGAAAAGTTTTGATAGTTTGGGGGTCTGTACACACACACAATTACATGCTTATCTAGCTCAACACAGGACAGTTCGACGCAATGTTCAACCGAGAGACCTACTATGTCATTACGTTGCTTATATTTAAAACTATTTTTAATTAATATTAGGGAACCTCCACGAAGCATAGTTTTACGGTTAAAGCAGCTACCCACCATATAGTTCTCATAATTAATAAGCATTTGGTAATCTTTTAGCCAATGTTCAGTAAAACAAATGATGTCAAACTTACTTTTTTCTAAAAACAATTCAATTTCTAATAATTTGCAAGACATTCCTTGGATATTTTGGTGGAATAATTTTAAGGTGTTCTGCTGAGGCCCTTTTTTATTAACTAATTGAGTGCAAGAATTAATAGTACCTTCTGTTGTCTCACTTTCTAGTTTAAATTTATATTAATATTTATATGGAACTGCTGATTTTTTTTTGCGATTCAGTGTTTGGTACCATATAGTAAAAGTTGTTCATAATGATGAGTACAATGACCGGTCGAAGTTTATGGATATCGTCCGGAAACACGGCTTAAATATTTTTTTTTTGTAATATTTGTTTTACAAAATCTGTTCGAGTTTCCAGTAACCGTTCACTGAGAACGTATCGTAGAAAAAACATAAAAAAAATATATACTTATTATACTATACATAATTATAAAACTATAATTATTAGTATTATTAAAAATACATAGTCTAGCTAGATAACTAGATCATCTGGATAATTCCATAATTATTGTATCGTGAGTTACATACAATAACGATGTTTTCTTTAAGTCTCCTGAACAAAAACATAAGGCAATATTTTGGTGTTAGCCATTGATTTCGATTATAAAAAATATATATTTTAACTATATTTAAAGTAACAAAAAAACTGAGATAATATGTTCCATTTGTGTCGGGCCTGGGTAAATTTTCTGTGGATCGTGACCGTTCTTCTTTCATTAAGTACATCCAGAGATACCCCTTGATCCACTCACAAATTAAATATTAAGGCTAAATATGGTGCTACAGTCTCTGAAGAGATTGTGAGAATCCGCTGGATGCGAGTCGCACGGGACCGGAACACGTGGCGACACTTGGGGGAGGCCTATGTCCTGTGGTGGACGTCTTTCAGCTGAAATGATGATGATGATATGTATATTTAAAAATAGACCTCATTACCCTAACATCTTCGCTTCCAGACCTTCGGGAACTCCACTAACTGGCATTCTCACGTCAAACTCCACACAACAGAGAAACCGTACCACTGTGAGCTGTGCGACTACAAGTGTAAGATAAAGAAGTATCTCACAAGACACGTCAATAAGACACATAATAAACCAACTGCTCATCCATGTCCGGTGTGCGGGAAGTGTTTTCATTATGACTGTGCGCTGCGGGCTCATATGAGAGTGCATACTGGTAAGTCTTCCTATTCTTTTATCGTGTGGTTAGTGCCTTACCTGGTGTTGTTTTTTTATGCCGCCCATCTCGGGTTTCTGACTTGGCTTTACATGTCGTCAAGAAATATCTCTCAGGCATGCTGGTTTCCTCACGTTGTTTTCAAGTAAGTGATATTTATACAATACAGAGGACCCAGAGGTACAATACGGAGCAGCTCATGGCTAAATAATAACAGCCGCTCGGGCCGATCTTTAGGTTAAGCCGTGCTTGCCTAGGTTGGTCTATGGATGGGTGACCACCCACATACCGAGTTTCCTCGGAAAGCTCGTTAAGCTGTTGGTCCCGGCTGGAATTTGTCCATCTTTGGCAGTCGTTACAGGTAGTCAGTGGCCCAAAAAGTCTGACAACCAGTCTTACCAAGTCGTATTGTATTACCCAGTATTATTTTGTGGAGTTTAGATAGGCGCTCCATGTGAAATATTGGTATTCAGCTGCATCCGGTTAGACTGGAAGCCGACCACAACATAGTTGGGAGAAGGCTTGGCAGATGATGATGGTGGACTTCTTACTTAGCTTTACATGCGGTCGAGAAATATCTCTCATTCATGCTGGTTTCCTTACGTTGTGTTCAAGTAAGTGATATTTATAGAATATAATAGAATAGAATAATCATTTATTCGTTAATGAACAGCAGCAACACAATAGAGCAGCACATACATTTACATAATACATTATACAACAAACAGCTTAACAATTAATTAAAACAGCTCAACTGTGCTGAGCATGCCCATAACCCATAACGAAAGGGTAACCAACTCAGCATATGCTGGGTGTAAAACACTCAGCGCTGGTTTTCAGTAGGCCAGGCCCCCCGCAAAGACACACGGATGAGGGTAGTAAATAAATAATGTTACTATATTAAATGGGCATTTTTAAGTGTGTAATAACACACACACTAATAACAATACACGCATGAATCCGATAAATCAGAAGTGCGTGCCTTGGGTACGAACTTGAGACCTATGTGGCAGTCTGGCGGCACTAAACTATCACTGTTATAACAGGTGGGTATCATACAAGTAGGTGCAGTTGATACCCGTACATCATCAAGATTCAAGATTCTTTATTTGCCTGAAATACAGGGTGTAAACCACCTCATCACGAAGCCGTCAACCAAGCATTCTGTATATCAAAATAAGTTATTTTACTCAAAAATTATTGCTGGGAAACTTCTTTTTTTTTTTGGGGTGAACGTTAATGGTTTTTGGGAGAAAAAAATGTTGAAAACTCATTTTAAACATTGTGCTGATGGACGGATTGCATAGTACAGGAGTCGTAGAGGTGTTTAAAGTAAAAAATTACAACAAAAATAGTTGTAACTTTGACCCCCAATATCTCCGTAACTATAAGGTCCCCAGGTATCGCAATGACGGGGACAACAAATACCTTTCAGCTTCGTTAAGAGGTGTTTTACACCCTTTATGGTACATTATGTTCTTATAACTGACTGCCTTATTGAAGTGGTGGTCGTCCTGAGCACGACTGCTAAGCATAAGGAAGGAGGACCTAAGACCAGGGAATCGAACTTGTATATCTCAGCAGAAGGCACGCAGTCTTTCTTGTCTTTCTTTCTTTATAAATGTTATTTTTCATTACTCATACTCGGAAAGTGGGTCTGAATTTGCCTGAGGAGCGGGCTGAAAGTAACACTTTTCAGCCCTAGGGAGAATCGCTTTCAACTGACAGCTGTCACATTATTTAAAAAAAATCTAGTTCTATTTTCACATTTCTATTGAACCATGTTCCGACTTCTATACAGCCTGTAAATTACAGCGCGATATAAAATTTAAATAACATACAATTCAGCATTAATTAAAGAATATTTTTTTTTTTAAATAACTTAGTTAATAAATAAAATAAAAATAAAAATTGTTTATTTGTCTAGTTATAATTTAGTTACAAATATTTCTTTAAAATAACAAAGATTTGGGCAAAATATTTACTATTTTTTCAGTGAGGATAGTGAAAATAAAGGCTGAATAGCCGGCCACAGATAAAAAAACAAAATAGGCGGGAAAGCGGCAATCCGATCTTCATTTTTTTTCGAGTGGTTTCGTGTTTTAGTTTTTATTTTCCTTGTATTCGTAATGAAAAACACAGTGTTTACCTCGGGTTAAAGACTTATTTAGTCCCTCGAGCTATTAGCGGCCGCGCTACGCTTGGGCGCCAAACCCCGTCTCGGGACTAAATAAGTTACTTTCACCCCTAGGATAACAATGTACTATTGTTGCAGGTGAAAAGCCATACAAGTGCAAAGATTGTGACAAGGCGTTCAGTTCATCGTACTCTTTAAACGGACACAAGTTAATACACACTGGTAAGACGAAAGAAATCTTTATACAGGGTGGCGACGACAATTACAATAAAATAAATGAAAACACTGGTAATAATGGTACTATTACAAGCTGGGTATGAGACATTAATTACTACCGATTAAACAACAAAATAACTTAATAAATCAAAAAACAATTGAAACTTAATCACAAATACACTACTGTTCACTATTCGCTTAGATATCGCACTTCTAGTTCACTTCGATTCGCTTCGTTGTGTAGCTAAATCAGACTGCCAGCCGCGTGTCTGCGCTGTGCTTTTATACTGACAACAGACACAAAACATATTCTCGAATATTCTAGCGGCGTGTAGAACTGCTTAATAAAAAAAACTTAAAAAAACATTAATAAAAGAATACAAAAGGTTTGTAAGCAAAAAAACTACCCAAATCGCTTCATGTGTGCCTATAAAATTTGAAGAGTTATCTCTGTTTCTCCAGGATCCCATCATCAGATCCTGACTTGATGATTATGGGACCACCTGTGAAGTATACCCTTTCAAACAAAATAAAAATAATCCAAATCGGTCCAGCCATCTTTGAGTAATCGGGGAACATACATAAAAAAAAGAAAAAAAAAAGGTTGCGACGAATTGAGAACCTCCTCTTTTTGGAAGTTGGTTAAAAAAGACAATAAACAACTTGTACAAAAGAAAGAAATAGGCACTTTATGCTCTCGGCGTACGGTCGAAATTATAATGACAATTCCTGATGTTTTTATAAGTAGGTTGCGAATTTGTACCTACTTCAAAACTAATAATAATGGAATGCACCAGTGCATTCCATTATTATTAGTTTTTAATTTACAACACAAGCACATGTTCTCTATATGTGCTTGCGTTGAAAATTCCAAAACTCACGTAACAGTAAATAGTAATATTTTAAATTAATTCTATCTTTAGGTTAAGCCGTGCTTGCCTAGGTTGGTCTGTGGATGGGTGACCACTCATTATATACCGGGTTTTGTATTGTATAACGGGCTAGTGTCCGCAACTCCTCGTCAAAGCGAGTATTTTACGTACGACTGGGAAATTCACACGATCCACCCCGACTCCCGAGAAAGGCCAGCAGTGCCTTGATGTTTGCTGACAATCTCGCGAAGAGTACCTGGGTTAGTGAAGTACTTTGTTCTGTATGTTGCAACCACTGGGCAGTACAGAAGCACGTGGGCTGCTGTCACGTCTTCCTCCATGCATGCACGGCACAGGGGGCTGTCTGTGACTCCTATTACAAAGAAGTGTTTATTATAAGAGCCGTGTCCAGTAATGGCGGCTGTAACTGTGCGCAGCTGTGGTTTGGTCAACCGAAGCTCGCTTTTGGTGAAGCGGCCGTCGCTGGTAGGAAGTGCTTCCTTGGCCTGCCTGTACTCGCCGTGGTCTAACAGCTTGTGGTGTTGTTGTTCACTAGTTCGTTTCCTTACCAGTGTGCGTAGGTATCCGAAGGGCAGTGGTACGATAAATTCGGGTCCCACCGCTGCCATACTCGATCTCCTTCTAGCGAGTTCGTCCACCGCATCATACCCACGGGAATCGCTGTATCCTTTGATCCATTGGATACATAACGGGTCTCTTCTGAGCCTCGGCAAGCACGTTAAGCTGTTGGTTCCGGCTGTCATTTGCAGATCTTTGACAGTCGTTGTAGGACCAAAAAGTCAGACAGCCAGTCTTACCAAGGGATGTCGTATTACCCAGTACTAACTGGGTTGTGGAGGTCAGATAGGCAGTCGCTCCATGTAAAATACTGGTATTCAGCTGCATCCGGTTAGACTGGAAGCTGACCCCAACATAGTTGGGAAAAGTCTAGGTAGATGATAATGATGACTCTGCACGCCATAGTGTGCACCCGCCGAAAATAATACTCAATCGAACGACGCGGCGCATCACTATCTGCGGGGCGACTCACCTGGCAACACTGTGCTCCGAGTCACCTGGCAACACTGCGCGCCGCCCGTCAATATATAGACAATATCCGGGAGAATCGGCGCAAGGGTCCGTCGATTAATTCTTATATTAAAACTCAATATCTACCTTGCAAATGCAAGAATAACAATAAAAGTTGATGAAGAGGACTTTAATGTAGTCCCCTTCATGTGGCGACCGTGACAGGACACGAACCTGCAATCTTCGGATAGAGATGCGCCGCGTCGTTCGATTGAGTATTATTTGCGGCGGGTGCACCCAATGGCGTGCACAATGACTAATATTTTAAACCATCGAATAAAACCTAACATCATTATTGCACTAATTCGCACCTGGAAATAAAATGTAAGGAACGAATTTGGCAAAAGTAGCAAGTTTCTTTTTATAAGTAGGTACATACTAAAAAAATCCAGTGCGAATCTCCACACGAGCCAAACTGCAGAATGCAAGCTAGTTAAAAAAAAACAGTATTACTAGAAAAGAGTTTTGCTAGTTTATTATAATTCTTTCTAAATACTCTGTGAACGCTCGGTTAGTGATGCAGTCTTCTGGTTTCACGCATTGGCCGTGTTCCTCCACATACCTGGAAGAAAATTAAAAATTCATTACTTTTTCTGATGAGACTCTGAAGCTCCTACAAGGCTTGTGACTCCTCATCATCTACCTAGCCTTTTTCTAACTACGTTGGGGTCGGCTTCCAGTCTAACCGGATGCAGCTGAATACCAGTCTATTCAATTGTGTCTTTCGGAATCACGATTGAATTATATTGACGACCCGAATGGCGCAGCGCTAGTGAGGCTGCCTTACGTTCTTAGGGTCCCGGGTTAGAATCCCGGTAGGAGCAAATGTTTGTGTGATGAGCATGGACATTTGTTTCCGAGTCATGGATGTTTATATGTACAATAATGGACGTTTGTTTCCGAGTCATGGATGTTTATATGTACAATAAGTATGTAGTTATTTACAAACAAAAAGTATATCAACTGTCTGGTGACCACGACACAAGCCTTGCTTAGTGTGGCACTAGATGGCGCTGTGTGTATTGTCCAGCGATATTTATTTATTTATTTATATTATTACAAGCAAAGCAACACGAATTGATTGTCAAATTCTAATTTAACCTTTTGACCACCACAGCTAACAGCATAAACGCACGCGCGTGCCCTCCACGCCAAGCCACAATTTCATCTACTATTTTGTCACATATTTGTGTCGTTTGGCGTACAGGGCACGTGCTTGCTTGTCACGTATATGTGACAATGGCGTCCAAAAGGTTAACTCGAGTGAAGCCGCGGGTAGAACTTACCCGATGTTACAATAACACCCCGGCAGGTGTATTGTTAGACAATTCTTAGACTGTAGTTTTATAATCCGAGCATCATTGGTGCGCGACTGTATCATATGGTATTTTAACTCTTGTCGCAAATAAGCGAGTATCCTCTTGTAATCAACAACGCCGTAACGAATGCTCATGTTCCCTTCTAGTTTTTGTAATATCATCTGGAATAAATATGACCCCGATTATGTGAGAAATTGATAGGAAAGATAAAAAGCAAAATTAATCATTTTGAAAAAATCCGCAACGGTGAAAAAGTAATTGAAAAATGATAAAATTATTTAAAAACCCCCGAATAAAAAAAAAATACCAAGAATATCCGTCGGGGCTGCCATCACTATTTTAATGGATGGATTGAGTTGTCACTGTAACACTTATACAAATCGCGAAAAAATAATCAACGGCCCCATACTAAATTCCAATACCTACTCGACCAAATATAAAAAAAAAAAATATATATATTAAATAAATATATATATAATAAATATATTTATTACCTTCAATAATTGTACACGAAACACTTATCTAAGCACTATGCGGTGTTACAACTAGGGAAAAGAGTGTTTACGATGAGCTCTGGCACCCAATGTAAGATTTAACTTGTGTTTAGGGTGCCAGGGTCCTCGCCTATACTTTGGACATGTAACATTAGTTGTAAGACGAGCACAGTATATCATAATTTAATTACAATACTATATTTACTAGCTAATGCAACCAAGATGTGGCCTATTTATGTATCTATGTATAGGTGTGTAAATGAGTGTGAGGGATAGATAAATATGGTGAAAAACTTGTGTTTATGTAAGTCTGTATAGATATAATTATAAACTACTTTACTAACTGTTAGGATAAGCGATCGATATCCGTAGTAAGTCTTCAGTTTCGTTATAGGTTAATGTTAAGAGCCACTTTGTGACTCTGGTTTTGCATCCTTTTGTACACATAGGTGCAATGGAGCAGAAATGTATGAGACAGCTTATTATTTTTTCGCGATTTCGATGGTGGTACCAAAGAAAAAGTTGTTCAGTTTGATGGTCTGTAGCACACCCTTTTACTTATGACTATACCCTTTCTCTTACACGTTGTTTAAGAACATGCACTAATACCACCCATAACTGAAAACTGCGTCAAAATCGGACTAGTAGTTTTGGAGAAAAATGGCAACATGGTTTTGCACAAACAATGCTTGCTGCAGCGCCCCTTGGTTTGCTGCGTCTCCGTTCCGTCGTAGGTAAAAAGGGAGTAAATGATGCCGTGACGTCTGACAGGGGAGAATTGACACCTCTCTTTCCACTTACCCCAACCATCTTTTCGTTAAATGGATATTTAGGATCAGCGTAAACATTCAAAAATTTCTTAAAATTCTCCAAAACCTCGGGCATCTTGTTTAGTTTTCTATTACACTTTATATTAACTTTCTTTTTCGACAAATCTTTTGACGCCATATTGGAACAAATCTTTTTCAGTTCAGCTGTCATTTCTCCCGCTTCTTTTTTTAAAGCGTGTTCGAAATTCTCGCTGGATAACAGTCTATGGTATGTTTGGTAGAGTTTGATGTGTTTTCTCTCGTTGGCGGGCAAGGAGTTTATCCTTCTATTATAGACATTGTTTTTGAGATCTTGGTGTATGTTATGCAGTTCCGATTCAGACATATTTATGTAAGTTCGATTATTATATTGCCTAATGTAATCGTAGTCTGCTTGCTTTAGTCTGAAAAAGACATTGGAATTATAGTTTTTTTTATGATTATATGTATATTGCCAGTGATGTCATTAAGGGTTGTGGAGGTCAAATAGGAAGCAGGTCCATGTAAAATACTGCGTGTGGTTAGACAGGAAACGGATTACAAAGTAGTAGGGATAAGGCTGGGCAGGTTGTGATGACCGCAAAGACCCACGTGATGGTCACCGCTTAAGGCTATCTACAATACCAGGCATTGCGGATTGTCCTCGTAGCGGCGATCGGCGGCGGCGACCTCTCGCGTCCGGCCCTGGTTCAATCCATGGTCCGGAGCGAGACGGAATGGGAAGCCGTCACCTCCTTCTGCGAAGCAGTCATGCTGGCGAAGGAGGTGGCGGAACAAGAGAGGGAGAGAGCCTCTCTTCCCGGCCGCCGCGGGAGACGCACCGGGCGTCGGGGGCCACGTGGTCGCTACCGGCCACCGTAGATGCGGGCCTGTGGACGGTTAGCTATGGGCTAGCTAGCCGTCCGTCCGTCTAGTGACGACAGGCCGTGTCGACGGCGCGTTCGTGTTCCACGCGTGCCTCAAAGAGATGTCAGCAGAAGAGAGGGGCCCGCAAGGGCCGAAGCCTGCCGGGGTTGCGGGACTGTTCGAAAGAGATACCGCGGCCCCGGAACGTAAAGGGCGAGGAAGGAACATGGGTTTTAGTCAGTAAGAGTCTGACACTCCCTCCCGCTTCGCCCAGAGTGGGAGAAGTCATTTGATGATTTCCCATCCTAAAAAAAAAAAAAAGGCATTGCGGATGCGTTGCCGTCTCCGAGGCAAAGCTGAAACTAAATATAATTACATCTACAGGAAAAAGTAGTCTCAGCAAAGCATATCATGGCTGGTCGTAAGATTCCGTCGTGGACCGGTCCTGTGCTTCCTCCATTCAGCGGATGTCTACGACCTTCACACCCGATATAGTCTGTCCACTTTCTTCTTCGTTCGTTTTAGCTGCTCTGCTGGGCAAATACCTCCCCCCCAATACCTTCCACGGACTCTCTTCTCGCACCACTTCGGATAAACTTAGTACCTTTACGCAAAAACTATTGCTGGGAAACGACTTTTTCTTTTGGGGTGCGAAATCATGTTTCGTGGTAGAACTCAATGTAACGCACTTATAACGTTGTGCTGATGGATGGATGAATAGTACGGGGGTCGTAGAGGTGTTTAAAGTAAAAGTCTTTCAATAAAAACTTGTATTAAAAAACAACTCTTGTCAAAAAGTTGTAACTTTGACCCCAATATCTCCGTAACTTGAAGGTTCCCAGGTATGGTGTAGAACATAATCGCAATAACACGGAGAACAAGTGCCTTTCGGCTTCGCTAAGAGGTTTTTTTTTACACCTTTTTATGTTGTTTACTTACCGGTCAACTGCCGTTTTAATAGTACTGCATGTGATGGGGCACGATAATCCTAGAGGCTGCCAGTCCATTGCGTTTATGTCCTGACAGAAAACACGTGGCTCTACTAAAGAAACAAATGTAGTTAGTCTATGATTTGTATGAAAAAAATGCGAAAGAAAATGATAAAGTAAAAAACAAGGCTAAATAATCACAGCCGCTCGGGCCAATTTTTAGGTTAAATCGTGCTTGCCTAGGTTGGTCTGTGGATGGGTGACCACCCTTACATACCGAGTGTCCTCCGTGCCTCTGAAAGCACGTTAAGCTGTTGGTCCCGGCTGTCATTTTTAGATCTTTGACAGTCGTTACAGGTTGTCAGTGATCTAAAAAGTCTGGCAACCAGTCTTATCAAGTGGTGTCGTATTACTCGGTGTTATGTGGGTCAGATAGGCAGTCGCTCCATGTAAAATACTGGTATTCAGCTGCATCCGGTTGAACTGGAAGCCGACCCCTACATAGTTGGTCTATGATTTGTATGAAAAAAGTGCGAATGATAATGTAAGTAGTAGTAGTAGTAGTTCTAAAAAATGTGTCTGGTATACGAAAATTAAGAAGCCCGAATACTGAAAAAGTCACGCTCTAATAAAATTCGGAATTTCCAGGGTATTGACTCCTTCCATTGTTGAAGTCGGTTAATTCATTAACCGTGAAGTAGACACAATAGTTGAACAGTCGCGACAGACCGAATCGGTCCGGGTTCACAGATGAAGGGATAATGTAGCCTGTGTTGCCCTGGCCATAATAACGAATCGATTGACACCCTACTCGTCAAAATAGGATGAATAGTTTAGGCGCTACGGTGCGGTAGAACATACGTAAAAAAATACTTGTGAAAAAGTTAGAACTTTATTTACCCCCCAATATAAATAAGTAATAATAAATATCACTGAACAAAATCAAAATCAAAGCATTTATTTCAAGTAGGCCAGTTACAGGCGCTTTTGAATTGTCGAAACAAAGATGAAAATTAAATGTAGCTACAGTTCCAGTCACAAGACATAAAAAGTGTGAAAGTACTGTAGTTGCCACCATTACACGCAGCGCCATCTAGTGCCACACTAAGCAACGAGGCTTGTGTCGTGGACACTAGATAGTTGATATACTACATAAGATAAGATAAGATATAATTATTTGCTCAAAACATGTGTCACACACAATAATAAAAAGTGCATGTAGGATAAAATAAATACAGAAAATCGTTCAGACATGTTTTGCCACATACATGGCGTGCAAATGTTTTAATATTGGGAAATTGAGATTTTTAAATATATCATTTCAGTCAGTAGAAAGGAAATTAATGGAAAATACTAAATGTCCAAGCTAAACATTGCAAAAACATACAAGTAATTTTAACTGTCTGTAAAAAAAAAAATATACTAAAAAAAAATATAATAAAAGATACTCATGTACTAATATCTCTGTAACTATGAAGGGTCCCAGGTCTTCAGCTGCCTAGCCTTTTCCTAACTTTGTTTGTTGGAAGTTAGGACCATAAGTTTTCGGAAACACGAAGATTTTATCGAAGTGGAGTCCATGGAGTTTCTTGCCCGTTCTTCTCCATAGAGATCTACGCTAGGGAATGGGCAACTACAGTACTTTCACAGTTTTTATGTCTTGTGACTGGGACTGTAGCTACATTTAATTTTCATCTTTGTTTCGACAATTCAAAAGCGCCTGTAACTGGCCTACTTGAAATAAATGCTTTGATTTTGATTTTTGAGTGCATACCTTTACACCTTTTCTGGTTTGCAAGTAAATTAATAAAAAAAACTTACCCGCAATTAAAAATGTCAACATCAAAACGAGAACTAACAACATTCTCCGCTAGATCTGTCAACATTGTTACTTCGAAACTAAACGTTATTGCCATCGTGAAAGTATTGGCTATAAACGTTAATTTAACTAGTAATAGTTTATTAACCATCATTATGAAGATTAATTAGTACCTACTGAGGCAGGTTATGTAAGGGCGCTTTCAATTTAGACGTTTCGTGTCGCACCGCTGCGGTGCCGAAGTAGTGCGTTTGTCGTCTTCGTACGGACGTTCGTTTGTTTTCATACAATTGTGCAAACCTTACTTTTCACTTCAAGTTGCGAGAAAAATAGTCATTTAAAACCGAACAACTGAACTGAGCGGTCAGTTTTTTCTTCAATCAGGTCAGTCACAGATTAACAATTTATAACACAACACAAACTCTCAACATTTTCACAATGCAGATGATCCACACTCCACAGATAATTAGTACTTACCTACATTACTGCAGCGGCTAGCAACAGAGGCATTGCACATACTTTTCAAAATCAACGATGCACACAAACAACAATAAAATTTAAATAAAACCTCTGATAAGTTCTCTTTCAGAGTAAAAGATCGTTCCATTTTTAAATTACTTTTTCACTTCTTATGCTCTAAAAGTACGCCATTATAGCCCTACGAAGCGGGATTAAAGTGACCGTTTATTCCTTAGGGAGTAAAAAGTAATTTAAAAATGGAACGATCTTTTACTTTGAATCATGGTCACAAAAGAGTAACTTGTCAAAGGTTTTTTTTTTAAATTTCGAATTGGCTTGCAAATGGAAAGCGGTTTATTGAAAAAAAACAAATGAAGAGTTCATTTGTGTTTTTTTTTCAATATACCGCTTTCAATAAACCCGCAACGATTTTATTAAACGCGTTGATTTTGAAAAGTATGTGCAATGCCTCTGTTGCTAGCCGCTGCAGTAATGAAGGTACTAATTAGACATCTTTATTGCAAAAATGTTGAGAGTTTGTGTTGTGTTTTTAAATTGTTAATCTGTGACTGACCTGATAGAAGAAAAAACTGACCGCTCAGTTCCGAATTTTTGTCGAGTGTAAAGTTGTTCGGTTTTAAATGACTATTTTTCTCGCACTCGAAGTGAAAAGTACAGTTTGCACCTCGAGACTAAACGCCAATTTAATATACCCTCGCTTTCATTGCCTCCCTCGCAAGCTCGGGAGTCAAAACACCTCGGGTATATAATGGCTTCGTTTAGTCCCTCGTTATAAAATATACTATTTACTCCTCAAGGAATAAAAAAATGGTCACTTTAATCCCGCTTCGTAGGGCTATATTGGCGTACTCTTAGAGCATGAGAAGTGAAAAAAATATTTGACACGTATTTTTTCTTTTGTTACGTAAATCGAAATTGACGAAGATACGACGCTTTTAAAATTTCCAATACGTCACGCCTAGGTATGATTTTTTAGTTCTGACGTCACGAGCCCCCACTCCCGAGTTTTGATGCGTTTTATCTTTGTCAATATTCATTGATTAACAAAAACAAAAAATACGTGTCCATTGTTTTTCAATAATCTAACTGATGGACTAAATGGATTTGTAATTTTTTGATACTGTCATCATGCAGCCGTCATTATGGCCTCTATGGCTTCACTACACTGATTAATCGTGTAGTTTTATTTCAGGCGAGAAACCTTTTGAATGTCAATACTGCGATTACGCGTGCCGCGACAGCTCGACGATACGAAAGCATATGGAGCGACATCTGGGAGTATCAAAGGATTATCCGTGCTCTATTTGTAATAAGAAGTAAGTTTTTAACCCCCGACGCAAAAACGACGGGGTGCTATAAGTTTGACGTGTCTGTGTGTGTGTGTCTCTGTCTGTGGAATCATAGCTGCCGAACAGATGAACCGAAATGAAAATCGGTCCAAGATGGCCGCCGCCACAAAAAGGAAAAAGCTTGACTAGTAGAATCATGTACACTATATTGAAAGGGAATGAGGAATATCTACTGATGACTGTACCTAGGACCTAACTAATTATTGTGGCGGGGTTTTTTTTTTACTTTTTTATTTAATTTTACTTGTTTTTTGTATGAACAGTTTCAAGAAGAAGGAGACATTACAAATACACGTGGACGAGGTACATTTCGACTTGGACACCAGGAAGTACCCCTGCGAACATTGTGACAAACTGTTCAAGACTAAAGCGACGTTACGTTTGCATGTTGTAAGTGAAACATCGAATTTTAGCTTTTACCCGTGTCCTTCGATCGTGTGAAATTAATATACAAAAAAATACTACTCCCCTTTTAAATAGGATTTTGTCAAAAATTTCAAGGGCTTTCAATTTCTTTTGCACGTTTGGTACTCCTTTTAACATCAGCAGGCAGTAAAAGGCACTACAAAGTGGTTGTTACGTCAGTCACTGCGGGCCGAATAGTGCGAAATGAATGGTTTCGATCGATTTACAAAAAATCTATTGATTGGACTAAATAAATAAAACACTATGATGCTGCGATATGTTGCTTGTAGAATTATTTGCCAAAAAATCAGAATGATCGCATGTATTAGTATGGTTTTTACTCGTTAAAAGAAATTTTTAGAGATAAGTTTGTGATTTGTTTTTATCGAGTAAAGTTAATTGTATTATTTTTCCAAAACACTATCATGCTAGCATATAATATCCTGAAGAATATCATATATTTTTCTGGTTTTGTTTATTGCAGTGAATCATATACTTTGAGGCATTATAAAACTCGCGTTTAGCTCCTGTAGTCGCCATAAATATGACCCACACTTTCTGATATTCAGGGAATATAAGTTTCATATTTTTTTGCAGGCCGCAGTCCACAAGAAATCGAACCGTACAAAATGCGAGATTTGCGGCCTGGTGACGACTAAGAACAATATACAGAAGCATATGAAGCGACACATAGACGTGCGACCCTACAGGTGTAGTTATAAACCGTGCGGAAAAAGGTTTAAAGATATGGTGAGTGAAAAAGTAAAAAAATTGAACATGCATAAAAAGTTTCGTATCCGCACTATCAACCGTTGAGGAGTTACCTCGTGAGGAGACGATCCTGGATACAGGATCAAGTAATCTATATGATATTACTAGCTGACTCACGCAACTTCGTCTGCGTCACATAGGAGAGAAAAACGAAAGGAAAAAAAACCCGTTTTTGCAACATTTTTCATTCCTGCTCCGCTCCTAATAATCGTAGCGTGATGTTATATAGCCTAAAGCCTTCCTCGATAAATGAACTATCCAACACAAAAAGAATTTTTCAAATTCTGATTTCAAATTCTGACTTTTTTTTGTCAAATTCTGAAATAACTGAAACGAAGTCGCGTGCATAAGCTAGTTCATAACTATAAGCATATTTGTTGTTCGCAGGGAGACCTGAAACGCCACCAAGTAATACACTACCCAGACTATCACTTCGTTTGCAACGTATGCAACCGACGGTTCCCTCGCAAGTTCAGGCTCAAGAAACATATGCTGAATGGTTGCAAGCGGGTGCAGTGTCATCACTGTGGACAGTTGTAAGTATACTTCCTCATTAGTTTATTGCCTAGGGGTCAATAGGCTTGTTAACTGAAAAAATCTAATTAGTCCGTCACTTAGATTATCAAAAAATAGTTTACCCGTATTTTTTCCTTTGTCACATAAACCAAAATTGACGAAGATACGACGCTTTTAAAATTCCCAATACGTCACTGTTTGGTATCAATCTTAGTGAGTTCTGACGTCACGAGCCCCCACTCCCGAGTTTTGATGCGTTTTATCTCAATATTCGTTGATCTACAAAAACAAAAAATACGTGTCCATTATTTTTCAATACTCTAACTGACGGACTAAATAGATTTGCAATTTATTGATGGTGGAAACAAGCCTATTATCTAACTAGTGAATTGGGATTAGGGCATCATTCTCTTGCCCTAATCCCAATTCACTTGCGGTAGGTGCAGCATCTCTTCTTTTTGCATATTTCCCTATTACTAGTCATCTCATCAGATAACTCCTAGAGGTGAATATTACGGGAAATTAGGAGAAGTTCATAAAGCATTTTTTTATCGGTTACATTTCGGAGAGTGTGAATGGGTGAGTGGGTGACCACCCTTACATACCGAGTTTCCTCCGTGCCTTGGAAAGCATGTTAAGCTGATGGTCCCGGTTGTCATTTGTCCATCTTTGACAGTCGTTACAGGTAGTCAGTGGCCCAAAATCCTGACACCAGTCTTACCAAGTGGTATCGTATTTCCCAGTATTAACTGGGTTGTGGAGGTCAGATAGGCAGTCGCTCCATGTAAAATACTGGTATTCAGCTGCATCCATCTGCTCCATTTACAAAGCAACCACAACATGATTGGAAAAAAGTTGGACTATCTATCTGCCTAGCTTTAGTGTTAGTTTTTTTTATAGCCTGTACTGTCCCACAGCTGGGCAAAGGCCTACCTTAAATTCCTTCAATGTGCTCTTTTCTCGTGCCTCTTCAAACCAGTCTCGCAATCACCACTTACGCTCGGGATCCAACTTAATCCCTCGAATAAAATTCCCGGTTTTTCACTGGTTGTATCTACTATTTCGTTTATTGCAGGTTCACAGCCAAAATCTTCCTTGCCCAGCATATAAAGAATGCTCACGGCCCCTACCCCAAATCCAGAGAGTATCTTTGTGACGTATGTGATATGGTGACATACAGCAGAAGAGGTATTATACAGCATTTGAAATATGGACATGGAACTGAAAAAGTAAGATCATATTTATTATTTAAACTTCAGGTACTTAGGCGGTACTTCTTTTTATTCATATTTTGTATTGTTTTTTTTTTTTGTCAAAATGGTTCGGAATGGCTCAGTGGTATCGGCCCCGAAAGTCGTGGGTTCGAAACCAGACAGGCGCATTACTAAGTGTAATTTATTTCATCACTGCTGCTCTCAAAACGGTAAAGGAAAACATCGTGAGGAAACCGGCATGTCCTAGAACCAAAAATTCGAAGACATGTGACGTCTACCAACCCAGTGCGGGTTGGTAGACGTCGACACGTTGGGCCCACGTGATGGATTATAGCCCATTCCCTCTCATAGAGAGGAGGCCTGTGTCCCAGCAGTGGGAACATTAATAAGATCATCACATCGTTTATGATGGTTCAGAATGTGGGTAAATGTTTATTTGAAATAGGTAAAAATAATGACAAGCAGAATTAATAAAAACATTTTCATCCCCCCATCTCGGAAAGAGTAATTTTGCTCTTCGAATATCTGAGTGCAAAAACCGTTTTTATCCCCTAGAAGGTAAAGTAAATTTGAATTTACAACATCGTGTGCACTAAGTATGTGAATTCAAAACATCATTAAACCTATTTACTTCTACCTCCATGATGCCGAATTTATCATACATTTTTTTTTAATTTGTTAATAACTCAGACTGAACTTTCTTGGGGTACTTTTTTTTTAATTTGCTTTGCGCGTGCCATTTTCTTTTCACGTCATATTTTTAAAACCTTAGGTTAATAACAAGAAACTTGAAAACAAGTGAAAAACCTTAAATGAGTGGTTCTAGCGACGAGGAAGTTTATTTGACGCCAACAGAATTGACTAAAACTGTTAATTATTAGTTCATACAAACAAGGTTTGGACGACCCGAATGGCGTAGTGGTATTGAGGCTGCCTTACGTTCTTAGGGTCCTGGGTTCGAATCCCGGTAGGAGCAAATGTTTGTGTGATGAGCATGGACATTTGTTTCCGAGTCATAGATGTTTATATGTATAATAAGTATGTATTTACAAACAAAACAGTATATATGTAGTTTATCAACTATCTGGTGTCCACGACACAAGCCTTGCTTAGTGTGGCACTAGGTGGCGCTGTGTGTTAATGTCCAGCGATATTTATTTTATTTTTTGTTTCAGGATACAAAATGTCAAATATGCAGAAAGGATTATTTTAAATGTCTAACTTTGAAGGAGCATTATTTGAGTTCTCACAACCTTCTATACACTTTAATGGACGAAAAGTAAGTGACAATATACCTAAATAAATATAATAATTTAACTTGGTACATCAGCATCACCCGTGGCTAAATAATAACAGCCGCACGGGTCGATCTTCAAGGTTAAGTCGCGCATGCCAAGGCCGGTGTGTAGATGGGTGAAAACCATTACATACCAAGTTTCCTTACGTCTCGGAAAGCACGTAAACCGTTGGTCTCGGCTCTCCTCCTTTTTTTGGACGGGAAATCATCAAATAACCCCTCCCGCTCAGGGCCAACAGTCTCGACAGACATAGTGACAAAATTGCTAACTTTTGATCGCTGATTACTAAAGAATAAATTCGGTTGCAATAATTATGCTTACGAGAAACGCGTCTAGGATGTAGAGACTTTCATTATTCGCAAGCAACATTATTGCAACCGAACTTATTCGTTAGTAATCATCGATCGAAAGTTAGCAATTTTGTCACTATCTCTGTCCTGGGCACTGAGCGGAAGTGAGTGTCAAACTTTTACTGACAAAAACTCATCCATGTTCCTTCTTAGCCCTTTGTGTTCCGGGGCCACGGTATCTCTTTCAAACAGCCCCGTAGCCCCGGCAAACCCGGTTGTCCCTCTACAACATTAGTACGGAACCTTTTATGCAAGAGTTTATAGTATTTTCATGTTTCAGACACTATACTTATGAGGAAATTTAGTATTTACACACTATAGGTACTTACACTTTTTACTATCATTCATATTCATTATCCTTGTATATTCTTTTACATCTAAGTCGCGCTTTGGCAGTAACTATTTTAGCTCACGTTAGTTTCAATCTAGAACGATGTTTTAACATCGATTTTAGCTGAAATAAAAATAATTTTTCAATATTTACTTTTTTGACATTACGTCAATTGTCAAGCTGTCAGTTACTTTTCCTCTACTTTTAATTTTCTTACTGGCCTAGGCCTATGAAGGTTTCTTTTGATTTATATAACTTTATTTTATTTTATCAATATATTAGCTCAAATAATGTATTTTAGAGTTAATTACGATTGTTTACTAAATAACAGTATCTTATCTTACTTTTATAAAATTAATTAGCACGCTCACAGAATTCTTCGAGGAAGTTTTTTACTGTATAATACTGGTCGTTTTAAATACAGGCAACTCACATTTTTGATTTTAAAATCAAAATAATCTAGAGAGAATGAAAGAACTAAAATATCAAAAAAAAAACAAAAAAGTGAAAAATAACTTTAGCTTCTGAAGTCGGTGACCTTTGTTTGATTGATTTAATTTTTTTGTCACCGACTTCAGAAGCTAAAGTTATTTTTCACTTTTTTGTTTTTTTTTTGAAGTCGGTTTTATTTTTTGCAAAAAAAGTTTTTATTTTTCACTTTTTAGTGATTCACATGTGCTTGATACACATGGAAAGTGCATACAATTGCAACAAGCCCAAACACGACTAGGATACATTGTCTCATTATGGAGTTCCATGACTCTTGGCTTCATCATCAGATCTGATGGTAGAATGGTTCTTATCAAACGCAAATGCTTCACTTGTTGTAGAAAATACCAAAATCACTGTACGTTATCCTATAAAATTTGAAGAGTTCCCTCGATTTCGCCAAGATTCCATCATCAGATCCCGACTTGGTGGCTATGGGACCATTTGGAAAGTATACCCTTTCCAACAAAAAAAGAATTTTTCAAATCGGTTGGCAAGCGACGGAGTTATGCGCGAACAAACATAAAAAAAAAAAAAAAAAAAAAAAAAAAAAAATAGAAACATCCGAATTGAGAACCTCCTCCTTTTTTAGAAGTCGGTTAAAAACAACTGATGTGGAAAAACTGAACAAAAAAAGAATTTTTGGGTATAAAAGGGCATTCCTGACACATTTCAAGTCAGTCTACTACGGGATCCGAAGCAAGTTACTTTATAATATATCAAGTCACCGAATTCATGGTGAAGTTCGTCCTCTGGAGCTGTACCTTGGTGGCGCTGATGCTCTGACGCGCCCCAAGCCCTGAAGCTGACCAGGAAGCAGTACTCCACGCTCTCTACTGAGCTGGACCAGGAGGTTGGAGCAGTAGCTTGGTGGTGCTGACGCTCTGACGCGCCCCAAGCCCTGAAGCTGAATAGGAAGCTGTTCGCCTTCACAAACAAGCCCTGAAGCTGTCCAAGAAGCTGTTCGCTTTCACAGAGTTGGACCAGGAGGTTGCTCAAGCCAACAAGTATTGTGACCTTCCTAATTTTTTTTTTTGTTTTTCTGTGAAGCGTGATAGGACTGATTTTATTTAATTAAATTAATTGTTTGTATTACTTTTTTTTTTTTGGATAAGTAATACGACAGTTTGGCGCCCAACGTAAAATCAAGACTTAGATTTCACTCAATTACTTTTTCAAAATTCTAAAAAAAACTAACACTAGTATTCCCTTATTAGACTCTTATTTGGCTTATTCTCTTATAACTTACTCTCATCTCATTCTAACACACACTCTCACACTTTAACATACGATGCGCGTCATCGAATTATAGCAAGTTCTAAAACTGCTATCTCAGAAACGGTGCGTCCTATCGCAAAAATAACGAAAAATTTGTCCCCCCTGCCCCCCAGCCATCTTGTTATTTTTAACATGATGGAACTTTAAAAACACAAAAAAAAACTTTTTTTTTTTCGTGTCATTAAATCGGATCCTCTAGTCCTCTTTAACACTCAAGTCCTCCTCTTTAAAACTTATATCAAGCTAGGTATAGTGTCGTGGGCTCTTGAACTTTTTAAATAAAAACCCTCTTCAGTTTTTATTATCATCGGTTTACGATTTTAATTATTTTACTATGTAGGATCCTCTCGTCCTCTCGTCTTTAATACTTGAGTACTTTCTAACACTTGAGTTCTTTACTCTTGAGTCCTCTTGAGTCGTCTCTTGAGTTGTTGAGTTTTCTTTAACTCTTAAGTCTTCTTTAAAACTCACTCTCTTGAGTTATCGTTTTTCCTCCCTTTAATACAATTTTGTCCTCTTTAACTTTAATTTAATCATGAATAGAATTATTTTCTTTGAACTTCTTAACAAAGCAGAAACTAAGTATCCCCATTAGTTTATATACTTGAGGACTCTAATGGCAACCAAGCTATATTAAAGACTTTAAAATATAATGGATATATTTATGTAAATAAACTTCTTCTTCATACTCATGACTCATTTTTTCTTCTTTCCTTCTTCTATAATAGAGTTCTTTGTGGCCCATTAAAACTCTATTTATTTTATAATTCATTCATCGGTTCTTACACCATTATAAGATTATTTTTTTTTTAATCTTTCTTTTTATCTGTTCCGATCAGATATCTCTAAGAAGTGCTTTTAGGTACAAGTTACCTAACCTTCGTGTCAACTAACTCTACAAGTTAGTATGACTTGTTTCTTACTATCGACTCTAAAAGTTGATTGGAGCGGCTGATAACTCCATAAAAATAAGCCCTTATCATATAATCAACTAAAGTTGATTCGGAGCGGCTAACAACTCCATAAAAATAAGCCCTTGTTAAACTAATAAAAAAAATCTTTATATTTCATTTCATTATGGGTTTTAGACGAGAGCGGATTACAACTCCGAAAATAAGCCTTAAAGTTATTGACTTATCAGGTTGAGTAGTGATCATTGAATGTGAATCCTACCTGACCTAACTACGTAAGATGTCGGTGTGATTGAATGAAGTATGTACGTTTTGTGAATGCTGTTATACTTTAACCTTATAAAAATTTTTGTTCTAGACCAAAAATTTTCTCGGGGTCGATGGGGAAATATAGTATTTTCATGTTTCAGACACTCTATACTTATGAGGAAATTTAGTATTTACACACTATAGGTACTTACACTTTTTACTATCATTCATATTCATTATCCTTGTATATTCTTTTACATCTAAGTCGCGCTTTGGCAGTAACTATTTTAGCTCACGTTAGTTTCAATCTAGAACGATGTTTTAACATCGATTTTAGCTGAAATAAAAATAATTTTTCAATATTTACTTTTTTGACATTACGTCAATTGTCAAGCTGTCAGTTACTTTTCCTCTACTTTTAATTTTCTTACTGGCCTAGGCCTATGAAGGTTTCTTTTGATTTATATAACTTTATTTTATTTTATCAATATATTAGCTCAAATAATGTATTTTAGAGTTAATTACGATTGTTTACTAAATAACAGTATCTTATCTTACTTTTATAAAATTAATTAGCACGCTCACAGAATTCTTCGAGGAAGTTTTTTACTGTATAATACTGGTCGTTTTAAATACAGGCAACTCACATTTTTGATTTTAAAATCAAAATAATCTAGAGAGAATGAAAGAACTAAAATAAAACAACTGATGTGGAAAAACTGAACAAAAAAAGAATTTTTGGGTATAAAAGGGCATTCCTGACACATTTCAAGTCAGTCTACTACGGGATCCGAAGCAAGTTACTTTATAATATATCAAGTCACCGAATTCATGGTGAAGTTCGTCCTCTGGAGCTGTACCTTGGTGGCGCTGATGCTCTGACGCGCCCCAAGCCCTGAAGCTGACCAGGAAGCAGTACTCCACGCTCTCTACTGAGCTGGACCAGGAGGTTGGAGCAGTAGGTTGGTGGTGCTGACGCTCTGACGCGCCCCAAGCCCTGAAGCTGAATAGGAAGCTGTTCGCCTTCACAAACAAGCCCTGAAGCTGTCCAAGAAGCTGTTCGCTTTCACAGAGTTGGACCAGGAGGTTGCTCAAGCCAACAAGTATTGTGACCTTCCTAATTTTTTTTTTTGTTTTTCTGTGAAGCGTGATAGGACTGATTTTATTTAATTAAATTAATTGTTTGTATTACTTTTTTTTTTTTGGATAAGTAATACGACAAGTTCGACTCGCACCTGGCCGGGTTTTTTATGATATCTGTAGTTTTGCTAGCTAATTTTGTTTGACCTTCGTATTTTGCAGGAAAGAAATAGCGATAAAAGAGGAACCTCTAGAAGAAATAGAAATAGAAGAGATTGCTGACCCCGCAGATTTTATATATGAAGTTGAGATACTAAAACACGAAGTGGATGGTAAGACACCATTTTTACAGGGTGTAAACCACCTCATCACGACGCCGTCAACCAAGCATTCTGTACATCAAACTAAGTAAATTTTACGCGAAAATTATTGCTGGGAAACGACTTTTTTTTTGGGGTGAAAAATCATGTTTTGTGGTAGAACTCAATGTAACGCACTCAAAACATTGTGCTGATGGATGGATTGAATAGTACGGGGGTCGTGGAGGTGTTAAAAGTAAAAATCTAACAATAAAAACATGCATTTAAAAAAACAAATTAGTTGTCTGTAAAGTCGGTTTACAGACGATAGTTTAAAGTGACAACGTCATAACAAAACATTGATGAAATGATTGCATACATACGCTCCGATCGTAACGTTACAATGTGCGTAACGGGACAGAGCGTAACGGAACAAAAAAATTGTAACTTTGACCCCTAATATCCGTAAGTATATTAGGGGTCAAAGTTACAATTTTTTTGACAAGTTTTTGACGTGACACCGTCTAATAAATCGATGAATGCCGGCTGCACGCACGAAAAAGTGTCCCGTTACGCCCTGTCCCGTTACGATGAACGACGAACTAGAAGGTTCCCAGGTATGGTGTAGAACAAAAAAAATGATCAGAATGACGGGGAGAGCAAGTGCTTTTTACACCCTCTATTTATTTTACTTTTAGTTTCCATCTTAATCTATGGTAATATACCATTTCAGAAACTCCAGAAACCCCAGTAGAGCTATCTCCGGTAGAACTCCAACCACCATCCCCAGAGCACTTCGCCATTGACTCGGACACGATCACATACTCAAAGAAAGTCCTCTCAGAAGATGTAACCCAGAGTCTGATAGACCGCGCACCAGATACAGATGTGTTCCAAGATTTCTTTATAGGACATGTGCTGAATAAACCTGAGAAAAAGCCAAAAAAGCATGGTAAGTTGGATTTGCAACCTTGTGCTTAGGGCTGAAAGTTGAAATGCAATGGTACGCTCAATGTCGCTTATGGTATTTCAAATATTTTATACTTTTATATTTAATATTTTGTCGATCCGAATGGTGCAGCAGTAGTGAGGCTGCCTTACGTTCTTTGGTAACATGAAAGCTCTTGCTAAAACTGGTTGGTACAGTCAATCCCAAAAAGATGTAAACACAAACAAATGTGGTGTTGTTCCACAAGTAATGTGACACCTGGTATCGTGTCTTGCCTGTCCTGTTATTTGCACATCACAGTAGTTGCTGGACGCTACTGAAAGTGCCAAACTCGTCGACAAATTTTAGGCTGACTATAAGCGTTTACATCTTTTTGGGGCTGACTGTAGTATCAATGAATCATTTTATTATCAGACATCTTAAGGCCCATAGATAAAATACACAAAATTACATTACAACATAAAAATATACTAACACATACAAAATCTAACTTACAAACTATGAACTATGACACACGAAGTGACGGCGTCGTATTACGCTGTGCGGTGTCACGTAGCCTGCCGCGAAAACGTTGGTAGACAACACCCTTCGGCCAGAACTCTTCCTTGAGAAACTTGTCGAGATATTGTGTCGGAACTCGCACCACAAACGACTTGAAGTTGGTGTTGTGACGTGGCTCCAACCTCTCGACCCTCAAGGTCCAGCTGGTCTTCACCTTCATGTACTCAATGACCTCCTCAAGTATCTAAGCGTCGTAGCAGCTGGTTAAGATCGACTGCCGACGTTACTGATGGTCACCCATCTACAAGCGGTCCTCGGCAAACGAAGCTTGACCTTCGGTCGATCCGTGTGGCTATTTCTATCCAACCATGAGCTGCTCTAAATTTGCCTATCGATGAACAAAGTTTTTGAAGGTGGATGTATGTTTCTTACTCTTTCACGCAAAACTACTGAACGGATTTGGATGAAATTTAGCGTACAGATAGGTTATAACCTGGATTAACACATAGGATACTTTTTATCTCGGTAGTATGATCTCGTGGGACAATTATCTCCACACGGGCGAAGCCGCGCGCATAAGCTAGTTTATCATAATTTCTAACTTCTTTCAGATCTACCAAAACAGATAGTAGATGAAGAAAAAGAAAAGCGCGTCGAGAAACGTCTAATGAAACTTCTGACGACAGCGAGGATACGCAACCAATGGATGACTCTGGAGAAATTGCGCAAACAATACAACATACGGATCAAGACTGCGACCAGCGGTGGCGAGAAAAAAGGTAAGAAAACTACGTACAAAATTATGTGATTTTGGAAAAGTAGCTCTGTTTTCTATGTTGAAAATGTCATTGAAAACTAAACCTGAACGGTTTAGTTTTCAATGGAACTCTAATGGAGTCTGGGCCAGTATACCGTACCATAACCATATCAGAGGCCCTACTCTCTAACGCTTCGTCCGCATATTCGGATCTGTCCGTCTCTCTCACTCGCACTCATCTGTAGACGTGCGCGAAAGGGACGGATACAACGGAGTTTAACGGGTTTACAATGGAGGTTATGCGTGGTGAAGTACTATATTCACAAAATATGAGTCTGCCCCTAGTTCGTCACCGTCGCGCGTCATGCACAGAGCGTAGCAGTAGCGGCGGCACAGACTCCCCAACAACACATCTGTCTGTAATAAACAAACATTTTACACATTCCAGAACAAAAATCAATCAGATACTTCAAAAAACCAGAAAATAATAACGAATCTACTAATACACTAAATAATATCAATAATGATAGAGAAAGCAATATCAATGATGATGAAATAAATAATCAAGAAAATGATGATTTAAACAAAATAAACATTGACCCTGAAAACGAAAACGGCGAAAAGAATATTCATAATGATGAAAATGGTGAAGATAGAATCATTGGTGATGAAATAAATAATCAAGAAAATGATGATTTAAACAAACTAAACATTGTTCCTGATAACGAAAACGGGGCAAAGATTATCCATACTGATGAAAAAGCTGAAGATAGAATCAATGTTGAAGAAATTGGTGATGATGATGATGAAGCAACCGATGATGATGATAGACAAAGAAAGGACATTGATTACAGAGAAAGTGATATTGAAAGTAACAGTGATGAAGAATCGAATCCGAATGGAAAACTGAAATTTAATACACATCAGTGTTATATTTGTTTTAAGGTACGTAACATTACACCTCTTTCTGGGGCAGTCTGGTAAAACGATAAGTTACAATCTCTGCTTATCATGCAAAAAAGAGGTATATGTTTAATAATTATTTATTTATTAAAACTTTATGCACAAGTAAAAACTGTAAAAAGGCGGACTTAATGCCTTGGCTTAATAAAGGGTGTAAAACACCTCTTCACGACGCTGAAATGCATTTGTTCTCCCCGTCGTGCGTCATTGCGATATTTTTTTTGTTCTACACCATACCTTGAACCTTCTAGTTACGGAGATATTGGGCATCAACGTTCCAACTTTTTTTTTAGATACAAGTTTTTGTTGTAAGATTTTTACTTTAAACGCCTCTTCGACCCCCGTACTATTCAATCCATCCATCAGCACAATGTTTTAAGTGAGTTTTACCACAAAATATGATTTTTAACCCTTAAAAAAAGTTTCCCAGCAATAATTTTTGCATAATGTACAGAATGCTTGGTTGACGGCTTCGTGATGAGGTTGTTTACACCCTGTATAGTGGGTACTATTCCCAGTTTGTACATCGTGTTATTGCATTTTTTCCATGAGACTTTTTACTATTACATAGGATAACTGGCGAAACGAGTGTACAATAGAGTACACCTCGCCTAATTCTTCGGGGTGACAGCCGTGAGGTTTTGTTCGTTTTTTTTTCAATTTGTGACATTACAACATTACTTTTCCAGCTCTTCAAAACGAAAACAGACTTAAAATCCCACTGCCAGCAACATTTCGCCATTTGCAACGAAAAGATGCTGAAAAAATGTCCGTTCTGTGGTTACGTAACCAACAGGACTATGTCCAGACATCTAAAACTTGTCCACAATGTGTCCATACACATACCTTACGCACGCATCAAGGAGAAGGACACGGAGACAGGTTCCAAATACGTCTTCGAAATCGATAAAGACTGTGACCTAGAAATTATACCAAGTGTTAGTAATTTAAACAAAATTGCATCGATGAAGATCGATGAAAAAAACAGAGCATCGAAAAACACCTTTTTAGGAACAACGAAGCTGGTTAAAAAGGGAGGAGCTTGGATGGTTCAAAAAGAAAAAGTTGATGTGAATACTGAATATTTGTTACCAGAGTTTAGTAAAGAAGAGTATCTAGCTTTGAAAACTATAGGAGATGATTATTTAGAACAATTAAGGAGCTTGAGCATTTTGGCAAAGAAAAAAGGTTTAAAAATCTTATATCCCTGTGATGGGTGTGACAAAATATGTCTCACTATGGCCGCTTTGAAACTACATAACAGAAAACACGAGATCAATCCAAAGAAATTTAAACCTAAAGTGTGGAAGAACAAGATTCTGAATGGTATTGGCGGTAAATATAGATATGTGAATAAAGTCAAAAGTAAGAGGAAAAAACGTAGGAATGATAAACAAATAAATATTAATAGTGTAGTTACAAACCAGACAAGTAAGAAAAATGACAAAAAATCTCGTTTAGTAGAAAAAGTTGTTAGTAAAAAAGAAGATAAAATAGCAAATAGATTCGCCGATCCGAATCCGGTTAAAAATAATCACAATTGTGATAGAGAACTTATAGATTTCTATTATAAAAATATAAAAGGAGGTGACATTGAATTCTGGCAATTCCTGAAGATCTTCAACAAGATGGGTCGAGAAAATGTCAATGATTTTAAAGATTTGGAAAATCGTCTCGATTTTGGTATGCATAATATTATCATTAATGATGTCACTAAAAACGAAAATACAACAGAATCGAATAAAGCAGATGTAGAAAAGAAAACTAAAGCTAAACCTAAGAAAGCTCAAAGAAATAAGAAGAAAGCATTCACAAGAGTTATAATGATAAGTAGAAAAGAATATTTGCGAAGACTGGAGATCAAAAACCAAATGAGGCAAAGGATAGACCAGTCTAGCACCTAGATTATAAGCTTCAAAGTAGCTAAAGAATTTGTACTTTGTCATGTATGATATTCTAAGGCCGGGTCAACATTTGTGTACGCGCATGAACAGTGCAGTTTGGGTGCATCTTAGGAACAAACAACTTTAAAGTTCTTCATTACCCCAAAATTTAAATCATTTGTGCTTCAATAGGGTTTACAAAAAATACTAAACACATTTTTTCGTTGTTCACGTTAACAAATAATGAACACGATACAGTGCAATGAAAACTCGTGTGACGTCACATTCGAGTACATTTTTTTACTTTTACCGAAAAGTGACGTCACAAGCCCCGACCCATGATCTTTGACGCGTTTTATCTTCGTAATTTTTTTGTTAATTTGATAAAAACAAAACAAGTTTTCAATATTTTTCGATATTCTGACGGACTAAACGCCAGTTAAGATGTGATGCGTCCATAGCCATCACAGGTGCGTGCGCAGGTGTGGATCCGCCTTAAGATTTTGAATTCAAGTATAAGCATAAATAATAATAGTTAGGTATCTAAAATTTCTTTTCATGTTATAATTGATAACCTATAAGTAGTTAATCTGATTATGTAGCAAGAATAACATTGGAGAAATGTCTACTTCTTGAATTTGCCAACATGCCATATCTATCATGGGATTTAGGTCTCCGCACTTAGTCCTTGAAGTGGACCATTGTGCGTGAGCCATGGTGGCCGATTACTCCAATATGCCATAATTAAGCGATAGATAAAATACAAAAAAAAGTACTAAGACGCCATCTATGACGATAAAATAAGAACTACAAATCCTGCATAACGCTATTAGAGTTTAGGAAAAAGTTTGCATGAACACACTCACGCTTCCGAGCCGCTACCGACAATGGGTTATCATACAAAATTGCCCGGACGACACTCGGCTCGGTCTAGCGTGCGTCATCCTTTAAACTTGACTCACGCTAGACCGTGTAGGGTCCAAGCCGAGTGTTGGCCGTGTAAGTTTGTATGGACACACTCACGCTTCCGAGCCGCTACCGAGCAACGGACAATGGATTGCCATACAAAATTGCACGGTCGATACTCGGCTCGGACCACCCGGCACGGTCTAGCGTGCGTCATCCTTTAAACTTGACTCACGCTAGACCGTGTAGGGTCCGAGCCGAGTGTTGGCCGTGTAAGTTTGTATGGACACACTGACGCTTCCGAGCCGCTACCGAGCAACGGACAATGGATTGCCATACAAAATTGCACGGTCGATACTCGGCTCGGACCACCCGGCACGGTCTAGCGTGCGTCATCCTTTAAACTTGACTCACGCTAGACCGTGTAGGGTCCGAGCCGAGTGTTGGCCGTGTAAGTTTGTATGGACACACTGACGCTTCCGAGCCGCTACCGAGCAACGGACAATGGATTGCCATACAAAATTGCACGGTCGATACTCGGCTCGGACCACCCGGCACGGTCTAGCGTGCGTCATCCTTTAAACTTGACTCACGCTAGACCGTGTAGGGTCCGAGCCGAGTGTTGGCCGTGTAAGTTTGTATGGACACACTCACGCTTCCGAGCCGCTACCGAGTAACAGACAATGGATTGCCATACAAAATTGCACGGTCGATACTCGGCTCGGACCACCCGGCACGGTCAAGCGTGCGTCATCCTTTATCCGCGTTTGTATGAAATGGGACATCTTTACATAATATTTGTTTGTTTTTGCTATTGTGAATACCGAAAAAAAAACACATTGTGGTGCTGATTGGGATATTTGGCATGATGCTACACACTGGGTATTTTACTAGTATATTATGTTGAAATACTTATTAATTTGGGATCTTTCTTAATTCATGTAATTTTGTTTCTTTTGTGAAGAAATCTCCAATAATTTAAGAAAATGTTGATTAAGATTAGAATAAGTTGATAAGAGATTAATTTATTAATTTACTAGTGCAATAATACTGTATAAAACAACAGTAATTTTCGCGTAGGGTCAATTCACACCCGAGACGCGACGCGACCGACGCCGCGCGCATATTTTAATATAGCGACTCAAAATATAACTTTATTTACTACACGGAAAAATACACATTTCTCTGCGATGCGTCTCGTTCGATTGGTCTTTAAATTACTGGCCTCTTCCAGTATCGTCGCGTCGCGTCTCGGTGTGAACTGACCCTAACAGTTTCGGGGCGTATAAACCTTGACTCACGCTAGACCGTGTTGGGTCCGTGACGAGTGTCGACCGTGCAATTTTGTATGGACTCACACACGCTTCCTAGCTGCTACCGAGCAACGGACAAAGTATTGTGTTACGGCCGACACTCGGCTCGGAAGCACGGTCTAGCGTGCGTCATCCTTAATGCGCCCAGTTGCCTTAGGTCCATGGTCCATGTTCACCAAAAAGATGAAGGTCTGATTATCTAAAAACAGCTGTTTAAAAAAACACATTTTTGTATGGGAACATGTCACAGTGACAGCTGTTTTTATAAAATCAGACCGTTATCTTTTCGGTGAACATGGACCTAAGTCGTATTTCTTTACAACCGACATATGTCCATGTTCACTAAAAAGAAGACGGTCTGATTATCTAAAAACAGCTGTTTAAAACACATTTTTGTATGGGAAAATGTCATAGTGACAGCTGTTTTAAAATAATCAGACCGTTATCTAAAAACAGCTGTCACTGTGACATATTATTATTCTCATACAAAAATGTGTTTTAAACAGCTGTTTTTAGATAATCAGACGAGAAGTTTATGCATTTATTTTAAATGTTTTTTTTTTATACTCTCAGGTTTATGTAATAAAACTCATAACTTAATCAGTTTGCATAGAAGTACGTTTTGTTGATATTTTGTTTATAGAATTAACTTTCCTTTAAGAAATGCCGAAGTTTGCAATTTTATTTAGATATGTTTTCTCATGTGTTCCTATTAGGGTAGACGACGAAAACAAAAGAAATTAGTCCGTCAGTCAGATTATCAACAAATATTTGACACGCATTTTTCTTTTGTTAAATAAACCAAAATTGACGAAGATACGACGCTTTTAAAATTCTCAATACGTCACGCCTAGGTATAATTTTTAGCTATTTCTGATGTCACGAGCCCCCACTCCCGAGTTTTGATGCGTTTTATCTTTGTTAATATTAATAATATACATTGATTTACCAAAACAAAAAATACGTGTGCATTATTTTTCAATACTCTGACGATGACGGACTAAATAGTTTTGCAATTTGTCATGCCTATTCCATACTTTGTTATTTTGATCTGCAATAACATTCAATAAATAAGGATGAGTATGGAACATACATATAATAAAAATAGATTTAATTACGTTGATCTTATTATATAATAATTAATTGTTAAATAAACAGTGTTTTATTCTGAATACCTTATTTTATAATTTTTAGTTTTTAATCCTTACACTATTTACTGTCGACATCTCCGTGTAACTGTAAACGAAAAAAAAAACAATGATAAATATATGGTATTCATAGCAAAGCGGGTCACGTCAGCCGCATGCACGATGACCGCTGGGCAAAGGTCTCCACACGATAGTTGCCGGAAGACGGACGGCGCCGCCGAGGCCGACCCAGAAAAAGGTCGCGAGACGATTTGGACGCGCATCAATACCATGTAGTATATCAACTATCTAGTGTCCACGACACAAGCTTTGCTTAGTGTGGCACTAGGTGGCTCTGTGTGTTAATGTCCAGCGATATCTCGGAAAAGTGACACTAGAACGTTTTGTTTCGTACTAAAATTGTTTGTAACGATGCCAGCTATCGATTGATACATGTTTTAAGCGTGTCTGATCAAATCAAAGTTGTGCTGAAGATTTCCATCAGTGAATGGACTTTAACTCTATTAGCTCATATCTCGGAAATGTGACACTTTAGAACATTAAATATTTTCGTCTCCTACAAAAAAAAAAAACAAAATGGCGAAAAAAATTTGGCCATGATTCATACAAAAATGTTCCAAGCCCTTTGACAATCAATTTGGGTTATACTCTGCTAGAATTGAATCATGATTCGAAAGACACATGGCACCATCTATTATCATAAGGATGTTATTGTTTTTTCCTAGTTAAGTTATGCTTTAGAACATTATGCTTAATAAATTTATGCTTTAGAATATTATGCTTAATCATTATTATGGCTAGAGAAATTATGCTTAAAAAATTATGCGTAAGCTGTTATGCGTAATTATATTATGCGAAAATATAATTATGCCAAACAAAATTATGCTAAGTTATATTAGGTCTTAAAATTTTATGCAAATGGATAGGGAACCGACGGCAACGCATCCGCAATGCCTTTTTTTTATTTTTTAGGATGGGAAATCATCAAATGACTTCTCCCACTCTGGGCGGAGCGGGAGGGAGTGTCAGACTCTTACTGACTAAAACCCATCCATGTTCCTTCCTCGCCCTTTATGTTCCGGGGCCGCGGTATCTCTTTCGAACAGTCCCGCAACCCCGGCAGGATGAAAGGTACCCTATGTTTGTTACTGTACACCTGAAAATGTATTTGCAAAATTTCAGGATGATCGGTTCAGTGGTTTAGGCGTGGAAAAGTACCCAACAAACAAACAAACAAACAAACTTAATTTCACATCACTATCACTACATATTATAAAACAAAGTCTCCCGCCACGTCTGTCTGTCCCTATGTATGCTTAGATCTTTAAAACTACGCAACGGATTTTGATGCGGGTTTTTTTAATAGATAGAGTGATTCAAGAAGAAGGTTTTTGTATATAATTATACGCGGGCGAAGCCGCGGGCATAGGCTAGTTTATAATATTAAATAATTATATACATTGTCAGGTGTACAGAAACGGACAAGGGTGCCTTTCATCCCAAAAAAATCAATGATAATGTCCCTGTCCAACAAGTAGATACAGGAAATGGGGGACAAGCAGGTGCGGGAAGTGGGGAACAAGTCACAAGCAGGAGCAAGAAATGGGGAACAAGTCACAAGCAGGTACGGGAAATGGGGAACAAGTCGCAAGCAGGTGCGGGAAATGGTCAACAAGTCACAAGCAGGTGCAGGAAATGGGGACCAAGTCACAAGCAGCTGCGGGAAATGGGGAACAAGTCACAAGCAGCTGCGGGAAATGGGGAACAAGTCACAAGCAGGTGCAGGAAGTGGGGAACAAGTCACAAGCAGGTGTAGGAAATGGGGAACAAGTCACATGCAGGTGCGGGAAATGGGGAACAAGTGTCAAACAGGTGCGGGAAATGGGGAACAAGTCACAAGCAGGTGTGAGAAATTGGGAACAAGTCGCAAGCAGGTGCGAGAAATGGTTAACAAGTCACAAACAGGTGCAGGAAATGGGGAACAAGTCACATGCAGGTGCGGGAAATGGGGAACAAGTGTCGAACAGGTGCGGGAAATGGGGTATAATTCACAAGCAGGCGTGGGAAATGAGAGACAAACAGGTGTGGTACATCGGGGAAACCACAGACAGTAAAGCCAAGTCAGATGCCTGAGAGGGGGGGTGTCATAAAATCTCAGACACCAAGTTACGCACTAACCACACAATAAAGAAAGATCTAAAGTAAAGTACTTACAGCTTCAGCAATATGTATCCAGTCTAATGCTGCTACAATCTTATCATTTTCAGATGGCTTTTTGTCCCAATTCCAATTTGTAAACTCTTTGAAACCGCCTGTCACCTGAATGAAAACACAAAATTTTATATTTTAACCTCGGTTTAGTCTTTCAATGGTAATGGCTGCAGTTTATCTGCCGTTGGCAAAGTGCCATTCGTCTGTGCAAACCCTAAGACAGCCATAACCCCAATCATACTCCTAATATAGTTATGTTTGTTTTAGTTAGGAGGGCAGTACACACTTCTGCTTACAAGTATGATGGTAAGTATAAATAAATATTCACCTGGAACTTCCTCTCGGCATCTTCAGCTAGTGGCCTCTTGGCTTCTGTGACTAAAACTGCCGTGTAGCCTTCTGGCAAGCTCGTCTTCTTACCAGTGAGTGGGTACCCACGGAAAGATGCTGCGAGTTCTGTAAAATTGGACATTTTTATTTTTTACTAGGTGACCCACGCAACTTCGTCTGCGTCACATCAGAGGGAAAAAGCTACCTACTACTACCTACCTACATTTTTTTTTCATAAGAATCTTCTGACAATAACAAACACAACAAAAAAAGAATTAATGAAATCGGTCCAGGCGTTGTTGAGTTATGCGCTTACCAACACATTTTGCAGTTCATTTTTATATTACAGATTATACTGCACGGTCCCACTGCTGGGCAAAGGCCACTCTTGATTCATTACATGCATTCCCTTCCTGTGCGTCTTCAGAGCAGATTGTCTCGCTACCTCTTTCTGGGCTGGCTTTGGCAGTGCCGTCCTTCCAGTAACCATTGTATGGTGACTTTCGCTCACCGTCAAATAGTTATTTAAAAAAAACTGACTGAATTGTTCAGTTTCTCTTTTGTGATATACAGCCTGATGCTTTGAAACCGCCAACACATGAGATAAATAATACATGCAAAGCATAAAATTATAGTAGAACTAATCCTTATGACCCGCTATCACCTCTTTAATGTGAATAATCTAGTGGTGTTCGTGTCGCCTATTGATAAAAAATAATGTTTTGTAATTAAAAGTTACAGGTTAAGTACAAACAGCCAGAGGGACATCCTAAGAGAAGAAACTTGCCCCCTAAAATATGGGTCTTGCCGCCAATTGTACTATACACCTCTGTATACCTCTTTGGAGTATACAAGCGCAATGTTATTTAAGTAAATCTGTTTTGTTTACCTCCGTTGTCGTCAGCAATGTAAGGTTCAAAATACTTGTTTATATTCGCAGGACCATCAGCAGCGATTGAGCACGCCATGTAATGGGCGTTTTGTTCAAATAGATCTCTGTTTTCTTCTTTTCTCAAGTTATTTTCCACTTGTATAGACATGTTTTTAGATTATTCTGATTTTGTCGGACACTGCAATTTTCCGCCAACGGAATCACAGAGTATATAATTTATAATCACTACGTTAAACGGAATTTGAATCTGACACTGACACTTTTTTAGACAGTTCATTTCCACAGAGTGAAAATTTTAAGGCGAGTTGTAGACATGAGCACAAGTGATTTCGGTCTCAAGCTGTACTTTTTTAATGTGCTTTTGTGTCTCTGTCGTGATAAATGTTCAAAAGATATACCAGTAAACACTATAGATTTAGTTTTGCGTATTTATTTTCCAATAATTCATTTACTTTTCGTTTCGTCTCATGAAAACCAGCTTTATAAAAAAATCCCTATAATGGTAACATCAGCCTTAGGTGCATTCTGAAACATAGTTTAGAGTGAAAAAATTTTTTTTCTGATTCCAATTTCTGTAATATTTATATGTTTCCGTAATACTACTTACATTGTCTGTGCTTGTTCCATTAATTAATGTAACTCAATCTTCAACTGCAATGAGAAGAAACGCAAAGAATCGTTTTTTTGTCATTCAAAAGCACTACCCTTTAGGGTATATATATTCTGTGGCCTCCGCAAATCGAAGAATCCTTGCCATACAAAAAACATCTGATGTTATGGTTGTAAAATGTCAAAATGTCCAGTGAAATGCAATTCATGACGAAATTTTCGCAACCCTAACGAAATAATCTTATCGGATTTAAAACAAAAGCATTACATTTCCTCATAACTACATTAGTTCACGTGTGACGTTATGTATAATCGCGTGGAGACCGTCGCGAATGACTACCGAAGTGTTGTACAATAATATTTGTTCAGTTGTAACAATTCGTAATTTTACGTCACAGTAAATAATTTGGCTGTGTTCCTCTGTTTGTTTGTTGACTCACAATAGTTTCAGAACTGGCGTTGGCAACAAGCTAGTGAACCAGTAACCTTGGGTATCAACAGCTGTTTGCGTGAGTACCTTTGTACCTTCTATTTAGTAAAAAAAAAAGAATTATAAAAACTAAATCATTTTGCTTGTTCGTGTTCGGTTCTCTATTTTTATTTTTGTTTAATATTTCGCGGGCTATTTTGGTTATCTTTGAAAAGACCTTGAGAATAAGATTATGTGAAAGAACTTTGAATGAGTGTGATTGTTGCTTAAAAGAAAGGCAATTGCTCTACTTTTAACGATGAGAAGACAATATAGATACCTTCAATTTCTTCAAAGCATAATTAAGAATTTGCTTCTTTTTAACGGCAGCATTTTCTAATAATAATTTGAAACAATGTGTATGTAAATGAAATGAAGTGTAATTTTAATCTAATAAAATATTAGGATTTAATTTTTATTTTCCAGTTCAAATGTCTAATCATAGTTACACAGCTACTTTGTTCTGCTTAAAAAATCTTGTACTGATAAAAAATAAATTAATGTCTAATGATTGCACAATTTATTTTTATAACATAGTGAGTCATTTGTAAAAAAAATGGTTTGTGACTATTGTGTACTGTTTGTGGTTTTATTACCATGACAGAATATTATCTAGTTATTTCTTTGCTATAATATCATACCTATTCATGCCTATATAATTTTATTCTCATAAAGTATATTACACCCATTTTTTTCCTGTAATGGTATAAGTCCTATGTTATATGGAGCATGCCTATTGCTATAAAATGGGCACAAAACCATACTCTGTTACTCAGAATAATTTAGTTTTTAGGGTTCCGTAGCCAAATGGCAAAAACGGAACCCTTATAGATTTGTCATGTCTGTCTGTCGGTCTGTCTGTCTGTCTGTCTGTCCGTCCGTATGTCACAGCTACTTTTTTCTGAAACTATAAGAACTATGCTGTTGAAACTTGGTAAGTAGATGTATTCTGTGAACCGCATTAAGATTTTCACACAAAAATAGAAAAAAAAACAATAAATTTTGGGGGTTCCCCATACTTAGAACTGAAAGTCAAAATTTTTTTTTCAAACCCATACGTGTGGGGTATCTATGGATAGGTCTTCAAAAATGATATTGACATCATATTTTTCTAAACTGAATAGTTTGCGCAAGAGACACTTCCAAAGTGGTAAAATGTGTCCCCCCCCCCTGTAAAATAAGAGAATGATAAAACTAAAAAAATATATGATGTACATTACCATGTAAACTTCCACCGAAAATTGGTTTGAAGGAGATCTAGTAAGTAGTTTTTTTAATACGTCTTAAATTGTAAACAGCAATTTACCTTTCGTTCAATCTGCTACGGAACCCTTCATGGGCGAGTCCGACTCGCACTTGGCCCGTTTTTTTTTGTTTAAGTAATTAAATTGTCGTCATTAGTGCTAGATATTTTGTTACAAATAAAATAACTGCAGAATAAAAATTAAAAATACATGCCTACTATGTAAATGCAATACGAATGAAAAAAAAGCAAACTCAAAATTAACTGAATGAGACAAAGTTTAAATCTTGTATAAAACGCACACTATGTAGGCAAGCATATTATAAGTTGGGGGATTACATTGCTGATAAAAATGCTTGGCTCAATGCTGGTCCTGCTCCACAACCATAGGGGCAAACCAATTGATTCCCAGTTTAGTTATTGTGGAAGCTGCAGAAGATTGTAAAAAAGATCCTTGCATTGTATAGATTCCATATATTAGTATTATATAACTTCATAGCGCATGTGTGAGTACTATGCACTGTAAAGCCACCATTTACATCTAGTTATTTTATTTTTTTTGACTTGAATAAGCTTTGGCGGCTGAGAGAATGTCATGCTCACTCAAATGTCTCGGTGATGGTGGCGGGTGTGTCGGGTCATTTAGTTCCCTTCAATATGGTTGAGCTGAATGGTGCTGATACATGCGTCATGTTCGTGAACGGGCGCTGTCAGTTGAGACTGGTCATCTCTTAGCTGCCACGGTTAATTTTAATTACTTTATTTTTATGATGTTGATTTAATCTTTTCTCTGGACGCTCTTAATGTGCACGTCTTTGTACATCGTTCTCACATATATGTTTAATCCAACATGAATGATGTAACCAAGATTTTGTAACAATATTTTGATTTAAAAGAGTGTCCATGGAGTTTCTTGCCCGTTCTTCTCCATAGAGATCTACGCTAGGGAATGGGCAACTACAGTACTTTCTCAAGTTATTATGCCTTGTGACTGTGACTGTAGCTTTGATTTTTCTTTGTATTTTTGACATTCAAAAGTGCCGTAATGGTCTAATTGAAATAAATGCTTTGAGTTTGAGTTTGAGTTTGAGTTTGAGTTTAACTCCTCGGAAAAAAGAAAGCCAAGAAAACCATGTGCAGAAAATTTGTAAAAAAATTTTTTACAGTTGCTAAAAATACAATTGTACATACACTCAAATCTTTATCATTTCCAAAATATAGGTATACATTTATCAACAATCAAGCAACTTTGTATCTTTGGTTTCTCAGTGGTGCCATTGTGCAATAAGACTAAAATTAACAAAGGGGCTTTATTCTTATATAAGTACCAACAAAGTTATTTTTAAGTACTGAACTACTTCACTTAGGGTTGCCAACTTTTTTGTATTTAAAGTTAAGCAAAAATATTGGGTCACAATTTAAAAAAAAACCAACTAATCTCTTAAGAGACCAAAAATATAAGAAATATTTTGATTTTGATTTTGATATAGGTAATCCTTGGAGGATTATATCAAAATATTTTATTTCACATAGGCCTAGGTGGGCACTTATAAAACGTCGAAAAAGGTGCACGGTTCGCGTTGGTCGATTCCATGGAGAAGAACAGGCAAGAAACTCCGTGGTTACTATAATTTAATAAAAATGGGAGTAAACAGATTATGAATGTGGTGAGCTGGAAGATCGTAACAAGTGGCGTTCTACAGTGTCTGTCCACATAATAGTACAACCCACATTTCGCCAGTTATGTTTAAGTCCCATGTATAAGGGATGACCCTATTGCTGTCAAACAGGCACTAATCCAGATTCTTTGACTGCTACTGAGAAATTCCTAATGGAAAAACCTAATAACACAGCTCGACCCAGGAATCTAACCCAGGGCCTCATGCTTAGCAGCCTATGAAGAATATTCTATATTAGTGGGATATAATCCACAGTTATATGAAACAATACATAAATACTTGTGGCAACCCTAACTAGATTGACATTGGTCACTATACTAAAATTTATATTATTTGTATTTGTATACAATCTAGATACTTACCAGTATCAGATAAGAAAGGCATTTATATTATAACTGATAGGAGTAAGTGCTGCATTGAAGGAAATAAACAATTAAAATTATATCAGGCCAGTTTTGAAGTGTCATTTTGAAATAAGGAAAACGAAATATGAAAATATTATTTTGTTTTCCTTTTTCGTCTATAACATTGCCATAAAATGTGTCAAGTCTATTTAAAGTCCTTGTTTGCATTTTACATTATAAAATAGAACTTTAGGCAAGTGTAAATTTTGTTGATTTCAGAATGACGAGGTAGGTCTATGAGTACCTAGGTGATAAAGTTTTTTAGGTAGGTAGTTCAGGTAAAACCAAGTTTTGTAGATGTCGAGTTTTGTAAACAGGTTCGATTTCAAATTCTTAGTTATGGAATAGGTGAAGAATTTGTTTTTTATTTTATCTATTTAAATTGCGAACTTGCCCTTCTAAAGTTGTTTCGAAATGGTGCCTAATAAAACTATTAATTTGTATAGATAAACATTCAATGCCTGTTTTAATTGAGGAATTAATTTAAGTAACACTAAAGTGTTAGTGAAACTCCCTTGTCAAGTATGGATGTTTTTCCAGTACAGTAGGTACCTACATACATAACGAAGTTTTGCATTTATAATATTGTGAAATAAATTGCTATTTCCATACCAGTATTCAATTCTTAATAAGTATATTACTTTAATCGTAATAACAATTAATAACTTTTTGTAGACAAGGTCATTTGAATTCCTCCAAAAAGTTTAATTTTGGCGGGAACTCAAATCAACCTTGTAGACTTTAATTGAACACAAAAGTCACTAGTCAAGAGTTTAAATAAACGAGTTCAAATTAAATACCTACTATGATTTTTGTGTTGGTTTTTAAAAAAAGACAACAAATCTTAAGGGTAATGATAATTACCGTAAAACTTTAAATTGTTTACCAAACATCGTCGTTTCTATTTTCAAACAGGTAAATAAAACCATAATATTTTTTTTATAATTCATTATTCAATTTGGCTCCTATCCATCGTAGTAATTTCATTTATAAAATTCAGTGACAGTCAACAACAACATAGATTGCCAAATTCCCGCCAAAATTTACGTCAATTCATTGCCAAGTTCGAAAAAAAAAATGTCACAGATAGAAATTTATTTTCGTCTCTCCTACATATCTGGGGAATAAACTAAAATTAGAAATCAGCTGTTTCATTTACGTAGCTTAACTTAGCATGTAAAATCTAGGATGGTGGAGTTGTTTTTTTATTCATTAAAATCAAAAGTGATTAACCGACCTACCTATAATTCAAATCAGGAAAAGAATCAGCGCTTTTTGAACGCCATAATTACATTTGTTCAGAAAGAACGTCATTTTGAAAAGGTTTTTTTTTTTCTGTATGGACCTAATGTAGCCAATGTTGGCACTAGGCAGCAATTGTTTGTCTACAGTAACGTACATAGTTAGCTGATTGAATTAGACCCCAAGAATTGTGTAGGTAACTAGGTAGCTAGAGTTTGGCCAACGAAAGCTATCCACGGATTATTTTCAAAAGTTTTAAACAAAAAACTTGATACAAAAACTCGAACAAATCGCAATATCTTTCACACAAAACTTCAAATTGTGGAAGCAGTAAAGAAACCGAAAACTGGAAAAAACACACAATAAATATCGCTGGACATCGCTGGACATTAACACATATCGCCACCTAGTGCCACACTAAGCAAAGCTTATGTCGTGGACAATAGATAGTTGATATACTACATATATACTTTTTTGTTTGTAAATACATACTTATTATACATTAAACATCCATGACTCGGAAACAAATGTCCGTGCTCATCACACAAACATTTGCTCCTACCGGGATTCGAACCCAGGACCCTAAGAACGTAAGGCAGCGTCACTACCATTACGCCAATCGGGTCGTCAATGTTTACTTACTATTTATTTTGCCTTATATTTCCTAAACTACTGGACTGATTTACATGATTCTTGCGTGAAAAATGGTTTTAAGCCAAGTCCAGTGTTTTGACACTAATTTAAACTTTAAATCTTAACAAATAAAAAATCATCATTTCGAGTTACTTACATACTGACACAAAAACTTGAATCTACTTTTTTCCTTCTTATTGGACTTTAATACTATGATGATGCCATGTTAACATAAAACCAACAAGATTCTAGTGAGATTATATAAAACACTTAATTACATATATCTAAGTTCATATCACAAGTTTACAAAATACTAATTCAACTGATCGACTCGCATTATACTCTATGTATGACCACTACTTGCTCCCTGGTGTGGAGATAAGGTCTCGTCGCCGACAATAATACACTCGAAAATTGCAGCTCAAAAAACATGTAAAAAAAAATTACTTCCTGAATAATAAATAGTATCAACACCGTTTAAGATCTCTCGATTTTTTTAAATTACCGCCTTTTTCTTGGACAGCTTTCGCTGGCCAGACTCTAGGTACTGATTTCGGGTTATTCCAGAAATTAAAAATATTGTGTAAGATGACACAATATTAATTAACAAGAAATGAAGATATGATGACGGCTTCAAATTAAAATAATATTGCTTTCATCAGTAACCAAATCAACAAAACAGTCTCGTGTTTTGTTGATTTGGTACCTAAAAGTAAAGTACCTACAAGTTACCATTAACACTAGGCGTAGCATCTAATGCCTAATTTATTATGGGTCCTTGAAAATCCAACAGAGTACATAAATGTGCGTAAATGTGTGAAAATTTGCCTAAAATTAATGGTTTTTACATAACATGAGGATCTAAATCGAGGTCGTTTGATAAAAAAACAGAAGTGAATGACCTGCCGCCAAACATGCGTAGGTATCTAAGATCTAGTCACATTGTAGATAAGATTAGTAAACCAATTCTTTAAACCCGCACAGAAGAGCCTAAAGGCTAAGGTTTTCAGTCGGATCATTCCTACTAGTTCTACTTCACAGTCCTATGGTAGAACAGAACAAGTACCACTTACGGTGTGGCTGGTCCATATATTTGAGGTTGCTCAGCGAACTATTGAACGGGCTATGCTTGAATGCGCAATAGGTATGAGGTGATCTGACAGCGAACCACAGTTGTCGACATATCTCACAGAACAGTGACCTTTTTTTTTTTTCGGATGGGAAGTCATCAATTTACCCCTCCCACTCTGGGCGGAGCGGGAGGGAGTGTCAGACTTTTACTGACTAAAAGCCTTCCAGGTTCCTTCCTCGCCCTTTACGTTCCGCGGTATCTCTTTCGAACAGTCCCGCAGCCCCGGCAGGCTTCGGCCCTTGCGGGCCCCTCCCTTTATGCTGACATCTCTTTTAGGCGCACATGGAACACAAACGCGCCGTCGACACGGCCTGTCGTCATTAGACGGACGGAAGGCTAGCTAGCCCATAGCTCACCGTCCACAGGCCCGCGTCTACGGTGGCCGGTAGCCACGCGGTAGTGAGCTGAAGTGGCAATGGACCAGCCATGTTAGCCGTAGAACCGAACCGATGACCGTTAGGGTACACGTGTTCTTGAGTGGAGACCGCTAGATCGGCAAGCGTAAGATGGGACGCCCTCAGGCGAGCGTGGAGCGACGATCTCCGCCGGGTTGCTGAGTGTTCAGTGGTGTGCGATTGAGCAACTGGTTGAGAGTTGCTGAGAGTTCAGTGGTGTGCGATTGAGCAACTGGTTGAGAGTTGCTGAGAGTTCAGTGGTGTGCGATTGAGCAACTGGTTGAGAGTTGTTGAGAGTTCAGTGGTGTGCGATTGAGCAACTGGTTGAGAGTTGCTGAGAGTTCAGTGGTGTGCGATTGAGCAACTGGTTGAGAGTTGCTGAGAGTTCAGTGGTGTGCGATTGAGCAACTGGTTGAGAGTTTAAAAAAAAACCCGCATCAAAATCCGTTGCGCAGTTTTAAAGATCTAAGCATACATAGGGACAGACAGACGCGACGGGAGACTTTGTTTTATAATTATGTAGTTAGTTATAGTGAAGCCAAAATTGACGAAGATACGACGCTTTTAAAATTCTCAATACGTCACGCCTTGGTATAATTTTTAGCTAGTGTTGACGTCACGAGCCCTCACTTCCGAGTTTTGATGCGTTTTATTTTAGTCAATTTGATTTACAAAAACAAAAAATACGTGTCCATTATTTTCCAATACTCTAACTGACAAACTAAATAGATTTGAAATTTTTTGATAATGTCGTCATGCCTTTTCGCCTACTGCAATTCATTACATTGTTGAACAACGAGATAGTCTTAGCTCTAAAGATAAAAGCTCATTATGTATTTTGGCACGATATCTGCCCGTCTGTGGATATTTTTATACAGCCAGCACTGCGCCCGCGACTTAGTCCACAAAATTGTGATAACTCAATGTAGGCTTTAAAAAAATAACTGTCTGCAGGGTCAAAGTTGTTCTAAACAATAATTCAATTTAGTTTATATAGACTGTAACTTTATACAAAAATTGCACAGTGCTTACAGTAAGACAGCTATATGTTCTCAACACCACATTGAAGCAACACATAATCACACCTATAAACAACAGTTACAAAAGTAAACGAACAGTCACTAATGTTTGTAAATATGTGAAATGTAAGACTGCCTCAGCTAGAAGGCAACATCTTTTTCTTGCTACGCATGTCTATAATAAGATAAACAAGGCCCTACTTATTAACCCATTTCCTAAAAATGAAATTAAAAAGAAAATAAACACCTTCCTACAAACACTAGATTACATACATACAGAAAACTTAATAACATAAACCCCGCAAATACCATTATTAACATGCACGATAAATATATAAATACCACGACACACCCGACACTCACACACACGCATACATACAGACCCACGCACACACACACAAACACACACACACACACACACAAACACACACACACACACACACACACACACACACAAACACACACACACACTTACATACAGACCCACACACAAACCCATATGTCACAAGCAGATATAGTATAATGTAAAATTGTTTAAATCTTATTGCATAATTTCTGTGTAAAATTACTGGGAGAAGACACTGATTCCTGTAACACAGGTTACAACCTAGCGCAGGAGTCAGGGTTTCCATATAATAATGTAACACACTTTTATGTCAATAAAGATTATTATTATTATTAGTTTAATACAATGTAGTTGACGTTATACGTAATTGACAATAAGTCTTTTCTTCTAATAATTTTGAGAATAGTCAAAGGTGTTTTAATAAGTGACGTTATAATGTCTTCTACAATTGATAAAGGGAAAAGTGAGGGTTCGTTATAGTATGACAACTTTAGGTACGCAGTTCCAGGTGGCACTGCTAGTCAAGGTTTGCATTGAAATGTCAAACTTGGTACATTTATGTTGCTTTGTTTTCCCGCCTGCACAGATAAGTTGGTTGAAGTGTACACTCGTACCGAATGTCAATGATTAACAAATGAACTGAAGGCTTCAATAGCAGGCAGTTGCTATAAAATTCTTAATTGCATTGTTACAGAGCCATGGATTCCTTCTTCAGTTTATTTGATCCTTCAGAGGGAAACCAGAGCAAGCAGAAGATTAATAAAAAGAGGCACAAACCAGAACAGGATACAGTTAAAAAGAAACCTGATAACGCTCCTAAAGGTAAGTGACGTCACAATTGAGCATAAGCATAAAAAATAATTCGAAGACATGTGAAATATACCAACCCGCACAGGGCCCGTGTGGCGGATTATCCCATTCCGTCTCATAAAGAGGAGGCCGTGTGTCCGTAGACTAATTATGCTATTCTTCTCACAGCTGCGAGACAGGCCTTTGTTTCACACTACACGGGTATAGTGCACCACGCGGGCCCATTGTGGGTTGCTAAATGTCACATGCCCTCGAATGTCCTACTCCTCCGCTATACTTTTCTGATTAATTTCGTTGCGGGTTCTAAGACAGTTGGTCTCGGCGCTTTTCTGGTGGTCGCCACTGTATTTCAGGAGTTGCAGTGGTTTGGGAATAGTGTGGTGGGACTGTCCCAAAAAATTAGCCCATAGGACATGCCGGTTTTCTAAAATTTAGGCTATTATGCTGAGCTGATGAATTCTAACTTCTTTAACCAATGTTTATTCTTATTTAACGAATGTCCCATTCTTCATTAACCAAGGTCCATTCTTCATTAACCAAGGTCGATTATTTAACCAACGTCCATTCTTCTTTAACCAGAGTCCATTCATCACTAAGCAAAGTCAAATTTTCTTTAACCAACGTCCATTTTTCTTAAACCAATGTCCCATTTTTCATTAACCAAGGTCCATTCTTCATTACCCAAGCTCCATTCTTCTTTAACCAACGTCCATTCTTCTTCCAACGTACATTCTTCTTCCAACGTGTGCAGACTGGGCACACTTGTGTACTGGGTTGGTGGAGAATAAAACCACTGGTTGCTTCTTTCTTCTATATTAGGAGTGTTCCTAAGACTGGCTGGCCGACGACTGTGTCGAACCACCAAAATGGCACGTCTTTTATACAAAAATTATTAAGCGATTAACCAATCAGAATCTAATTAGATTTTACAAAAATGCGGGAAAACTAAAAATCCAATCAGAACAGGGTAAAAAATCCCTCCGGCAAGCCGCAGGAGGAGGTAGATTTCGAAGAAGGTGCTGGAGCGTCCAACTATTGAAAATTTGTATAAAGAGTTGTAGTTATGTGTACAATCTACAAAAAAAAATATGATTTCAAATCGATCGTTGTCCTGTAATGGAAAGTTTACCCTTTTTAAATTCTCTCATAAGAGTTTAGGATGGAAACGCCCTCAAATGTTTAGTTATAATTTTTTATTTCGAAAACTATAAGTTTTATCGCTAAACTTTGAAGGTAGCAATTGTAAAGTAAACAATTTGCTTTAAAAAAAAAATATTTGCGACGGTCAAAATGTTTACTGTTTCGGAGATATGATTTTTTTTCGCAAAAAAATTGGAAATTTCAACCCCCTCCCCAATTTAGGGGTTGCATCAAAAAAGTTTTAATTTAAAGATGTCTGTATTCGTACTCAGAATGATAAAAATGAGAAACGGTTCAAAAATTTTCCATAGAAAAAAAGTTATGGCCAAAAAACTGATTTTAGAAAAACCGCCCCCCCGCCGCCCCCCATGGACGAATTCCGCCCATTCACGAACTTAGCCTAAGTTTTGACCGTTTCGATTTTTTGGCCAAGTTTGAAAGCAATCGGTTCATAATTGCGACCTGTAGAGTGTGGCTAAATTTTGCTTGTCACCCATATACATACGTATTCATATATATCTCCGTAGGTGAGAGACCAATAGGTAGATTTTTTTTTTTTCAAAAAAAAGGAAATCTACCTAAAAGGCGCGAAAGTATTGTGCACATTACCTTTAGTACTGCGAAACTTTACCGTAATGAGAACCGCGTAACAATATTTACGTTTTTAACTAACTTTTTCTGTGTAAACGTATATAAAACTATGTATTTTTGAGATCTATGTATGACGAACTATCATATAAAAATATAAAATCAATGAAAACATAACATAATAAAACTTATATATTCTAAAACTAAGTCTACTAAGTACGTGAAAACAAACTATCAAACTAAGTGAATATACACTTTCTCACTGTAAATAAGTGTCTATGTATCACTGTCACATTATGTACTGTCCTATTAGAATCTATGTAACACTTTACATTATGTACTGTCCTATTAGAATCTGTTTAACACTTTGCACTGTTTCTCGTTGTCCCGCCAGTCCGCACACAACGTACATTCTTCATTAACCAAGGTCCATTCTTCATTAACCAATGTCCATTCTTCTTTAACCAATGTCCCATTTTTCATTAACCAAGGTCCGTTATTCTTCAACCAACGTCCATTCTTCATTAACCAAGGTCCATTTTGCTTTAACCAACGTCCGTTCTTCTTTAACTGTTGTTCGTTCTACTTCCAGGCCGCAGAAGAGGGCGCAAATCAAACGTAAAGAACGAAACTCTACCAGAAGAATCGTCTTTCCTCTGCGAACCGGATCTCAGTACCGATCTCTTAGTTAAAAATGTTAGTTATATTGAAAACTTCATTGAGATTAACAAGAAAGAAGATGGTAAGTTGTAACATGTTTAAAACTATTAATTCAAAGAATCTTTTTTTTTCCTACCTTCAAAAATGACTGAGATATGAACGGCCTCCGCAACAAAATACGACCAAGCGACCACGCTGACGTCACGCCGCGAGCTGCAAATTAGTTTAATTAATTAATTTACCAAAGGGTATCGGTATGAAGTATTAAAAGTGTACTTTAGGGTTTGAATTCGATCCGAAAATAGAATTTATGTTGACCCAACCGACTAGCTTTAATCAAAAATGTCATATTACTTTCCAGACAGAACAGACGGCACACTAAAACCAAAACGCAGAAACTCAGGCCGAAAATATCGTCGAAAAAAGAACAAAATTTCACCCGCCAAAGACATTACAAACAGCGCATGGATATCAGAGACGGGTAACGAAGCCGATACCAGAAACTGGAACAATCAACTGTCAGTACAAAAAATATGCGACGAGAATATCGGGAAAAATGTCAACGATTTAAAAAATGACATTAATAAAAAAATAAATGACGGCGGCATAGACAAGTTTAGAGACAGAGAAGTCTATAATGTCATAGACAAGTTGGAAAAGGTTATATTAAAAGATGATATGTATTTGGCTGGAGATTTTGACACGAATGACCTGGAGAATGACTTTTTCTATAGCTCCGATGATATGGAGGAGTATATTGACGATTCGTAAGTATTGAAAATCACCTTTAAAAGTAAAGGTCTATTAAATTAGCTAGAGAAACGCTGAAATTCTAAACTGGTACTCTAAGTCACTATTTTAATCTAATAGGCATGACGATAGTATCACAAAATTTGCTAATCTATTTAGTACGTCAGTTAGAGTATTGAAAAATAATGGACACGTATTTTTTGTTTTTGTAAATCAATTAATATTGACAAAGATGGGCTCGTGACGTCAGAACTCGCTAAAAATATTCCAAGGCGTGACATATTCCGGGGCTGCGGGACTGTTCGAAAGAGATACCGTGGCCCCGGAACATAAAGGGCGAGGAAGGAACATGGATGGGTTTTAGTCAGTAAAAGTCTGACACTCCCTCCCGCTCCGCCCAGAGTGGGAGAAGTTATTTGATGATTTCCCATCCTAAATGGCGTGACATATTGGGAATTTTAAAAGCGTCGTATCTTCGTCAATTCTGATTTATGCAACAAAAGAAAAAATACGGGTCAAATATTTGTTGATGTAATGTAAATGATGTAACTGACGGACTGGGTAATTATTATTTTTTGTCGTCTACCAGAGGGTAGACGACACAATCATAACTGTAACACAGGATACGACATATTGCAACAGGAACTCGTGGCTAAAAATAACTATAGGTCAAGCCGTACTTGTCTAGGTTGGCCTGTGGATGGGTGACCACCCATTACATACCGTGTTTCCTCCGTGCCTCGGAAAGCACGTTAAGCTGTTGATCCCGGATGTTGGATTATGTATTTTGATTTAATACGATTTTAGTAGATACCTAATTACAACCATACAGTCCACATTTACGCCAACTTACTTATTTCATTCAGAACATAGCCGCCTTCCTATTTATGATGATGTTTGTACTGTGTAAGAGTAGTAGCAAATAAAACTTGTTTAAAGACACACGTTTGTTTCGTTGGTCCGCCTGCACAACCTAAATTGAACCCTAAAGCCTACAACATAATGGTCAGAATCGAGCCGGATCGCCTACGCATTGAATAGACAACCGCATTCCTCAGAGATAAGAAGCGATCGAGCGAGTACTTTGCACAAACAAAGTAATTAGTGAATTTTACAAGAAAAAACGTTGTTTACGTAGTGCAGTGATTTCATCATATTTTTGAAGATTAACGTTTCTAACATCTAAAGATGACTGCTACGGCTGCTACTGCTGAACAAGTGCTTAATATTTTGGAAGATACGGCTGAATTACTAAAGAAGACACAAATTAACCTCAGAAAATGTCCGAAACAACGCTTAACGAGAGGATACATACAATCGAGAATACAGTGCATTGAAGAGTATTGGAAAACATTTAGTAACGCTCATCAAGAATTAGCGAAGATGACACCACGTGATAAACGCAATTTAGTGTCGTACTTTGTGAACGAAGAGTTTTTCATTTACGAAGACCTTTATTTGTGTTTGTTGGGGGAATTACGAGATATGTTGGAAAAGTTAAATACAAAACCGGAAACGGCGAATACTGAAGTCATGTTAGAAGATGGTCATCAAACACAAGTGAACTTACCAAGAATAACAATCCCAACATTTAGCGGTATTTACGAAGAGTGGCCTACCTTCAAAGACCTGTATGTATCATTAGTTCATGATAACAAATCATTAAGCCAGGTTCAAAAGTTGCACTACTTGAAGACCAGTATCAGTGGAGAAGCGGCAAATTTACTCAAACATGTGCAAGTGACGGAAAACAATTATTTACAAGCATGGGAGACGTTGAAAAGCCGTTATGGTAACAAACGATTAATAGTTAACTCACTGTTGAAACGATGGTTTACACAAAGAAAGTCTACAACTCAAGCTGCCAGTCAATTAAAGTCAGTTTTGGATACTACAAATGAAGTTCTCAACAACCTTCATAACTTGAACGTTTCTACAGATTCTTGGGATCCAGTAATAATATTTCTCGTCGTGCAGAAGTTGGACCCGGAGTCTCATAAAGACTGGGAGGAGTATTCTTACAAGGGAAATCCGGAAGAACTCCCTTCGTGGCAAGACTTGAAGACATTTCTAGAAGGCAAATTTCGTACTTTAGAGTTAGTTACACCTAGCTCTTCAACAAATTCACGTGAGAAACCTAAAGAACGTGCTTTGCATGTTTCCACCACAACTGAAACCACTTGCGCTTTGTGTAAAGAGAATCACACCATGAGTCATTGCAAAGCATTTGCTAAATTACAACCTTCGGAACGAACCGAATATGTGAAGACAAATAAACTATGTTTTAACTGTTTGGCATCGGGACACGCAGTTTTCAAATGCCGTGTTCCATTGTCTTGCCGAATATGTAAGAGACGTCATCACACTCTTCTGCATCAAACAAGGAAAACAGATACTGTGGAGACACCGGGAACAACACAACCGACGGTATCAACTCAAGCAGGTGTAGAAGAACCACTGCAAGTCAACACAATGATGGCGTCATACTACAATGCCAATCAAAACATGGGTCTTTTAGCTACAGCAATGGTGACAGTGCAAAGTGAAGAAGGACATGCCATTGTTCTTAAGGCACTAATAGACCCAGGATCACAAGCGTGCTTCATTAGTGAAAAAGCTGCTCAAGCTCTAAAGCTCAACAGGCGATTTACGAATAAAATCGTCACTGGCATGGAAGCCATGAAGATTGCTGTCAAGCAAGAAGTACAAGTAGAAGTTCAGTCACGATGGGATTCTAACTTCAGTCTACCTATACAAGCCTATGTGATGTCCAAGCGCTTGACAATACAAATACCTACGAATACATGGTCACCAATAAAATGGCCACATTTGATGGATCTGAATTTAGCAGATCCTGAATGTTGTGTATCCGGAAACGTTGATCTTCTTCTAGATGTCAAAGGATACGCTAAAATATTACAAGAGGGTTTACACAAGGGTCCACCGGGGTCACCCATAGCTCAAAGAACCAACCTCGGCTGGATTGTTTTTGGAGAAATAAGCATCAAGACAAACCCAAAAGAAAAATGCTTTATGGCAATAAATGAAGATGTAAATGTTAAGGATTTATTAAAAACAATGTGGGAAATTGACACGGATGCAAAAAGAAAACTCACCAAAGAAGAACAGCTATGCGAAGAAATTTATGAGAAAACACACACGAGAAACAAAGAAGGTCGATACGTTGTAAAACTACCTTTTAAAACAGACAAACTGAAATCGCCAGAAGGGAAGACAAGAGAAACCGCGCTCAATAGATTTCTTCAACTTGAAAGAAGACTGGAAAAAAATCCTGAAATGAAAGAAGAATACACTAAGGTTATCGAAGATTACAAAAAACTAAAACACATAGAAGAAGTACCACATAATGAATTGCATTCAAGGAAATCAGTGTACTTACCACACCACGCTGTAGTCCGCAACGATAAGGAAACAACGAAGACTCGCGTCGTTTTTGATGCTTCTTGCAAGGGCTGTAACGGAGTTTCACTCAATGATGAATTGCTATCAGGACCGGTATTGCAAGACGATCTTCGCAGCTTGATAATAAGATGGCGCACACATGCAATATGCTACGTATCTGATATACAAAAGATGTATAGAATGATTCTTGTGGCCAAGGAAGACGTTGATTTCCAAAGAATATTATGGCAAAACAGTGCTTCTGAAAATATTCAAGATTTAAGGCTTCTGACAGTTACCTTTGGTACAACCTCAGCACCATACCTAGCTGTGAAAACGCTTATCCAACTAGCTGATGATGAAGGTGCTCAATACCCTGAAGCGGCGAGGGTACTACGCGAAGATCTGTACATGGATGACGTCATGTCAGGAGGAGATACTCTAGAAGAGGCAATCAAAATCAGCAGAGACTTGAAGAATGTACTACATCGAGGTGGCTTCGAGCTTAAAAAATGGTCTTCCAATAACTTGGAATTTATGAAGACTATAGATCCAAGTGAGAGATCAATGAATGCTCGCTTGAACATACATATTGACGGTACTGTGAAGGCACTAGGCGTTCAGTGGAATCTAGGTACCGATCAATTTGAGTACAACCTGAACCTTTCTCCACTTGCTGTGACTGTGACCAAAAGAACTATCTTGTCGGATCTACAGAAACTTTTCGACCCACTCGGTACGATTGCACCATCCATCGTACAGGCAAAAATTCTTATCCAGAAACTTTGGCAAACCAAGCTTGATTGGGATGAAGAGATCGATTCAGTTCTAAAGGAAGAATGGAAAACCATACGAGCAGATCTCAACAACGTTAATGAAATACGTATTGAACGTTGGCTAGGTACACTACGGGCAGGAAACGACTGCATACAAATTCATGGGTTTAGTGACGCATCAATGAAGGCGTACGCAGCTGTAGTTTATTGTCGTGTGCACGATCCAGCAGGCAATATAACAACTACAATTATAGCTGCAAGAACTCGCGTCGCTCCATTAAAGACAGTGTCCTTGCCAAGACTCGAATTGTGTGGAGCTCTGCTGCTGTCGAGATTATTGAAGCAAATTTCAACTGCTATGAGAATCTCAAGGTCTCGTATATTTGCATGGACTGATTCAACAATAGTTATTGCGTGGATAAAGGGAGAACCAAGTAGATGGAAGGCTTTTGTTGCAAACCGAGTGGTTGAAATTACAGATAATGTTCCTGAAGAACAGTGGTACCATGTACAATCTGATGAAAACACTGCAGATGTAGCATCCAGAGGAGCTCTTGTGACCGAGTTAAAGGCGTGTCACTTCTGGTGGAAGGGACCAGAATGGCTGTCAAGTGAAAATATTAATTACCCAGCACCAGAAGTCATTCCTACTGATTTAGAACAGAAAACAACTGTACAAGCATTCACAATACGTGAAACTGAAGAACAATCTAAAGGTTTATCGAAACAATTTGAACAATTTAATTCATTAATAGAACTAGTAAGAAGCCTTACATTATGTAGAAGATTTTTAAAACAAAACATATTAAAAGAAGAAATTGACGGAACAATCACAACAGAAGAGTTGCAAGATTCTTTACTTATTTGCATAAAAATGGTACAGGCTGAGGAATTTACAGAAGAAATTGAATCGTTAAAGAGAGGAAAACAAGTTAAGAGAACAAGCATCTTGAAGACATTAGATCCGTACTTAGATAAGGAACAAATTCTCAGGGTAGGCGGACGCCTCAGACATTCGAATTTGACAGAAGAATGTAAACATCCCATCATCTTGGGTATTAAGAACAACCTAATACCCTTGATTATTGCCGATGCACATCTAAAAACTCTGCACGGAGGAATGCAATTAATGTTGTGCTACCTTAGATCTAAGTACTGGATAATCCGTGCTAAGTCCTCAGTCAAGAAACACGTTCATCGTTGCTTAGTGTGTGCCAAACATAATGCGGCCGTTAGAACACAAGTGATGGGCGACCTACCAAAACCACGGGTGACACCAGCACGACCATTTTTACATTCTGGCGTTGACTTTGCTGGACCACTGCAAATACTGCAAAGCAAGGGTAGAGGAGGCAGGACGCACAAGGTGTATATTTCTGTTTTCATATGTATGGCTACTAAAGCCATACATTTAGAGCTGGTTGGAGACTTAACGTCCGCAGCATTTATAGGCGCATTTAAAAGATTCTGTGCACGAAGAGGAAAATGTGCACATTTGTGGAGCGACCAGGGCAGGAACTTCGTTGGCGCAAATAAGGAGCTGGTAGCCCTGTGGAAAGAAGCATGCCTTGAGTTCTCTGGAGAAATTGCTGATTCACTTACCTCCGACGGCACCCAGTGGCACTTCATTCCTCCTTATAGTCCAAATTTCGGCGGCCTCTGGGAAGCGGGAGTCAAATCTGTCAAATTTCACCTTAAACGAATCTTTAACAGAAACTTGACGTTTGAGGAGATGACCACAGTACTTTGTGAGATTGAGGCTTGCTTAAATTCTAGACCGCTGTGCCCGCGAGACGACTTGGATAACGAGAACATTGAACCACTAACGCCTGGTCATTTTTTGATTGTAGAATCGCCGATTGCTGTGCCGAGTCCAAATTTACGAAATGTTAATGTGCAACATCTCTCGCGTTGGCAGTATACGCGAAAATTATTAAATGATTTCTGGGCCAGGTGGCAGCAAGAATACCTGTGCAGACTGCAGCAACGCCCAAAGTGGCTTAAACGAGAGAAGGACTTTGAAGTGGGCGACATTGTTTTGATAAAACAAGAAAACCTGCCTCCCGGAAAATGGCTACTAGGACGGATAATGGAGAAACATCCGGGGCCAGACGGTTGCACTAGAGTGTATAGTGTCAAGAGCGGGGACAGTGTCGTGAAAAGAACTGTTACTAAATTATGTCCCTTACCAATCAATACTAATTGTGATTAAGTAGTTTTGTAGATATAAACATTTATTCTTTGTTGTTTGTTGCTGTTGCCTGAGTTTATTAAAGGACTCGTATAGTCCTTTGGTGGGCGGCATGTTGGATTATGTATTTTGATTTAATACGATTTTAGTAGATACCTAATTACAACCATACAGTCCACATTTACGCCAACTTACTTATTTCATTCAGAACATAGCCGCCTTCCTATTTATGATGATGTTTGTACTGTGTAAGAGTAGTAGCAAATAAAACTTGTTTAAAGACACACGTTTGTTTCGTTGGTCCGCCTGCACAACCTAAATTGAACCCTAAAGCCTACAACACCGGATGTTATTTGTAGATCTTTGACAGTCGTTACAGGTAGTCAGTGGCCCAAAAAGTCTGACAACCAGTCTTACTAAGTGGTATCGTATTACCCAGTACTAACTGGGTTGTGGAGGTCAGACAGACAGTTAGTTCCTTGTAAAATTCTGGTATTTAGCTGCATCCGGTTAGACTGGAAGCCAACCCCAACGTAGTTGGGAAAACAAAATTGTTAAATATTTATCTTGTTTTACATTTTTTGTACAGTAAGCAACGACCTATTGTCGGGCCTACGCTGTCCCCCCATACTAAAGTACTAATGCTGTAACATAATAATATTGTAACACCAAATGATTTGAAAAGAGTAACCATGAAGTTTCTTGTCGGTTCTTCTCCATTTAATCGATATTAATCGAAATATTTTAACACGTTAAGCGCCGCGTGTATAAGTCAATATACACCCTAGTGCAACTCTCACAGGCCGGTGTATATCTAGTTATACACCTCGAGTACTCAACTTCAGAGGCCAGTGAACATTTTCTTTAGTATAGTATATTTTATATAGTATTTTAGGACCAGGAGAAGGCATATATGCAACAAAAAAAAAAGTCATTTCCACAATATTTGCCTCAGAGGTGCCTTGGCGCTGAACGTGTTAATTTTGATTTTGATTTTGAAAAGGCTAGGTAGATGATGAATTGTAAAACATTAAAATTGACCATGACACATTACTCCACAGAACATCAGAACCCGAAGACTCAGGAGACGAGGTGTACGGCAGTCTACCGCCAGAACCCAGGTTCGGAAATGTGGAGTACAAGCTGCAGCTGGTGTCTCTGTGCGAAAGGAGGTTTCAGCATCTAGTCACACAGGTATGAGAAATTACAATGTATAAACCATTACTTTTAGGTCGTTCTGGGGCCGAAAGCCATAAACTCGATCATTGAACTCGGGAAGACTGTCAGTTTAAAAAAAAAAACTCAAAAAAAAAATATTTTATAAAAAATAATTTCATATTTTTTTTTATTGTAATTTATAAGCGTGGAATAAACCATTTAGGGTATAGGGTTACGTATCTGAAGGGTAACCACCGTGATCTTATAACGCAGCCTCCGCTGTCCGTCTGTAGTGAGCTGGTATCTTTTTTTGTTGCAATTTTTACAGAATGTGTATTTCTGTTGCCGCTATAGCAACAAATAAATAAATAAATAAAAATGGAACGAAAACATAAATAAAATAAGATTAAAAAAAAACAGAAAAAAGAAAGGGAGAAAAAGAGGAGGGGTAAAAGGGAGGGAGAAATAAAGACGGTACGGAACCTTTCAGGCGCGAGTCCGACTCACACTTGGCTGGTTTTTTCCCGTTAGTGTACATGCGTTATCACTATCACTATCACTACATATTATAAAACAAAGTCGCCCGCCGCGTCTGTCTGTCCCTATGTATGCTTAGATCTTTAAAACTACGCAACGGATTTTGATGCGGGTTTTTTTAATAGATAGAGTGATTCAAGAGGAAGGTTTAAGTATATAATTTTACGAGGGCGAAGCCGCGGGCATCGGCTAGTTATTGACTAAAATACAATCAGCTTTTGACGTAGGGATTGCAATTTTGTATGAAACAGTAGTTTTTTTTTTAATTTACGAAAATATTCAAAGGGGGTCTAGAACTGAATTATTGGTAACAATAGGGTATACGAAAAAACATCGAAATAGTCCGTCAGGTAGAGAATTAAAAAATATTTGACCCGTATTTTTTCTTTTGTTACGTAAATCAAAATTGACGAAGATTCGACGCTTTTAAAATTCTCAATACGTCACGCTTAGGTATAATTTTTAGCTAGTTCTGACGCATGACGTCACGAGCCCCCACTCCCGAGTTTTCATGCGTTTTATCTTTGTCAATATTCAAATTTTTAATATTATTGATTTACAAAAACAAAAAATACGTGTCCAATATTTTTCAAAACTCTAATTGACGGTCTAAATAGATTTGTAATTTTTTGATACTGGTGTCGATTCTGCTGTGCACAAACTAAACTTAATTTAGGCTATTACTATCTTTTTCTCACCAATAAAACGAGAAAGAGACGGACGTAATTAAGAGGTGTCAAATTTAATTCGAACTAATATTTCCATACAAATGAAGGGTGCACGTAAAAACATGTCGACTAAAAACACGGTGAAGCGCAAGGCATAAACTAATGTGACATTTCTAACTTAGTGCATAGCTATAGCCGTCCTTTTCTCGCCCTGCCTTTTAGTAAAAGATAGCAATAGTCTAAATTAAGTTTAGTTTGTGCACAACAGAATCGACACCACTGTCGTCATGCGTATTGGCACGACTAGTCCACACTGTCCATCGTGTATAATTTTCTTTATTTTTTTACAGCTAAAATGGCGTCTCCGCTCCGGCGGTGGCAGCGCAGTGTACGTGCTCGGCGTGCGCGACTGCGGCGCACTGGTGGGGCTCCGCGCGCGCGCACTGCGGAGCTCGCTGGTGGCGCTGCGGCGCATGGCGCAGGCACTCGGCGCCACGCTCACGCACGTCACTGCACGGAGAGTGGCGCCGCACAGGGCTGTCGCTGAAGTTTATGTTAGAAAGGTAAGTCGCAAGTCGCAAATCGCAAGTCGCAAGTCGCAAGTCGCAAGTCGCAATCGCAAGTCGTAGTCGCAAGTCGCAGTCGCAAGCCGCAGTAGTAACCACTGTTGATTCTGACATACAGGAGTTGCATTGGTTAGGAATAATCTGGCGGGCTGAGGCTCGTCCCTAAAACAGTCCCTCAGGATGAAATACTCTATCCTCCGCCTAAACCGTTGGTCCCGGCTGTCATTTGTAGATCTTTCACAGTCTTAACAAGTCAGTTGCAAGTCTGACAACCAATCTTACCAAGTGGTATCGTATTACCCAGTACTAACTGGGTTGTGGAGGTCAGTTAGGCAGTCGCTCCATGTAAAATACTGGTATTCAGCTGCATCCGGTAAGACTGGAAGCCGACACCAACATGGTTAAGAAAAGGCTAGGAAGATGATGGTGAATTGCTAAACATAATATAATATTGTTTCAGTTACCAGATCCTAAGCAGAGTGTGGAATTAAGGGTGGCTGTCATGGGTGCCAACGAAGCTGGCAAATCAACCTTAATTGGAGTATTGACGCAAGGTAAAGTGTCAGCCGAATTATATTCGTTATTTTCGTCAGCTTAAGGATTAGTTTGGTTTGCATATAGGGTAAAACACCAGGACTATCGGGATACCGACGCTAATCATTCTGCAACACAGAAATCGTTCGTTGTCTAAAAAAAAAAACTAGCCTAGTGCAAGTCGGACTCGCGCACCGAGGGCTCCGTACAAACTTTTTAAAGGACAAACTTAACTTTGCTGTTCGATCCCATGAAACTGCGGTTTTCTATTTTCAAATAGAGGGCGAGCCGAGAGCAGCGGTGGCCCAGTGGTGGCGGCCCCGACTTACGAACAGTAAGTCGTGGGTTCGAACCCAGGCAGGCGCATTATTTTGTGTAATTTATTTCATCACCACTGCTCAAAACGGTGAAGGAAAACATCGTGAAGAAACCGGCATGTCCTAGAACTAAAAATTCGAAGACATGTGACATCTACCAATCCGCACTGGGCCCGCGTGGTAGATTATAGCCTATACGCAAAATACGCGCTTTGACGTGGAGTTGCGGACACCAGCCCGTTGTACAATACAATACGAGAGGGCGAACCTATGCCAACAGTCGAGCGCAAATCCAGGCTCCGTGGTTGCTACTGAAAAATTTTTGATGCAAAATCCGATTGAAGCTATACGAATACAATTCAAATATGAACTTTATGTATTCCTCTTTAGATATACTTTACATTGGCATTGACGGCGGTAAACCCGCTGACAGCGAGCTGTCTGTTAATTTATATTGTCAGTGTAAAGTATAACTTAAAGCTGAATACTTAAAGCCTATTTTTGAATTATGTTCTTTTTGCCGGGTGGTAGCGGAGTCGTGTAACTGGGCTAAGACCTTGATACTTCACAAGATCCGGGAATGAGGGATTTTCCTGACTAAAAAAGTCAGGAAAATCCTTCAGTTAGATTATTGAAAAATATTGTATATGTTATTTTTGTTTTATCAAATTATTAAAAATTGACGAAGATAAAACGCGTCAAAGATCATGAGTGGGTGCTTGTGACGTCACTTTCCGGTAAAAATGTACTCAAATGTGACGTCACACGAGTTTTCGACACACTGTATCGTCTTCAATTTTAGTTTACGTGAAAAAAGAAAAAATATGTATCCAATATATGTATATATGTATTTACAAACGTATTTGTAATTCACAAACAAAAAAAGTATATACATTTAGTATATCAACCATCTGGTGTTCACGATACAAGCCTTGCTTAGTGTGGCACTAGATGGCGTTGTGTGTAATGTCCAGTGATATTTATTTATAGTGATATTGATAATATTTTTTGGAAATCTGTCTGACGCAAAATTAGTTTTTTTTATCCCATCGCCTATTGAACCTAGGACGGTCAGCTGTCGTGCTTACGATTACTATCATATTGTTACATTGGACCTATTAGAGCATTCGAGAAAGCACGTGATTACAGTATGTATACTCTTACGTTGGAATTTCGAGTGCTTTCCATTATTATTAGTTTTAAAGTTAGATAGGTACAAATTCGCGATCTATTTATAAATAAAAGACATTAGAATTTCGACCGTACGCCTAGGGCATGCGGTTAATATTTGTTTGTTTTGTACAAGTAGCTTATTATTACCTACTGTATTCTTTTGTTAGTGTTTTTTATGTTCTATATCCCTCTAGAATATTCGTGGTTATTTTTTGTGTGTCTATTGGCGAGTATAAATAGACCGCTCAGGCCCGCGACAGTCAGTCTTGTTTTGGCTACACAACGAAGCGATTAGAAGTGAACTAGAAGTGCGATATCTAAGCGAATAGTGAACAGTAGTGTATTTGCGATTAAGTTTCAATTGTTTTGTGATTAATAAAGTTATTTTGTTGTTTAATTGGTAGTAATTAATTTATCTCATACCCAGCTCGTAACAATATCTATTTATTTATCCAGGTGAACTTGACAACGGCAGAGGGAGCGCCCGTTTGAACATGTTCCGACATCTACACGAAGTTAAAAGTGGTAGGACGTCGTCTTTGAGCCACGAGATACTGGGATTCGATGCACAGGTAATTCTAACCATAGATTCATAAAAAAGTACTTCTTAACACTATGATATAGCCAAAGATAGAGAAAAATAGAAAGAGGAAAGGGAGGAAACCATCATCATCATCATCATCATCATCATCATCCCAATAAAACAAAGAATAATTATATAGTCTGTCAGTTAGATTATCAACAAATATTTGACTCGTATTTTTAACCCCCGACGCAAAAACGAAGGGGTTTTATAAGTTGGCCGTGTGTGTGTGTGTGTGTGTGTGTGCAGCATCCGAACGGATGAACCGATTTTAATTTTGTTTCTTTTATTTGAAAGGTGAATTAGTCGGGAGTGATCTTAGCTATGTTTGATAAAAATCAATCCAAGATGGCCGCCGCCACAAATTGATGGATTACATATTTATTCAACAACTCCCTCAATATGGGTATCAAATAAAAGGGCTTGACTAGATAGCTATACGCTATAATAAATTTCAAATACAAGATGGCCGCCATCAAAAAATGCTGAATTGCATTTTTTTTTTCACAATTTCCTCAATATGGATATCAAAATGATATAAAAGGGCCAATACCAAAAACCGGGAATACCTTGAAATTGTGATTGTACGTTTCGGGGTTTTTTTTTAAATTTAATATAACTTATTCTTTTGTTGCGTAAACGAAAATTGACGAAGATACGACGCTTTTTAAATTCCCAATACGTCACGCCTAGGTATAATTTTTAGCTAGTTCTGACATCACGAGCCCCCTCCCGTGTTTTGATGCGTTTTATCTTTGTCAATATTCATTGATTTACAAAAACAAAAAATACGTGTCCATTATTGTTCAATACTCTAACTGACGGACTAAATAGATTAGTAATTGTAATTTTTTGAAACTGTCGTCATGCTTATTCTCGTGAATAGAATCCTCTAACAAAAACCTCCTTCCCAGGGTAACGTGGTGAACTACGGGTGTTCAGAGTTGATGACGGCTGAGAGGATCGGCGAGCGGAGCGCGAAGCTGGTCTCCTTCCTAGACCTGGCCGGGCACAGCAAGTACCAGCGCACCACGCTACACGGCCTGACTGGGTACTCGCCGCATTATGCTATGCTGGTGGTGAGTTCTTTATTACTTATGTCTTTAATTTCCTTGATAATAAAACGCCGACTTTCTTGACATGAACGTCCATTTACATTTTTTTTCTCACATAATATACCATCTCAACACTAATGATGTAACCAAGATTTTGATTTAAAAGAGTGTCCATGTGGTTTCTTGCCCGTTCTTCTCCATAGAGATCTACGCTAGGGAATGGGCAACTACAGTACTTTCACAGCTTTTATGTCTTGTGACTGGGACTGTAGCTACATTTAATTTTCATCTTTGTTTCGACAATTCAAAAGTGCTGTGTGGCCTACTTGAAATAAATGCTTTGATTTTTGATTTTGACACAGTTATTTTGTACAATTTGATTTTTGGTGTCGTCGTTACGAATTATATGGTGTCTCAGCGATCGTCTTATTCTAAGATGGCGGATAGCACAGAACATATATTATTTTATGGTAACAAACTAGTGCCCTCTCGCGGCTCCTAGCTAAACTTATAGGCGACATTTGGATCGCATAGAACTATTTAGAACAACTTATTAACACTAGCATTTATGGCTATATCGTCATATTAATCATCTTAAAACCGAGGTTTTTGCGGAGAACTTTAAATTCAAGGTTTTCTTTTGAGTATTATAAATAAAATATAGTTTCCAAGAACTCTGAAGATGGCGTTGAACTGACTACGTTACTAGGTGCCAAAGACAAAACGCTTGAAAAAAAAACATTGCGCCACGTCACGTACGCTCGTTTACTGACACTTTCGTTTGCATAAGCTTCCGAATATAACCATTAGGTCCAAGTGAAATTATGTGACGTTTTGTTCCTTGCAGTAACGTACCGAGATCAGCGCCATCTATCCAGCGACTAGGGAAGCAAGAAAATCCAAAAAAAAACAAACGAATATCCCTCATTGAAATAAAACACTATAATATACAAGGTGTAGTTATGCATGCCGCCATGGGATCTGGAGGCGATAGTCCTCGCGCGCCTACACGAATGGCGCGTGGAGGTACTACGCGGGGGGGAAACTCCGCTGCCGCGGCAAATCGCCGCTCAGCGGACAGACCTCCGGCGCGATCTCATGGCGACATGGAGAGAGCGACTGTCGCAACCCCGTGCAGGGCACGCCACGATAGTGGCGGTAAGTCCCCTCTTTGAGGAGTGGCTTGAGAGGCGCCACGGCGCCCTCACCTTCCGCCTAACGCAGGTCCTCACCGGACACGGATGTTTCGGGAGGTACCTGCACCGAATCGGGCGGGAGGAAACGCCCGGGTGTCTCCACTGCGAGGATCGACCGGAGGACACGGTGGAGCACACGGTGGAAGTCTGCCCTGCGTGGGCGGAGCACCGCCGTGTCCTCGTAGCGGCGATCGGCGGCGGCGACCTCTCGCGTCCGGCCCTCGTTCAATCCATGGTCCGGAGCGAGACGGAATGGGAAGCCGTCACCTCCGCGCTGCGAAGCAGTCATGCTGGCGAAGGAGGTGGCGGAACAAGAGAGGGAGAGAGCCTCTCTTCCCGGCCGCCGCGGGAGACGCACCGGGCGTCGGGGGCCACGTGGTAGCTACCGGCCACCGTAGATGCGGGCCTGTGGACGGTTAGCTATGGGCTAGCTAGCCGTCCGTCCGTCTAGTGACGACAGGCCGTGTTGACGGCACGTTCGTGTTCCACGCGCACCTCAAAGAGATGTCAGCAGAAGAGAGGGGCCCGCAAGGGCCGAAGCCTGCCGGGGTTGCGGGACTGTTCGAAAGAGATACCGCGGAAGGAACATGGATGGGTTTTAGTCAGTAAGAGTCTGACACTCCCTCCAGCTCCGCCCAGAGTGGGAGAAGTCATTTGATGATTTCCCATCCTAAAAAAAAAAAAAAAAAAAGGTGTAGTTATGCATTTTAGTCAAAATTCAGGAGCTTGTCACAAAAGACAAATAATCAATATAAATTACGATACCCGGTCAAATAATTAATAAATCTGCTATTTTAAATTATTTAAATTTGACAGTATTTCCGAATAACACGTATGCAATAGAAGAATCACCCATCGCGCGACATGTCGCGTTTATTTCTGTGTGTGAAGGCGCGGTTATAGGGCTAGTTATAGACGGGCTGCATTTTGATACGGGTGGTTTACACTTACTGATTTTCGTAAAATGAAAAAAGAAAATCTACCCTTTTTACTATTGATTCGGGTCGAGAATCATTAGAATAGATACCTCCTTGAATTTGACCTGAGTGCAAAGAGACACCGTGTATACAGGGTGTAAACCACCTCATCACAAAGCCGTTAACCAAGCATTCTGTACATCAAACTAAGTAACTTTACGCAAAAATTATTGCTGGGAAACAACTTTTTTTTGAGGTTATAAATTATGTTTTGTGGTAGGACTCAATGTAACGCACTTAAACCATTGTGTTGATGGATGGATTGAATAGTGCGGGGGTCGTGGAAGTGTTTAAAGTAAAAATCTTTAAACAACAACAATAAAATCTTGTATTTAAAAAAAAAACTTGTGAAAAAGTTGTAACTTTGACCCCCCATATCTCCGTAACTAGAAGGTTCCCAGGTATGGTGTAGAACAAAAAAATGATCGCAATGATGGGGAGAAGAAGTGCCTTTCGGCTTCGTGAAGAGGTGTTTTACCCCCTTTATGTTCTCCCTCTTACACTCCACCACTAACTTCAAAAACTAACTGAATGATCTTTTGTCCCTAGATATCAGCAACTGCCGGCATAACATCAATAACAGAGGAGCACATAAGCCTGCTAACAGCGCTAGACCTGCCCTTCTTTGCTGTCATCAGCAAATGTGAGCTCGCTGCGACTGCTGTCAAATCTTTGATGGCCAGGCTGGCTGAGTTGCTGACAGCGGCGAATAAGGTATGTTAAGTTAAGGGCCGACTGGAGCTCTTATTCCCCATACAAACTTATTACCACTTAATGTAATAAATTAGAGACGAAATGTCAACAAACACTTATCCCCAACTGAATGGGACATTCATAAGCTCTAACAAAAACAACACTTGAGATTACAACCGTTCCCAACGAGTAAACAAAAAACGTTTACGATAGCGCGGACATCTGTTGTGTGTCGCATTACGTCATGGTCACGTGATCAGGTGCCGTTAGCCTTGGGGAATTTCCGATGTTCTAGCGCCGGTGACCGGTTATCAAGGTTTGGTATAGATTTTTGTTTGAAAAAAAATAATCAATACAAAATTAGAGCGAGTTGATATTTCACAGTTTTATTGAGAAAAACACGTCATGTTTGGTCAGTTCTCACACACATTCAAATACTTTTGAATACGATGAAAACCTGTACCCGACGTCTTATAAGCCCTCTTTTTTACTACGAATAAGTAAAATATTGCTTATCTGTAATATTAATGAAATTACAGCGAAATTAAGAAATCAAAACGATAAATAGCCAATTTCGGCAGCAATACCTGCACGTTCTCTTTCGTTTGCGGGTAGAGAAAACAGGCGGGGTGCGGGGAGGGACGGTAACTACACTAATTTGCCATTCTATGCGCTATCTGCCCCGCCACGCGCCTGAGCAGTTATAGCACTGTCTCTTTTTTTTAGCGCCCTATCTCGCTCTAGGTGAAATAGCAACAAACCAGAGCGCACTAGCGGTCATCTCATCGCGAGATTGCGTCGAGCTTACAAGGCCTAATCAGCATATATGGTGTATTTACTTTTAGATGTAAGGGGAAAAAGTAGCCGTTCTTTTTGCTGTCGTTTTTAGCAAAGGCGCTCATTGACCTTAAGAGGCCTGCGGAGCACGCGAATTTCATACAAACGTAATACCAAAATAATTTGTAAATCAAACACATTCTTAAGGTAGTGTGTATTTATTTTCATTGGGTTACAGAATATATAGGTTCCCAAACATATTTTGAATGTACACTGATTTAAACAAGAGTTATGAGAAAAATAAATTTTCTATAGACATTTTAAAATCCTCATATCTCGTCTTTATATCATTGTCCTTTCAAAATATTTATTTAGGTACATAGATATTCTATAACACAATCGAAATATATACACATTACCTTAAGAATATGTTTGATTTTCATATTATTTTGGTATTACGTTTGTATGAAAAACGCATGCTCCGCCGGCCCCTTAAGGCTGTTTTTTTTATTTTTATTTTTTATAAATAGCATTTGACACACTTAAATAAAGCACACAATTAGATCTCTGGGTCTGTCTTAGCATGCAATGGCCTGACATTTGATCAACGCGCTATTAACAGTTAAGTTATAATCGACTTGATGTAATGTACTTTCAGCTTACGCGTTATGTTTCTACTATTGAACGAGTCTCTGATGTCAACAGGTATTTGGTTTAGCAAGTTGGGTATTGCGTATGAAGCGGTACGCCTGTTATAGAAGTTCTTTTTGCGTGGCACTTGAAGGGATTTGGCTTGTCGAAGGTTGTGAAGATACCATCAGTGAATGTGGACTTTTTAAAATTGACAATGTATTGGAAAGATTTTTTGGGGGTATAAAGAACAGGGTGTAAAGCTCTTCATCCCCCATAGAAAAGGGAGGATCCTCCGACCAGACGGGTGTTAAGTCTGGTGGGCTACTGCCCGACGGTTGTTGTCGGAGTCTCGTATATGCTCTTAACGCTTGATATTTCATCACCTTTGTCATAGATGTCGCTGTAGTAATTTTGGTTCAATGTAGCTGAAGTACTTTTTCTAGTGCCGCTACAATTTCATTAAAGCTGATGCGTCAGGGTACCCCGCGAAATTCAAATTTTCTTACGTGTTTTGCAAATATCGTTCGCGACAAAATCATCAATACAAACCTCCAAGTTTATAAGAGTCGAGGGACGAATTTTTCAAGGTCAATGTTGTTCGTAACTACATACGTCGTACAGCCGCCAATGATATTTTCATCTACATACAACCTAACACTGGCCGCAAATTGCAAAAAAAGGTAAAAAAAATGGAATTTCGCAGGCTAACCTGGAGCATCAGCCTTAATGAAATCTTTCCAATACATTATTAATTTTAAAAAGTATTTAAAAGTCCACTCACTGATGGCATCTTCAACACAACTGTGATTGGTCAGTCACGCCTAAAACTGTAACTGTATCAATCGATAACTGGCATCAACACAAACATGTTTTGTTTGAAACAAAATGTTCTAAAATGTTAAGTTTCCGAGATATAAGTTATCAAAGTTATTCTTGTCGACTTTACGTTTTTATTTTTTACAAATCGGTGCAGTAGTTTTTTAACCGACTTCCAAAAAGGAGGAGGTTTTCTATTCGACTGTATGTATTTTTTTTTTTTTTTTTTTTTTTTTATGTATGTTCACCGATTACTCGAAGACGCCTGAACCGATTTGAAAAATTATGTTTTTGTTTGAAAGGGTATACTTCCAAGTTGGTCCCATAGCCACCAAGTCGGGATCTGATGATGGAATCTTGGCGAAATCGAGGGAACTCTTCAAATTTTATAGGATAACGTACAGCGATTTTGGTATTTTTTGCAACAAATGATGCACTTGCGTTTGATGAGAACCATTCTACCATCAGATCGGATGATGAAGCCAAGAGTCACGGAACTCCATAATGAGACAATGTATCCTAGTCGTGTTTGGGCTTGTTTTAATTGTAACGGTATGCACTTTCCATGTGTACCAAGCACATGTGAACCACTAAAAAGTGAAAAATAAAAACTTTTTTGCAAAAAATAAAACCGACTTCAAAAAAAAACAAAAAGTTAAAAATAACTTTAGCTTCTGAAGTCGGTGACAAAAAAATTAAATCAATCAAACAAAGGTCACCGACTTCAGAAGCTAAAGTTATTTTTAACTTTTTGTTTTTTTTTGAAGTCGGTTTTATTTTTTGCAAAAAAGTTTTTAAGTTTATTCGTTACATACAAAAAAACAAATCTTCCCTCTTAATATTAGTAACTAGCGGACGTCCCGCGGTTTCACCCGCATAGTTCCCGTTCCCGTGGGAGTACGGGGATAAAATATATCCTATGTTACTCGTGGATAATGTAGCTTTCGAATGGTGAAAGAATTTTTAAAAACGGTCCAGTAGTTTTTAAGCCTATTCATTACAACCAAACAAACAAACAAACAAAGTTTTCCTCTTTATAATATTAGTGTAGATTTGCACCCTTTAGGTTAATGGCGCAACTACACAAGTATTTGTGTTACAACTAACCAACCTTTATATTAAAACACATAATTTTGAGCAATAAATAAATAAAAAATAAAAATAAATAAATATCGCTGAACATTACACACAGCGCCATCTAGTGCCACACTAACCAACGAAGCTTGTATCGTGGACACCAGGCCCGTCAGTCTCGACAGAGATAACGACAAAATCGTTAACTTTCGGTTGCTAATTACTAACGATTAAATTGGGTTCCAATAATGATGCTTGCGAGTAATGAAAGTCTTTACTAGGATAGATGCGTTTATCGTAAGCATAATTATTGCAACCGAATATATTGATTAGACTGCCGGATATATTGATTAGACTGTCGGCCCAGGCCCGTCAGTCTCGACAGAGATAACGACAGAATCGCTAACTTTCGATCGCTGATTACCAACGAATAAATTCGGTTGCAATAATTATGCCTACGAGAAACGCATCTACGATGTAGCGACTCATTATTCGCTAGCATCATTATTGCAACCGAATTTATTCGTTAGTAATCAGCGATTAAGAGTAAGCGATTTTGTCTTTATCTCAGTCGAGACTGACGGTCCTGATAGTTGATATACTACATAGATTTTTGTTTGTATATGTCACTGTCACCGTAAAATTGTCAAACACGTTATATTACAATATAACGTGTTCCTCTCTAGCGATATTGTAATATCTCGAATGATGTCAACTGAACATTACGGAAGTATCTCTGCCCCCATAATCGGGACTTGGGGCACCCCCCCGTTAGGTTAGTTAGGTTCCTTTAAACCCTGCACCCGGAAATAGGGGCCCCGCGAAGCGGGGCTCCGTCGACTACGCTTTTTTGGGGAATATGAAGTGTTTTAAGGTTAGGTTATATTAATCGATATTTCTCAGGAATGGTACAGTATCTTTTCATGAGAGTGGTACCACTGGGCAAGGGGGACCCCTCCTTCTCTCCACTCCGCGTGAGTTGACTACCATCGCATGCATTTCACGGTGATGTCACCGTAAAATTGTCAAAAACGTTATATTGTAATATCTCTAGCGATATTGTAAACTCTCGAATTATTGTCAAACGAACATACTGCTTACAATAAAACGCATTATTAATCGTGAAATGTCTGCGATGGTAGTCAACTCACGCGGTGTGGAGGGAAGGAGGGGTCCCCCTTGCCCAGTGGTACCACTCTCATGAAAAAATACTGTACCATTCTTGAGAAATATCGATTAATATAACCTAACCTTAAAACACTTTATATTCCCCTAAAAAGCGTAGTCGACAGAGCCTCGCTTCGCGGGGCCCCTATTTCCGAGTGCAGGGTTTAAAGGAACCTAACTAACCTAACGGGGGGGTGCCCCAAGTCCCGATTAGGGGGGCAGAGATACTTCCGTATGTTCAGTTGACAATAATTCGAGAGTTTACAATATCGCTAGAGAGAAACACGTTATATTGTAATATAACGTGTTTGACAATTTTACGGTGACATATACATACTTATTAGTCATTTATTTATTCTTAACAAAATACATATAATATAAAATACATTATCCTTTTACGAACATCCATAACTCGGAAACAAATGTCCATGCTCATCAAACAAACATTGTAGAGGAGCTCCTGGGTAAAAAACAACTGCCGCTTGGGTAGATCTTTAGGTTAAGCCGTGCTTGCCTAGGTTGCTCTGTGGATGGGTAACCAACCCATTACATACAGAGTTTCCTCCGTGCCCCGCAAAGCACGGTAAGCAGTTGGTCCCGGCTGTCATTAGTAGATCTTCCACAGTCGTTACAGGTAGTCAGTGGCCCAAAAAGAATGATAACAAGTCTCACTAAGTGGTATCGTATTACCCAGTACTAACTGGGTTGTGGAGGTCAGATAGGCAGTCGCTCCATGTAAAATACTGGTATTCAGCTGCATCCGGTTACACTGGAAGCCGACCCCAACATAGTTGGCAAAAGGCTAGCTGATCAAACAAACATTTGAATAGATTATCAGAATTCTTTATTTCATACATCAGTAATATTAACGTTATCAATATCGTTATGTCGAAGTCTTCAAGATTCAGTGTTTAGGTTTCTGATAGGACGGCACCACTATAACAGGCATTGGCATACGACTGTAGACGAAATTTACTCCAGATTCCTGAAAAATAAAGAAAAATACAATCTATACTACGAGTATGTGACTATAAATCTATACTAATAAGAGAAAATAAAACCGACTTCAAAAAAAAAACCAAAAAAGTGAAAAATAACTTTAGCTTCTGAAGTCGGTGACGTTTGTATGATTGATTTAATTTTTTTGTCACCGACTTCAGAAGCTAAAGTTATTTTTCACTTTTTTGGTTTTTTTTTGAAGTCGGTTTTATTTTTTGCAAAAAAGTTTTTATTTTTCACTTTTTAGTGGTTCACATGTGCTTGGTACACATGGAAAGTGCATACCGTTACAATTACAGCAAGCCCAAACACGACTAGGATACATTGTCTCATTATGGAGTTCCGTGACTCTTGGCTTCATCATCAGATCTGATGGTAGAATGGTTCTTATCAAACGCAAATGCTTCACTTGTTGTAGAAAATACCAAAATTGCGGTACGTTATTCTATAAAATTTGAAGACTTCCCTCGATTTCGCCAAGATTCCATCATCAGATCCCGACTTGGCGACTATGGGACCAACTTGGAAGTATACCCTTTCAAACAAAAAAAGAATTTTTCAAATCGGTTCAGGCGTCTTCGAGTAATCGGTGAAAATACATAAAAAAAAATACATACAGTCGAATAGAGAACCTCCTCCTTTTTGGAAGTCGGTTAAAAAGATGTTTTGTTTGTAACGAATAAGCTCCGAAAATGCTGGACAGATTTGAACCATTTTTTACCAATAGAAAGCTAAATTATCAGGAACTAACATAGGCACTAACATTTATTTAAAAAAAAATGAGATCCTTAAGGAAATTGCAATAATGCTAAATTTTTAAGGTGTCTGGGGGTCTGAAATGGCCGCTTTAGCAGAATCGTAAATGAATCACGTTAAAAAAAATTAAATTCTTAAAATGGTCTTTGTAACCATAACCATAAAGTCCATTATAAGAATTTTTAACTTTCGTGATTCATTTTATTGAACAAAATTTAAAATTCTTAAAATGGATTTATGGTAATGGTTACAAAGACCATTTTAAGATATATATTTTTTTAACGTGATTCATTTACGATTCTGCTAAAGCGGCCATTTTAGACCCCCTGAACTTCTCCGCCTATGTACCACTCTTGTATATGAAGTTTAAATACATAAATAAACTATAAGGATAGGAAAATTCTCAAAAATTTATAATAGAACGAAAAAAATCTTTAAAAATACTTTTAATAAGATTTGATATTTTTTTTCTGTTGAGTGAAAATTGACATAATTATGAATGAGCGTAAAAAATATTATTGTAGCTGCTATATTGGTGCTGCGAAACCCCATGTGTAAGATTTCGATTCGCAAATTTTGGATCGCATGTTATCGTTCAAACAAATGTCTATTTATATATTTCTAGCGACCCGCCCCTGCTTCGCACAAAAGCAATGTAGTTATAAACCTTCCTCTTGAATCACTATCTATTGCTGAAAATCCGTTGCGCAGTTTAAAAGATCTTTGTTTTATACTATGTTCAGAAGATATCAGCGGTTTTGCCCCACAGCAGAATACCATACGACATAATGCTATGAAAATAGTCAAAGTATCCATACTACTCGTGTGTATAGAAAAGCCGTGTAGCACTGCTAATAAAGGGTGTAAAAACGAAAGCAAAAAGCACTTGTTCTCCCCGTCTGCGATATTTTTTTAGTTCTAGACCATATTCTGGGAATCTACTAGTTATGGAGATGTTGGGGTTCAAAGTTTCAAGTTTCCTTGTTTTTAACAGTTTTTTTAAATACATAACATACAAATGCATGTTTTTATGTAAGATTTTTACTAAACACCTCCGCCACCCCCGTATTATTCAATTGATCCGTGCTCTACGTTCAGTTTCATCGTATTTTTGGGTGCGTACCATTTGATATAATAACAAAAGTTCTAACGATCACATAACGTAATTTCATTTCATATAAAGATGAAATGATATAATTTTTTTTTTTTAAATCTTTTTTTTTTCTGACTCGTGTTTCCCTCGACCCCGTCTATTGTTGGTGAATCATTTGGGTTAGGTAAGGTTAGAACAGTATGAAGTTTCTTGATATTTAATTATTTATTACAGAATTTTGTCTGAAAATGAGTAAATATGAAAATTAGGTCAAATGAAAGTTTAGTCAACTGAACGTTACATTTTTTTTTTATATATTTTTATTTATATTACAATCTAGCCTAATAAGGCTAATAAGCAATTTTAATCTAACTTAATTTGCGAAAAGTAAAATTATATCTAAGAGCACGTCCATTGCGTTTACTTAGCGTCTATTAAGGCGAAGTCACTTTGTTCTTGTGTCCATATAAATAGCTAGTTACTATATTACACTCGCGGTAAAGTCACAAATATATAACACTACACTACACTACACTAACTCAAAGGGTTTCTTTAACTGAACGTTACATAAAAACAGAGTTATACAAATTGTAAATTATTTGAAATTAACCTTATACTAATTGTTATTAGAGCAAAAGAAGTTTATATGACATGTAACATTAGATCACATGAAATTAGGTTATTTGTTTTTACAGCATATGAAAATTATATGATGTGAACGTTATTTCAAGTGAAAATATACTATCTGTTAGTATGGCATACCCGTATTTTTTCACCCCAACGAAAAAAGTTGTTTACTAGCAAATTTTGCGTAAAGTTAATAGTATGATGTACCTGAATACTTGGTTGACGGCTTCGTGGTGAGTTTACATTCTGCATAAAAGCGAAAATTACTCACCGTTCGAAAATTGTGAAGTTCATTCGTTTCCTCAAAACTGGATTTTCTTTTGTTTTCCATCGTTTTAGTTGTAGGGGTTGTGTTGGAGTCCGGGTAGTTGGGGTCTTTGTCTTTGCCGCCAAAAAGGTAATGGGTTCTCCTGTAATAAAATTTATATATTAGTCCTATTTACTATCATAAATGCGCAAGTTTGTGAGAATTGATAGATGGATGAAAGATGGATGTTTGTTACTTTTCCACGCAAAGCTTAGTAAACGGATTTGCATGGAATTTGGCACACAATGGTGTCGATTCTGTTGTGCACAAATTAAACTTAATTTAGTCTATTACTATCTTTTTCTCACCAATAAAACGAGAAAGAGACGGACGTAATTTAGAGCTGTCAAATTTAATTCGAACTAATATTTCCATACAAATGAAGGGTGCACGTAAAAACATGTCGACTAAAAACACGTTGAAGCGCAAGGCATAAACTAGTTTGACATTTCTAACTTAGTGCATAGCTATAGCCGTCCTTTTCTCGCACTGCCTTTTAGTAAAAGATAGCAATAGTCTAAATTAAGTTTAGTTTGTGCACAACAGAATCGACACCAATGTTTACAAGTTACATTAAATTTAAAATTTAAAAAACCCCCTACACGTAGGATCTTAATTTAAGGTATTCTCGGTTTTTGGTGTTGGTCCTTTCATTTGATACCCATATTGAGGGATTTGTGAAAAAAAATGTAATTCACCATTTTGTGGTGGCAGCCATCTTGTATTTGAAATTTATTATAGCGTATAGTTATCTACTAGTCAAGCCCTTTCATTTAAATGATAAATGATAAATGATAATTGATACCCATATTGAGGGAGTTGTTGAATAAATATGTAATCCGCCAATTTGTGGCGGCGGCCATTTTGGACCAATTATAACACTCCCGACTAATATTCACCTTTCAAACAAAAAAAAAAACAAAATCATAAAACTTTCATCCGTTAAGGAGCAACGATGCCACAGATAGACACTCACACACACAGACACGTCAAAAATAATTAAAAATTAAATTCCACGACTGCTTGTCGCTAAAAAAAGGTGGTGTTAGTTGTTATTCCATAAACAATGGAACACTTGATACCGTGTCCTGCCTGTCCTGTAGTTCGCACGTCACAGGAGCTGATGGTTGCTACTGAAAGTGTTAAACTCGACGCCAAATTTTGGGCTCAATTTTAATTGTCTTAGACACCCAAAGTAGAAGGGAAATTGCAAGGCGCTGAATGATATCGGTGAGTACCAAAATTAAGTGCAATAAATACCTACCATAGATATAATACTTAATATACTATAGAAAATAATTCGCTTTTTAAAACCATTTTTGATGGTTACGTATGATATGATATAATTAATTTGGTTCAGAACATTTATGTCCTACTACGGGCTTATAAAGTAATTAAAGAAAAGTCTTCGAATAATGTAAATATTAATTGTAAAAATATGTTTTGTTTTTGTATATTATTATCTTGTATCTAAGTACTCTTATATAAAAGTTATTTTAATTAAGAAATTATTTATTTATTTTATTTATTATTATTTATTTAGCTATTATTATAAAAACTGTTTTTATCCGCAGATGAGAACCGTACAGTTATGGGTCTACCGATATGCGGATTCTGGAGACGTAGAACATCTTCGACGTGAGCCAAAACCTAGGGCAATTCATCAATCATCGTGGCAAGGCTTCTTGGCCACCCGCGTAACTGAAACAGCACACAATGTGTGCATACAAATTATAAGAAATCGCCTACATTCCGCTGGTTCACGTTGCAGCAGTCAGCGCGGAAGATTTTGCTGTCCACTTCACACCGACAAAACAAAACCTACTACAGCTTGCTAGGTCATACATTAATTTTGATTAGGAGAACAATATAGGTAGTGATTTTTAGCGACGATAAAACCTTTTAAGTCGGATAAGGATGGGCGTAAAATATTGTGGGGAAAAGGTTATGAAAAGTAAGAAAAGTATAAGGAATGTAGTCTTCTGTCTTGTAGGAATTGTGGCCGAATTTCTGTCGGGTTGGAGCTAAATAGCGGAAAAAATGCGTTATCATATTATGTAGTTTTAAATAATTATGCTCATATTTGTTCTGTGAATGTGAACAAATACAAACCTTAGCAATCTTTAAAGTTATACATATTGTCATAATCTGCTTTTTTAAACCACAACTCATATTGAGTATTGAAAGTCTGGTGAAGTGATGTTATTGATAAGGGGTTAGAAGTTGTCATAATTTCTTACTTTCTAACAATTTTACTTCGATTCAATTTATATACCTACCCACTTTGACAAATTATTTACGCCTATCCTTACCAACAAAAAACGTTGTCTTTGTCAATAAAACTGGTAGGTAAACAACAGTGTTTTACTCATTCGAACGTCTAGTATGGATAGTTATAGCCTATTATTATGTTTGAAACCAGTTTGCATACAAGATTTTTTTGTGCCAACATTTAGACCACACCAAATTGAACCTTATCCACTGTAAGGAAGGAACATATTGGAAAAATGAGACGGATCGTTTTTGCTAATAATGAGACAAGTGATGAGATCTATCATTTCAACCAATACCAATGTTTATGAATATACGGGTTTTATTTATTTATCTTTCTACTATTTACTTGAGTGATTTTAGTGAAAATAAATTAATTAAAAAACGAAAAGTAAAAAAAGCAAAACAAAATTCCTAAAGCTGGAATCGAACTCAAGTCACCGATATTACTTCATAACAATGGCAGGCGCTTCACCAATCAGCCATGGTAACTACGTTCTTCGTGTATAAAATGTTGGACATTTATTGTGAACCCGTTTGTTTTACCTTTACCCGTGTGAATACTACGTATACGCACACAATCATAAGGAGTGGCTGACATTGTTGGCTCGTACAGTGACTTACCGATGTGTGAGTGAAATGTAAACCAAATAGCTTTGCTTTCTGTACACAGGTCGTGAAGACGTTTAAAGTAAAAATATTACAATAAAAACTCGCATTAAAAAAAACTTGTCAAAAAGTCAAAAACTTGTCAAAAAGTCAAAAACTTGTCAAAAAGTTGGAACTTTGTCCCCTATTATCTCCGTAACTAGAAGTTTTCCAGGCATGATGTAGAACAAAACAAAAAAGTGATCGCAATGATGGGAAGATCAAGTGCCTTTCAACTTCGTTAAGAGGTTTTTTATACCTTTTATACATATTTGTGTTCCACATTGTAGGTAACGAGGTAGTTAGCTGTAAGGTTTTAAAATTGATTTAGTATATCAGCGGCATTGCCCCACAGTAGAATACCGTACGACATAATGCTATGAAAATAGCTAAAATACCCTAATCCTTGCCTCGTTTGAATGCGCGGGGTCCGTGCGCGCTGTACCAAGTTCTGCCAGGGATGAGTAGATAATTCTTCATCGTATTCCAGTAGCTTGTAGCCGCCGTTCCCGCCGGCTGTGGCACTGAAAATAGATATTAAAATTAACTTAAAACGACGACAAAAGAAGACATACTACGCTAGGTAGGAGTATGATGCAGTTAGGCATTAATATAGTGAACAAGCGAGAAAATTCATGCAGGCGTTTATTATAATTACTAGCTTCTGCCCGCGACTTCGTTCGCGTGAAGTTTTGATATCGCAACGCATCGCCTGCTCAACGGAAGCTTTTTTCCCGCTTGCAACATTTCTTATTGCTGCTCCGCTCCTATTGGTCATAGCGTGATGTTATATAGCCTATAGCCTTCCTCGATAAATGGACTATCCAACGCAAAAATAATTTTTCAATTCGAGCCGGTAGTTCCTGAGATTAGCACGTTCAACCAAACCAACAAACTCTTCTGCTTTATAATATTAGTATAGATTATTACACAGGAACATTCTATATGAAAATGAAGAAAAAGCAGAAAATGTTAGCGTGGCGGTTGACAGGGGGCAAAAGAACAAAAAAAAAAAGACTGGCGTCGACCCCAAATAACATGGAATAAGGGCAAGAAGATTATGATTTATAGGAACATACTGTCGTAATTTCTCATCATCATCATCATCTCAGCCGAAAGACGTCCACTGCTGGACATAGGCCTCCCCCAAGTGTCGCCACATTGACCGGTCCCTTGCGACCTTCACCAGGTCATCGGTCCACCTAGTGGGAGGTCTTCCAACGCATCGTCTTCCAGCCAGAACTTTTTGACCCCATCGGCCATCCGTTCTGCGAGCAATGTGCCCTGCCCACTGCCACTTAAGTTTGGCAATTCTTCGGGCTACGTCGGTGACCTTGGTTCTCTTGCGGATGTCTTCATTTCGTAATTTCTAGTAAATATGTATAAATCCTAACTATGAGGCTGAGCTCGAGCTCAGCCTCCAATCAAACCTCATTCAGGTGAACGCCAGTATTTTGCATAGAGTGACTGTCTACCTGACCTCCACAACCCAGTTAGTACTGGGTAATACGATACCCCTTTGTAGACTGGTTGTCAGACTTTCGGACCACTGCCACTGACTACCTGTAACGACTGTCAAAGATCTACAAATGACAGTCGGGACCAACAGCTTAACGTGCTTTCCGAGGCACGGAGGAAGCTCTGTATGTAATGATCGGTCTAGGCAAGGCAAGCATGACTTAACCTTAAGATCGACCCGTTCGGCTGTTATTATTTAACCACGAGCTTTTTAAATATTGAAATAACATTATATTTAAAAAAAACAAGAAAATACTTACACGAACACCAAAGCGATTAATACGAAGAATTGCAGTAGAATATGAGACGCCATCTTGCGTTATTGTATTCACAACTGTCGTTGTTCCCACAGTGTACCCCATTGAACCATCCCTACAGTATTTATACTACCCGAAACGTATTAAAATGGTGATCCAGAAATCAGACAATTACTATTTATTAAAGAATAAATATTAAAATGGGACATCCTTTATTTATTCCCAATTTCCTCTTCTTAAATAAATTGGAACATCAGAATAATGATTAAACAATTTCTATTATTATTCACCCTATCGTTACAAGTAGTCAGTGGCCCAAAAAGTCTGACAACCAGTCTTACTTGGTATCGTATTACCCTGTACTAACTGGGTTGTGGAGGTCAGATAGGCAGTTGTTCCATGTAAAATACTGGTATTCAGCTGCATCCGGTTAGACTGGAAACCGACCCCAACATAGATGATGAGATCGCAGCGTCAGCAAATACTTGCTTGATAACTTTTAAAATCAGGCGTGATGCTATGTACCATTTATCAATCACTTTAATACATAAACGTTTTCAAACTGTGCTAATAAAAATATGTTTTTGTTTCAGAAACCCCTTCTGATAACGGACGAGAACCTCGCCAGGAACTGCGTGGGTCCTCAGAACTTGATCATCGATGCTATCGACCAAACTAAAGAAGATGTCATGTAAGTGTTCATCGCGAATAATACAGGGTGTAAACAACCTCATCACGAAGCCGTCAATCAAGCGTTCTGTTCATCAAACTAAAGTCTGTTTTTTTAATCTCGTAGACTAAACTGACTTTACGAGTGTTGTCAGTTTATTGCAATTCTTAAATAGTGATGTGGCACAACCGAAACTTAGCGTTAATAAAATCAAGTATCGTTTTTTCACAATAAGTTATCCTGAAATAATTTATTTATTTATTTGGCTCACCAACAATTGAATACACTGCTTCAAAGATACAAGATACATTCTATAGAATCACAGACAAGTGTATCAACCTCTTACAGGTAAGCATCATCTAAGTATCATGCACTACTTATTTGTCGTTGAGTGTCTACTGAGAATCAGATGAGTACCTATGTACTCACACTCAGCTATGGTTTTTAAATACATAATTCAATCCAAATTAAATTCATTTTCACAATGCAATTATTACAACAAATCTAAATTAAAATAACAATCAAAATTAAATCAAAATCAAATTCCAAATTGAATTAAAATCTAAATTAGAAATCAAAATCAAAATTGAAATTAAAATAAAAACCAAAATTAAAACAAAATGATAAATGACAATTAAATCTGAATAAAAATAAAGACAAAACAAAAATTGGAATCAAGATAAAGTTAAAATTAAATAAAATTAACTAAAATTAAAATGATGTGAAATCAAATTAAATGAAATTAAAATTAAAAACATAAAATTAAATTTAAAAACAAATGTAAAATCAAAATAAAATATAACATGATTAACAGTAAAACTAAAATAAACATGAAGTACTTTCCTTGAACTCAAGATAATTTTACAAGTTTTTGCATATAATACTTCTGAACTTATTAAGTGAGTCAGAGTGCACATCAACGAGATCACTGCAGCTGTTCAATAATTTACATATGTGTGTAAATACTTGTACATAGGTATATTGTATAGGTATATCTTGTAATGTGTAGGTACTTATTTAAAACGTAATAATACAAAATTAATAATGAAAACATACATATATTTTTAATTACATAACTTAATTACAGGTATTCGCGTTAATCTGATTCAGATAATGACTCCATGTCTGAGGAATATTCTGAAACATCAGAATCGCCACCTACTTCTATGATAAACCTATCAGTAATGTCGTCGGTTATATGGCCCAGATGACACATTTCATCTTCAATTTTAATTACATGGACTACACAGTCTTTCCACCGCTGCGGGGTCACTTGACGAAGCCCATCTTCAAAAAGGCTTCGTACTTCATTCATTTTGAATGTTTTATTATTTTTAGTGACATGCACCTTTACTTGAGCCCAGACCAACTCAATCGGGTTTAGCTCGCAGTGGTAAGGGGGCAGTCGCAAAATAGTGACACCCCGTTCAGCAGCCATCTCGTCGAAGACATACCTTTCATGGGGTTTTTTGTGCTTTCGGGCAATTTCATTTAATTCGGGCTTTAACATTGTCTCGTCATATGAAATATTTTTTGACTTTAGCCAATCTTGGATTGGCCCTTTTCGCCAACTAGAAGTAGGTAACGATTCCAGTTGCCTGGTGTGATATGGAGCATTATCTATTACTAGCGGACGTCCCGCAGTTTCACCCGCATAGTTCCCGTTCCCGTGGGAGTACGGGGATAAAATATATCCTATGTTACTCGTGGATAATGTAGCTTTCGAATGGTGAAAGAATTTTTAAAAACGGTCCAGTAGTTTTTAAGCCTATTCATTACAACCAAACAAACAAACAAACAAAGTTTTCCTCTTTATAATATTAGTGTAGACAAGTACTGCGTTTTCTTTAAATTTCGGAAAAATATTTTTTAACCAGTTTTCGTATATATCAGAAGTCATGTCCTTGTGGTAATCATCTAGCCCCTTTTTCGCTTCGAATATTAATAGACCATCATCCACGAAACCCTCTTCGCTTCCAACATGGGACACTACAAGTCGTCTCCCCTTGCCTGAAGGCCCTTTTAACCCAGTGGTTAACCCGTCTAAGAAAGCCTGACGTGATGATTTCACAGTGGAGTCCACCCAGTGCTTATTCTCAGTATGACCTAAAATGAATTAGTATGTGTGTGAACAAAATAATAAAAAACATAAATACCTACTAATATAATAAAAACGACAGTCTCGAGAAACAAGTAAAATTAAATGCTAATGTTAGTACCAACCTTCATTAATCCACGTTTCATCTTGATAATATATAGAACGACTTTCCCTACGATACTGTTTTATTTTTTGCAAATAACGATGCCGCCATAAAGTTATGTCATCTCGGTCAATTAATACACTGCGGCGTTTTCTGGTCATGAACTTAAATCGAAGGTGTTTTAAAATTTTATGTAACGTAGGTACTTCTTGAAAATGACTGAAGTTCTGGGTCATCATTTACGACTTGAAGAACCTAAAAATTAAACAATTGTGTAGGTAAGTACGAACTTAAAAACTACAGTTTGCAAGCATCATTACAATGGTGTTGATTCTGCTGTGCACAAACTAAACTTAATTTAGGCTATTGCTATCTTTTTCTCTCTAATAAAACGAGAAAGAGACGGACGTAATTTAGAGCTGTCAAATTTAATTGAAACTAATATTTCCATACAAATGAAGGGTGCACGTAAAAACTTGTCGACTAAAAACACGGTGAAGCGCAAGGCATAAACTAGTTTGACATCTCTAACTTAGTTTATAGCTATAGCCGTCCTTTTTTCGCACTGCCTTTTCGTAAAAGATAGCAATAGCCTAAATTAAGTTTAGCTTGTGCACAACAGAATCGACACCAATACCTGCCAAAATTAAAAATATTAAATAAACAGAATTAGCATTACCTTGTTCAAGGATGGTGATTCGTTTCTATAAAAGAATTGGTGGACTTTTCGACGTATAGCCGAAAGAGTGAAATCGTCCAATTTGTTTTTGAAATCTATTTTAGGGCCAGGTATTTTCGGAGAGTTAAAATTTTCATGTTCTTTGTGCTCCTTCAGCACGTTGGAGATTGCCGTATTGTAATTGCCGTATTTTTTAAATTCTTCGTTTCGTAAGAGAAAAGGGTTAAGATTGCCGTTTTAATTCGTACGGGAACAACACTGATGGCGTCTATAATTTTTTTTTTGTTTAATTTAAAGGCATCGAAAAATGGTCGGATTACGCATGGCTTTGCGTGGTCAGATTTCCCTGGCAGTTTGTAGCACGTCGTGAGCCGTGTGTACGTACGTGAATTTTAAATATAAAACTGAATGAAAATTAAATTCGTCTATTATAGATAAAAATTTACGATTCAACAAACCGGTATCGTAGGTACAACACTGCACAAAAGAGCTGGCAACATTATTTGTAAATTTGACATTTGCATTGTGTCAGTTTAGTCTACGAGATTCAAAAACAGACTATAAGTAACTTTATGCAAAAATTATTGCTGGGATAAACCTTTTTTTTTGGGGTGACAATTCACGTTTTGTGGTAGAACTCAATTTAACGTGCTCAAAACATTGGGCTAATAGAAGCATCGAATAGTACAGTACCTACAGCATTAAAATATCTCCGTAACGAGAAGGAACCCAGGGTAACAATACAAAAAAAAATGCGACAAATCGGTTAGATAGCATCATTGACAGATACTATAAATCTAGTAGTATTTAATAATAATAATATCATTTAATTCGGGTAATGTAATCAGGTATTTCTTTGGCCAGTGTGTGTTGCCAGTGATTACATACCTACGGGACCTAAACGTGGTCGCTCACAATGGGCCTTATCAAAAGGCTTAAAGTCACCCAAAGGGCATTGAAGAGGGTTTGATCGGAGTTTCCTTGCGTGATCGAATCAGACATCCGCAAGAGAATCAAGGTCACCGAAGGCCCGAAGAATTGCCAAACTTAAATGGCAGTGGGCAGGTCACATTGCTCGCAGAACGGATAGCCGATGGGGCCAAAAAGTTCTGGCTGGAAGACGATGCGTTGGAAGACCTCCCACTAGGTGGACCGATGACCTGGTGAAGGTTGCTGGAATCCGTTGGATGCGAGTCGCACGGGACCGGTCAATGTGGCGACACTTGGGGGAGGCCTATGTCAAGCATTGGACGTCTTTCGGCTGAAATGATGATGATGATGAGGTGTTTCTTTCTACCTCAATAGAGTAGACGACAAATGAAATCTAATAAGTCCGTCAGGTAGATTATTAGAAAATATTTGGCCCGTATTTTTTCTTTTGTTACGTAAATCAAATTGACGAAGATACGACGCTTTCAAAATTCCCAATACGTCACGCCTAGGTATAATTATTAGCTAGTTCTGACGTCACGAGCCCACACTCCCGAGTTTTGATGCGTTTTATCTTTGTAAATATTCATTGATTAACAAAAACAAAAAATACGTGTCCATTATTTTTCAATAATCTAACTGATGGACTAAATGGATTTGTAATTTTTTGATACTGTCGTCATGCTTATTATTGCTTTTTCGATCGAAACCGAATTTGAACTTTTACTCGTATGATATTGAGTCTGTGTTCTCTAAACAGCCTATAAACGTAGTATTTTTATTGCAGCGTGGAATCCGAAGTAATACCAGTGTTCCCTGTGAGCTGTGTGCGAGGCAACGGTCTGAGTGCACTTCATGCTTATCTGCTGGCTTTGACACCACCGCAGCCAGTCGCCACGCTAAGAGCTGATGATGTGAGTATAGATATACAATATTCAACCGTAATGCATTGAGGTAAAGACTTATTTTTAATTGGTTAAAGGTACAATAATTGGTTAAAGGGAAAAAAAAAAACTGTCCTACCGGGAGGGTATTATTAGGCATCGAGAGAAGATTTTATTAATGTAATCGTTTTGGAGAACAAATAAAAAAAATACCACCATGGAAATTAAATAAAATGAGAAAACTGGTATGGCAACACACAGGCGCGAACGGTGGTCGCTTCTCGGGTAGTGACGTCATAAAAAAAACAATCGACGATCGAACATACCTATAGGCAGATGGTGTTGTCACGTTTTAAAAGTTTGTTAGAATTAGGGAACCGGTGGTAATTTGTTAATTTATAGAAATTCAGATACCGAGACCGAGACGTGGAGGCGCGGGTTCGAATCCGAGCATCTCATTTACTTTTTGCAACTTTCATTATTTTTGTTGCTTGCTTTTGTGACTTATTTCTCTGTTTTGGAAACGTCTGCTTATTGCTAGCTGTTAAACGCTTATTTCTGAATTTTGCTGAATTTGCAATTCAGCATGGCTGATGATAAATCGCCAACGAATAAGACGGAAAATGTTATTCAGCGTAATGTTACCTTCAGAGCGAACAAAAGGCAAGCTCTTGGGTCACCGCCGCAGGCCACTACAACTACTGAAGGTATGTTGTCACGAGATGACATTCGCGAGATTGTCCAAGAAGTAGTGAAGACTGAATTATCAGTAATGCTGGCTAAATTCAGCGACAGTTTGAAAGCAATGTTGAACAGAGAGCTACAACCCATCAATACGAAAATAGATGCCTTGGATGAATCAATGAGTTTTATAAATAGTCAATATGAAGATCTACTAAAGGAGCATACTACATCGAAGGTGACTATAACGGAACTTCAGCGAGAGAATTCTGACATGAAGAATACCATGACCTCACTCAAAGTGCGTTTAGATCAGCTTGAACAGCAAACACGATCAAACAACGTCGAAATTCAGTGCATACCTGAGAAAAAACAAGAAGATCTGTTTAAAATTATGTCAGACCTGGTTAAGGTTGTTGGATGTGATTTAGGAGGGAGGGATATTCTACATTGCACTAGGGTGGCCCGGCTTAACCCTGATAGTACACGACCACGATCAATTATAGCACAACTGGCTTCCCCTCGACTTCGTGACCAATTCCTTGCTTCTGTCATTAATTTTAACAAGAAAAATAAAGACAATAAGCTGAACAGCACTCATCTTGGCTACCCTGGAACAAAAACCGCAATTTATGTGACTGAACATTTGTCCCCGACATACAAGGCTCTGCACGCTGCTGCAAGGGTAAAAGCCAGGGAACTTGGCTTTAAATTCATCTGGATTCGGGGTGGTAGAATTTTCATGCGTAAAACGGAAGAAGCACAGCATATCATGATCAGAAACATGGACACTTTAAACAAGCTTTCTTAGTTGTTTATTTACTACTTATGTATATCGTAGCATTGGTATTCTTTTTTTGTTAAAATTCACTGATATTAATATTTATTACCAAAATACAAGAGGTCTACGCACAAAGACCCACAATTTTTGTCGTCAATTATCGTTAGAAAGTTATGACATTGTAATATTAACTGAAACATGGTTGAATAGTGGTGTCTTAAGTTCGGAGCTTTTTGACGATAGGTATATTGTATATAGAAGGGATAGAGACGGTACGAAAAAAGACGGAGGGGGCGTATTGATCGCTGTGTCAAAGAAGATAGGCTCGAAACGTATGATTCAATGGGAAAGTTGATGTCCTACACCCCCCTATCGAAATCCAAGTACGAGCGAGTAAAGAAACCTGGCTTCCATATAACTCGAAAAATATACGGCCAAATTTTTTTAAACTGGATTACACGAAAATTTGCGAGGATCTTGGTGGGGTGGACTGGGATATTGCGTTTAAGGATACTACTGGTGTCAATGACACACTCCAAGTCTTTTACGATAAGATTCGTAGTATCATACAGTTACATGCCCAACCCGCCAAAAACACTTCTAAGAAAAATAAATACCCACCTTGGTTTGACAAGAACGTCATAAGAGCCTTAAAGGAGAAAAAGAAGATAAGATTCCGCTACAAATTGTATAAAAATCCTATGGATGCACTGGAACTCAAATTATTAGGTAAAAGGTGTTCCATATTGGCAACAAAGGCTTATAATGACTACATTAAAAATGTTGAGGATGAAATCTCGGAGAATCCAAATCGCTTCTGGTCATACATTAAGGCTAAAAGAGGTGGCTCTAGTTCTTTCCCCGCCACAATGACCGACGGAACCATGGTAACATCAGATGGTCTGCAAATATGTGAGATGTTTGCGTCACATTTTTCCTCATCTTTTAGTAATGCAAAACCTTTGACCGGAAGCGAACCAGTCTCTGACTTCCTCCATAATATGAAAAATAATAGCTTACCACTAACGGCACCTGTGATTAGTCATGAGAGCGTTTACAATAAACTCAAGGGATTAGATACACGCAAAGGCGCTGGGCCTGATGGTATTCCGCCGATTTTTATTGTTAAGTGCGCCACATTCTTGGTGTCTCCTTTAGTAACTATTTTTAATATGTCTCTCAGCTCAGGTGTTTTTCCAGACACATGGAAAAAAGCGAAAGTTGTGCCGATTTATAAAAGTGACGAGAAAGACAATATTAATAACTACAGACCCGTCTCTATCTTATCAACATTCGCTAAGGTTTTCGAGTCCCTAATTTGTCCCTACATCCAGTCGCACTTCAAACTCTATTTGAGTGACTCCCAGCATGGTTTCGTGACTTCCAGGTCAACTACCACTAACCTTGCGACCTTCTCTGAGATGTTAACGGATGCCATCGACTGCGGCAAGCAGGTCGATGTAATTTACACGGACTTCAGTAAAGCTTTTGACCGAGTTCCCCACCATGTACTGCTGTCGAAGCTCTCTGCGTACGGGATTACTGGTACACTTCATACCTGGCTAAAATCCTATCTTGAAAATCGATTCTTCTATGTCGCAGTCAATGGATTCCAATCTGAAACTTATGGGACCACTTCAGGGGTACCTCAAGGCTCGCATGTCGGTCCAGTTCTTTTTAACGTTTTTGCGAACGATATCCCACATTGCCTCAAGTCCTCAGAATGTTACATGTATGCAGACGATCTCAAATTCTCCAGAATAATTGAGTCTATTGACGATACTGAACTGCTTCAGAGCGATGTCGACTCGTTGCTTCAGTGGTGTAACGATAATGAAATGTTGTTAAATGTCAAAAAATGTTACCACGTGAAGTACACCCGGAAAAAGAAATTAACAGCTAGTGTATATCGTGTGGGCTCTAATATTATCCAAGAAGTAAATGAAATAAGGGACTTGGGTGTTACTTTTGATAATGCTCTGACTTTCATACCTCATGTAGAAAATATTAACAAAAGGGCTTCAAGAATGCTGGGGTTCATTGTTAGGAATGCTGCCGGTTTCAGGCGTAGTGGTACCAAGATTTTGCTGTACAACAGCATTGTACGAAGTATCTTGGAATACTGCAGCCCTATCTGGAGACCTCACTACGCAACGCACAATCTGAGATTAGAGAGAATACAGAAACGATTTATGTGGCATCTGGCTTATGCTAGCGGAATTGCCAGAAGGAAACGGTCGTATGTAGCCAGACTCACACATTTTAAAATGGTGACATTGGAGAAGCGCAGAAGAATCGCGGATTCCATTTTTCTTTACAAAATTCTCCGGAACAAAATTGACTGTCCCCACTTGCTAAGCAAGTTCCGATTTCGTGCTCCTGCTAGACTCCCTCGTACCCCTATAACTCCCTTGTACCTAGGGAATGCAATCCGGACTATCCGTGATCCGAAAAATCCGGACTTCGCCACATTTTTACTCGACTTACAAATCCGGATTTGAAAATCGAATCCGGATTTTCTGAATAATAAGAAATTGTTATTCGTGGGCTACATTTTCGCGCGAATATTCGAAAATTTGCTCATCAGCCGAAAGCCTGAAACTGATATTTCACTTGGAGGCCGCTTACAAGCATATTCAGTGCATTCAACGTCGATTCAGAGCGAGCTTTTTCCGCAGCAGGTATTGAGTGTAAATTCGCAGCAGGTTAAACGATAGCACTTTAGATGCCTTATTGGATTTTTCCACAGCAACTTGCCTTGAAATATAAACATGTGCAATCTGAGGTACCGTACTACAAGTATGTGCCCGACCCAGTTCTCGAGAAAAACCATGTCACGTTGTACTAGGATCACCTATTATTAATTATTGACAGGACGTTTGTCGCCAATAAGCCTGACATAGCGGATAGATTGATCAGCATGGCGTAATAAAATAATAAATAATAATTCCACGCCACACAATTCCCAAAACCACTGTAACTTCTGAAAGCAGAATCAACAGTGGCGACCACAAGAAAAGCGCCGAGACAATGAAGCTCGAAGAAGTCCCAGAGAATGAATTTACTCGTAACTGTCTTGGATCCTGCAACGAAATTAATCGTATAGCGGAGGAGTAGGAAAAAACTAATTTCCACTTCCCTCCATATCAGCAGGAGACAGAACGAAGCAAGGCCAATAGGCACAATGGGACCTTTACAAATGGGATAGGCCCAGACGACGAATGTCTGTCGAGGCTTTCTTTAGGCGGTTGGATCAAGGGCCTTTTTCAGGAGGCAATACTCCTCGATATGGCCCGTATGGTGAGGAGGTTCCTGTCTCTGGATCCCCGGTAACCACCGGTAACCCTGCTCCCGACACTGACGGACCACAATTTTGTTTTTTTTTTTAAAGAAATATTTAAAAAAATGTAATATATATTTAAGTACAAAGAATATTATGGCTATAAAACGAAACCGACCAAGGTATTGAATTTGAATTATTTCAAATAACATAAGTTAAAAAAATCATAAGATTTGATTTTCCTGAGTTTATATTTTAACGCATTCACACAAAAATAAGAAACATCGTATTAATAAACGAATATGGGCAGATTTGTTTATGTTCACGAAAAATCCGTAAAATCCGGATAATCCGGATTAGACCAATAATCCGTTCCTTAAAATCCGGATTTTGAAACTGAACGGATTTGCATTCCCTACTTGTACCCCACTCCGCGCAGAACGGTTCTCGGACGAACCTCTATTGTCCCTCGGCTCTGTAAACAGCTAAACGAATACAGCGATCTTATTGACGTGCATTTCGACTCGTTTGGCAAGTTCCACAGAATAACATGTAATAGTATGTAATAATGCATTCTTTTGACATTGGCTGTAGATTGAATTTGATTTTTATACTTATTATCTTTGTTTCGTGTTATTTTTGTTGTGACTTGGCTTTTATGAAATTTAAATTGAGAATTTGTTTGTGTATGGTATTATTTTAATTGTGCTTTTAATTCTATCTTTGTATTTAAATATGATTCTGTTTTAATTTTGATTTTGTAGTTAAATTTTATTCAGTATTTAATTTTGATTTAGCATTTAAATTAGATTTTGTATTTTATTATTTGTTTTGTTTTGATAGAAAGAAAGAAAGAAAGAAAGAAAGAAAGAAAGAAAGAAAAAGCATTTATTGGCCCATACAGGACAAAACACATAAAAAATAACATTATTTACGAATATTATATTTATTATTATATTATTTTTTGTCTAATTAATCTGGATTCAACTTTAATTAATCTGGTTACATTTATTATTTTATGGTGCATGCGGTGCTAACCTGTAAGAAATTGTTATACTAACCTTTGATTTAAGAATCTTATTTTTTTTTAAATGTAACAGTATAAACAATTGTTGGTTGGCCTGAAATAAATAAATAAAAAAAAAAATAAAAAAAAAAATAAAAAAAAAATAAAAAAAAAAAATAAAAAAAAAAAAAAAAAAAATAAATATAATAAATACGATGTTAAAAATCGTCATTGAATAAAATTGCCAAAATCAGTGAAAAGACCGGGAATTCACATGGGAATCAAAACCTATAGGAAACTTGTTGACCTAGAATAATAGAATTTGGCAAGAAGCAATTTCTTACAACAAATGTAAAGAAAAAATTCTGAAGACCATAAATATAGTTGTAACTAGCTTCTGCCCGCGACTTCGTTCGCATGAAGTTTTGATATCGCTACGCATCGCCTGCTCAACGGAAGCTTTTTTCCCGCTTGCAACATTTCTTATTGCTGCTCCGCTCCTGTTGGTCATAACGTGATGTTGTATAGCCTATAGCCTTCCTCGATAAATGGACTATCCAACGCAAAAATAATTTTTCAATTCGAGCCGGTAGTTCCTGAGATTAGCGCGTTCAACCAAACAAACAAACAAACTCTTCTGCTTTATAATATTAAGTATAGATCAAAAAATATGTACCCACAAGTTTATATGGAACTCTAGGACAGCGAGTCAAACTCGCATTTGGCCGGTTTTTTTCTCTTGATTCTTTATTGAGTTTGAGACGTCGTGGTGAAAGGATTAGTCAGCTATACTCTGCGTTACCGAGTGCTAGCAGTCCAGGGTGCGCCAGGCCCGGGGCTGCGGGACTGTTCCGGGGCTGCGGGACTGTTCGAAAGAGATACCGTGGCCCCGGAACATAAAGGGCGAGGAAGGAATATGGATGGGTTTTAGTCAGTAAAAGTCTGACACTCCCTCGCGCAGTCATTTGATTATTTCCCATCCGAAAAAAGGGTGCGCCGGGCGTTTGGAATTGCAGTAAGAATTTTTCAATACACTTCCTCGAAAGCGGGTCCTTTTCGCACTACGATTGGGTTCATTCAACATGCAATGTATTTACTCGGGTGCGTTTTCTTCATTTTCCCGCCCGAGTCCGGAAAAAAAAATCCCACAGGTTAAATCGGTTCAATGCATGTAGTCGGATATTTTTTATTTAAATTTCGGCAAAGCAATATGCGTCTCTACGGCGTAAATATTTCATATTGTGATTATAAATAGAATACCGTAGATAAACATGATTATTTAAAACTAATATTCCCTTTAATAAACAAAATTAACATTTATTTGTGTTCTAAATTCAAAAATACAAAAAAAATATTTTTAAACTATTTTTCATATTTAGCTGTTTTACGGTTTCATACCTTTGCTAAAACATATGAAAACGGGTATTTATCGCGAATTTACTTTTAATTTAAGTCCAATACCTTTGCTTCTCCTTCATTCTTCACTTGGGGGCCATTAATCATGTGAGGCTCGAAAGGGGGGGGGGGGGGAGGGGTCCATAAAAAATCACGAAATATCACAAGGGGTCAGTGTTCGTCCTTCCCGCATCCTCACGCGACGATCGAACGGTAGATCGAGAGAGATTCTCTGCGTAGTGCGCGAAAATGATGACGCCGAGTGGCTTGATGAAACCGATGTTGATCTTCAACAAAGCACTGTGCCAACAACTGACTTGCAAGATGCTTATCCAGTTATTGGTGTTGAAGAAAGTCTTGCTAATCCGTGGTCCGAAAATATTGTACATTAAATAATGTTCATGTACTAGTACAAAAAACTTTTTCGCATTTCTTTCATTATTTTTATGTCAGTCAAAAACAAACTGCAACCTTTCTGTCTACCTCTGAACGTGTATTATAGTAGTCTTTAATTTTCTATAATAAAATTAGATGATACTTATACCAGTATTTTTTATAAATAAAAAAATAGATTCTTTGCAGGTACGAAAAAATACACGTGATATAGGGGGGAGGGGGGAGGGGTAGTATTAAACCTCACCACGTATCACCAAGGGGGAGGGGGGGTCAAAAATACCAAAAAAATATCACGTGATTAATGGATGGCCCCTTGTATCAAAATGTACTATTTTTAAAAACCGCTCAGTGATGCTCATTTCATGCACGCTCATGTGAATGAATTGTACAAGTGGCTACATACTGGTCTAACACAATTAGAGATAATCAACACGTAGAGAAGAAAATTCTTTATTTGTATAATATTTTATGTTGTTTGAGGACCACGTGGCTAAACAATAACAGGTTAAGCCGTGCTTGCCTAGGTTGGTCTGTGGATGGGTGACCACCTTTACATATCGAATTTCCTCCGTGCCTCGGAAAGCACGTTAAGCCGTTGGTCCCGGCTGTCATTTATCCATCTTTGACAGTCGTTACAGGTAGTCAGTGGCCCAAAAAGTCTGACAACCAGTCTTATCAAGTGGAATCGTACCAGTATTAGCTGGGTTGTGGAGGTCAGATAGGCAGTCGCTCCATGTAAATTTCTGGTATTCAGCTGCATCCGGTTAGACTGGAAGCCGACCCCAACATAGTTGAGGAGCAAGCTGATGATGATGATGATGTTTTATATTGCTTCAGGAGACGTGTGAGTTCCAAATCGACGAGATCTTCCACGTGGGTGACAATTCCGGTCCGGTGGTGGGGGGACTGCTGACAAGGGGACAGCTGTATGAAGGAGATAGCGTCATTATTGGTAAGCGAGAGTTTTTGTTGTACTAGATTTTGTTAATTAGATGTAGATTACAAAAAAAATTGATCAGTCCGTCATATAGATTTCCAAAAAATATTGGACACATTTTTTCTTTTTTCACGTAATCAAAAAATGAAGACGATACAGTCTGTTGAAAACTCGTGTGACGTCACATTTCAGTACATTTTTTGACGACCCGAATGGCGCAGCGGTATCGGGTTCGAATCCCGGTAGGAGCAAATGTTTGTGTGATGAGCATGGACATTTGTTTCCGAGTCATGGATGTTTATATGTATAATAAGTATGTATTTACAAACAAAAAGTATATATGTAGTATATCAACTATCTGGTGACCACGACACAAGCCTTGCTTAGCGATGGCGCTGTGTGTAATGTCCAGCGATATTTATTTATTTATTTTACCGGAAAGTGACGTAATTTTGACGCGTTTTAGCTTCGTCATTTTTATTAACATTTGGCCAATCACTGTTATGTTTACTCTACAGAGTAAACTTCAGTGGAAAAAAAAAGGTCAAAAGGACAAAAAAAAAAACAAAAAATCTCTAATCTCGCAAAAGTTTTTCGCGCTGAAGTCCCAGATCCTAAACATATCACATTCTCACTGTACGGAGTTTGAGTTTGTGTTTTCTTCCCTAGGCCCTCTCGAGGACGGGTCGTTCGCGTGCACGGTGGTGCGCAGTATCTACCGCAACCGCGCGCCGTGCGGCGGTGTGCGCGCGGGACAGTGCGCCAGCGTGGGGCTGCGTCAGGGGGCGCCGCGACCCGGCATGGTACTGCTGGCGCCGCCGCCGCCCTCCACCGCCAGGCCGGTCTTCTGCGCCTGCGACAAAACCACTGTATGTGCTTTTTCATTACTCATACGAGGAAAGTAGGCATGAAGTTGCCTGAGGAGCGGGATGAAAGTAATACTTTTCAGCCCTAGGGAGAATCGTTTTCCAACTGACAGCTGTCAAATTATTAAAAAAAAACTTGTTCTATTTTCACATTTCTATTAAAACATGTTCCAACTTTCTATACAGCCACTCAAGATCTAAAATTGAAATAACATAAAGTTAAGTATTAATTAAAGAATATTATATTTATTATTGAACTAGCCGACCCGACAGACGTTGTCCTGTCAACTATGAATTTTTAATTCGAATTGACCTACCCACTACCTACCTACCAACTGCTACTTACCTACCACCTACCCACTACCTACCTACCAACTACCCACTACCTACCTACCACCTACCCAATACCAACATACTAACAACCCACTACCTACCTACCACCTACCCATTACCTACCCCTACCACCTACCCACTACCTACCTACAACCTACCTACCAACTACCCACTACCTACCTACCAACTACCCACTACCTACCTACCACCTACCCCTACCTACCCAATACCTACCCACTACCTACCTACCACCTACCCAATACCTACCCACTACCTACCGACGAAAAAATTAAAAAAAAAACAAAAAAAGTATCCTATGTCCGTCTCCCGGTTCTAAGCTACCTCTCCACCAATTTTCAGCCAAATCGGTTCAGCCGTTCTTGAGTTATAAATAGTGTAACTAACACGACTTTCTTTTATATATATAGATAAAATATCTGAACTACTATAAACTGTATTATAATGAAGACATTATAATACAGTTTAAAATATATTTTTTTAATAACATAGATTTGGGCAAATATTTATGTTTAAGCGTAAAGCACCCCTACATTAGCTATGCATAATAAGTGCCTACATAGATGTACTTATATCTACACCTTGTGTACAGTCCATTAGAACGTGATTTTTTAGTGTAAAATAAACCTTTAAAGTGTCCACACGTCGTTTTACTGTGCTTACACCGTCCAAGCCAAAATCATCCTTATCGCCGTGATCAATTTACCATTTTTGAATGATGAAAATGAAAAATAGGTAAAGGCTGAATGGCTGACCGGCCACAGAAAAAAAAAACAAGGGAAAGCGACCATCAGATCTTTTGATTGATTCATGTTTTTATTTTTATTTTCTTGTATTCATAATGAAAAGCACAGTGTTTACCTCGGGTTAAAAACTTATTTAGTCCCTCGAACTATTAGCGCCCTCCCTAAGTCACTACGTTCGGGCGCCGATCCATCTCGGGACCAAATAAGTTACTTTAACCCCTAGGGTAACAATGTACTATTTTGTACAGTCTTTATGTGCACGCAAAATTCAAAGATACAGGGTGTATACGGCCCTCCGTAGACTGATGAGGTGAATTCAGTATACAGGGTGTAAACAACCTCATCGCGAAGCCGTCAACCAAGCATTATGTTCATAAAACTACTTCACACAAACATTATTGCTGGGAAACAACTTTTTTTGGGGTGAAAAATCATGTTTTGTGGTACAACTCAATGTAACGCACTCAAACATTGTGCTGATGGATGGATTGAATACCTGAATTAAATAACTTTATATTGAAATAAAGGAATACTTACTAAAAAAACGATAAAAAAATGTAAATTTTCCTGAGACAAGTGCCAGTGGAATACTTAAAAATAAAAAACATGCGATGTCTATCCCCTACAGCCTATAAACGTACATATTGATAATGTTGACAAAAAACAGCAGACAACAGTAAAAATATATGGACGAGATAAAAATAAAATACAGATAAAAAATTTCCTTCAGTTCAGAACGGTGTACGGTCGACCAAGCTATGTGGTTTACATTTTAACATGCAATTAAAATGTAAACTAAATGACTTAGTCGACCGTGCTGAGTACGTGGTAAGCGTTCGAAATAATAAGGGATTTTCATTTTCAACTCTTCCCTAGTCGCTGGATAGATGGCGCTGATCTCGGTACGTTACTGCAAGGAACAGAACGTCACATAATTTCACTTGGACCTAATGGTTATATTCGGAAGCTTATAAAAACGAAAGTGTCAGTCAACAAGCGTATGTGACGTGTGTTTTTTCAAGCGTTTTGGCTTTGGCACTTAGTAACGAAATCAGATCAACGCCATCTATCGAGTTCATGAAAACTATATTTTTTTATTAATTCTCAAAACGAAAACCTCTCATTCTCTTTTTTTATCCACAGATGAAACAACTAATCGCACAAAATCTAGCAGAAAAAACGAAAAACCGTAAGAACGTACGCAGGAAAAACAAAAATTTACTCCGAGACATAGAGACAGCTGAGGACTGTCTCACTAAAGAGATTGACGACATCGATGATACGAACATATATGATGACGGTGTTGATGAAGAATATGATGAGTCGAAGTGTGATGACTGCGGGTGCACTGATAAAGTGATGCTGGAAGACCCTAATGATCCGAGAGGGTGTATCTACTTTCAGGTTAGTAATAATTCACATTCATCAAACTGGAAGGTTGTACCTTGATATTTTTGTAAGAACCAATTTTATAATGTTACGCGCTGGGTATGAGATAAATTAATTACTACCGATTAAACAACACAATAACTTTATTAATCACAAAACAATTTAAACTTATTCACAAATACACTACTGTTCACTATTCGCTTAGATATCGCACTTCTAGTTCACTTCGACTCGCTTCGCTGTGTAGCCAAAACAAGACTGACGGTCGCGGGCCTGAGCGGTGTATTTATACTCGCCAACAGACACACAAGAATAACCACGAATATTCTAGAGGGTTATAGAACTGCTTCATAAAAAACACTAACAAAAGAAAAGTAGATAATAATAGCTACTTGCCAAAACAAACAAATATGAACCGTATGCCCTAGGCGTACGGTCGAAATTATAATGTGTTTTTATAAATAGGTCGCGAATTTGTACCTAACTTTCAAACTAATAATAATGGAAAGCCCTCGAAATTCCAACGTACACATACTGTAATCACGTGCTTTCTCGAATGTTCTAGTACGTCCGATGTAATAATAATTTAAACTTTAAGAAAAAGGAACAGTACTGGCATTATCTCCAACCCCCCACAACCATAGTTCCACCGACTGAAGTTTGTGCTGGCTGGCATTAACTTTTTTTACATTTACCTATTTTTATACAGGTTGTAAACCACCTCATCACGAAGCCGTCAACCAAGCATTCTGTACATCAAACTAAGTAACATTACGCAAAAATTATTGCTGGGAAACAACGTTTTTTTTGGGGTCAAAAATCACGTTTAGGGGTATAACTCAATGTAACGCACTCAAAACATTGTGCTGATGGATGGATTGAATAGTACGGGGTTCGTGGAGGTATTTAAAATAAAAAAAACTTGCAATAAAATCTTGTATTTAAAAAAAACTTGTCAAAATGTTGTAACTTTGACCCCCAATATCTCCGTAACTAGAAGATTCCCAGGTATGGTGTAGAACAAAAAATGATCGCAATGACGAGGAGAACAAGTACCATTCGGCTTCGTTAAGAGGTGTTTTACACCCTATATTAGCCTCAATTAATTGTAAGTTATAGTTTTATGGTTATAGTTATTAACCCACAATAAACTAAATTTATTTGGAACAGTTTGTTGTTTCCTCGCTTTCCAATACCAACCCACCTTGCATCTGGGCTTTTGTTCCTTTGTCACTGGAGGGGCAAAATCTCAAATATAACAGTGTGCACTGTTTTAGACTTTCACGGTTTTTCACTACACTCAAAGTACTTACGGATTAAATCCGTGATTTTCCTTTGTCTCTATGAGCTCCCGATATTTCGACGCTGTTGCAATCATCATGATCGCGGGAATACTGGAGAGGTATGCGGGTGGAACGAAAATGATCAATTATGAGCAGACAAATCTGTCTCCCCTCTTTCTTAGTCTTTTATTACGCGCACTACTGGAACTCGATTGTAACTCACGACAGAACGCACTCACAGTATCACTCGGTTTTTCTTTATAATGGAGACGCATTTAAGTTTTTATATCGGGAGCTCACAGAAATCAATCGGGGGGGGGGGGGGGGGGGAATCATCGGGGTCATTCATTCATAATCTATCATAATTATTGTCAATCGGTCCGTAACATAGATATAATAAAGAAGGAGATATGCCCGTTAGACGAAAATGTATTGGAACCCTATTTTTTTTCGGATGGGAAATCATCAAATGACTTCTCCCGCTCTGGGCGGAGCGGGAGGGAGTGTCAGACTTTTACTGACTAAAACCCATCCATGTTATAAAACATATGAGAACGGGTATTTATCGCGAATTTACCTTTAATTTAAGCCCGACGTTTCGACCGGATTGCACCAGCCGTGGTCGCGGGGGGGCGCTTAAATTAAAGGTAAATTCGCGATAAATACCCGTTCTCATATGTTTTATAATGTGTTCCCATCCATGTTCCTTCCTCGCCCTTTATGTTCCGGGGCCGCGGTATCTCTTTCGAACAGGCCTGCAATATGCCCGTTAGAGGAAAATGTATCGGAACCCTGTGTCTCCACTTTATCCCTACCACACGGCAACTACTACACATGCAGTTCAGTAAAAGCAATAGATACGTAGTCGCGCACACACCCGCATTTTTTAAATCAGAACGTAGTACACAATCAATTATAAACCTTATGCCATCAAACACATCGTATATTTACCAAGCACCTTACAACTTACCCACACAAAAACATCGGTACACAAGCACGTCACTAACTCGTCGTAAGAATAAGCGGCCGCACCACGCGACGCATGTGCTTGTTGAGCTATCGTTTGGTGATTTTTACATTGCTTGTCCAGTCACTTAGCGACAAACTTAGGTAGTGGTTGAGGAGCAATGTATTTATTGCAAAATAGTATAGCCATTTGCTTATGACTGCCATAAGAGGTCAGGGTAGAGAGGGCTTTTGTGCCAGTCGCGCGGACACCGACACGCCCCCTTGCCACTTCTCCTGTTTGTTACATTTCTATGGTCCGTAACATGAATGTCAAACAGACAGATATAGCAACCTACCGATACCTGTGAGTCATCATCCTATTAATGTTCCCACTGCTGGTACACAGGCCTCCTCTCTGTGAGAGGGAATTGGCCATAATCCACCACGAGGGCCCAGTGCGGATTGGTAGATGTCACATGTCTTCGAATTTTTGGTTCGAGGACATGCCGGTTTCCTCACGATGTTTTCCTTCACCGTTTTGAGAGCAGTGGTGATGAAATAAATTATACAAAGTAATGCGCCTGCCTGGGTTCGAACCCACGACTTACTGTTCGTAAAGGTCTTAGCCCAGTTACACGACTCCGCCCCCACCCAGGAAAAAAAATATAATTCAAATATGGGCTTTAAATATTTTGTTTAAGATATACTTTACATTGGCATTGACGGCGGTAAGCCCGCTGATAGCGAGCTGTCTGCTAATTTATGTTGTCAATGTAAAGTACTATAGGGCAGTACATAAAGCCCAAATTTGTTTTTTTTTTTTAATTTTTGACCTTTAGTCGGGGTCGCCACCACTAGGTCACCGCTGCTCTCATTCGCCTTGTTTACCATACCATTGAATATTATATAAAATAGTAATAATATTGTTTGTTCCAGGCATCAGTGCAAGTACTGCGCCACTCCACCGTGATATATCCGGGCTTCCAATGTACCGTGCACGTCGGGAATGTCAGGCAGACTGCTATCATAGAGGTGACTGCATTATAATAAATATCGCTCGACATTACACACAGCGCCATCTAGTGCCACACTAAGCAACGAGGCTTGTGTCGTGGACACCAAATAGTTGAAATACTACACATATACTTTTTGTTTGTAAATACACATCTATGACTCGGAAATAAATGTCCATGCTCATCACACATTCATTTGCTCTTACCGGGATTCGAGCCCGGGACCCTAAGGACGTAAGGCAGCCTCACTACCGCTGCGCTATTCGGGTTCTCAGTATACCTATAGGAAGTACTTACACACATTTTTCAAGTCAACCATGCTCAGCTGGGAGGCAAAATCTATTGTATCTTAAACAAAGACAATGCTTTGTTTTTCACGTCTTTCTACGTATGGAAGAATTGTGTATAATGTGTGTAAAAATACCCTTAACGAAGGCGAAAGGCACTTCATCTCCCCGCAGCCGCCGTGGCCATATTTTTTCTTGCTTCGTATCTCGACATATTTTGGTCCTTCGAGCCGGATTCGGACCAGCGATCTTTGGAGTTGGCTATTATCTTATCATGGTTTTATAATGTTGTGTTCTTGTAATTCCAGGGTATAATGTCCCTGCACAACGTCCTAAGAGCTGACGAAACAGCGTCAGTCCTGTTCCGTTTCGTGCGCTGTCCCGAGTACCTCGTACGAGGCAGGAGACTGCTGTTCACGGCCGGACTCGGCACCAGGTTAGTTTACAGAAGAAATGCTTGTTTTATTGGCTCTCTATGGAGAAAAACAGGCAAAAAACAACTCAATAGACAGTGTACATTATATAACTTATTCATAACGATGACTTCAATGACTTGTGTTCAGGCTTTCAATGAATAACACAAACGTTTTTTATTATCAGCACAGCATGTCAAAAATAAGTTACTTAACTCAAGAAAAATACCCTTTTTTTTTCTTTTCTTCAAAAATGTACCTACTGTACTTTCTATAGTCCTGTATACCTAACTAATCCATGTTTTATTTTCTGTTACAGAGGCATAGGTCGGATCACCCAAGTATTTCCCTACATACCTTGAACAATGCCACCTCCCTATATTAAATCACTATTAGTCATGCTATCTCTGTCACACTGTATTTGATAGACAGAGACAAAACTTTTCACTTCAAAATCACTCTTGGTACACAAATGACAACTTACACAAGCGAATTTCAACCGTAAACAGTTACCAATAGAGTGGAAAATGTTGTAACTTTAAAATCATTCTTTGTCTGAAAGTAGAACCTTGATAAGTGAATTTCAACCTAGAAGTGTTGAATTTAAAGTTCAAAATGGTTCAGTCACATGTGTACCAAGAGTATTAAAACTAAATGTCGTCTCAGTAGGGATATAGTCATTTTCAATTTTTAACAATGCACATTTTTAATACAATACTAAACGAATTTTGTAATTTTTGGAAAGATTTAAGTCGTTAGATACGCTCTCAGTATTTTTGGTCACACAAGGAGGTTCACACTGAGAAAAATGAACTCACAAATCCTGCATGGAGTATAGATACGATTTTCAGTATGAGTGAGACATCATCATCTGCCTCGCCTTTTCCCAACTATGTTGGTGTCGGCTTCCAGTCTAACCGGATGCAGCTGAATAGCAGTATTTTACATGCAGCGACTGCCTATCTGACCTCCACAACCCAGTTAGTACTGGGTAATACGATACCCCTTGGTAAGACTGATTGTAAAACTTTTGGGCCACAAACTAACGTGTCATCATCATCATCATCATCATCATCACCAGTCTATTAATGTTCCCACTGCTGGGACACAGACCTCTTCTCTATGAGAGGGAACGGGCAATGGAACTAACGTGCAACGACTGTCAAAGATGAATGACATCCGGAACCAACTGCTTAATATGCTTGCAGAGACACGGACCCGAATAAGTGCCCTTTAGATGTCATAAATATGACTTTCAGTATGAGTGAGCGAGACAATACTATTCAAATGTCACTGTCAAACAGTTACGTCAACATCTGGCGTAGTAGAGCGAATCTAACGGTATAAATCTTCGATTTTCTCGGGTATTAGACAATACTTTCATATAAAAATAATCAATTAACAATATGTACAAATATATAACTTTTTCAATTCATATACTCACATTACATACATAGGTGTAGAGGAATTTAGAAAAATTTTGTGGTAGTTTAGACAAATTTTCGCTTCAGCAATAAAAATAATATATTTTACCAATTTTTTGTCTGTCTGGGAATTGCTACTGCTGATTGTGACGTCCTGGGTTCGAATTCCTGGTTGGGGAAAGTGTTTGATTACGCCATCAGGAATTCCTCATGAGCAGCCATGGAGTTTAAATCACAAGCTATTTTTTTTTCTAACTTAAATCGTGTGTTTAAGAAACATAAGTTATTTATGACTGTATGTGTGATCTGTTCTCGAAAACGGTTTCTTCTATTTCGATGTGACTCTGAAATGATTAGTCGTTAAATTACAATCTTATTTTATTGATTTTTGCTCGCGATTTTTCCAAAAAACTCAATATACTCATTTCTACGAGTGTTTCTAACTAAGTTAATTATTTCCTTTTAAATTGGCTTGATGTGGCTTTTGGAAAAACGTGCAAAAGAGGTTTGAATAAATATAAGTACAATGATTTATGCTTTAATAGTTATTTAGTTATCTCACTTTATACCTTCTCACTTCGCTTTTACAACAATGTTTAAAACATGTTTGTAAAACATGTTTTGTCTAACATTTTTGTTCGTAAAACATGTTGTAAACACTATTTGTAACCAAAACTTTTCTGAACTATAAAAAAAGGTAAACAAAATTGTTGACAAAACATGTCTGAAACAATGACAGTACATGTGTGACTCATGTTGTTCTTTTTTGACAATAACTTTATAAAAACTTGTAGAAAACAAGTTCCACAACTTTTTTAGGAGTGTGTGTGCGGGGTAATTAATTATGTAGGTACTATTTTAGTACCTATGGACAAATAAAAAGAAATATACATATCGTTGTTGAAGTTCTAACACTACGTATGTCATGTTTTGGCAGTTTTGACATTTGGATGCTGTTTGCTAGAAAACTTAGAGTTTGAGAATTAAAAAAAAAATCCACGAACTCGGTAGATGGCGTTGAACTGATAACGTTACTAGGTGTCAAAGCCAAAACGATTGAAAAAACACACGTCACATACGCTCGTTGACTGACACTTTCGTTTGCATAAGCTTCCGAAAATAACCATTAGGTCCAAGTGAAATTATGTGACGTTCTGTTCCTTGCAGTAACGTACCGAGATCAGCGCCATCTATCCAGCGACTAGGGAAGAGTTGGAAAAGAAAATCCCTCATTGAAAGACGCGTTGTTTTAGTCAATCAGAAACAAGCAACTTCTCTAACTCATTTTAAGGGAACCCAAATTAAACAAGAATTTGTGTGTTATAGGTACTACAACTAAAAAACCCAAACCCAAACTAAAATCATAACCCTTTCTTTTGACTTTTACATGGTGTTAAAACTTCAACGACGATTTAGAAAAAAATGACTTTCATTCAAATTATTTTGTATGATTGAAAAACCAATGTGAAGTAAGAGTAAATTCTTGAAAATATTTGTATTGACGAAATAAATATCTCTTTGTGACTTTGAAATAGTGATTACTATTTGAAACGTAATGATTATTATCAAGAAGATAGTTTGAATATCTAACCTTACCTAATGAAGCTCTGATTACATTGAGGCGAATCCCGAACGGGGAAATTATTTTGGTATTACGTTTGTATGAAATTCGTATGCTCCGCAGGCCTCTTAAGGGGGATGCTCCAAGGAAGCCCGCGAAATTCAAATTTTCTTACATTTTTTGCAATTTGCAGGGCAGTGCTAAGTTGTATGTTGATAAACGTATCGGTCGCGACTGTAAGACGTATTAAGTTACAGAATTATAATCATCAAAATCATCAATACAACCCTCAAAGTTCATAAAAGTCGAAGAAGGACTTTGACCGTGAAAAAATCGTTCATCGAGTCTTATGAACTTGGAGGGTTGTATTGATGATTTTGATGACTATAATTCAGTAACTAAATACGTCTTACAGCCGCGACCGATACGTTTATCAACATACAGCTTAGCACTGCCCTGCAAATTGCAAAAAACGTAAGAAAATTTGAATTTCGCGGGCCACCCTGACGCTTTCACCTTATGGAGGACGAAAGTCACTACACCCTTAGGGCCATGTCGGGGACAATGCTTAGGGACATCGCTGTAAGGGACGGGGAGGGGGGTTCTGGGGGATATGCTGGATTGCATCTAGATTAGGGACGAATTTAAACCTAAAGGCTTAGTCGTCCGGACTGACTCGAGCAAGGGTGTGGCGGGAAAGAAGTGAGCAAATTTTGTGCGGGATTCGCCTTGGTTTGATCAGAGCTTTATATGTTTAAAAACATCGAAAAACTCCTGTTTTTATTCTTAAAAGGACACCTCAGTTTCTGAAAGCTTATTTAATAATCTGATTTTAAAAATCGCGTAAGCTTTTAGAATAAAAAAGTATTTTAAACTTGGAGACATTTTATATGGTGTTTATTGGGTTTTAAAGTGATTATTGTTACCATTTCGTTTTTGCCAATAAACGAACTTTAATTTTTTATCTATCTAAAAATCACGAAAACAATAAAAAAGATATCCGTGAAGAACCACTAATTTAAAAAAAAATACCAGCTTGCGTGACATTTGACAGCAAATTGACAGATAGATATTATGTAGCTTTCAGAAAATGGCGCCAAAGTAGTTTCACAGTTATTTTTACTTTCGACATCAATCTTATGTTGAAGAGAATAAAGTTCACTATAATTTGGCAGATTTTGTAGTAAGAACAACTCAATACTAACTATTTTTCTTTTTCTTTGTAACTTCAATAAAGATCAATTTAATTTAGACAGTAATGTATAGGTGAATTTAACTGTGAAAATACTGGGTACAGTTATTGTGATTTTTAATGTTTCACACATAACTTTGTATGTTGCACTCAATAAATAATTAAACATCTCAATATAATTATTGGCTTTTATTTCTACCTGGATAACGAAGGCAAAAAGCACTTGTTCTCCCCGTCACTGCGATATTTTTTTTTGTCTAGACCATACCTTCAAGTTACGGAGATATTGGATATTCCAACTTTTTAAACCGACTGACTTTTTATTTAAATACTCGTACCTCAATGACCCAACATTTTTTTTTCGGATGGGAAATAATCTAATGATTTCTCCCACTCTGGGCGGAGCGGGAGGGAGTGTCAGACTTTTACTGACTAAAACCCACCCATGTTCCTTCCTCACCCTATATAGGGTGACCAGTGGCGGAAATAGGGAATGTGCATGTAATTTTTTCTTTACTTAAATCAAAGTATTAAAAGTTAATTTCAACTACTGCTTGTCGCTTAAAAATAATATTAAACTCCTGCAATTTTCTATGACAGTTCAAACGTCCGTGTTTGTCGCGGCCATATTGTGACGTCATTTATGACAATATAACTTGTTTACATCTATTTTTTTTGACCTTAGTAAAGTAATTTTACGAATTGTATGTGCTTTATTCAAGCAAAAATTGCGATTACGATATTATAATAAAATTGTAGTGAAATTTTTCCTACATTTCAAGGAAAAGTGTTTTAAAGTGAAATTTTTATTACATCGTCTCAAACTTTTTCGTCTGTGTGTTGCATGTCGCGTGACGGTCGGCCGCGGATTAGATAAAGTGAAAGGAGCTCGTCAGAGCAGCCAAGGCCAATATGGCGGCGCCTATAGTTCGCAGCAGCTGACCGTGTAGTGTATAGATTAAATGTGTATAATGTGAAAAAAGTTTCACTTTTACCGTGGTTTCAGAAAACCACACAATCCTTTTTTTTTACATAGATTTTGATGTCACGCTACCGTCGTTATCGATGACGACGTGTTTTGAGAGTGCGTTCCGTTTCACCAAAAACATGCTACATTAAGTAAAAAAATGCAAATTAAGTGAGGTTTTATAAATAAACAGAGTTTTGTATTTCTTCCATATTCCCTATTAATGAAGATGATTGATGGAATAAAAATGTAAAATTTTTGGAATAAAACAGTCGATATTTATATTCTTATAAATAAATAAATATCTTTTTAATTGCAATAACCATAGTTTTAACATCAAAATCAGCTATCCCTGAGAGAATGGAGAGTTCGCATTTGTTCTTAACCAGTAAAAGCCAGATTGTCTGAAAAAAAAGAAAATGAAATTAAGTAATTTTGGCGAAAAGATATTTTTAGGGTTATAATGAAAAGTGTACGAACGAAAAAGTATGCACTGCTAATAAAGTCCACGACCGATCCATAGTCACACCACTTGCCACACCAGTGTGACTATGGTTAATTTTTTTTTTATAATTTAACCTGATCCGTAGTCACACTGGTGTAGCTACGGATTTTACCTGGAGGTTTTCCTGGGGTCAAAATTAAATTCTTTTAATTAAATTCTTTAAAAAATTAAATTCTTGAAATGGTCTTTGTAACCATTGCCATAAAGTCCATTTTAAGAATGATTAATTTTCGTGATTCATTTTATTGAATAAAATTTTAAATTCTTAAAATGGACTTTATGGTAATGGTTACAAAGACCATTTTAAGAATATAAATTTTCTAACGTGATTCATTTACGATTCTGGTAAAGCGGCCATTTTAGACCCCCTGATCCGTAGTCTTGTGGTACTGGTACTGGTGTTAAATGTTACCTACCCAGTCTTAGCAGCAGTGCCACCCATCCTCAAAGTACCTCCGCTGCAGTTACCATTCAGGGCCGCGTTGAGGTTGTCGCAGCGACGGCCGGTGAAACCTCCGCGTTGGAGGGATTCTGCCATGTAGAATATGCATCTGGAAGGTGAGGAAGCACTACAATATGGCAGTGCTAGTATCATAGTGCCATGGTTATTTTGGCGGGTGGTATTCATCGGAACTAACGCTGCTATCTTGAATTTCACTAATGTTTACCAATGGCACTCTTTTAAAAGTGGTTTTTGTGGGAAAGTTCTAGAATTTTAGTTTGAGCCTCGGAGCCAGTAATTGGAACGGTATTCAGACCTCTTTAAAGTTCTAGATTCGAAACTTGGCTTCAGAAGCAAGTCACTGCTAATTGAGACGGATGACCGAGTGTCCCTGGATTTAAAAAATATACATAAGGTAACAAGCGAATGTACAAAGAAGTCTGTCTACGTGGTCTACCTGGTTGTGATCGTCTATGTGGTCTCTTGGTATAGTTACGTCGTACCTACGAGAACAGTGTGTTTGCGGTGAAACTTCGAGTGATTTCGAATATTATTAGTTTTGAAGTTAAGTAGGTACAAATTCGCAACCTACTTATAAAAACATCAGGAATTGTCATTATAATTTTGACCGTACGCCGAGGTCATAAAGTACCAACTTGTTTCTTTTGTACAAGTCGTTTATTATATTTATTTTGCTTTTTTATTTTAGTGTTAATGTTTTTTTGTTGATGTTTTTTTATGAAGCAGTTCTACACGCCGCTAGAATATTCGTGAATATTTTTCGTGTGCCTGTTGACCGTATAAAAACACAGCGCAGACAAGCGGCAGGCAGTCTGATTTGGCTACACAAGGAAGCGAATCGAAGTGAACTAGAATTGTGCGATATCTAAGCGAATAGTGTGATCAGTAGTGTATTTGTGATTGAGTTTTAACGGTTTCGTGATTAATAAAGTTGTATGTAGTTTAATTGGTAGAATTTAATTTATCCCATACACAGCTCGTAACTGTAATACTACCGCAACACACATGACAGCGACCGAGTCTCCCGATCGCTATGGCTAACCGCATCGGCACGACCAGTTTCCTCTGAATCGTTTTCATTGAGTTAACTAGTAATGGGGGATTTTCTTTTTCAACTCTTCCCTAGTCGCTGGATAGATGGCGCTTATCTCGGTATGTTACTACAAGGAACAGAACGTCACATAATTTCACTTGGACCTAATGGTTATATTCGGAAGCTTATGCAAACGAAAGTGTTAGTCAACGAGCGTATGTGACGTGTGTTTTTTCAATGGTTTTGGCTTTGACACCTAGTAACGTAGTCAGTTCAACGCCATCTACCGAGTTCTTGGAAACTTTTTTTTTTTAACGAAAACCCTCTCATTAGTAGTGACTATGTGACTTTGCAGCAATCGTATTTAATTGTGCAAGCCTACTTACTGATGATGGTTACAGTTCCGATCTCCACATCCAGGCATGCTGGCCCCACCGTTGGGGTAGAAGTCCACATCCCCTGCAGCGTTGGTAATCCCGTAGAACCCTGCATCAGTGTGCATTACTTCAACGTAGACCGCATCAGCACGTCTTAAGGCCTGGGCGTGAGTGATCCAGCCCGGGAGAGCAGGGTCCAGACCTGGAGTCACAGAGTTATCAATGCTGTATGCTGCAGCTGTAATATTGTGGCTATATCCATGTAATTCTGATAGGCAGTCGCTCAATGTAAAATACTGGTATTCAGCTGCATGCGGTTAGACTGGAAGCCGACCCCTACATAATTGGGAAAAAGGCTAGGTATATGATGATGATCTATGTAATTTATTACAGGAGCTCGTGGCTAAATAATAACAGCCGCTCGGGTCGATCTTCAGGTTAAGCCGTGCTTGCCTAGGTTGATCTGTGGATGGGTGACCACCCATTACATACAGAGTTTCCTCCGTGCCTCGGAAAGCACTTTAAGCAGTTGGTGCCGGCTGTCATTTGTAGAGCTCCGACAGTCGTTACATGTAGTCAGTGGCCCAAAATGTCTGACTACCAGTCTTACCATGGTGTAACGTATTACCCAGTACTAATTGGGTTGTGGAGTTCAGATAGGCAGTCGCTCCATGTAAAATACTGGTATTCAGCTGCATTCGTTTAGACTGGAAGCCGACCCCTACATAGTGGTATACGATGACACTTACAATTCACCTGGTATTTAAAAGTCCCATTTATTAGAGGGTGAGTTTACTACCATTCTTGTTTTAAATTCAGAATCCGGAATTTCGTTGCGTCGTTGTTCCTATGGGACTTCGTCGGGCCTTATTGTCTCGGCGATTTTCTGCTGGTCACCATTCTTGCTTCAAGAGTTACACACACGGTTTGGGAATAGTGAGGCAGGCTTGTCTAAAAAACGTCTGCCTAATTTTAGACTCTGAACTCCTACTAAGCAATTCATAACATAATATTCCTAAGGCTACGAGGTACACCGACGGACGATTGCCGAGTACAACCAAATTTCGCCTATGGTATTTAAAAGTCCCATGATTATAGATTGCGTACCTATTGCCATTCTGGTTTCGATTTCCCTCCCTCCTACCTTGGCGCTTTTCTGACAGTCATCACTGTTGATTCTAAAGGCAGATGATGCTCATGCAAACGTACCAGTAAGATAAGGCACCCTTCCTCCAAGTGCTCTGCCGATGACGCCAGCCTGGTGTGCTCCGAGGCTGTGTCCTATGATGTGGAAGTTGTTCAGATTGGCGCCGCTTGCAGAGTTCAACCAGTTGATGTATTGGGCTACGTGTTCACCTGCAAACAAGAGAAAACATCTAAACACACATAATTATGTAGTTTGTGTATCACGGGTAGACAGAAACGTCAGAACGCTACCTGCGATCCTTTGTTTTGTCGGATGGGAAACCATCAAATTTACCCTCCCGCTCTGAGCGGAGCGGGAGGGAGTGTCAGACTTGTACCGACTAAAACCTATCCATGTGCCTTCTCAGCTTTTTGTGTTCTCGGGCCGCGGTATCTTTTTCGAACAGTCCCGCAGCCCCGGTAGGCCCTTGCGGACCCCTTCCGGTGTGCTGACATCTCTTTGAGGCGCGCGTGGTACGCAAACGCGTCGTTAACACGGCCTGTCTTCACCTGCTACGATCCTTACATACTCCTTAGGTTAGGTCAGCAAGTTAGGTAGGGTTTGAAAGTAAGGGTAAGGTTTGAAAGTTGGGTAAGGTCAGTAATTCAGGTTAAGTCACCAATTTAGGTAAGGTTTGAAAGTTAGGTTTGGCTTTAAAGTTAGGTTAGGTTTTGAAAGTTAGATAAGGTCAGTAAGTTAGGTTAGTTTAGCAAGTAAGGTTAGGTTTGAAAGTCAGGTTAGGTCAGTTATTTAGGCAACCTACCTTTCAAATAGTCTCGTTGGTCTAAACGTCGATTCCTGAGGAGCTAGCTTAATCTAACTTGCTGACTTTAGCTGTAGTCTGTAGTACTTTCTGTACAATGCCGCTACAAAACATGGGAACTGAGGCAGACAGGCAGAAGAAAACACTTACCAGACCTTATAGTATTGGGCAATGCTACCCAGTAGTCGCCTGCGGCACCGAAGCTCCAGTCCACGACGAAAACATTCACATCTTCTGCATTTAGATATGCTGGAAGAAAAGGTAATACAAAAAGTTACATTTTGATGGGAACGTGGATGTGGGTAAACTTTGTTATTGCATTTGAGGCGGAATTCTCATCTAAGCCACAGGCGTAGCTGTTATGGAGCCGAGAACTGTAGTAACACGCCCACGTGTATGAAACGACGTATTTTAATACCCTCTCGTAGAAATAACAGAACGAAAGATATTTTTGACATGAGTTATATGGAAACTATAACCAGTTTTTGAGGAAGTGTACAGATTTTTTTTTTATGAGGTAATAATCGTCGCGCTGGTCTAGAGGTCGCTTGTGTGACTGTTGAGCTCTAAGTCCTGAGGACCTAGTGACATGCTATGAACTACTAGCTGCACCCCGTGATGTCCCCCACTGTTTATCTGTTTGCTTGGCTCTGGGTCGTATCGTGATGATAAATAATGCAAAATATCAAAGATTTTTTTCAAATCCGACCGGTAGTTCCAGTGATTAGCTGTTGCAAACAGGCAAACTTACCAGCTTTATTTACATAAGGTAATGAACACCACAGCGTTTCACTGGCTCATTCAATTTGACCTGATTGCCTTATTTCTGAGTAACAAACATATACATTTTATTTTCAACCGACTTCTAAAAAGAGGAGGTTCTCAATTCGTCGGTATTATTTTTTTTTTTTTTTTTTTTTTTGTGTTTGTTACCTCAGAACTTTCGACTGGGTGAACCGATTTTGATGATTCTTTTTTTATTTGAAAGCTGGTGCTTCCCGTTGGGTCCCATTTTAATTTGTTGAAGATCTGATGCTGATCTTCGGAGATATACAATGGAACTCTTCAAAAATAGACGGCAAATCTGCAGTGATTGCTGCATCCGCTTGTAGGTTCATTGTTTATACTACATCATGACGTAACATCACGCCTGTATGCTCTGAGGGAGTACGCAGATGTGTACAATATACCCAGATTTCGAACATGTTTGTTACCTCAGAATTTTCGACTGGGTGAACCGATTTTGATGATTCTTCTTTTATTTGAAAGCTGGTGCTTTCCGTGTGGTTCCATGTCAATTTGGTTAAGATCTTACGCTGATCTTCGGAGATATAAATGGAACTCTTCAAAAATAAACGGCAAGGCTGCAGTAATTGCTGCAATCGCTTGGTTGTTTATTGTTTATACAACATCATGACGTAACATCACACCTGTATGCTCTGAGGGAGTACGCAGAAGTATAACCGATATAGTAAAAACCGATACGCTATGAAAGGGTAAACACATGTGAACCACTAAAAAGTGAAAAATAAAAACTTTTTTGCAAAAAATATAACCGACTTCACACAAAAAAGTGAAAAATAACTTTAGCTCCAGAAGTCGGTGACAAAAAAACTAAATCAATCAAACAAAGGTCACCGACTTCTGGAGCTAAAGTTATTTTTCACTTTTTTGTGTGAAGTCGGTTATATTTTTTGCAAAAAAGTTTTTTTTCATCCCTTATGGGTGGGTATAATGTGGTAAACCACAAACCGCCACCTTTGGCTATCCTTAGATACTCCTTTTTATTTTGGATGATGCCGTCCACGTTCGTTCACCTGTCTACACGCAGGTTTCGAATACGACCCACCTGACCTTTCTAAGGAAGATCTAAAATATTTGACTTGTTGTTAAGGGTTTCCGCACTTAATCCTTAAAGTGGACTATTGTGCGTGAGCCATGGTGGCCGTTACTCCAACCCAGCCCACCTCCCTCCAGAAGCAGATCAAACTTCCCTATCTTGTTAGAACATCCGCAAGCAAGAGCCTCTTCGCGGATCTGAGTGCCACCGGTGCACTGGAGGAGTACTTGTGCCACCGTCTCCTCCTGTAGCGTTGTAATCGACTAACTAAAATCGATTCACACACATACCTAGTTACGGTTCACCAGAGCAGCAACACTACGCGTCATCCATAGACACTCTGTCTAGGAGGCTATAAAAGCTGTCTTCGAGTTGCAAACCTTCCTTTTGACCTGAACGCCAAGTGATTATATACTCTGTGCTGAACGCCTTCAATGGTAAAACCTCAGTGAACTGGGTGAGTGTTTTGAGTAATCTGCTAATTCTCTTATGTCTGGATACACCGCTTTCTTTTCAACCGATTTCTAAAAAGAGGAGGTTCTCAATTCGTCAGTATTTTTTTTTTTTTTTTTTTTTGTGTTTGTTACTTCAGAACTTTCGACTGGGTGAACCGATTTTGATGATTCTTTTTTTTATTTGAAAGCTGGTGCTTCCCGTTGGGTCCCATTTTAATTTGTTGAAGATCTGATGCTGATCTTCGGAGATATACAATGGAACTCTTCAAAAATAGACGGCAAATCTGCAGTGATTGCTGCATCCGCTTGTAGGTTCATTGTTTATACTAAATCATGACGTAACATCACGCCTGTATGCTCTGAGGGGGTACGCAGATGTGTACAATATACCCAGATCTCGACAATGTTTGTTACCTCAGAACTTTCGACTGGGTGAACCGATTTTGATGATTCTTCTTTTATTTGAAAGCTGGTGCTTTCCGTGTGGTTCCATGTCAATTTGGTTAAGATCATACGCTGATCTTCGGAGATATAAATGGAACTCTTCAAAAATACACGGCAAAGCTGCAGTAATTGCTGCAATCGCTTGGTTGTTTATTGTTTATACAACATCATGGCGTAACATCACACCTGTATGCTCTGAGGGAGTACGCAGAAGTATACAATACACCCAGATTTCGACAGTTAGACGTGTAAAGTTCCATTCAATGGGATCCCGGAGAAATAGAGGTAACTCCTTAACTTTATAAATAATAAATAAATAACGCACACCAGAAGCGGTTTGGGTAGTTTTAGGCAGAGACAATCTCGGAGTGATCCCATTTCGATTTGATAAAGATCTGGTGACTTCGGAAGATAGGCAACTGAACTTCTTAATAAATGATAGCAAATGTACTGGGATCGCTGAAGACTCACGTCTGTCTATTGTTTACACTGGGGGTCTAAAATGGCCACTTTTGCAGAACATAATATGAATCACGTTAAAAATTTAAAATTCTTAAAATGGACTTTAAGGTTATGACTATAAAGTGCATTTTTAGAATTTAACATTTTTAACGTGATTCACATTATGTCTTGCTAAAGCGGCCATTTTAGGCCCGCAGTTCATAACAAAAAATCACACCGATACGCTGTGAAAGGGTAAGCACATGGGAACCACTAAAAAGTGAAAAATAAAAACTTTTTTGCAAAAAATATAACCGACTTCACACAAAAAAGTGAAAAATAACTTTAGCTTCAGAAGTCGGTGACAAAAAAACTAAATCAATCAAACAAAGGTCACCGACTTCTGAAGCTAAAGTTATTTTTCACTTTTTTGTTGTCAATAATGGCTTCCGTGTTGTACAGATGCTACGTCATCTTATTGCGTATCATCTAATATTTCACTTTTCATACTGCCTTTGTGAAGCCCGTGCATGCCGCGTTCACACTCAGCCGCAATGTGCTTAACCTGCTCTGAAGCGCGGCGAGAACCTACTAAGTGGTGATCGCGACATGCGCTGGCTTGCCTAACCTTTGTGAGCTGCCACGATGGGTGAGTTTCCTTGCTTTCCTCTGAAACCGCTGCTTGGGCTTATGGCTGGGAAACACACGCATCGTTGGCGCTCACCGATCCTGGCACCACGCTTACGGGCCCACCATGCCACGTGCATGATTCCAGGGTTCTACTTGAGGAGTCGAAACTAAGGAGACACCGCTGACGGGCGTCATAGCTGCCTCGCGCTCTACTCGCTGAGAGACGATCCCGTCACGGTCCCATCTGCCGTGCTTACAGCACGCTTCTAGCCGCCATCCACGTCTGCCACGTGGAGGGTCCCCGCTGCCGAGCACCTGCCGTGCCTGCAGCACGCCGCCGGCCGCGATACCGGCCACCTCATCAGCCACGTGCCTGTCACGTTGGGCACTAGCCGTGCTCACGCACGCCTGCCAGCCTGCCGCGACCGAGACGCGGTCGCCTCGACCACTGCTGCTGCTCCTGCGGTCACCCCGTCACCGCACAGCCCTGCTTCGGAGGCCCTCGCCGGCCACGTGCGTCGTGACCTAAGCCCAGGGCAGTACCCTATCTACTTAACCCAGTGATCAGTGAATGAAATCCTTAGAGACCCTAGAACCTGCAACCTGAGATAAATCTGTGTGTTTAAGTACTAAATATATGTATTAAACTATTGTGGTTTCTCTACTTCCCAACCCTGACAAGTACAACGCCATACTCCGCTTCCATGCACGCTCTGCACAGGGGACTGTCAGTGATAGCTAGGGTGTGGAGGCGTTTGTTCTTGTGGAATATTTAACTTACCAGCAACTAAGTGTACATTGAAGTCAGAAGTCGGAGTGTTTCTCCAACCGTGGACAAGGAATACTGTCTTCCTGTTCCGGTTGAAGTGTGATGACGATAGGAGTCTAGTATTTCCAAAGGGAATTGGCTGACTGGACCAGCGGTTTGACCTGTTGGACATGAGTGATTATAAAGACATACTTAAATAATAAATACAACATTCTGCACCTACGTTTTATGCACCCACCAAACTGCCTATCAGTTTTTTGGCGGGATTACCGCTCGACGCTCGTCTTAATACATTTTTGTTTCAAAAAGTAATGACACATATTAATAGTAAGTAGTAACAGAAGTAGCAGATATTGTGGCAGCCTATAGTTCTCCTGACCGCTTACTGATACGATATCCCTTGGTAAGACTAGTTGACAGACTTTTTGGCCAACTGGCTACCTGTAACGACTGTCAAAGATCTACAAATGACAGCCGGGACCAATAGCTTAGCGTGATTTCCGAAGCACGGAGGATATTCTGTATGTAAGGGTGGTCACCCATTTACAGACCAACCTAGGTAAGCACAGCTTTACCTAAAGATCGACCCGAGCGGCTGTTATTATTTAGCCACGAGCTTTTCCTAATAAAATTGTTCCTCTGACTTACCGAGTAAACAGATGATAATGATTGTTGCTACTAGGATTATATCTGGCAGCAGCGAGGATATCGTCCGTCTTCAGCCACAGGTCTGCCAGCTCCGGTCCGTACGGTCCATTGACGTACTGATAGCGAAGACCTGGCATCGGCTTCGAGAGTACATGGTCCGTTGGGAGGGCTGTAAAGAAATGGGAATAGGCTAGTTTTCACCACCTATTTAAACTCAAAGTTGAGAACAAGTGCCTTTAATTGGGCATTGTTAAGAGGTTTTTTTACACCCTTTATCAGTACGGGTTATTAACTTTGCTACGTTATTGTATTAGTAATCCTCAGTAATGTCTATGTGCGTGATGTGCTCTTAACTTCTAGTTACAACGTAAAATTGTGCTTCACAAGGATTTGTAATGTAAAAACTTTTTTGAAAAAACAAACAACACAGAAATCGGTGGTAAAAAGCCAAATAAATCGAACAAAGGTCTTCCGAAATTAAAGTTTTTTTTTACAATTTTTCAATGTTTTTTTTTTGCTATTCGGTTATTTTGTTGACACCCAAGCATGGCTAGGAAAATCCCAAGTAGTATATGTAGTGTATGTAGATATCACACTACACGTTGCCTCAAGCGCGCACGTCGCTCGGTTATAAGTACCGGTCCGAGTGGTGGGGCGGTCAGTCGTTGTCAGACTGCCGGCCGGTGCGGTGGCGCGTTGGTGAGTCAACTAGTGTTGTTAAAAGTGCATATTTTACATTGGCGACGAGGATAAAACTATGAAATGCAAGTGTAATAATAGTGTTAAAATAACCTAAATAAGGGAGGAATACTAAAGTGCGCGACACTATCAGTTTAGTTCCTTAACTGTACCAAAATAGCTTACCTATTAAGTTCAATCATCATATTTAAATCATGGTGTTAATACAATTACCTAACAAATGTTATAATTCAAGTAGGTAACCAAAACATTTTATAAGTAACGGGGCGACGCACGGCCGTCTTATAAAGCTGTCGTACGCTTGAATGTGTTACGACTCATTAGATCGGAACGCAGATGCATTGCCAACAGTTTTTAGAAACTATTAATTTGATTTTTATTAGTATTATGTATCTACGGCTAAACTGACTAATAACGAGGTTTACTGGTTTCCTTTTTGGGGTGCAAATATTCACAATCACGTTTATAAAACTCACCAGTGATAAAAATATTATGTGTGATGTGTGTACGTGATTCAAAACATAATGAGGCAAGTAAGGTAAGTTGGTGTAATGCCTTCATGCTTCTATTTCTCAAAGAGATAGGAAGAAGTGTTTGATTGGTGGTTATTTTGGATAATTTCAAAACATAATGAAGCAAGTAAGCTGACGTAGTGTCTAGTCATTTATTTGATACAAAGGAAATAACAAAGTTATTTTTAGTTTATTCAGTTTATTATACAGTTATACTGATCATTAAATTGATATTGGACTAACAATTAACTGTTTGGGTCTAGAGATAACATAAAATACTGATTTTTAAATTGACATCGTCATTGTAATGATATGGAAGCAGCATAGGCTGGTAATTTAATTGACACTGTTTGACAATATTCTGGGGAAATATATCGTAAACAATATATATCTATTTATATAAATAAAATGTTTATGAACATACAGAATTATGCCGTATTTATGCTCATAGAAAAAATAACAAAATATGAGGGTAAGCGGTCATAATAACAAAACAAATTTATCTAGTAGCTAATCACCATCCAAGCAAATACGAATCCAAACTAAAAAGGGAGTGACTGTACTGGATGTGGCAATAGAGGGCAAACATACTAATCAATAATGTGTCCTTTATTATTGCTATATTGGCTGACGTCAGATATGTTATTGGGAGGTTCTTGATTAAGAAGCTGTGACGCTGCCCGACCTGTGGGTCAAGCCCGGGACTCAATACTTAGTTATTTGATTGGTGCTAAATTAAATAATAAAACAAAAAGCACATATATTAAATAAACCAATAAGCAGTACAACATTCCTACTGGTCATTCAAATGACAGTTGTGATATAACAAAAATAGCAGTAGCACATTCCTACTGGTCATTCAAATGACAGTTGTGAAATAACAGTGAAAGCAGTAGAATATATCTACTGGTCAAATTGACAAGTCATCAGAGAATGACAGTGATATTAGTAGGCTATACCTACAGGGCCTCAAGTCTGCTATTATAATAGTGTCAGAATAGTCGATCACTGATTTCAAAATGGTCAAGTTCTGTCAAGTTCTGTCAAGTACTGTCAAGTGCTGTCAAGTACTGTCAAGTACGGTCCAGTAGTCTCTATAATGGCGACAGTCCATTAAAAGAAATGTCATAGAATGGTAATCTCATACATATTGACAAATGTGTAAAAATTTATTACAAATGGAGTTTGGCATGAACATTTAGTTCGCATTTAGTAGTAAATTTCGAAAACCATCTGCAGTTAGGGTTTTATAATAATGGCAATACGACAACGTCATTAAAACACAATTTTATTACGAGACCATTGACCGACAAACGATCGACCATTGTAAATTTAGCGGATTATGAACTTTAAGCAAAATGACAATGGAATGGATAGGGAATAGAGTAGTGACGAATTTACAAAAATAGCAGACTTGGGCCCCAGGTCATTAAATTGACAGTAATAGCAGTAGAATATACCTACTGGTCATTGAATTGATATGTCATCATGTAATGATGGGAATGGCAGTAGAATATGGACAGATATTTATTTATTAAGAGCGGTAATGGCCTAGCCAGACATATGTCATGGGTTCGAAACCAGGCCGGCATTACGTGTTATTTATTCCACTCATCAACAGTGGATACTCTTTAAATGGTGAAGGAAAACATCATGAGAAAACCGGCATGTCTTTTGAAGTATTGATTAGTGTTTACTGGTTGTGTGTGGGTTGGGTAGTACGAACCTACATTAATTTGGTGCGTGTACCCTGGAACCGATGCTTCGAAAGACATGGGACACTTGCCACGCACTGTTTGCGCGTGGTAAGTCAGTGGCATCCATTAAATTGGAAGCAAGGGGCGTTTATCAATTGCACGTATTGGGCAACGAAAAAAAAAAGTGAAGTATTGTAAAGTAAGTTATTGTATTGCAAGTATGATAATATTATACTATAACGGGAACTAACGAAAACGAACTAAGTTTCTGAAAACTAACACGAACGTTGTTGCAAAAAAAAGGTTGAACAACCAAATAAAAATTTTGTAGTTTTTATATAAAAATAAAATGGTAAAAAGGAAACTACGAAAAAAAATTAGTTGATAATAAGGGCACAGTCTTGTAATGGGGTGCTGAAATGGGTACAAGCATCAAACGACTAATATAGAAACGACTAAGATCGGGGATCAAACGGATCTTGGTATATTTACAAACTAAGGACAATGGTTCTTTCTGTTTCGATTCATTAGGGTGGCGTGTGTTTTTCGAGAACTGGACTATGAAATTAAAATCTATTATTGTAGAACCAATGTACCAAAACAAAAGGTACACATACTAAAATTAATCAATAAAATGTTAAAACATTGATTTTAAACCCACTACTGGTTCCGGCCAGAGATTGGGCATTAATTTGGTTACCAGCCACAAAACATTGAAAATATGATCAAAGTCAAAAAGTCAAAGTAAAAATTATTTATTTGCAATAAATGTGGTAAGTAAAAAAGATGGTAAAAATAAAATGTAATACAATGACACATTTCGCCATAAAATTGGCATGCAAACATTAAAGTATTAGATACTAATTCCAAAATACATTGATAACTAAATGTGTAACAAACCTTAAATTAGATAACTACTACCAGTGTGTTTTAAAGTTGAGTTACTAAAAAAAAAAAAAAAACAAATGAAAACAGAAGGAAATGTAACTTTTAAAATACAAACACAACAACTGTATATACCGATGTAAGAGAAATTCTCTTAGTATATCTCACGTTGTAGGAGAATGCTCCTGCATATATGGAATCCTGTATCATGCTGCGTCAAAATCAAACTTTGTTTTTATGGTCTACACTCATCATAATGAACACCTACAAAAAGTTCTTCTGTAAACAATTCGGAGTAATTTTATAAAATCGAAAATATAAAATAGAAAATGAATAATTTGATACATTGGTTTTGCCTATGACTTGACATTGCAACTTTGCAGAATTCACAGATTATTTATTTATTTCGATTTTAGGAAAACTTACAGCTAAACAGACAGCGAGTAATATCTTAAACAAAATATGGCCAATTATTACAAGTTTCCACATGTAGTATATAAATAATATGACATGCAAATAAAGACTTATACATATAACACCAAACAGAAGAGTCACTAAATATGAGTACGCTCAAAGAAGGTATTGGTTAAAGTTTTCTTCAATTTAGCGGTACTAGTAGTAAAAATGACAATCTCAGCTTCCTGGCAGGTTGTGTTGTACATACGACTCGCTCTCACCATGTATGAGTTCCGTCTATACGTTGTGGTTACCACTGGGGTGGATAATTATATAAACAAGTTATACACAATACCATAATGAATTAATCTCAACTAAACGGACGTAAACGTCAGAAGCTCAGAAGTGTGCCTGCCGGGATTTAGGGATAAGATCGATAAATCCAAATCTTTAAAGAAAGAAACTTGACTTTGTGTCAATTAGTAATATCAAACCGATTTGGTGTACTGATTTTACTTGTTTGTTACAGTCATTCAACAAAATAATAAGTAAAAAAAAAAAAAAAAAAAAAATCGCTAGAGACAACACACAGCGCCATCTAGTGCTGCCCTGGGCAGCGAGGCTTGTGTCGTGGACACCAGATAGTTGATATACTACGTAGATACTGTTTGTTAGTAATGAGTCGGAAACAAATGTCCGTGCTCATCACACAAACATTTTCTCCTACCGGAATTCGATCATTGGACCCACAAGGAAGACGAGGTCATCATACTGAATTACTGACCCAATGGTTAAAGTAGACCATAAAGTTTTAAAGATATGAAAATATGTTAAACACTGTTTAACAACTTCAATCCTACTCCACACTCAGTGGAGATGTTCAAATGGTGTAACTGGGTATAGTCTGAGAAGGTAAAGCATTCTTATTAAAAAAAAAAAAAAAACAAAAACGGTTTGTCTGAAATGGTTTATGGGAGATACGTAAAATATTAAAAGTAATTCAGTATGATTATCCAACAACTTTGATTCTCTTCTTCTTCTCAGCATCTCAGAGTCCATTGCTGGACATATGCCTCTTGCATGGCTCTCCACGAAGCTCTTGATGCAGCGATTCTGGTCCAGGTCGGCCCTGCTGCCTTTTTGATGTCGTGCGACCATCGGGCAGGTGGTCTGCCGGTACTTCTGCTTCCTGTGCGAGGTCTCCAGTGAAGGGTTCTGTACGACCATCTGTTGTCGTCTCTACGGGATACATGTCCGGCCCATTGCCATTTTAGTCGAGCAACCCGGGTACCTATGTCGGTAACTCGGGTGCGTTGGCGAATGTCCTCATTTCGTATTCTGTCTCTCAAAGAGACGCCAAGCATTGCACGTTCCATTGCCCTCTGCGCTACTTTCAGCCGGTAAAGTATCCCGAGAGTCGGCGTCCACGTTTCACAAGCATACGTCATCACTGGGAAAACGCATTGGTTGTACACGAGTGTTTTCAGTGTTTGCGGGGTTTTAGACTTGAACACATCTGCGAGTTTTCCGAAGGCTCCCCATCCTAGCTGTATTCGTCTTTGTACAACTTTGATTACGTTTACAATAAATACAATTTGTTGAAAAGGAAGGGATGTAGTGGTTGTGTCAATGCAATAGATATAATGCATTGTCTCGTGACACGAGTGGAGGGGATCACTGTCGAACGTCCACTTCAGTCGTTCAGACTACTAGACACCGTGAGAGGTAGACGTACACGTAAGCCCTTTCTGCGTGTAATGTAAGTGAGTAGTGATAACCGTGATAGTCAACATTATAGGTAGTAAGCAGGTAGTATTCTTATAGAAATAAAATAAACTAAAATAAGGAAGGGATGTAGTGTATGTAGATATCACACTACACGTTGCCTCAAGCGCGCACGTCGCTCGGTTATAAGTACCGGTCCGAGTGGTGGGGCGGTCAGTCGTTGTCAGACTGCCGGCCGGTGCGGTGGCGCGTTGGTGAGTCAACTAGTGTTGTTAAAAGTGCATATTTTACAGTATAGATTTTTTCCTTACCTGTAGTTACTGCCAATCCAACAGTCAGTAAAGTAAGACATCCAATCATTTTGCAGTTGGCAACTGTTTGTACTGGGGTCCCTTATCGCAAGAATTTGTTTTTATAAGGATAGAGTAAGCCGGGATTATGTAAGATATTAATAAGTTAAGTCTGTAGCTTTACAGCTAATGATTTATTGGGAAGAGATTTGATAAACAGATTCTGTTTATAGATTAAATTGGCTTGAATTTCTGCAGATATCCCCGGGGCTGCGGGACTGTTCGAAAGAGATACCGTGGCCCCGGAACACAAAGGGCGATGATGGAACATGGATGGGTTTTAGTAGTCAGTAAAAGTCTGACACTCCCATCCGTTTCGCCCAGAGCGGGAGGGGTCATTTAATGATTTCCTACCCGAAAAGAACAAAAAATGGGTATCGATATCAAACAAAATCCGAAAGTAAACTTATTTTTGTTTCTTTTTGGAAGTCGGTTTTTTTTGCAAAGAAGTTTTTTATTTTACCATTTTTCGAGTTCCGTAGTCAACATGGAACCAAAATGGAGCCCAGGACCTCATACTCAGTCGCGCTTACGACCGCTAGACGAACGGGTAGCCGTCCACCTGTCCGCATCGTACGCATCGGGCGCATCGCATCAAACGGATCGTAGTATTCTTTGTATAGAAACTAGAAAGTCACTGATCCGCACCGTAGGGATCGTTTGAATCTGTTAGATAATGCTACGATCCGTTTGATGCGATGCTTCCGATGCGTCCGATGCGCACGATGCGGACAGATGCACGGCTACCCGTTCGTCTAGTGGTCGTAAACGCGACTGAGCATGAGGTCCTGGGCTCCATTTTGGTTCCATTTTGACTACGGTACCCTAAAAGTGGTAAAATAAGAGTCCGATGCACACGATGCGGACAGGTGCGCTTTCCTATAACTTCCTTGGCAGCAGAAATAGGACGATGTGGAGGGACGGAATGGTGGCACGAGCTCGTAGTAAGATTTGGACTTTTTGATAACCGCAGGATTATGGATTAATGTCCAGTTTTACGAATCAACTACGTAGGTGATCACTTGGCTCGTAATTAAAATCCTTTCGTCGTCTATCTAATGGGTGTAAAAACGAAGCTGAGCACTCGTTTTCCCCGTCAATGCGATAATTTAATAAGCCCAAACATAATTACTTATCTTAAAGATTAATTTATTTCCTAAGTTATTTATTATCTCGAGTACTTTATCACATCAATCAAATTCGCAACAATTAGGTGAATCAATCATGATTACAATAATCTTTCTTATACCCTTGTGTGGTTTTTAATGTGTGTATTTAGCGAGATAAATATTATGAAAGTAGGTGTGGCCATATGACCAAGGATTTACCTCTTGGGTCATATGCTGTGACAATAAGTGGACACATAAAACCCGGTCCCGGTCAACCTTAAATCAATCCCAGTCGCTCAAGGCACAGTGGATATCAATGAACATACTCAAAACAGAAGTTGCGAAGCTTCTTGATTTAGATGTGAGACTCGATGTTGTTGTAATTTTGAATTAGTTTTATATCCTTGACGATTATGGCCGCGTTATCACTTCCCTTAATGTTACTTGGGCAACGTGGCGCTCTGCCTGACCGCTTAGCTACTGAACATAAGTACAATATGACTGTGGTGAGCTCACCAACCAGCATTGAAAGAGGTTTGATTTTTTTTGCCAGATTAACTTCTGCTGATTTTGTTTTTGAAGTAGCGGCCACGCTTAAGGCCTATATTAAGGTGAACGCGCACTTTATCGGAGCCGAAGGAAGCGAAAGAGCCGAAAGAATCGAATTTTAAAATCACTTGTATGAAATCCGCACACTTATCCACGTCAAATCGGACGAATAGACAACGTTACACGGATGAGAAAATGTTTCTTTCGGAGCGGATAAGTGTACGTTCACCTTTAATCGATAGCTGGTATCAATACAAACAAGTTAAGATACTCGTAATATTGTGTGTCTCACGGCCGCGCCAATAAGGCCCAGTTCAGCATATTGCCGAGCAGCTAGTGCCCGACGCTGGTTTTCAACTGGACCTTTTTTTTTTTTTTTTTTTAGGATGGGAAATCATCAAATGACTTCTCCCACTCTGGGCGGAGCGGGAGGGAGTGTCAGACTCGTACTGACTAAAACCCATCCATGTTCCTTCCTCGCCCTTTACGTTCCGGGGCCGCGGTATCTCTTTCGAACAGTCCCGCAACCCCGGCAGGCTTCGGCCCTTGCGAGCCCCTCTCTACTGCTGACATCTCTTTGAGGCGCGCGTGGAACACGAACGCGCCGTCGACACGGCCTGTCGTCACTAGACGGACGGACGGCTAGCTAGCCCATAGCTAACCGTCCACAGGCCCGCATCTACGGTGGCCGGTAGCCACCACGTGGCCCCCGACGCCCGGTGCGTCTCCCGCGGCGGCCGGGAAGAGAGGCTCTCTCCCTCTCTTGTTCCGCCACCTCCTTCGCCAGCATGACTGCTTCGCAGAAAGAGGTGACGGCTTCCCATTCCGTCTCGCTCCGGACCATGGATTGAACCAGGGCCGGACGCGAGAGGTCGCCGCTGCCGATCGCCGCTACGAGGACACGGCGGTGCTCCGCCCACGCAGGGCAGACTTCCACCGTGTGCTCCACCGTGTCCTCCGGTCGATCCTCACAGTGGAAACACCCGGGCGTTTCCTCCCGCCCGATTCGGTGCAGGTACCTCCCGAAACATCCGTGTCCGGTGAGGACCTGCGTCAGGCGGAAGGTGAGGGCGCCGTGGCGCCTCTCAAGCCACTCCTCAAAGAGGGGACTTACCGCCACTATCGTGGCGTGCCCTGCACGGGGTTGCGACAGTCGCTCTCTCCATGTCGCCATGAGATCGCGCCGGAGGTCTGTCCGCTGAACGGCGATTTGCCGCGGCAGCGGAGTTTCCCCCCGGCGTAGTGCCTCCGCGCGCCATTCGTGTAGGCGCGCGAGGACTATCGCCTCCAGATCCCATGGCGGCAATCCGGCAAGCAGGCCCGCCGCCTCGCGGGCGATCGTGCGGTATCCACGGACCATTCTCACGGCCACCACTTTCTGGGGCGCGTTCAGATAGTGGGCGGCTCGCCGCCTCAAAGAACGCGCCCACACTGGGGCCCCGTAAAGGGCCATGGACCGCACGACCCCCGCGTAGAGCCTGCGGCAGGAGGCGTTTGGCCCCCCAAGGTTGGGCAGGAGCCGCCTGAAGGCAGCCCCGGTCCGTTCCAGCCTGGGGGCCAAACGTCGGAAATGCTCCACGAAGTTTTCAACTGGACCTGAGATGGTGATGTCACGGACATAAAACAGTTTTGTGGTGTGAGTGTTCAAATTAGATTTGTGTATGCGTGAATAGATACTAAAATAAAATGACAGATAAACCACTTATGAATAAAACATTGATCATCATTCTCTTGCCCTTATCCCAGTTTATATGTGGTCGCCGCAGCATGTCTTCTACTCCCATACTCCTCTATAACTTGTCATCTCATCAGACACTTCCTTTCTAGCCATATCATACTTCACACAGTACATCCAGCGTTTCTTTTGTGACTGAACACTGTGTTGTGTGGTAACCAGTTGGCTTGGTATAGGCATATGATATAGTTGTTTCCGAGTCATGGATGTTTATATGTAAGTATAATAAGAATGTACAAACAAAAAAAATAATAAGTATATAAGTAGTATATCAGCTATCTGGTGTCCACGACACAAGCCTTGCTTAGTGTGGCACTAGATGGCGCTGTGTGTTAGTGTCCAGCGATATTTATTTATTTATTTATGATGCGGAGGTATGAAGAAAAGGTCGTGAGGAAAGTTTTGAGTAGTATGAATGTGGATGGATATAAGAATAGAGGATGACTAAATTGTCTTATGAAGTGGTTAAATAAATAAAAAATAATTAAAAATAAAAATTGCCTTTATTTTACTCTGACCTTAAACATAAAACAAGTAATACTACATTAACTTAAAACTAATCGGCTACCAGGTCAGTTAAAGTTCAAGTAGTTAAATACTCGTAAATAAAAAAATACAAAAAATCCTTTATTACTATTTTCGTTCTCGTGTACATTTCTTAAATTTTTATCCGTGTGAGAATGGAGGGAAAGAATTTGTACGAAGATAGAAGGCGCCGTAATTTCTGAAAAGAGAGAAAATAATTGGGATCCCTTCTTTTCGCATAATGTTTTTTGTCCTAATATACTTCGGCATAACGATTTTGGCACAATTTGTTTTGGCATAATAATACTTCGGCATAATTTTTTTAGGCATACATTTAATGTTGGCATAATCATCTTAAAGACTAATTTGTTTTGGCATAAATTTGATTCGCATAACGTTAGTAGGCCTAATGACTATTAGCATAATAATAATTTAGGCATACAATTAATATAAATAACAAAAACAATTTTCATGCAAATGATTTATTTAACATTAACATATTTATAATATTTAACATTATGTAACTTAAACGATTTTTCAATCGCGAGATAACTTTTATCTGAAGAATATGTTAGATGTTTATACAGTTTTTGTATAAAAAAATGTCAATCAGTTAATTCTGATCAAACCAATTTGCTAAAGTTTCTGTAACAATTAAATAATATTGTTGGTTAAAAATTTAATATGCTGTGCAACAAAATTTAGTGACAGAACCGAATTGCTGCAAAACCGACTCCACGTAGTCTTATTTGTCCTACCCCTAGAGTGTAATTTAAAATCGCGTAGGCGCGTAGGGGCGAGGCGGCCCGCGGGCTGAGGAGCAGGCGGTTGCGAGCGAGCCGCCGCGGCTGAGGCTGGCCGGCGAAGCCGGCCAACAAGCCGAAGCTGCGGTGGTGAGCGAAAGCCGTCTGCGACGATTAGGACGCGTGGGGCCGCCGGAGGCCCGCAGCGCCGGAGCCGTGACAGAAACCCTGCCTGCTGCATGTTGCATGCTCGCTTGAATGATGCATGCTGCATGCTTGCTTGCATGCTGCATGCTTGCTTGCATGCTGCATGCTTGCTTGTTTGCTGCAGGCTTGCTTGTTTGCTGCAGGCTTGCTTGTTTGCTGCATGCTTACTTGCACGCTTGCTTACTTGCTTGCTTACATGCTGTATGCTTGCTTGCTTCATGCTTCCTACAGCGAAAAAAAACCCACAAAATACAACAACGACAAACAAATTTATGCTTTAGGATATTATGCTTAATAAAGTTATGCTTTAGAATATTATGCTTAATAAATTTATGCTTTAGAATATTATGCTTAATCATTATTATGGCTAGAGAAATTATGCTTAAAAAATTATGCGTAAGCTGTTATGCGTAATTATATTATGCGAAAATATAATTATGCCAAACAAAATTATGCTAAGTTATATTAGGTCTTAAAATTTTATGCAAATGGATAGGGAACCAAATAATTTCATTAGTTCGGTTAGGAAATAAATTACTGAGAAAACGGGGAGGGTCGTGGCTGCATGATAACAGCTGCTCGGGTCGATCTGTCTTGCTTGCCTAGGTTGATCTGTGGATGGGTGACCACCCACTACATACCGAGTTTCCTCCGTGCTTCGTGTATTATTTGGCCACGAGCTCCCTCTTTCGTACTTTAGATAATGGATGTCTTACCCGGTCTTTGGGAGTTTCCCTCCCATATTCAAAGGTCCTGATTCGAAGCACTGTCCGGCCATGGCTGCAGCGTAGCTAGAACAGCGGGTAGCGTTGAACCCGCCTGTCCGGATTGACTCGCCGAAGTAATAGAAAGATCTGGAAATTTGAAAATAATTGGGGTTTCCAGTTAACAGATTTTTATCGGACTACGGCGAAGCAAAATCAAAAATCATAAAACCGACTTCAAAAAAACATTATATCAATCAAACAAATGTCACCGACTTCGAAGCTTGACCTTTGTTTGATTGATTTGGTGTTTTTGTCACCGGCTTCTGAAGCTAGTTATTTTTCACTTTTTAGTGTTTTTCTTTTTGTGTTATTTTTGTGTGTTTTTTTGAAGTCGGTTTTATTTTTTTGCAAAAAAGTGTTTTTTATTTTTCCATTTTTAGTTCTAATATCTACAAATATTTTACAAGCATTTATTTTACATTGTAATCAATACCTGTCATGGTAATAGGCTTATCCGCAATAAATGGAACTTAACATACCTAAACTGTCGAAATCTGGGTGTATTGTACACATCTGCGTACCCCCTCATAGCATACAGGCGTGATGTTACGTCATGATTTTGTATAAACAATAAACATCCAAGCGATTGCCGCAATAACGACAGATTTGCTGTCTGTTTTTGAAGAGTTCCATTGTGTATCTCCGAAGACCAGCAACAGATTTTCACCAAATTTAAATGGGACCACCTCAGGAGTATAATCATTCAAATAAAAAAAGAACCATCAAAATCCATTTATAATTGGCGGAGTAATCGCGTAACAAACACACATAAAAAAAAACATACAGTCGAATTGATAACCTCCTTCTTTTTGAAGTCGGTTAAAAATCAAAGCATTTACTTCAAGTAGGCCAACTACAGGCTCTTTTGAACTGTCGAAACAAAGATAAAAATTAAATGTAGCTACAGTCCCAGTCACAAGACATAAAAACTGTGTAAGTACTGTAGTTGCCCATTCCCTAGCGTAGATCTCTATGGAGAAGAACCGGCAAGGAACTCCATGGACACTATTTTAAATCATAATGTTGTTACAAAATCTTGGCTGGGGAAGGTATATGATTTTAGCAGTTCTTCTTCTGGTCGGATCGATGCTTCTATGTTAGATAGTTTGGGCCCTACGGTGACTACGTTTATTGCAGCGGCAGAGGCGTTATTCAGGTCGTCATGAGTGCAGGTAGACGGACATCTGGGACACTTCAGCAGATGGGGCATAGTTTGGTCCGGAGCGCCGCACTCACACTCAGTGTTGGAGGAACCAACAATACCCCATTTAGCAGTCTATAATGTATGCATGTGTTTGTAGTTACGTATTTCCACCCTAGCACCTAAATTATTCATCCGATTTTGATGAATAAGATGCCAACCGATTCGTCGTTATAGCCCATAGAAATATAAAAAAACAGGAGAAGTGGCAAGTGGGCGTGTCAGTGTCTGCGCGACTGGCACAGGAGGCCCAGTCATAAGCAAATGGCTGTACTACTTTGCAATAAATACATTGCTCCTCAACCACTACCTAAGTTTGTTGATAACTGACTGGACAAGCAATGTCAAAATCACCAAACGATAGTTCAATAAGCGGATGCATCGCGTAGTGCGGCCGCTGCTTCTTACGACGAGTCAGTGATGTGCTTGTGTACCGATGTTTTTGTGTGGGTAAGTTGTGCGGTGCATGATGGTAAATACACGATGCGTTTGATGGCAAAAGGTTTATAATTGATTGTGTATTACGTTCTATTTTAAGAAATGCGGGTGTGTGCGCGGCTGCGTATCTATTGCTTTTACTGACCTGCATGTGTAGTAGTTGGTGTGTGGTAGGGGCGAAGTAGAGACACAGGGTTCCTATATGTTTTCGTCTAACGGGCATATCTCCTTCTTTATTATATCTATGTTATAGCCCGAATAACACAGGCTACGCTTTAAAGGGCTTAAGGAACATTTTTGTATGAAGCGTGAACGGATTTTCTTCCACCATTTTGTTGTTTTTTTTTCAAAGTAACGGCCACGCATAAGAACAATATGAATCGATAGCTTTTATCAATACAAAAAAGTTTTGTTTGCGGCAAAATGTCCTAAAGTGTCACGATTCCGAGATATGAGCTATCAAAGTTTAAGTCCATTCACTGATGGCATCTTCATCAACTTGGATTTGATCAGACACGAATAAAACGTGTTTCAATCGATAGCTGGCATCTACAAACAAATTGTGTATGAAACAAAACGTTCGAAAGTGTCAAGTTTCCGAAATATATGAAGTTGTGATCGCTATAATACCAGCACAACTTTGATAGCTTAAATCTCGGAAACGTGACGCTTTAGAAGATTTTGTCTGATACTAAACTTGTTTGTATTGATACCAGCTACGATTAATAAAAGTCTTATGCGTGGCCGCTACATTGAAAAAAAAAAAAACAAAATGGCGGAAGAAAATCCGACCAAGAAATTCAAACCCCTTTTTACCTTGTAAACGAAATTACGATATCATTATATGAGGGTATTTTGTACTTGAAAAAAAAAACACCGATGATTCAAGTAAGCCACCGATTCCATGGAGCTCCGAGCAGACTATACATAGACTGTTAAAACCACAACCCTTCCTTTTGGCCGTAGTCGGCTAAAAATAGGCCATTTCTTACTATTAAATATTACCTGTTTTAGGCTTTCACGGTTTAAAACTAAACTTATATTGTCACTTAAGGGAAATCTTCCGTGATTATTTATTGTTTTGAGCTCCCGATATTTCGACGCTATTGCAAGCGCCATGATCGCGGGGTCAACCCGCGATCATGGCGCTTGCAACAGCATGCATCGCGGAAGATATCCCGTAAGTGACAATATAAGTTTAAATATTACCTATTGGAATCACAATCCTGGCTAAAACAGCCGGGCATATCGACGCCTCCGTTAGGATAGAAGTCCACATCAGCGAGCGGACCCAGGTAGCCCAACAACCCAGCGTTGGTATGAATGACTTCAGTGTACAGGCCATCAGTGGGTTTGAATCGGTCGTAGTTCATTAGCCAGCCGGTGAAAGCAGGGTCAAGACCTGGAAAGATGAATAGCATAACGTTATGGGCCTGTATGTTGGCTTGTGTGTTTTATACGTATAATAAGTATGTATTTACTAACAAAAAGTATATAATATGTAGTATATCAACTATCTGGTGTCCACGACACAAGCCTTGCTTAGTGTGGCACTAGATGGCGCTGTGTGTTAATGTCCAGCGCAAGGTTAGGGAGGTGTACTTGCCTGCCGGTGTTGCGGGACTGTTTGAAAGAGATACCGTGGCCCCGGAACACAAAGGGCGAGGTAGGAACATAGATGGGTTTTAGTCAGTAAAAGTCTGACACTCCCTCCCGCCCAGACTGGGACGAGTCATTTGATGATTTCCCATCCAAAAAATAAAAAATAAAAAAGGTTCCATTACATCGTAATAAGGGAACCTCGTTTAATTGTGAGTATTTTTTTATTATTTGTTGTTAATAACGGCAACAGAAATACAGATTCTGTGAAAATTTCAACCGTGTACCTATTACAGATCATGAGATACAGCGCGCTGACAGACAGACAGACGGACAACGGTGGCTTAGTAATAAAGTGCCGTTGGTTACCCTAAAGGTGCGTACAGACTATGTAACATGTTATATAACTTGTGTTTTATAACACGTTCACATTATGTAACCTTGTTATTCAACATTGCAACATAAAACAATACTGTACACATTAGAATAACAATGCAATATAACAATGTTTTATAACCATTGTCGTTTGTCGTTCTTCAGTGCTATCCACAATGACTAAGTTATATAACATTGTTGTACATATCAATAACATGTTATTATAACATGTTTTATAACATTCAGTGTCCACATTATCTGAAACATGTTTTATAGCAATGTTGTATAGCATGTTATGTTATATAGTTTGTACGCACCTTGAGGGTACGGGATGTCTAAAAGTTCTTTGTGGCTTATATGACACTGTAGCCATCTGTGCCACAAAGAAAGAACTAACATCAAAGTAGGTTAGACGTGAAAAAAATAATAATTAGTCTGTCAGTTAAATTATCAACAAATATTTGACCCGTACCTATTTTTTCTTTTGTTACACAAACCAAAATTGACGAAGATACAAGTACGCTTTTAAAATTCGCAGTACGTCACGCCTTGGTATAATTTTTAGCGAGTTCTGACGTCACGAGCCCCCACTCCCGAGTTGTAATGCGTTCTATCTTTGTTAATATTCATTGATTTACAAAAACAAAAAAAAAATACATGTCTATTATTTTCCAATACTGACGGACTAAATAGATTTGCAATTTTTTGGTTCTGTCGTCATGCCGATTCTGGATCGCGCTATTAAAGTTATATAAAGGTCAACAACTGCCTCCTTGGGTCCTTCCTTTTCTATGGGAGATGTAAAATACTGGTATTCGGCTGCATCCGGTAAGACTGGAAGCTGACGCCACTGAAGGTGGGAACCAAAACCTCTAAAATTTAAACATACCAGTAATATAACCTGCTTGACCTCGGAGATGCCTGCCAACAATACCAGCTTGATGTGCACCTAGGTTGTGCCCCACAATGTGGTAGTTCTTCAGCTCTGACCCAGTGAGGAGGTTCAACCAGGTGATGAACTTGGCTACGGCTTCACCTGATAGAAACAACGAAGAAGGATAGAAAAATATGTTGAAAATCTTATTTATTTCTAATTTGAAGTCAGTGGCCCAAAAAGTCTGACAACCAGTCTTACCAAGACGTTTCGTTAGTACGATACGAGAGCAGCGATGCTAAAATAAATTACATAAAAGTAATTCGCCTGTCTGGGTTCGAACCAACGACTTGCTGTTCGTTAGTTAGGGCCGCCACCACTGGGCCACCGCTGCTCTCTCAAACATTATCGTAATTAAATGTTTTAGGTGGTACATAGAACCTTACAAAGTATGATATCAGCAACAATGGGTCCCAAAAAGCAGCAAACGGCAACGCGTTAGGCCGAAAAGGAGATGGCGGGACAAACTTGACTCCTCCCACAACGATTGTCGTATAGTAGCGCTAGATAAGGATAAGTGGAAGGAGGGGTCTTTGCCCTGCAGTAGGACACAAGACTGATAATAATAGAATAATATCAGCTAAAGATCAATGTGCAAAGATATACAAGAAGAAATTTCTGGAAGAAAAAATCTAAGCAGGAATCGGTCGAAACCAAAGTATAAAATCGTCGAACTTGCAAGACAGACGACACAATTGAGTATTTTACCTTCGATCAAAGCAATCTTATTTTTTTACGAATATAAAAATCAATGACTGCTTCGTTGGTCGAGTGATTGCTGGCACGACTGCTGAGCGTAAGATCCTGGGTTCGTTCAAGTATTGGGTACTAAGAACCTACTTAAAGTACCAGTACTATTGGGTTTTTTCCATAAGAATTTTCTCGTAATACTCTCGCTTCCTTCGCTTACAGTTACATGGGACTTAATCGTAACTGGAGAAATGGGGGTTAAACTAAAGGTCGTGGCACACTTATCAACTCGGAAAGGGATCGTCACTGCCTCGCCTTTCCTCTTGGCGTCAAACAGTCGTCCACGTAACTTAACCACGTAACGTAAGCGGATCAGAAGCTCCGGCACGTTGACTCGGCTACAGCTAGGCGACGCCGCGCTTACGGCTCGCCGACCGCTGGTTGACGCCTGGGCGGCACTAGTTCAATCATTTTGAATCCAAACGTTAACGTTAGCTAGGGTACGGAGAGCCGTAAGCTAGAGTACGGAGAGCCGTAAGCTAGGGTACGGAGAGCCGTAAGCTAGGGTACGGAGATCCGTAAGCTAGGGTACGGAGAGCCGTAAGTTAGGGTACGGAGAACCGTAAGCGCGGGGACTGCAAGTCGACCTTGTCCCGAGGCGAGGCGATTATGTTACGATTCCGATTAATGTGCGTTACAGTAGGGAGTTTCATACAAATAATACTGAACGGAATTGATACGGTGACGATCCCTTTCCGATTTGATACGTGTTCTACGACCCTAATAAGTACACCTATGTCCTAACTCTATGGATGTAAGGTATAAAATAAAGCTAAATATACCTAGGTGGACCGATGATCTGGGGAAGGTTACGGGCATCCAATAGATGCGAGTCGCACGGGACCGGTCAATATGGTGACACTTGGGGGAGGCCTATGTCCAGCAGTGGACGTCTTTCGGTTGAGATGATGATGAAAATGATCATCAGCTTAGCCTTTACCCAACTATGTTAGGGTCGGCTCCCAGTCCCAGCTGAATACTAGTATTTTACAAGAAGCGACTGTCTATCTGACTGGGACTGCCCAGTACTATCAAAACGGTGAAGGAAAACATCGTGACCAAACCCGGCATGTCCTAGAACCAAAAATTCGAAGACAAGTAACATCTACCAATCCGCACTGGGCCCGTGTGGTATACCCATGTCGAAACAGTGGGAACATTATGGAAAGAGTCGAGCTCGTGCCACAATCTCCTGGCCCACCGTTTGCTGTTGTTTGGAACCCATTGTTGCTAATTTGAACTCACCAGAAATAGACGTGTTAATGACAGCTACAGGATAAGCAACGGTGCCAGCACCCTGGCTCCAGTCCACGACGATGACGTTCACATCCTCGGCCTCCAAGAATGCTGAAAGAAAATCTGTAGTAAATCTTGCAGTGAAGAAATACTGCCTCGACTAAATTATGTTTTATTTTATTTTGGTAATGCTAATTCTTTTGTTAAATTGCTTTCTCGGATTGAAGGATATATTAAAATCACAATTGTAATTCTAAACATTTGCACGCCATAGTGTATGGCAAACATGTCTGCACCAATTTTCTTCATGTTATCCTGCATACACTTATTACCTATATATTATTGTATGTGTACACAAGTTTGAGCAAATAAATCTTGCCTTATTTTATCTTAAACAGTAAGGCGGCCATTGTTCCTGTGCCTGAGGCGCACCTATGACTGGTTAATTACAGGAGACAGGTTAATAAAATTCAGTCTTGATATTTCAATTGCCGTGGTCCGGCTGGCTTGAGGGGATCGGGAGTCTTGTGATGTGCTGTATGCGCTAACTAATGCAATGCGACTAATGAACTACTGAGAATGAGCACAACCCAACTAACTGATGAGAATGCGGAAAGAATGAATACTACTGTGCGGCGTGGCTGCCGCCCTTTTATATTGTGCGACTCTCCGTTCCTCCCCTCGAGCCTGCCTTACCCCGCTTGTCTTTATTTGTAACAACCTTAGATCTACGTACACGTGTGCGGCGTGGGAATTTCTCGCCGTCGGCAACTGAGTATAATAAATGCATACACGTATATTACCTTAAACTAGGCGGCGAACATTGAGCATTGTTTACTTTGTCGGTGTATCGGTACATCAAAATCTATTCAAACTATTATTTAAGAACTATTTGTTAAACTGTTTGTACATTTGTTTCGTGTGAATATCTGCCACAGCTGTGTTTCTTAGAACATTAAACTAACATTAGTAAGACAATGGTGAGACATAACAATACAACGAAATATTCTAAACATAACTAGGTAATCGAACCTTAACTATTACTAATATTATTCGCCGTCCTGCACATCACTCCCGCCGTGGAACGCTCCTTCCTACGTTCCACTCCCTGGTCGTGCAGGTCGTCGTCCGTCGTTGGCAGGATCGCGAGCTTCTTGGTCGGCCGGCGCAGTACTCCGCCCTTGGTCTGGACGTCCACCACTCTCGTAACTCCGTCGGGCCCGGGGTATTTGGCGATGACTTTTCCCATGGGCCATGTGTTGCGTGGGAGATTGCCATCGGCGATGAGTACGATGTCGCCGATTTCTATGGGACGGCCACGGCTGTAAGGCTCCCGCCGGTCTTGGAGCATGGGTAGGTACTCGCGGACCCAGCGATTCCAGAAGTGGTCTGCGAGGCGTTGACTGGTTCTCCACATCGCTTGGCTCGTCAGGTCCTTGTCGTCGAAGGTGCCGGGCGATTGCACTCGGCCGGAACCGCCGAGGATAAAATGATTTGGGGTTATCGCCTTGTAGTACACGGGTTATCGTGCGTACCAGTCGCTCCCATCTCGAGAACTTGTCGGCGTTGAAGTCGTGTTCCTCGATGACCGTTGCTGCCATTCGCGCTCCCATAGCCGCGGCCTGAATTTCAAGGCGCGGGACTGAGGTCACTTTAAGGGGCGCGACTTTAGCCTTTGCCGTTATTAGTGACACGTGGACTTGACCGTCTTGAGTTACAGTGCGCCAGTATATGGCGTAGACGTCAAAGGTGTGTAGTTCTTGGGTCGTAGCGTCGCTGTAGTGAGGGTAACAGCGAGGTATCGCCATGTCTCGCAGGGCTCGTAGCTGCTGTGTCCATAAGGTCCATTGTTGCGCGAGGTCAGCATCGATCGGCGTATCCCACTCGGTACCGCGGCGCCACACTTCCTGTAGCATTTTCTTGGCTTGCACCGTCACAGGCGAGGCGAGACCGAGGGGGTCGAACACTGACATCATCACTTTTAGGACGAGGCGTTTGGTGGGTTTTTTGTCTTCTAGCACGTCCGGCGGCAGGCGGCTGAGGTCGAGGTTGAAGGCAATCTCGTCGGTCGCCGGTACCCACACTTGTCCAAGTACTCGTTCACGTGTTTTTTCGCCTCGTTCTAGGTCAACATGTTGACGGTCGGCGGGGGAAGCGGGGGTCGCCACGTTTTCGTCCGCGACCTCGCGTAGTACTTCCGGCGAGTTAGAGGCCCATTTTCTCAAATTGTAGTGCGCGCGTCTCTGTATGTCGCGCACTTGTGTCGCTATTTTGATGGCCTCTTCTATGGTCGGGAAGCTCTGTAGATAGTCGTCCACATAATGGTTTCGTACTATGGCGTCGGCAGCTTCCGGGTGCGTGTCGCGATGTCGCTCGGCGTTTACGTTCTTTACGTATATGGCGGCGGCCGGGCTGTACGTCGCGCCGAATATTAAAGAGCTCATGCGCCACTCCTGTGGCGGTCTGTCGTCGCGGCGGTCGCCGCGCCACAGGTAGCGCAGTGCATCGCGATGTTCCGGCTTCACTTTCACGTTCATGAACATCGCTTCGATATCGGCGGTCACGGCGATCTCGTGTTGGCCCGACAATAGCTTGTCGTTGAGTGACACGCCCTTGGTGCGCGCTGCGGCGTCATGTACCAAGCGAACGCGGCACTTTTTCATAACGTTCAGCACGGGGAAATGGGGCAGGTACCACGTGATTACGTCGGCTCGGTGCGGCGGGGCAGGCTCGGCATAGCCGCGCTCGATTAACTTGTCCATTTCTTCGTTATATCGTTTTTTCAGCTCGGAGTCGCGACCGAGCTTCTTTTCTAAGCCGTGCAGGCGTTTCAAGGCGTTGTTGTCGTAGTTTTCCGGCATCTTATCGTTCTTGTTTTTCCAAAGAAGCGGCACTTGATAATGGCCGTCTTCGGTGGTCGTTGTTTCTCGTTGTAGCTGTGTGAGGGCGCACTCTTCCGGGTCCGACTTGGGGCGTTTAGGCTCGAGCATGAGGTTTTCTAGTGCGAAGTACTCTCGTAATTGGACGTCGACGCGTTCTTCGCTCGTGGGCTCCTCAGATACGATGTGGTAGCTGGCGGCGGTCTTAATCGGCCCTCCATGCGTGTGAGAGTGTGCGCCATGGAGTACCCACCCTAGCGGCAGCCGGCTCGCTACGGGTTGGTTGTTGTCGCCGCGCCGCACCTCTTCTGGGATTAGTAGTTGCCAGTTGTCTTGCCCCAGTAGGATGCCTAGCTGCTCTGCATCGTATTTCAACAAGTGCTCGATGTCCCGTAAGTGTGCGCACGCCTTTATATCTTCATCGCTGACCATCTGTGGCGAGAGGCGGAGGTCCGGGATAGTGCGGGCGTGAATTCGGACTGCCTCGCCCTGTCCCCGTATTTGTAGCGAGACGCGACGGCTTCTTGTGGCATTAAGTTTCTCATTCGTTATCGCTTCAATTTGCAGTGGCTTGGTGGGCCCTTCTAGTCCGGCGTGGCGGGCGATATCTTCAGACAGGAGCGTGACTGTGCTCCCGTCGTCGATGAGCGCGGACGTAGACACTTCACCTTTTGGGCCCGTTATTGTCACTGGCATAATCTTGAGAAAGGCACGGGACTGCCTCCTTGTCCATGTAGAGGCGACGGCTTCACTCGCGGCGGCGGGCTCATTTCTCTTGTTGTGTAGTAATTTGTGATGGAAGTACTCGCACCCGTCTTGTTCACATCTTATGCGCTTGCAATGGTGCGTCTTTGATCTGTATTTGAGGCACCGGAAACACATCCGCTTTTCTTTAGCAATATTCCAGCGCTCGTCGACTTCAGCAGCGGTGAACTTCGGGCACTTTACTATGTTATGTTCCCCGCTGTTGCAACAGGAACACTTGCTAATTGGCTTTTCTATGGCGGCGTATGTTTTGTGCGTACGCCGTGTGTTGGCGGGCGTATCGGTGGCTTCAGGCTCGGCGTAGGCGGCGCAGTATTGAGCTTCGCGCTGAAGGAAAGCCGAAATCTTGATCAACTCGGGCTCGTCTGTGGTCGATATTGCGGCGAAGTCAAACCATCGATAGCGCTGCGCCGGCGTAAGCTTGTCCAATATAGCCTTTGTAGTCTCGGGGCTATATAGGTACTGTGCGCGGTTGAGGGCGCGCAGGGTCGCTATTGTATTTGCGACGCGGCATGAGAACGCGCAGAGGTCGCGCGCGTCGTCCGTGAGGCGTGGGAGGGCGCGCAGGCGTTCTAGTTCGGCGAGTGCGATCGAGTCCGGCCTGCCGAATCGTGTCTCGAGCGTTTTCATAATCTCGGCGGCCGGTGCTTGATAAATAAGTAGATTCTCGACGGCTTCTTTCGCCCTCCCTTTGAGGGCTCTTCGTAGGCGGCCGACGTTCTCGCTCTCTGTGAATCTACTATGAGATTCGTCATATGTCGCTTTAAACGCTAGCCACTCTTGCTGTGACCCTCCGTAGGCGGGAAGCTCGGCGGTGAGACGGGGGGCGTTGCCGGCGCGGGCGGCGGCGGCAATGGCGGTGGCTAGTTCGGTGATGTCCACTAGGGAGCTCGTCTTCACCAAGGAGGCATCCGCGACGGCAGGCGCGGGGGTGAAGACGGGGGCGGCGGCGTTTAGTGGGACATCGGACGCACGCGCACGCGCCGCGGTAGCGGCGGGGGCATTGACGGTTGCGGTGCGCGGGGGGAGCTCCACTGCGACGCTCGGCAGCGGCGGCGCGGGGAGCTCGGCAGGGGTGCTCGTCGTCGGCGGTGAGGGGGGTTTCACCTCGCCGCTCGGCAGCGGCGGCGGGGCTGAGGGTCCTGGTGCGACGTAGTGCTCTGCAAAGTGGGGCGCCTGGGTAATTGCGAGGACTTCGCGTTGGCTTGATTCTAACCAGTCGCCGTTCTTGTCGTCTAGCTGTGTTGTGGAGAGCACGGTGGCATCGTCGCTGTCCTCTTCGGCCTCGATTTCGTCGAGGCGAGCTTGGGCAAGTTCAAGCTTGATTCTTAACATCTCTTGTTTGGCTTTGGCGATGCGGTAGGCACGTCGGCTTGAGGTAGTTCTCACGGACTTCGTTGACGGCGGTGCGGGGGGGCGAGGGGTAGACGGCGTGTCTGTTGACTCCTGAGAATGTGGCTGTGTCGTCTCCGAAGTCAATGGCTGGTTCGTCCCGTTGTCCGCTGTGGCTGTCGCTGATGAGGATCCTCCTTCGGTTGTGGTGCCCTCCGCGTCGATGATTAGTTTGGCTGGGGTGCGGCCCTTCCCGTTCGATCTTGTAACTGGTGCCATTATCTTTCTTGAATTTTCTTTCTTCAATTCGAGTCTCCTTTCTTCAGGCTTCTATCCGGCTTCGAAGGACCAACATGTGCCTGAGGCGCACCTATGACTGGTTAATTACAGGCGACAGGTTAATAAAATTCAGTCTTGATATTTCAATTGCCGTGGTCCGGCTGGCTTGAGGGGATCGGGAGTCTTGTGATGTGCTGTATGCGCTAACTAATGCAATGCGTCTAATGAACTACTGAGAATGAGCACAACCCAACTAACTGATGAGAATGCGGAAAGAATGAATACTACTGTGCGGCGTGGCTGCCGCCCTTTTATATTGTGCGACTCTCCGTTCCTCCCCTCGAGCCTGCCTTACCCCGCTTGTCTTTATTTGTAACAACCTTAGATCTACGTACACGTGTGCGGCGTGGGAATTTCTCGCCGTCGGCAACTGAGTATAATAAATGCATACACGTATATTACCTTAAACTAGGCGGCGAACATTGAGCATTGTTTACTTTGTCGGTGTATCGGTACATCAAAATCTATTCAAACTATTATTTAAGAACTATTTGTTAAACTGTTTGTACATTTGTTTCGTGTGAATATCTGCCACAGCTGTGTTTCTTAGAACATTAAACTAACATTAGTAAGACAATGGTGAGACATAACAATACAACGAAATATTCTAAACATAACTAGGTAATCGAACCTTAACTATTACTAATATTATTCGCCGTCCTGCACAGTTCCAATCGTAGGAACGTTAGTTGTTTGAGTAGTTAGTCCAGAGAATTATATTACACTGGTTACGGACTGAGTGAACCGATAACTTGGCGTTAGAAGCAAGCTGTAGTTAGATGCAAGTGAGCCAAGATCGGGTTAACGCTTCGGAGCACTCGTAGCCGATCCACTACGGCGTAGCACCACGTAGGCGTGCGCGGGGCACAACCCGTAGCAGATATAGATTACTTAGTTTTAACTTTTATCGACAGTCCTCAAAGACTGTCCGTCATGTTTTTCTTTTATTTATTTTCGTACACACAAAATACTTAACAGGATATTACGTTAAGGCGACTACAGGAGTTAAGCGCGAGTTTTATAATGCCTGAAACTTATGATTCACTGCAATAAACAAAACCAGAAAAATATGCGATACTTATCAGGATATAATATATCCTGATAAGTATCGCATATTTTTCTGGTTTTGCTAGTATGATAGGGTTTTGAAAACATAATACAATTAATTTTACTCGATAGAAAAAAATCACGAACTTATCTCTGAAAATTTCTTTTAACGAGTAAAAACCATACTAAAATACACGCCATCATTCAGATTTTTTGGAAAATAATTCTACAAGCAATATATCGCAGCATCATAGTGTTTTATTTATTTAGTCCAATCAATAGATTTTTTGTAAATCGATCGAAACCACTCATTTTGCACTATTCGGCCCGCAGTGACTGACGTAACAACCACTTTGTAGTGCAAGCTGATTATTCTAACAGTTTTCCAAACGAAGTTTGAACCACTACAAATAGAGTTTCTAATTTAGCTCCTGTAGTCCCTTTAAGGGGCCGGCGGAGTGTGCGTATTTCACACAAACGTAATACCAAAATAATTTCTAAAATAAACATATTCTTAAAGTAATGTGTGTTTATTTCGATTGTATTACAGAATATCTATGTTCCCAAATATATATTTTGAAGGGACAATGATATAAACACGAGTTATGAGGAATTTAAAATTTCCATAGAAAACTTATTTTTCTCATAACTCTTGTTTAGATCAGTGTCCATCTAAAAAAAATATTTCGGAACCTAGATAATCTGCAATCTAATCGAAATAAATACACACTACTTTAAGAATATGTTTGATTTTCAAAATATTTTGGTATTACGTTTGTATGAACAACGCATGCTCCGCAGGCCTCTTAAGATAAAAGGCACAAAGGTGGTATGTTGGACATTAAATTCGCCACTTCCACGGCACCTTTGGTAGATCGCAGTTCGTTATGACTAAATATTCTGGGTCACACAAGAAAGGAGGTGGAACATAGAAGACGCTGGGTGATGATTATGGAAGGTATCTCACCAGGAACCAGCACAGTGTTCATGGCAGACGTGGCGTTGTCCAGCCACCCATGGATCAGCACGATTGTTCTCCTGCTGTGGTTGTAGTTTGTTGCTACCAGAGTTAGCTCGTTGTGGAGTACTATTGGTTGGCTCACAGTTGGGTTTTCTCTGTAAAAAAAGCTTAGCACTAGGTTAAGAGCTTAGTTACTAACAAATTTTTGGACCAAGTCTGAATTAAAAATTAAATACAATAAAATAAAAAGGGGGCGAACTATTTGTCATTAGTTAGACACGGATCCAAAGGAGAAGGGGCGAATTTGTATGAGACGTGGTCTATGGACCAATAGCGAAACTGTTGTGGTATTTATGGCGGGCTCAACTACACTTACGTGCGAAGTGGCATCAGAATCTGACCCGGCAGTTTTGAGAAAAATAATGCTTTAGAACTCCCAATTTTACTACATTTTCTTGTTTAGGAGATGATGTATAAGTTGGCTATTTCTGACTGTGATATACTTCAATAATGTGTTTTTACTTAGATACAGTCAATAATACATGGCTACGGCTACTTCTAGTAGCGGAGCACAATGAAAAATATATATTTCGGGTTAATTAAACAACCTTTTTTTTCTAATGTTTTGTTACTGGTGTGAATATCGAGCAGCCGTCAACCATTTAAAAAGCAATATGCAATGTTTTCGTTGTTGATATCTTGGACATCTGATTTCTGCTTAGTGATTTGACTGTTGTTGTTGAGTTGGAATCATTTTCCGTACCTATATAGGGTGACAGGTAATTAGTATTATTTTCCTGGGCATTATTTTTCTGATGCCACTTCGCACGTAAGTGTAGTTGAGCCCGCCATAAATACCACAACAGTTTCGCTATTCAAAATCAAAATCAAAGCATTTATTTCAAGTAGGCCAATTACAGGCACTTTTGAACTGTCGAAACAAAAATGAACATTGAAAGTAGCTACAGTCCCAGTCACAAGACATAAAAACTGTGAAAGTACTGTAGTTGCCCATTCCCTAGCGTAGATCTCTATGGAGAAGAACGGGTAATTAGTGTACGAAACTTAAACACGTGATTGTGCTCATGATAACAAACAACTTTTAGTATGGGACCAAATCCGAAATAGCAAAAAAAAATCAGCTGTTCAGAACATTTTACCAGTTGAATGTACTTAACAGCTGACCTTTTTCGCGATTTCAGCTTTGGTCCCATCGTAAAAGTTGTTTGTTATCATGAGTATAATCACGTGTTTAAGTATCGAACACTAATTACCAGTCACCCTATATAGACGCTGTGGTTGGAAAAAATTCTGACTTAAAAATTGAAACCATAATCTTTAAGGTTCAACTTCGAAGCCAACTTCTTCTTCAAGGAGTTTCAATTCACACGTAGTCTCATCATACATCGTCATCATCATCATCATCATCATCATCTGCGTAGCTTTTTCCAACTATGTTGGGGTACCAGTATTTTACATGGAGCGACTGCCTATCTGACCTCCACAAACCAGTTAGTACTGGCTTATACCAGACCCCTAATTAAGACTGGTTGTCAGACTTTTTAGGCCGCTGACTACCTGTAACGACTGTCAAAGATCTACAAATGACCGGCCGAATGGCTAGACGTGCTTTCCGAGGCACGGTGGAAACTGTATGATAGGGTGTTCACCCATCCACAGACTAATCTAGGGAAGCACGTCTTAATCCAAAGATCTGTTCGACTGTTATTATTTAGCTACGAGCCTCATGTCTTACTAAAGAGGCAATGGGCAGGGCACATTGCTCGCAGAACGGATGGCCGATGGGGCCGAAAAGTTCTGCAGTGGCGACCGCGAACCGGAAGACATTGTGTTGGAAGGCCTCCCACTAGGTGGACAGATGATCTGGTGAGGGCTGCGGGAATCCGCTGGATGCGAATCGCATGGGACCGGTCAATGTGGCGACACTTGGGGGAGGCCTATGTCCGGCACTGGGCGTCTTTCGGCTGAAATGATGATGATGAGCTCCTCATAGTTTTTTTAAACGTACCTAGTAAAAAGATGGTAGACATTGTCAGTATCAGGTTTGTATCTGGCGACTTCCTGCAGATGGGTCGCCTTCGTCCACAGGTCCTCCAGGGGTTTGCCGTCTCCCGTCACATACTGGTAGCTCAGTATGTCGTCTATCTTCGGTAGCAACGGTAGCTGTTTCGTCGAAAAGGGGCCAGCTGTTGAGAAAACCAGCATCAGAAAGACAGAAAAAAAAGAAGAAACAAAATACATTTACATCACACAAATATTATAAAGGCGAAAGTTTGTATGTGTGTTTGTTACTCGTTTACGCAAAAACTGCTCAATGGATTTGGATGAAATTTTGCACACAGAAAGTTTATGAACTGAAATAATACTTAAGGTACTTTCTATCCCGGTAGTAAGATCCCACGTGAGCGAAGCCGCGGGCAAACGCAATTTGGCCAAATGGATTTAAAGATCCTCCCGAGTCACAGTGTGAATGCGGTGCTCTCGATCAGACGATGTCCCATTTGTTGGAGTGTCCGAAGCGTCCCAACACCTGCACTTTAGAAGACCTTAAAGACGCCACAGATGCTGCGATTACTCGTAACGTGGCACATGATGAAAAGGATACCATCTAGCCGAATTCAGTCACAGTGACTGCATTCAATGACTTTTTAGTGTGGTTGTAGAGAGCTTTAGTGTTCTGCTCTTTCATGTGCTCTCAAGTGGTTAGCATATCCAACTTTGCCGAAAAACTTCGAGCACAAAGCGGACGTGTCAGAACACCATGGCGTACGTGATACATACGGGGCCCAAGAACCCTGCCAAATTAATGCCAGACTAAAATTAACAAAACAAGAATTTTTAAAAATAATAAACGTATCATCAGAGATTTTGATGAACTCAAAAAAGAAAGAATTTTAACTTTTTGATTTCCCTTAAATTTTGCCATACAATACTAATAAAAAACGGAACAGGGAAAAATAATCTCGTAAATTATTCGTAACTTACCGTTATCTAAAATGAGTTCTTTAAACCTTAATAACTTTTGTCCATGACTGCTGAGCAATATGTTCATTTTTTATTCTTGTAATTAGAAATTTTTACTATTAAACGACATAGATTTTATATCTGTTCATTCTGGGGAATAGGCTCATACAATGGCCATGTCCTAAATAAGTCATACCATCGACAAGAAGGAAGAAGAAACCTAACTTACCTGACACTGCCGCCAATCCAAGCAAAAACACAGTGAGAATCTTCATTCTGATACCTTACACATTGAAATAAACTGTTAAGACAAACTGCACTTCCATTTAAAACCAAATTCACTGAATCTTTCCGCGACAATTCCTAAAAATTTGATTATATTCTTATAATAAAATCGGTGTCTCCCGTTCTCTCGTCTTTCTCTTCTTCTTCTATTTTCTTTTTATAATTTTATTAAAGTCAAGGACACAATTTTTTCGACCTTAATTTAAGTATTTATAGAGAGGAGGAATTTGTCCCAGCGCCAGCAACATTACAAGAACTATTTTTTTTATTTGATCAACAATTTCTTCTTTTGAATTTTCATCACTATCGTTAATGGAAAATATGACAAATCATGAGCAAAAAACTTGCTATAGCAGCCCAATCAAGCATATTGTTAAAATTTGAAGTAATATACAAGTCCGATTAGTAGGTTCCGAGATAAGAAAGCACTAAGGGATCAAAAGAAGGACGATGCGTTATATGTATAAGTGAGTAGGTATTATTGTGCCCTGGTAAAAGAGTTTTGAAAGCATTTTTTGTTGACAAAGTCTTCTGAAGCAATGATGTATTGTATTGTTCTAAAAACATAAACACTTCTAACTGTTATTATGAGTTATGAACCGAGATGCGGTCACCCACCACAGTCCCGCTATTTCATAAGTTCATGGCAATACAATATACAGGGTGAATTTTTCAAGTGGGCGTAAGTTGCCAAATCCGAAAATATGAGGAATATCGAAAAATACTCAAAGGTTCGATTTTGATGAAAATTAAAAATGCATTACTAGATTTTTTGAAAAACATAAAACAGAAGACATGAATCGAACCCGTTGATTTTGAAAACAAAACTAACACTGTGCTATTCGATAGTGTCGCTAATAGGGATCACATCACAGAGCATCTATAATTATATGGATCACATTCTGGGAAGTAACAACTTACGGTAAGCTAGAGGAAACAGTTTATTTTTGAAAAAAAAAATCTTTATGCACATAGTTAGTAGGTATGTTTGCGACTTTAATCGTACCACGTATACACCGTGATCCTGAGGTTATATATAAATTAACTTCGGCATGTTATTCAGACCATTAAATTGACCGTTTTCTACTACTTTTTTTTACCTTTTTTTTGTTAAACTTTTTTTTAACTTTTTTTTTATTTTTTACCATTTTTTTCACTTTTTGTGGCAATAAGTAAAAACATATCGTGTTCATCTTAGATTACAAACTCATTTTATCACAACACAACACAAAATGCCTCTAACTTAAAAAAAATAATAATTCAAAAATCAATTTCAGTCTTCTAAATTCAGTTTGATAGTTGTGGTTGCACAAAGTGGCAACATCTCACAAATAAAGACTCTTTTTCACAGCACAACGTAATTAAATTGGTTAAACTTAAATTACCAATAACTTAAAAACTTTGCCATTTAAACTACTACTTCCTTTGTACGATATGTTTAACAAGAGCTATAGAAGTATTATTCAAAATTAATGTATATCCTCAGGAACACGGTGTATAGTCATTTTTATCCTGTCAAATTTTGAAACTCCACCAGACCAGTGCAGCATCTTCATCTCTGTGGTGTGAATCCTTTGTTCATCCGTCTTCCTCATAGGCCAACACTCAGATCTATATAGTAGAGCTGGTCTAACTGCCCTTTTGTATACATTGCCTTTGACTTAAATTGGCATACAGGAGTCGCATAGAACACCAGACAACGATCTCCATTTCAGCCATGCTGCCTGGATTCTATTTTGTATGCCTTTTTCTACACAGGCTTTTGGTGCTATAATGGATCCGAGATACTTGAACTCCTCAACTCTGTTAAGGGGTCTATTTTCGACTAATGGACATGGTATGACACCCACATTAGCTGCGGAAAAGTCGCAAAACATATATTCGGTCTTCTGTCTATTGATCCTCAACCCTCTCCTCTCCAAATTCAATTCAATTCAATTCAATTTATTTATTTCAAGCTACAATGACCCATTGATATATACCTTATAAACAAACATATAAATTAAATACAAAACTTGTGTTAATAAATAAGACTTAAAACTATGTTAGTAACACTTCACTTAGACACACTTCACTTGTGTTGGCTGTCCAGTGGTACTTGTCCGCGGAAGCGACGGAACACCACGTCCTGCGGCCAAAAGTCTTCCACCATCACCATGGGCAGGTAACAATTCGGTACTCGCACCACGAACGCCTTGAAGTTGACGTTGCGGCGCGACTCCAGTAACTGCACCCTCGGTGTGTATCTCGTCTTTTGGCGCACGTACTCCACGATGTCCTCCGCTTTAGTGGTGTAATGCAAGCGGGAAATGTACACCGGTGTATTTGGCTTAGCAGCACGAAGGCTCACTTTAGGGTCCGCAGGAGCCTTGCCGAAGACTGCAGCCATGCCGATAGGTCTGATTGCACTTCTACCAATGATTCGGCTATAAAAACAACATCATCCGCATATAGCAGTGACCATGGTGCTGGTTTTTGTATATTTGAAGTAATATAATCCACTACCAGGTTGAATAGTAGAGGGCTCAGGGTCGAGCCTTGATGAACACCTACTCTGACCTCAAATGCTTCACTTGTTCCTGCTGGGCTGACCACTCTTGTACATACATTGTGGTATAGATCTTTAAGAAGCTGAATGTAATGCTCTGGCACTGATTGTGTTCTCAATGTTTGCCAGATAAGCTCTCGCGATACTCGGTCGAACGCCTTTTCGAGTTCTATGAATACCGTGTGCAGGTCTTGTTTGCGAGAGTTGTACTTTTCAATTAGCATTTTCACCGAATGAGTTGCGTCTGTGGTGCTAACGCCGCTGGTAAATCCACACTGGTTTGGTGTTATGGTTGTTATTTTTGTTAGCCTTTTTACGAGGATACTTTCCCAGATCTTAAGGGTGTGAGAGGTTAGCTTGATTCCTCTATAGTTCCCACAGTCCGCAACATCTCCTTTATTCTTATAGAAAGGTATCAAGTTGCTGGTTCTTCACATCTCTGGTACTTTGGTGGTTCTGAGAATTTTGTTGAAAAGCTTTGTCAGCCAAGCTACACCGGTATTCCCAAGTTTTTTCCATAGCTTTGCTGGAATTTCGTCCGGTCCCGTGGCTTTTCTATTTTTCATCTATTGGATAGCTGCTTTGACTTCCTCTGGTGAAATAATATCCACTGGACCTTTAGCGTATGGCAGTGCTATTAGCGGTTCCTGTGGAAACTTTTCGTTGAGAAGTGTTTGGTAGTATTCTTGCCACCTCTCATTAATTTCTTTATAAACAATTTGCCGGATGAGTCTTAAATAATGTATTTGTTGCGTTTGATATCTTTTAATAATAATAGTAATAATATATTTTATTGAATTTAACAACATTGGTCCACTGGTTAGTTAGTATACAAACAACTTATCAACTAGTTCGGTTTCGGAGTTTAGCTAATTTAAATATCTCTGCATCTGTTTTTGCGTTCTCTAATCCATTATAAAAGTGGTCTTTGGACAATGCTCTTGTTACAGCAACACATTTCTTAGCCCTTTTTTAACCCCCGACGCAAAAACGACGGGGTGTTATAAGTTTGACGAGTCTGTGTGTGTGTGTGTCTGTCTGTGGCATCGCGCCCGAACGGATGAACCGATTTGGATTTTGTTTTTTTTTTGTTTGAAAGGTGAATTTAGTAGGGAGTGTTCTTAGCTGTTTGATAGAAATCAGTCCAAGATGGCCGCCGCCACAAAATGGCTGATTACATATTTATTCAACAACTCTCTCAATATGGGTATCAAATGCAAGGGCTTGACTGGTAGAATACTGGGTGCGTGCCATTTGATATAATAACAAAAGTCTAACGTTCACGTGACCTAATTTCATTTAGTATACTTTTTGTTTAGTATAACGATGAAATGATTTAATGAATTATTGATATAATTTCAGTTCATCTAATTTTATATGGCTTAATTAACATTTCCTATAATGCACTTTTAAACTAATATAAATATAGTATAATATTAAGTTAGTATAATATTTAATTAGTATAATATTCAAAATCTATAGTAACGTTAATTAAATAAATAAATAAATAAATATCGCTGGACATTAACACACAGCGCCACCTAGTGCCACACTAAGCAAAGCTTGTGTCGTGGACACTAGATAGTTGATATACTACATATATACTTTTTTGTTTGTAAATACATACTTATTATACATATAAACATCCATGACTCGGAAACAAATGCCCATGCTCATCACACAAACATTTGCTCCTACCGGGATTCGAACCCAGGACCCTAAGAACGTAAGGCAGCGTCACTACCACTACGCCATTCGGGTCGTCAAATAATTAATTTATAATTATAATTTTAAAACGTCTAATTTTTTGAATATTTTTGCAAAAACTGATTGGACTATAAACGCCTGTTACTTTGGTCCCGACTCTCTCGAGTGCCAGATCCCCTCTATTGTTGGACAATCATCTGGGTTAGGTTAGGTTAGAACAGTGACCATTAACGCGCGAAGGCGAGCGACCGGAGAGAGCGTGCCGCGGCAGCGGCCGCCGAGTGCCATATCCCCTCTATTGTTGGTTGATCATCTGGGTTAGGTTAGGTTAAAACAGTGACCATTAGCGCGCATTACTTTTTCATTACAGAATTTTGGCTGAAAATGAGTAAATATGAAAATTAGGTCAAATGAAAGTTAGGTCAACTAAACGTTATATTAAAACAGCATTATACAAATTGAAAATTATTTGAAATAAACGTTATACTAAATGATATTAGAGTAAAAGAAGTTTATATTACATGTGTACTAACCGGCGTGGCACCGAGCATTCCCCTATCCGCTACCTGGGACGCGTTCTCTAGGTGTGAGGCTCACCCGAGAAATAGTTCATGAAATGTACTATCAATAGGAATTTTGTCAGATTTTTCAATCCAGCAATTTAGCTTCCTAAAGTTTAATAGAGATTTTCCGACTCAAAAAATATCATTTCCCAGCAATTATTTTGGCGTAGTTACTTTAGTGTGATGTACAGATTACACCCTGTGTTAACACAGATAATTGACATTTCCCCGTTTGTTTATTTACTTCCTGAGTAATGTAATTCATAAAAATAAACATAACATCGCGCCTGCGCACAATCACTTTTCGTCAGCGCAATAGGAACAATGATATTATAAGTAAAAAAACTTATTATATCATTGAATAGGAAATAAAAAACAATAACAGTTCGTTAGTTGATCGGAAAAGGTAAGCAACGCCTGCCTTGATAGGTTCCGTGGAACGGTCTTTCTTTCTTTATAGTGTGGTAAGTACCTAACCGAATTTTTTGCCGTCCATGGGCTTCTGATTTGACTTTACATGCCGTCGAAAAATATCTCTCAGGCATGCTGGTTTCCTCGCGATGTTTTTCTTCACCGAAGCAAGTGATAATAGTTTAAAAAAAACGCAATTCTATGCGGCTTTCAGACTACGCTATAATATAATAGCTTAAAGCACATCGCTCACCATACATTTGTTATGGACACGTTCACACTGTACTATACTATTTATTATTGGCTTACTATATGCTATAAAATGGTGCGATACGCTGAGTTCATGCTATGCAATATCACGCGCCGCCATCTTCCTCCTTCCTCATCCCCGGCCGTCCCGCAGGCGAATGTTTTCCTCACTTATTTGAACTCTTTCTGAGCTTGCTATATACTATAAATGCTTGCATTAACAACATTTTAAATGCTTTTCTTTAAGTGGGGTGTTCGAAACAGCACCCCACTTCAGCTGTTCGAAAGAGATACCGTCGCCCGGAACATAAAGGGCGAGAAAGGAACATGTATAGGTTTTAGTCAGTCTCCTCCCGCTCCGCCCAGAGCGGGAGGAGTCATTGATGATTTCCCATCCGAAAAAAAGGGCAGTCTTTAATGAGTCTCCACCTGAGCAAGTTCTCCTTGCTGCGGCCAACCTGGGTCTGGAGTCTATAATTAAAGACTTCCAGGTCAACTATGGCAACTCATATCCTACATGGCCTGGGGCCATCCTCATCTCATCCTACATGAGACCCTTCTGTGTTTTGGAAAGCACATCGTTGGTCTCGGCTGTCATTTGAAGAGTTAGCCCGAAAGTCTGAGACCAGTCTTACCAAGGCATCTCGTGTTTTTCAGTAACTGGATTATGCAATTCAGATAGGCAGTGGCTCCACATAAAATAATGGTATTCAGATGCATTCACAGTGTCTCAAGACTAGAGTCTATGACCAGTGTGTGTTGCCAGTGATTACATACGGGACCGAGACGTGGTCCCTCACAATGGGCCTTATCAAAAGGCTTAAAGGGCCATGGGCAATGGAGAGGGCTATGCTCGGAGTTTCTTTACGTGATCGAATCAGAAGAATAGAATAGAATAGAATAGAATAGAATAGAATAGAATAGAATAGAATAGAATAGAATAGAATAATCATTTATTCGTTAATGATGCCGTGACGTCTGACTGGATGGAAGACGACGCTTTATATCTACTCCTAGTAAAAAGGGCAGAAGGATGATCAATAAAACAATGGTTAACAAACAGATTCTTTTATTTATTTCGCTTTCAAATGTCTTCAAGTGCGTGAGAATGGTGGATAGGAGTTGGTTTCCAAGTAGAATACACCGGATTGTCTGAAAATAAAAAAAGAATAGGATTATTATTTGGCATTTGTCTAGCCGAAAAAAATGGTAATTTGTTTGCAAGGCCTTGGTGATCGCTCTAGTGACTAGTGCGAAGCTTTTTAATTCTATTGTAGCGGCACTACAAAAAGTACTTCAGCTACATTGAACAAAAAGTACTACCACGCCATCTATGAGAAAGATGATGAACTAACAAGCGAAATACGGCAGAATTCCTACATCGCGCAAGCAACGTTCTCCGCGACTTAAGGGGCCGGCGGAGCATGCGTGTTTCATACAAACGTAATAACAAAATGATATGAAAATCAAACATATTCTTAAGGTAGTGTACACATATTTCGATTGTATTATAGAATATCTATGTTCCCAAATAAATATTTTGAAAGGACAATGTTATAAAAACGAGATATGAGGAATCTAAAATTTCCATAGAAAATTTATTTTTCTCATAACTCTTGTTTAAATCGGTGTACATTCAAAATATGTGTTTGGGAACATAATTATATATTCTGTAATCCAATCAAAATAAATACACACTACCTTAAGCTTTTGATCTCGTAGCTTATGACGTCCTATGGGAGAAGCTAGGAAGCGCGGGTGTGCCGGTGGAATGTACTTCTCTTCTCAGGTACTGGTACTCAAATCAGAGAAATCAGGTGAGATGGGTCGGTACTTTGTCGGACGACTATAAATTGGAATGTGGTGTGAGACAAGGGGGGTTGAGCTCCCCATTATTATTTAATTTATATATAGATAAGTTGATTGAGCGACTCAGTAGCACTCATGTCGGCTGTTTCGTTGACGACAAGTGTGTTAACAATATTAGCTATGCAGACGACATGGTTTTGCTGAGCCCCTCAATCAGCGGATTAAGGAACCTGGTGTCTCAGTGTGAGGCATTTGCGATGTCGCATGGGCTTAAATACAACTCCAATAAGAGTGAATTACTTGTATTTACAGCAGGCACATACTATCCCGCATATGTTCCTCCTGTCATTCTTAATGGTGCAGCCTTAAAAGTAGTGGACAGGTTTAAGTATCTGGGTCACATAGTAACGAGTGACCTTAAGGATGACGAGGACATAGAGAGGGAGCGCAGGGCCCTGGCGGTGAGAAGCAATATGCTCACTCGCAGGTTCGCACGCTGCACCAGCGAGGTAAAGATAACACTTTTTAAGACGTACTGCCAATCATTTTACTCAAGCGGCCTGTGGGTGAAGCATACGCAGCGATCTTACACGGCCTTGCGCACTCAGTATAATAACGCTTTTAGGATGCTGTTGGGGCTGCCGTGGCGCTGCAGCGCGTCCGGTATGTTTGCTGAAGCGCGTACGGATGGTTTTCAAGCCATCATGCGCAAAAAAGCGAACTCCCTGCTGCACCGTCTACGAAGCGGCAGCAACAGCATTCTAAATGCGATTATGCTGCCCGTTTTGACTGTCCTTTCCAGAATCAGTGGGTAAGGACAGCCATAGGCATAAGTTAGATATAGGTACTAAAAATACTAACATATTTCTAGGTACATTTTTGTGTTACTAACACACTAACATTTTATGTTTATGATTGTGTATGTTTTGTGATATTAATTATGTTACCTATATGGAGTTTCTCCGAAATAAATAAATTATTATTATTATTATTAAGAATATGTTTGATTTACAAATTATTTTGGTATTACGTTTGTATGAAATTTGCATGCTCCGCAGGCCTCTTAAGAGCGTATACGAGAACCCGACTACAACCGTCGGGCAGTAGCCCAGTAGACATAACACCCGTCTGGTCGGAGGATCCTCCCTTTTCTATGGGGGATGAAGAACTTTACACCCTGTTCTTTATACCCCCAAACTATTATGTTAATGAAACGCGTAAAAATAAGCATTTAATTCAGCAAAAATGAAAAAAATAGCTAGTTGACTATTTTTTTGTTCAAAAACTCAAAATGAAGCAAACTAAAACAACAACATACATAGGTATATACAAACTTAGAACATAGCTTATACACTACAGTCACCACTTTTCGAAAGTAATGTTACTTTCCACTTTTTAAGTTTATTTTTCGAAACTCGATTATTTTTTGCAAAACAGTACCTATTTACACATTAGAATCTTGTCTCAGTATGAAAATTTCCATTTTTCACCCAAAGCTTATTGAAAACCCCTCCCTTCCAACTTTCTTGGCTTCCAGTCTATCATCACACTTACCCAGTCTTAGGTACCAGCCCACCCATCCTCAGATTGCCCCAGAGGAAGCAGTTCCCGGTCATAGCGGTGAGGAATGAGGCACAGCGCCGTCCCGTGAAGCCGCCAGATTCAAGGGACTCCCCGAGGTAGAAATATGACCTGGAAATAAAGAAAAACCATTGGTAAGTTCATCTTCTAACATCTTTTTCATCATTGTCGAGGGTACAATCATTTAATTGCTCTGAATAAGCACAAAAAGTTTAGCAAATTGGATTGAATTGTACGCGGCGCATACTCAAAATTTGACGAAATGGGATTCAATGTCATCATCATAAACTGCCTAGTCTTTTCCCAAAGATGTTTGGGTCGGCTTCCAGTCTAACCGGAAGCAGCTAAATACCAGTATTTTACATGGAGCGACTATCTATTTGACCTCCACAACCCAGTTAATACTGGGTAATACGATACCACTTGACAAGACTGGTGTCAGACTTTTTAGGCCACTGACTACCTGTAACGACTGTCAAAGATGGACAAATGACAGCCGGGACCAACAGCTTAACGCGGTTTCCGAGGCACGAAGGAAACCCGGTATGTAAGGGTGGTCACCCATCCACAGACCAGACTAGGCAAGCACGGCTTAACCTAAAGATTGGCCCGAGCGGCTGTTATTATTTAGCCAGGAGCTCCAATGGGATTCAATGTATGAAGATTAAAATAGTAACGACTTTTGTGATGCTATTTTGTTTAGTTGTCGAATTGGGAAAGTTACGAGATGAGTCTTGGCCAAAACTGTCAGTGTTCAGTGATTTGTTTCTAGAATGGTAACTGATTTTTTAAGTGGCAATTTGCTATCTACTAAGTCATCCGCCTGGCTTTTCCTAACTATGTTGGGGTCGACTTCCAGTTTAACAGTTTAGTTTAGTACTGGGTAATACGATACCCCTTGGTGAGCCTGGTTCTCAGACTTTCGGGTCACTGACTCCATGTAACGACTGTCAAAGATCTAGCAGCAGAATCCAATGTTGTATAATTATCACTAGCTTCGGTGAAGGAAAACATTGTAAGGAAACCAGGATACCTGAGAGATATTTCCCGACGGCATGTAAAGGTAAGACAGAGGCCCATGGGCGACATAAAAACTCTGACACCAGGTTACTAACCACACGATAAAGAAAGAAACAGAAACCAGTAACTGCTCGTCGTCTCACTGGTAGGGTTAGCGAGAAATTATTTAAATAATCAAAAATTGTTCCCGTCGTCCCCCTGCTAGTGGGACAAACCAGAGGGGTCAGCTGGGACAAACTTCCCGTTGACCCCACCAACAGGGTCGGCTAGCGTGGTCAACGAAACGACGGTTTTGACCTTTCTCATTGACCCCACCAGAAGGGTCGGTAGGTGGGGTCAACGAAACGATAGATTTGACTTTTCCCGTTGGCCACACCAGTAGGGCCGGCTAGTGGGGTCAACGAAACGATAGATTTGACTTTTCCCGCTGGCCCCTTCAGTGGGACGAACCAGTGGGGTCAGTGGGAATACACCCCAGTCTGCCTTACCTTGCGTGATCACAGTCCTGGGAGCTACATCCGGGCATGTTAATGCCCCCGTTGGGGTAGAAGTCAGCATCTCCCAAAGTTCCTATGTAGCCGAGCAAACCAGCATTGGTGTGGATGACCTCGGTGTAGACGCCGTCTGAGGGTCGGAACTTGTCGTCGTTGGTGATCCAGCCTGGGTAGGCGGCATCTAGAGCTGGGGATAGAAATATAAAGCATCAATAAGCTGCTATGATTACCTTGAGCTCCTTGAGTTGTTCATCGAGCTACACGATAACTGACAAATGCTTGAACTGACTGGACAGGTCCACTTAAATCTGTGTCCATCTCAGACAGTAATCTACATGGTCCTTATGTGAGTTGAGCAAGATTATGTCTGGACTTAAACAAAGACCCTTTATTCCCGGCTTCCACCACTGGGGGCAGTTGCAACTATTTGTCGCATCTACCATCACTGGTGGTCGTTGCGTCGGTGGAATGACTATGACCTCTGTGTTGGTTTCGGCAGTTTCTTTTCAGAGTAGGTACGAAACACCGGCCCCAACAAGTATAAAAAAAAATACGTGTAAAAAAGTTTGTAGGATCCTACTTGCTAAATAAACATAATTTATCAGCATAATAAGCCTCTAATGTTCCCACTGCTGGGACACAGGCCTTCTCTTTTTGAGAGTGAGTTGGTTTGAAATGCACTTTGTGTGCAAAAAGTTTTCGTTACGTCTCTGACATAATGACGCAAAAAAACTGCTTTTGTAATTTTGGTGAGTTTGTCACTTTGCGTTTTTTTTTATTTTGAGGTTTTGTCCGTTGGTGATTTTGCTAGATACAATGATATTATAAGTCGACTGACTCAGCTCAAGTCAGGCCTCTACACGCCCTAAGTGCGCCAATTAGGCATATTGCTTGTAAATTGACACAAACGCGCACCATTTCAGAGTTTTCATAGGAAATTAATTATGCCAAAGGGAAAGGGGCATTTGCGGCTAGAAGACGCTTTATTGGGCGTTTAACTCAATTAATAAACAAACCATAGCTGTACGGCGGAATCTGTGCCTCGTTCTACGTTCGACCAACAATTTTAAAAGCGGGGTTGAGCGTCTTCAGGTTCTTCGAAATACGTCTAAAACAAAACAAAAACACTCGATCTGAAAGCGTATCTCACCAGTAATATAAGCGATCTGTCCTCCAACATTCCGGCCAACGATACCAGCCTGATGACCTCCCAGACTGTGTCCCACGACGTGGTACATTGTGGGGCTGGCGCCGGTCACAGAGTTCAACCACTCTATGAAGCGAGCTACACTCTCACCTGCGAATAGAAAAAATAATCTTCATCATCATCATCATCATTTCAGCCGAAAGACGTCCACTGCTGGACATAGGCCTCCCCTACGTGTCGCCCAGGGGGGTGAAACTTCCATATATTGGCGTCAAACAAAATTTTCATAGATAGTGCTGCCATCTGTGTGTTTGAGGACACAAACTTTTCAACTGTTTGACTGTTTTACAGCTGTCATAAAGAAAACAGCTATTTTGGTCAACTTGTAAGCGACGTAGATAGCCTAGCGGTGACAGCGGTTGCCTTGTGAATAATAGTTTCTAAGTTCGAGTCCGTAGTCAAGAATTACTTTTTGTATTTATTTGGTTGAACAAAAACTAACAGGTGCCATCTAACAGTTGAGGTACACAGTTTTAAAAACGAAAACCAGAGAAGCGCATCTATCTTGTATTATAAATAGTGTATTATCTATGGTGTCGCCACATTGACCGGTCCCGTGCGACTCGCATCCAACGGATTCCCGCAACCTTCACCAGGTCATCGGTCCACCTAGTGGGAGGTCTTGCAACCCAACCTAACCTTACATTTTAAGAATAAAGAAAGGATATAACAAAATTTATCTCGTGTACAAATAAAGAAAAACATAATCCCAGTTAGATGGACTGTGGCTATGGCTGATTAGGACGATCCACATTAAACGACGGCAGGTACGAGAGAAGAAATTTGTTGTGTACCACCAACAGAATTTAGTTATTTACACTTCTAGTCTCGGCTAAGCTTTAGCGGAAACAATTCATCAGAGAGGAGAGGAAATGGTCCATAATTTTTTAGACGAGTTCATCGCTCGTCTCCGCTATGGCGGAGTTCAGGCCTTAATGAGGGACAAATGGTTTTTACTCTTCTGCTATAATTTTCTGATTAATTTCCGGGATCCAAGACAGTTAAATTGTTTCTCTAGGACTTCGTCGAGCGTCATTGTCTCGGCGCTTTTCTAGTGGTTTTCGTCACTGTTTATTCTGGCGTACAGGAGTTACAGTGGGCAGGGAATAGTGTGACGTGTGCGTTTTGGTGTTACGCACTCAGTCTAATATGGTTATGTCGGGCATAGCTCGCGCCATGGCCCTTGTGCAACTTGGAATGGAAAAACAGTGTCCTTTGTGAGCGTCCATATCTCGGCACCGAGGGAGCGAGTTAAAAGATCAATCAGAGATCAATCAGAGATCAATCAGAGATCAATCAGAGATCAATCAGAGACCAATCAGAGATCAATCAGAGATCAATCAGAGAGCAATCAGAGATCATTAACTCACCAGAAGGCACGGTGTTGGCCAAGGCTGCGAAGTAGTTGATGGTACCACCGCCAGCGCTCCAGTCTACCACAATCACGTTCACATCTTCAGCCGATAGGAATGCTGCAATGATGGTTATGAAGATTTAATAATGGCAGTTTATTTATTTTAGTTTTTTTCACAGTTTAACCAGTAATTTAGAGACGTAAAGTTTGTAAGGTTGTAGGGGGTGATCTCTGGATCTACTAAAGCGATTTGGAAAATTCTTTTACCAATCGAAAGCCACGTTATTTGTGAGTGTCAAAGTATATATTTAAATCGTTCTCGTATGATTTTATCTCAACAAAACGCGAGCGAAGCCGAGGGCAAAAGCTAGTGTATAAAAAGGGTGTAAATAGACCGTTAACAAAACCAGAAGGCACTTGTTCTCTTCGTCATTGTTTTTTTTTTTTTTGTTCTAGACCCTTCTAGTTACGGAGATATTGGAGGTGAAAGATCCAACTTTTTCACAATATCTTTTTTCAAATACTAGTCTTTAATGTCATAACTTTACTTTAAATACCTCCATAACCCGTTTACTAATTGTAATGTAATTGCGAATTGTAATGTAATTACTAATTGTAATGTAATGACTAATTGTAATGTAAATGTAATTGCGTTCCATCAGCATAATGTTTTGAGTGCGTTACTTTGAGCTTTACCGTAAAACGTGATGCTTCGCTTTGATATTCAGTCGCATCCGGTAAGTCGAATTATGAAGTAGAATAAAATGACTTACCAGCAATTAAAATATTTACGAGCGATAGACTGGACTAGACGATGAAAATTATAATCCAAATACTTGTTACTGTAGTCCCCGTCATGAGAAGCTATAAATTTTGTAAACACACATTCGGGTGCGCACCCTTTGGTTCAAATTCAAAAATGACAGCGTCAGCGTGATCTTACTTCAAAATTTCGGCCCAAATGTTTACGTTCCGTGATGTCGGATGCGTTCCAGTACCACAAAATAATAGACGACAGCGCTTATATCGCCAAAATATAACCCGACCAAGTAAAATATTGCTCGTTAGTTTCATATTACACGTATGATAATTTGAGTTGATTGAATTTGGGCGTATTTCTTGTTGATTGAATTGTCGCTACGTATCTTGGTAGAAATTCTTTGTTTCCAAAAATTATAGCTTCTCAAGATGCGGCTAGTAACAAATCATTCATGAAGAAGCATTCGTGTGTTTGAAAATGAAAATGTTCGGGAACAAAATGTTTGTATGACATTATTCCCAATTACCGCTCTATACCTAATTCTCTAATTTTAATCTAATCTTGAATTTTCATTTTGACCTTAGTTTCGTAATCAGCGACCCCAAAAACCATAAAAAGAACACCCATGATGGAAAAACCAAAAAAAATGCTAGGCACCATCTTGGATTATCATTTTGACATCATGAAAAACCCAAGAAAACAACACCCACGATAGAAAAAAACAAAAAAAAAATCTAGACACCATCTTGGATTTTCATTTTGACATCATTTTCGTAATCAGCGACCCCAAAAACCATGAAAACGACACCCATGATGGAAAAAAACGAAAAAAAATCTATAAATCTTATAAATCTCTTTGCTTACCAGGTACTAACACTCTATTAAAATCAGCAGTCACATCGTCAAGCCAGCCGTGTATCAAGACAACAGTTCGTCTCGCCGGGTTGTAGTTATTGAGGCCCAGCAGACCCTCATTACCGATCAGCATGGGCTGGCTAACAGTCGGGTTTTGTCTGTAAATAAAATGGAAAAGGTAAGAAACGAGTTGCACATCAGAAGAAATTTAGAAGTTGCGCCAGTTATAGAATAGTTGAAAGGGAATCGACTGTCTTCGTAGAGACATTGTGAGGAGGAGGGACGAATCGCATGTGGATAAAAGAGGATGAATGTAAATGTTGATGGATGGAGAGAAAGAAGAAATCAAAGAAATTGAAATTCGTCATATCTCGTCTTTATATCATTGTCCTTTCAAAACATATATTTGGGACCATAGATATTCTGTAATCCAATCGAAATAAATACACACTACCTTAAGAAAATGTTTGATTTACAAATTATTTTCATATTACGTTAGTATGAACTACGCACGCTCCGCCGGCCCCTTAAGGTAGTCGTAGCAAACGAAATTCGTTCAATCACGGGATTCCACTGTCATGGTTCCAATGTCATGGACATGTGATGAGGAGCGACGAATCAAATGTAACTAAAGGAGTGATGAACATGAATGTTGATGGATGGAGAGGGAAAGGAAGGCCAAGGAAACGATGGATGGATTGTGTGAAGAATAATATGAAAGAGAAAGGAGAAGTTGATGCCGTGATGTTTGTTAGGGGAGAATGGAAGAACAAAATGAGTTGCGCCGACCTCAAGTAATATAACAATGGCAGGAATATGACGATGATGTATATTCAGCAGTGCAAGTACGTAGGATTCGATAGGACTGGATTAGATAAATTTGACAGTTACTCTCGATTAAATGAGTTTTTGACTCCAAATATGGATTTACACACGTTTTATCATCCGTAAGAAGGACTACATTTCATGAAAATTTAACATTTTACTAATTTAGAGAATTGTATCCATTCTAAAGACTGAATATTACCTAATGTGTTTTCCGGGTACAGAGGGGTCTTGCTATGAAAAGGTTGAACCCCCATTATTTAACCTTGCAAGTTGATGATCATCATCTTCCTCATCTTATCCCATGTTACTTGGGGTTAGCGCAACACGTTTTTTATCTTCCATTCTCCCCTAACAAACATCACGGCATCAATTTGTCCTTTCTCTTTCATATCAGTCTTCACACAATCCATCCATCGTTTCCTTGGCCTTCCTTTCCCTCTCCATCCATCAACATTCATGTTCATCACTCCTTTAGTTAAATTTGATTCGTCGCTCCTCATCACATGTCCATGACATTGGAACCATGACAGTGGAATCCCGTGATTCAACGAATTTCGTTTGCTACGACTACCATAAGGGGCCGGCGCGCGGAGCGTGCGTAGTTCATACAAACGTAATACCAAAACGATTTGGAAATCAAACATATTTTTAAGGTAGTGTGTATTTATTTCGATTGGATTACAGAATATCTATGTTCCCAAATATATATTTTGAAAGGACAATGATATAAAGGCGAGATATGACGAATTTCTAAAGAATACTTATTTTTCTCATAACTCTTGTTTAAACCAGTGTCCATTCAAAATATGTATTTGGGATTTTCTTTTTTACAAAATCTATTCATCTTCTTTTTGACCTTCCTTTCCCTCTTCATTCATCGACATTCATGTCATTCCTCTTCATTACAAGTCATATTTCTTACCTGGTATATAAATGGTAAACATTCTGCCTATCCGGGTTATATCTGGCCGCCTCAGTGACATCGCTGACGGTCCCCCACAGGTCTACCAGGTGCAGGCTTCCACCTGGACCCTCGACGTGCTGGTAGCGAAGATCCTCGTCCAACTTCCTGATGACAGGGTCATAGGGAAGAGCTGGAAGGAAAAAAGACTTTTTTCATCATCACCATTTCTGCCTTCCCGAAATGTCACCACATTGACCGGTTCCGTGCGACTCGCATCCAGCGGATTCCTGCAACCTTCATCAGGTCATCGGTCCACCTAATGGGAAGTCTTCCAACACAACGTCTTACAATTTCAGGTAGCCACTCCAGAACTTTTTCAGATAAAAAATAAATAAAATATCGCTGGACATTAACACACAGCGCCACCTAGTGCCACACTAAGCAAAGCTTGTGTCGTGGACACTAGATAGTTGATATACTACATATATACTTTTTTGTTTGTAAATATATACTTATTATATATAAACATCCATGACTCGGAAACAAATGTCCATGCTCATCACACAAACATTTGCTCCTACCGGGATTCGAACCCAGGACCCTAAGAACGTAAGGCAGCGTCACTACCACTACGCTATTCGGGTCGTAAAAATGCGATGCGGGAATCAAACCCAAGGCCACGAGGCCACCAACCAACACATAATTATTAAGAGTCAAAGTTTTGTGAGTTAAGATGTAGTGGGTAATCTTTGGAACTACAGATCCGATTCCATAAATTATTTCACTTATGAGAAGCTGCATTAACCCCAAGTATTGTACTTTAAGCTATATTTGTTTTTCCGTGGGATAGTATACCAATCATAAGCTGTCTCATTTGTAGATCTTTGACAGTCGTTACAGGTAGTCAGTGATCCAAAAGTCTCACCAAGCGGTACTATTTGGGCTGTGGAGGTCAGGTAGGCATTCGCTCTATGTAAAATACTGACATGCAGCTGATGCGGTTAGACTGGAAGCCAACCCAAACATAGGGAAAAGGCTAGGCAATTGATGATGAGTATAACATAATGATTTTAAAACAAACGTATGAAAATTTGGTTTACCTGACGCTGCAGCTGCGACACAAAGAAATATAGCTATAGACTTATGCATGGCTCAAAACGTAGTAATTATAAAATTCGACAATGATTAATTTTATTAATTACTTCTATTGTTATCTAAGATAAATGCTATCTATTTTTTTTTGCTATTTTTTTGCTAGCTGATGCTCGCGATTTTGTCCGCGTTGTAAAAAACATCATAGGTGCCGTATTGTTAAGGAATTTGTGTTAATAAAAGGAAGTCAAGTCAGAGGTCAGATAATAATTCTGACACCAGATTGGCCACTTGTAACCATATACACGATAAAAAAGATTATCTCGGTGCTGTTCTAGTGATCCCCATTGTTAATTCTTGCTTTAAGGAGTTGTAGCATACAACCCTCCTCCCATAGAGGATATTCCCTCTCATAGAGAAGAGGCCTGTCCCAGCAGTGGGGACATAAAAGGATGATGATGATGATGATGAACATGCAATGGTTAGCTTCATCATCACCATCGTCATTTCAGCCGAAAGACGTCCACTACTGGACATATGTCTCCCCCTAGTGTCGCTAAATTGATCAGTCCCGTGAATCTTGCTATCAGAGAATTCTTGTAATCTTCACCAAGTCATCGGTCCACCACATACTGGGAGGCCTTCCAACGCAAATACCGCGCAACTTCCCGAACGCTGATCAGCCGAATAGGATTCGACGATTGATCTCTTACTCGAAGTTAGACTTACCTAACTGGACCGTTTGTCCCAGGTACACATAATCGTCAACTTCGAGTGCAGAATCTACGATCTTGATAGGAGTTGGTGTGACATGGGCAATTGAGCAATCAACATGACCTTGGTTTTGTCCATGTTCATTTTAAGACCCACTCTTTTGGAAGCTCTACTGAGGTCATCGAGCATTGTATTGAGGTCCTCCATGGTCTCAACCATGACCACCATATCCAAACCGAAGGTGAGTGATGTACTCGCCACAGACGTTAACGCCTAGACCTCTCCAGTCCAGAACCTTGAAGAGATCCTCCAGACACACAGATACAATGAAGTGACAAACTAATAGACTTAGTTCAGATTTTGTATAGTTCCTCAATATTATTGTCTGATTAATGAATGATTGATAACTTGATAAGACATCACACGTAAGAATCTTTTTAATTGATAACAGACACCTGTGATTTTTCCCGCGTGTTACATTTATGATTTAAGTTGTTTTTAGCAACCTTGTTGTTATAATTTCTAGATTAACAATAGCATTTCGTTTTTGTTGTAGGCAGCTGCAGTGTGCTATGGGCATTTGGTGCGGAGGATTGAGAAACAAGTCGTGAGGATAGTTCTGAGTATGAATGTGGATGAGTATAAGAGTAGAGGAAGATCAAAGAAACGATGGATGGACTGTATAAAGAATGATATGGCTAGAAAGGAGGTGTCTGATGAGATGACGAGTAATAGAGTAGTATAGAAGAACAAGACATGCTGCGCCGACTACAAATGAATTGGGATAAGGGCAAGAGAATAATGTAGGCACGATTGCGGGGATTGCGGCTCAGTATTCCTGGATATAGATCGAGTCTATAGTAATAGACTCGCTCCATATCCAAATATACTCATATGAGAGCGGGGATGTTCGTTCAACGACACTCAAAGATCCGTCGCCCGTAGGATGACCTTTTCATCGGCAATTATAAAGAAAACAGCTGTTCTATTTTATATTTTGAAGTGTAGATTACTTCGATACTTTTGTAGGAAACAGCAGATTTTTCTTTTATAATGGGTGTAAAAAAACTGTTAAAGAAGTCGAAAGGCACTTATTTTTTTGCTACACGACACCATGCCTGAACCTTCTGGTTACGGAGATATTGGGGGTCAAAGTTCCAACTTTTTGAAAAATTCTTTTATTTATGTATACTTTTTAAATTTCAGATTTTTACTTTAAACACCTCCACGACTCCCGTACTATTCAATCCATCCATCAGCACAATGTTTTGAGTACATTATTTTACATTGAGTTCTACCACAAAATATGATTTTTCACTCCAAAAAAAAAAACTATTGATTCCCAGCACTATTTTTTTGCGTAAAGTTACTTAGTTTGATGTACAGAATGCTTGCGTTGACGGCTTCGTGATGAGGAGGTTTACACTCTGTTTATTATTTTGTTCGATTCTATTGAGATTATGACGTACTTAGTATAATAAGAGTATGTCCGTCGATTACAGTCCTATTAATCAATAATAAAAACAGGTGTTGATTATCTTTCAAAAACCCACAACAACACATTACTATCAAAGAACATTAAATTATCGTTCATTAATTGATTGATAATCTACGGCGTCATTGGCGCAGCATGTTGTGCATTACATTGTAAACATTTGAAGATGTCTGTATAAGAGTGAGCAGAGTGACGCCATTCTCCATACCAAATGTATTCCCCTTTATTCTTCCGGAAAAATGCCTCTAGAAATGCAAAATATGTAATGTGTTATAATGCCCAAATCAAGATCTGTACAAGACTTTATACTCATAACCATAAACTCCATTTCAAGAATTTTAAATTTTTAACGTGATTAAAATTATGATTCTGTTATAGCAGCCATTTTAGGCAAACTGCTGTCAGTTCCTTCAGCAACTCTTATGTAAATAAATTATGACCCTTTAAAAATGACAAATAAGTGCCCCTTTGTTACAGCCGTGATGATAATATAATTATGTGATGATAATTTAATAATTATTGATAAACGTATTAAGTTACAGAATTATAATCATCAATACAACTCTCCAAGTTCATAAGACTCGAAGAAGGACTTTGACCGTGAAAAATTCGTTCATCGACTCTTATGAACTTGGACGGTTGTATTGATGATTTTGATGATTATAATTCTGTAACTTAATACGTCTTACAGTCGCGACTGATATGTTTATCAACATACAACTTAGCACTGACCTGCAAATTGCAAAAAAATGAAAGAAAATTTGAATTTCGCGGGCTACCTTGGAGCATTAAATTGAAAGGAACCTAGACATACTCTTTTTTCAAATTTCAATGACAAAAACTTTTTTGCAAAAAAATAGAACTGACTTCAAAAAAGTGAAAAATAACTTTAGCTTCAGAAGTCGGTGACCATTGTTTGATTGATTTATTAAGTTTTTTTGTCACCGACTTCTGAAGCTAAAGTTATTTTTCACTATTTTGAAGTCGGTTCTATTTTTTTGCATAAAAGTTTTTATTTTTCACTTTTTAGTGGTTCACTTGTGCTTACCCCTTCACAGCGTACCGGTGCGGTGGCGTGATGTTATGTTATGAACTGGTGTAAACAATAGACAGACAATAGATTTCAGCAATCCCAGTCCATTTGCTATCATTTATTGAGGAGTTCCATTCCATATCTCCGAAGTTCGTTATCAGATCATGACAATATTTCTATGGGACCAACTTGGAAGTATACCCTTTCAAACAAAAAAAGAATTTTTCAAATCGGTTTAGGCGTCTTCGAGTAATCGGTGAACATAAATAAAAAAAAAAAATACATACAGTCGAATAGAGAACCTCCTCCTTTTTGGAATTCGGTTAAAAATAATTGAATCTTTTCAGTTTTTAAAGAGAATAAGGGGGAGGGGAATACGAAACGTCGATCTTGACAATGTTTTGTGATCGGTCTGGGCTGCAACTGTCTCTGTCGCACTCTAAGAATTGCCTAAGAGTGCGACAGGGACAGTTGCAGCTTGCACTTTCTTCAAATACTTTGATTTTGGGCCCTGTTCCTTCTTAAATAGTACTTATAGAGAAACGGCGTTAGTAAGTAGGTAGTACATAGATAATAGTAAGTATTGTGGTCTGATTGGGTATCGAACCAACGAACGTATCGTATTACCCAGTACTAACTGGTTTCTGGTGGTCAGATAGGCAGTCGCTCAATGTAAAATACTGGTACCTACTTATTCAGCTGTATCCGGTTAGACTGGAAGCCGATCCCAACATAGTTGGGAAAAGGCAGTCAGATGATAAGAATCAAACCAACGTCTCTCTATGTCCAACTGACGACTCGAATGGCGTAGTGGTAGTGCTGCCTTACGTTCATAGGGTCCTGTGTTCGAATCCCGGTAGGAGCAAATGTTTGTGTGATGAGCATGGACATTTGTTTCCGAGTCATGGATATATGTATAATAAGTATGCGTTTACAAACAAAAAAGTATGTATGTAGTAATTATCAACTATCTGGTGTCTACGACACAAGCCTTGCTTAGTGTGGCACTAGATGGCGCTGTGTGTTAATGTCCAGCGATATTTATTTATTAACTGACTTTGACAAGGAAGGTTTTAAATCAATGTCGTAGTTCAGAGTGCTGAAGCGGCGCACTTGCAGTTATATCAAGAATTTAATTTACAACTCTAAAACTGTTTTGTCATGCTGTTATTTCAATTTCAAAGAAATCAGATAAGCTTTAGTTTAAACAATTTTCGGTAGTCGAACATGGTTTAGAAAACAGTGATGTGAAGCTGAAATGAAGTTTTTTATATTTACCTTGTACACAGGTTAGTAACAAAGTTAAGTCTCTCAAGTCCATGTTCACCAAAAAGATGACGATCTGCTTATCTAATAACAGCTGTTTAAAACATATTTTTGTGGGAACATGTCACAGTGACAGCTGTTTTTAGATAATCAGACTGTTATCTTTTCGGCGAACATGGGCCTATGAAGATCTTGCTATTTTCGAGAACTGGGCTGGCAGTCTCGACAGAGATAACGACAAAATCGCTAACTTTCAATCGCTGATTACTAATGAATAAATTCAGTTGCAATAATTATGCTTGCTAGTAATGAAAGTTTCTACATCTTTGATGCGTTTCTCGTAAGCATAATTATTGCAACCGAATTTATTCGTTAGTAATCAGCGATTGAAAGTTAACGATTTTGTCGTTATCTCTGTCGAGACTGCCGGCCCTGGGTCGAACACATACCTGAAGGATGTAAATAGACCTTTAACAAAGTCATAAGGAATTTGTTCTCCCCGTCATTGGAGGGAAAGATCCAACGTTTTTTTAATACATAGATAATTGTTTTTAGGGTTATAACTTCACTTTAATATAGTACATCCATGACCCATGTTCTATTCAATACATCTATCAACACAATCTTTTGAGTGCGTTACATTGAGTTCTACAGTAAAAGTGATTTTTCACCAGAAAGAAAATGGTTTCCCAGCCATAATTTTTGCGTTGGAGAGTTGGAGAAAGTTGTTAGTTTTGATGGTCTAAATCATCATCATCTGCCAAGCCTTTTCCCAACTATGTTGGGGTCGGCTTCTAGTCTAACCGGATGCAGCTGAATACCAGTATTTTACATGGAGCGACTGCCTATCTGACCTCCACAACCCAGTTAGTACTGCCTAGCCTTTTCCCAACTATGTTAAGGTCGGCTTCCAGTCTGACGGATGTAGCTGAATACCAGTATTATACATGGAGCGACTGCCTATCTGACCTCCATAACCCAGTTAGTACTGAATAATACGATACCTCTTGGTTAGACTGGTTGTCAGACTTTTTGGGCCACTGAATACCTGTAACGACTGCCAAAGATGGACAAATGACAGCCGGGACCAATAGCTTAACGTGCTTTCCGAAGCACGGAGGAAACTCGGTATGTAATAGGTGGTCGCCCATCCACAGACCAACCTAGGCAAGCACGGCTTAACCTAAAGATCGGCTCGAGTGGCTGTTATTATTAAGCCACGAGCTCCTCATGATGGTCTAAATCACATTTTATAATATGACGACACCTTTATGGTACGCGCTGTATTAGATGATACCGAATTGAGATGTAAGCTAACGAAAAACTTATGTTTATCTTCATGAATGTCGTTGCAATAAAACCTTTTTTGCAAAAAATAAAACAGACTTCAAGGAAAAAAAAACAAAAAAGTGAAAAATAATTTTAGCTTCTGAAGTCGGTGACCTTTGTTTGATTGATTTAGCTTTTTGTCACCGACTTCAGAAGCTAAAGTTATTTTTCACTTTTTTTTTTTTTTTTGAAGTCGGTTTTATTTTTTGCAAAAAAGGTTTTATTTTTCAATTTTTAGTGGTTCACAATGTGCTTGATATACTTGGAAAGTGCATACCGTTACAATTACAACAAGCCCAAACACGACTAGGATACAGTGTCTCATTATGGAGTTCCGTGACTCTTGGCTTCATCATCAGATCTGATGGTAGAAAGGTTCTTATCCAACGCAAATGCTTCACTTGTTGTAGAAAATACCAAAATTGCAACACGTTTTCATTTAAAATTTGAAGAGTTCCCTCAATTTCGCCAAGATTCCATCATCAGATCCCAACTTGGTGGCTATGGGACCATTTGGAAAGAATACCCTTTCCAACAAAAAAAGAATTTTCCAAATCGGTTGGCAAGCGACGGAGTTATGCCCGAACAAACATAGAACAAAAAAAAAATGGAAACATCCGAATTGAGAATCTCCTTCTTTTTTAGAAGTCGGTTAAAAAAAGAAAAGCATTAAAACTGGTGACACTTCCCTATGACCTCGAGTGAGTTCCCTACTAGTTCTTAAATACAGAGTGTAAACCACCTCATCGCGAAGCCGTCAACCAAGAATTCTGTACATCAAACTAAGTTAGTTTACGCAAACATTATTGCTGGGAAACGACTTTTTTTTTGGGGTCAAAAAACAATGTTTTGTCGTAGAACTCAATGTAACGTACTCAAAACATTGTGCTGATGGGTGGATTGAATAATATGGTAGTCTTAGAGGTGTTTGTAGTAAAAATCTTACAATGAAAACTAGTGTTAAAAACTTAGAATTAGAATTAAAAAAGGTGGAACTTTGATCCCCAATATCCCCGTAGGTAGAAGGTTCCCAGGTATGGTATAAAACAAAAATAAGATCGCAATGACGGGGAGAACAAGTGCCTTTCGGCTTCGTTAAGAGGTTTTTTACAACCTATATGTACTCTTTTTACAGCTCATCTACTTATCGGGATCACAGCATGGCTGCTAACAACTCCAATGCAATCAGCGCTTCGTTCCAAGACGAAAAACGATGCCACTAGCCAAGTTATGAAAGTTGTAAATAGTGCTTATTTTAAAGATAATGGCAGGAATAATGGCCAAAGTAGTAGATATGGCGGGTTACATTATAAACGTAGGTATGATCTACGCTTCCAAATGACATTTTATAGAAATGACACAACGATAATTAAGCACACATCTTTTTACTACAAAAGTGCAATAAATGCCAGCTTCATATTGTACAAACCGTTAGATTGTAATATAACTAGAGAGATTGTAGACTCTCGAAAGATTGTCAAACGAACACACTGCGTATTATTTTTTGGTAGATTATAATCTAACGAAGCGAAACTGTAATATTGTGAAATGTATGCGATGGAAGTCAACTCGCGCAGTGTGGAGGGAAGGAGGGAAGGGGGGCCCTTGCCCTATGGCCCACTCTCATGAAAAGATAATGTTCCATTCCTGAGAAATACCGATTAATATACTATAATAGCTAACCTGACCTCAAAACACTTTATATTCCCCTAAAAAGCGTAGTCGACGGAGCTCCGCTACGCGGGGTATTTCTGTCTAGAGGGTTCAAATGAACCTAACCAACCTACTGTGGGGGTGCCCCAAGTCTCGATTATGGGGGCAGAGATACTTCCGTCGCATGCATTTCACAATATTACGGTTTCACTTCGATAGATTACAATCTACTGAAAAAACAATCGTTATTTTCTGTTCATTCACTTACTAAAAGAGGTTATTGTGGTACCATTTGAGAAAGCTAATTAGACAACCATGTTGGTTCTGTAATTTGCACGACAAGTGTCATACATTTATTTTGAGAAACCGGCTTCGAAAAACAAGAAAACTTTCAAGAAATTTTTAGAAGATGACCTTTATGGCGCCTATTTTCCAAAGGCAGGTGTACTGTTTTGATAAATTGGTTTTCGGAGGATACATTCGTTCATGAGCTATCAGAAAAGTATCAGTTTAATATCCTGAATGGCGTAGATTTACCACAATCGGCACTTTATGGTGTAAAGGTGGAACATTTCAAGGAAAACTTCGAGACAACATTTTCAACTTTTTGAATTGTTATATCTCAAAAACGGTGGCTCTTAGGAAAAAAAGTGTTGAGACATTTTTATAGATAATTATCTGATCTGCAATTTTGGTCTGAGCTAATTTTATGATAAAACTTACCATTTTGCTGAAAATCGTGAAAAACCCGTTTTGTGACCTTTGACCCCGCGTAATTTTTTTTGCACGCGCCGGATCGATGAGGACTTTTCACATTTCCTTTTTGATAGTGTATTGAACAATCCTACCAATTTTCAGCCTAGTGGGAATTAATGTAACCTCACCCCTATTTTTTAGTATAATTTGACCGGACTAATAAGCCTGTTCTAGTCTTGTATCGTCATCTATTTGTGATCTTCAATTTTTTTTCTTACGAAAAACAATACATGGTTCATTTGTTTTGGTTCGTACGAAGAGATACCTATTAGGGAAAGGGCATTGACCGCTTTTGCGATCTTAACTGGCATTTACTATCGTGTTAGGTATCTTACTGGCCGGTGCGATATGATGGTCTGGAACGTGAAATGTAATACAAATACAAATACAAATCATTTATTTGCATAACACAGGTTTAGAGGATATGTTACAAAAAGTTCTTATGGTACACTGTGATGTTACAAAAAGTTCTTATAGTATTCTATCTATCATTCCAGATGTCTCACGACGTTTTGAGTTACCAGCACTGACGATCAAAAAACGTCCTGCATACCTAGTTCCCAAAGATGACAAGGATACTCAATTGGAGATAATGGCGGAATCAATGCGGTACCATGTCACTAAAAACCCTGAGGTTTTAGAAGTGTATAGCAATAAACGAAAAAGGAAGAAGAATTTTAAGTGAGTTTATGCAGGATTCATTTGTATCGGATTTGTAGCGTGACTGAAATCGGAACTAATGCCGGAAACACACTTACGTGGCATGGCGTGGCGTGGCGCGCCAGAAGCATATCGGTTTCATACAATTAGTATGGTTAGAGACATATTTGTAGGCCGTGTCGTGTCGTGGCGCGTTCTGGCGTGGCGTGGCGCTGACTGCTCACCACTGATTGGCCAGAGCGGTGGTAGGGGTTATGGAGCGACACGCCACACCACGTAAGTGTGTTTCCGGCTTAATGGTGCTTTCACGTTTTTAAATAAAATATTATGAATGGAATATTTTTTTGTTTTTAACAACATCGCCCTCTTGTGAATGTCGCCAAAAGAACCAACGTGCAATGGTATAGGTACACGGTGTAAACTAGCACATGTGGAATCGGATTTCGGTCCCATAGTAAAACCCGGGAAAATGCGGTTTTACTTTGGGACCGAAATCCGATTCCGCATGAACTTTTGATAAAGCCGTCAACCAAGAAAGAAAAAAAGAAAGAAAAAACATTTATTAGCCCGTACAGGACAAAACACATTAAAAATTTACATTATTTACAGCTATTCAAAACTAAACATACTCGTAGTTAAAAAAATAAAAATAAAAAGAAACGAAAGGTCCTGAACGAGGCCAAAAGGTATCTCAGCATGGTGCTGTAACATTAAAAAACGTCACAGCGCTGGTATTCTGATAGGGCCCAAGCATTCTAGACATCAAACTAAATAACTCTACGCAAAAAATACTGTTGCGAAACGACTTTTTTTACGGTGTAAAATCACGTTTTACAGAAATACTCAATGTAACGCACTCAAAACATTGTGCTGATGGATGCAATAGTAAAGGTTATGGAGATAATTAAAATAAAATTATGACCTCATAAACTAGTTTTATTTTTATAACCCAAAGTATACGTCTGCTTGTGTTTGAACTCCAGATTTGTATTGTATTGTATAAAGGGCTGGTGTCCGCAACACCACGGCAAATCTCGTATTTTGCGTATGGGCTAAAATACACCACGCGGGCCCAGTGCGGGTTGGTAGATGTCACATGTCTTCGAATTGTTTGGACATGCCGGTTTCCTCACGATGTTTTACTTCATTTCATTTATTTCATTTATTTATTTCCTAAACAATTTTTACATTGTGTCGAAAACTCATTTAAAACTAACACAACATGGATTTTAACGCTTACAATTCAAAAATAACATAATACAATTAAAATTTGGATAACATTAACAATTTAAAATATATACTTAGTACAATTAAAATTTGGATAACATTTAAATTTAAAAATAAAATACTTAACACAATTAAAATATAAATGAAGAATAATTTCAATAAAATAAATCAAGTTAACGAAAGAATAAATCATGACTGTCATTTAAATATAAATCGTGTAAAATAGAAGATCGAAAGAGATTGAGATAAAAACAAACAAAAACAAATAAATTATGTCACTATAAAACAAAACACAAAAAAAAAGTATGTCAATAAAAAAAAACAATTAAATTAAAATGCGTCAATGAAAAACAATCGTGTCATTAAAAATAATAATAAAAATAATCCTTCGAATAAAAATAGATCATGTCAAGTGGTTTAGACATTCACATCACTGAGAAACTCATCAAGTGTATAATAGCATTTATCTAACAAAAATGACTTCAGCTGGTGCTTGAACTGATTTATATTATAAATTGACTTAAATTCTACGGGTAGTTTATTAAAAAGTTTGATTGATTGATAGCATGCAGCATGACTGACTACTTTCATATGTGGTTGTATTTTATATTGTAAGTCCTTACGTCTTGTAGCTTCTCGCTTATTTCTGTCCTCAAGTGTCTCATAATCCCTTAGTTTTTTCATAAGGTCTGTAAGTATAACTAGAATGTACAAGCAAGGGACCGTTAATATCTGTAGTTCTTTAAAGTGATCCTTACACGATACCCACTGCGGAATTCTCACCATAGTTCTTATAGCTCGTTTTTGTATAACAAAAGCAGTATTTACATTGTACGCGTAACTACCTCCCCATAGAGCAATACTGTACCTAAATTTTGACTCAACAAGCGAGTAGTATACTATTTTTAATTGTTCAATAGAGATTTCATCTCGAAGGGTTCTAAGAGCATAGCAAGCTGAACTAATTGAACTTTCTATGGCTGATAGTTCCTTTTTCCAATTTAGGCTTTCATCAATATAAATACCTAGAAATTTCACACTATCTACTAATGTTATTATATTATCATTCAAGGTTATGTCAATCGAATCCTTGTTTCTCGACGTTGTTCTAAACAACATGGCGTTCGTTTTATTGGTGTTTAAGATAAGATTGTTAATGGTAAACCAAGAATGAAAGAGCGCCAGAACTTTATTTACCTTACTACTAAGAGTTACCAAATCTTTCGCGGTTACAATGGCGTTCGTGTCATCAGCAAAAAGAACGAGTTCAGTATCTGTCTGTTTTAAGATGTAGTTAATTAAATCATTAATAAACAAGATGAAGAAGATTGGTCCTAATATTGAGCCTTGTGGAACTCCTTGCCTTATTTGTTTTAGTCCCGATTTGAAAATTTTCTCACATTTCTCTTGTTCTACTTTAATTTCTACATATTGTTTCCTATTTTCTAAGTAAGATTTAAATAATTTTAAAACTGATCCTCTAACCCCATAATGCTCCATTTTTGCTAGTAGTAACTTGTGATTTACTGTGTCAAAAGCAGAACTTAGGTCTAGGAATAACCCGACGACTTTTAATTTATCATTAATTCCGTTCACTACTTCCTCCATTAACTTACTCACTGCATCATATGTTCCCACATTTTTTTGATAGCCAAATTGTTTGTAATTAAGAATTTTATTGCGATTTACATGTCTAAGAAGCCTTATTTTTAGTATTTTCTCAAAGATTTTAGAAATTATAGGCAAGAGAGAAATTGGTCGATAGTTATTGGGATCGTATTTGCACCCTTTTTTATAAATTGGCAAAACTCTTGCAATTTTAAGTTGTTCCGGGAACACACTCTCGTTCAGGCACTTATTGATAAAATGTGCCAGTGGTTTTGCCAATAAGTCAATATGATTTTTAAATATTTGGATTGGGATTTCATCATGACCAGCGGATTTCTTGTTGGCCATTGCATTGACAATTTTTTTAATTTCCCCTGCAGTCACTGGTTCGCAGGTCATTTCTACACTAACTCTACTAACGCTATCATTCAAAATGTTTATAGCTTGTTCATAAGTATTGAGCTCCCCAACAAGGCCGGCTTTATCGAACGTGTTTGAGAAAATTTCAACTATTTCCTGAGGATTTGATATTATTTTGTTTCCTATCTTCAAAAAAATGCCCTTACTACTTTCACGTTTCGATTGAGTGTTCCTATGTCTATTTATAACTCCCCATATAGCTTTTGTAGAATCTTTTGCTTTTTCAAGTTCTTTCCTAACCGATATACGTTTGGCGTTTTTTAAGACTTTTCTATATATTCTAATATAAGTTTTTACATACATTTCTATTTTCTCATTGCAAGTCATCTTACATAAGTCTTGAAGTATGAATCGCTTCATTTTGCTTGATAATTTTATTCCTCTTGTTATCCATGTTGATTTCTGATTTTTTTTAGGATTAATTTTTCGTTTCTTTTTTTTAAAACTACTGCGAAATATTTGTCCAAATTTTTTTAGGAATCCATTTAAACCTTCTTCTGACCAGTTGATATTTTGTATACGTTGTCTAAAATTATTCGAGTTACTATCACTAAACTGCCTAATTTCTATATTAAACAAGTTTTGGTTGCCATTTGAAACAATTTTTTCAGTTTTTAAGCCACATACCAATGCTGCATGTCCATCAGCCAAGCAATTGTGATCAACAAACTGTTCATTGATAAAATTATCCGGCAGATTCGTCAAAAAGTTATCCAAACATGATTCCGCACTATTGCGTCTATAAGTTACTTCGTTAATAATGGGTCTGAAATTGTAAGATGTTAATAGTGTTAAGAAATTCAACGATTTTTTGTCATTTTTAAGTATGTCAATGTTGAAATCTCCACAGATGATGCACTTTTTATTAAAGAAGTGTTCCAATAATTGCTCTAACTTGGACAGAAACGTTTCATAGTTATGTTCAACAGGATTTCTGTAACAACAAAATATGTATATGTTGGTGTTAGCATCTTTAACACCACATATTTCAAAGCTTTCAATCTTATATACTTTTTGACAGTAGGGCACCTCTTCACAAACAACATCATTCGTCGCCAATATTAGGCTGCCACCCCTCTTTTTATTTTTCCGTGCATTAAAAGACACAATTTTATAATTGTTAATGTTGAATAAAGAAACCGATTCCGTAGTCAAGAAATGTTCCGTAATACACGCATACAAATTGTTTAGTCCAAGTTCTTGTAGATACAGATCCAATTCATTTGTTTTGTTACTTATACCACATAAGTTCTGTAGGTAGATATTGAGGGAGATATAATTATTATCAGGCGTTACAGACTTGGTTGTCGTTCTGTGAGACATGCTAAGCATACTCGTATTAGTTACGAAAAAAATTGTCATCATTTTCCAGGCTATCAGTCTGAATGCTTACGCTGTTTGTAACTACCATACGACACTTTGATGAAGTTTCATTATCTGTTTGTGTATATACATTATTATAACACTTTTGTGCATATCCGTTTGTCCCATAACGGTCACTACTTTTAATTTTATTATTATACATTACATAGTCAATTTTGTATTTTAAACGAAGTATTTCTTTATGGATAAGCCTGCTTGCTTGCATTGTGTTAATGTATTTTGATCTGAATTTTGTGTTAAAATAATGCAAGTCTAGTGGCAAAAATGTTGAATTCATAAAATTATCACATACCAGTTTCAATGAGTTATTAAGCATATCAACACTAAGCCATTTATTTTTATAAATTTTGCCAACTAAGACATTTGTATGTTTAATTTGACCCAAAATGTAACATAATATTGACTGGAAATGTAAAGGATTTGAATCGTTAGAACCCCCCAATATCAATACGTAGTCTGAATTGGTAAAGTCTTTACACTCAACAGCACACGTACTCGTGACCTCAGTCATTGGCGCCCCAGGCTTTACTATTGATGTCACATTGAAACACTTTCCAAGTAGTTCTTGGAGTAACAATCTCATACCAAGTCCGGTTTGATCAGCAAAAATTTTTACTTGGTGTTTTTTTTTATTGCAGGATCCGTCCTTCGGGATGTTACCAATGTTTCCAGTTCCTTCTCCTGGCTTGGGGCTCACATTTGATGCGAGCAAGTCATTGCTAAGAGTATTTTTGCTCATTGTAGTTGTGAGGAGGGTGGGGCTCGTAGTTGGTACGAACAAATCATCGCCAAGAGTATCCTCAGTTCACTTCACCGTTTTGAGGGCAGTGGTGATGAGATAAATTACACTAAGTACCTAATACACCTGCCTCGGTTTGAACTCATGATTTACTGTTCGTAAGTCGGGGCCGCCACCGCTGCTCCCAAAAAGGTTAAGACTGGTTGTCAGTCTTTTTGACAGACCGTAAGACAACTCTAAAAAAAAATCTACGAATGACAGTCGGGACCTGTCAAAATGGTGGTGTCTCTTCGTTCCATGTCTTCGGAGTATAAGTTGAAAGAGAGGCAGCATATAAGCATTCGAAATGAAATGGTCTATAAGAGTGACCCAACGAAGTCGTCGACACATAGTTCTTCGACTAAAGTTGATAATTCTATTATTAATGTTTATAATTATTTTTTTACTATGCAGACGGTATTTGATGCGTAAGAAAAGAAGTTCTGATATCATTGACAATCAAAGTCTTGAGGCCAAATATTTCCATTCAGATGTTAAAATGATAAGTTACCAGAAAAATGGTAAGTTCTTTTTTATTTTCGTGCTTTACCTGGTGTCAGAGTATTTATGCCACTCATGGGGCCTCTGAGTTGGCTTTACATACTGTCGAGAAATATCTCTCAGGCATGCTGGTTTCCTCACGATATTTTCCTTTACCGAAGCTAGTGGTTATGGGTTCGAACACCACTAGACTATCGCCACTTTTGTGTGAAATTGTTTAGTGTTTTTAATAATGTCACAACACATCGCACCTCTAAACTCCGAAGGGGAACGTGTGCTAAATCTCAATATCAATCATTTATTTCAAATGGATTTCGAATACATCTGACACGTGCCAACTCACACTGGGCTCGAGTGGTTAATTACACCCAGACCTTATGAGAGTGAGCAGTCCTCTGACTCAGTTTTGGCAACATTATAGGTTATTTATGTTATGCATCAACATCATTTCCATAGCTTATGCCAACTATGTTGGGCTCGGTTTCCAATTTTGCCAAACGCAGCTGAATACTAGTATTTCACACGGAGCGACTCTATGTGACCTCCAATCTAGATAAGTACAGATAAGTACGATTATACTTATGCAAAATTTATTGTTACAGCCGCACTGAAAGCACATAACAGTAGTAACATATTAAATACAACTGATGCAGTTATTCAAACATCACACTGTCCAACCAATCCTACTTATGAATTGGACGGTGATCTAGAACTCACTAATATCGAGTCTATTTACCAACCATCAATCCTAGATGATGATAGAGATAATGACATAGAATTTGTTGGAACCACTGAAAAAGAAAACAGTAAACCTAGAACTGACGATAAAAATCACGCCTTGTCGGCAAAGATTTATAAGAGCAATAAGTTTGAGAAAATAACAGATATTAAAGCAAGGGGCATGAAACACAAAGTTAGTGTTCCCGAGGATAATGCACATAAAAACGATTTCAACGATACTGAACCAAACAAGCGTAAGTCACTACCTTTTCACGATGAAAATGATTATAAAAATGATAAATTGACAAAAAAGGAAGAAAATAAAGAATTTGATTACAATAGAAATGTAAGAATGAGAGCAGACAACCTAAACCCAAAACCTAACGATTACTCTGAAAACACAGAAGGTGAGAAAGAGAGAAAAGATATTCTACCCCAACAAAAGTCAAAGATTGAAAATAAAAGAAAACGAGCAACAACTTCAAGAAAATACAAAAATAATAGGAATGAAGAACGCGATGAAGGACATTTCATATATGTTCAACAAGACAGAAATGCAAACAGCACTGGACGCTAAACAAAAGGTACGGAAAGATTGTTAAAGAAGTAAAAAAGATAAGAAAAGAAATGATAAAGGACACAGAGAAGAAGACAGTAATTTGAATAATGGTGATTATCCAAGGATACATGATAGTAATGATAGCATGGAGTATGAGTGGTATAAGAGGCACCTACAATATGATAAAAACGACAATTCGAATAAAGACAACCACCGGGATATTAACCAAGATGAATAGACTCTCAAACACAATGATTCTATCAACAAAGAAAATATTTGGAATAAACGGGACAAAAAACTGAATTCGAATAAAAGGTAGCAGAATTTTTCGGGACTGAAGATTGAATTTGCTTTTTTTTATGGTTTTTTCGGGATTCTTTGGAGAAATAATGACAAAATGACAGATTTCTTTCGTTCATCTGTCATTTTGTCTATTCTTCGTCGACAAAACCCGTTTTCACGGCGGTCATGCTACGAGGGCAGCACTTTCTTCCCTCATTTTCCATCCAGTCTACGGCATGAATCTCTAATTGAAGAGATTTGGAAAAGACCCACATTTAGCATTTAATGGCCAAAGTTTGAAGAAGACGAAGACGTAGTAGATTGAAAAGTATCGTTCGATTTTACGTTTACGTCTCGCGTCAAGTAAGCGTGTTATGCTAAATAAATAAATGTATTTTTTTTTCGCATTTTACTGTGTTTTAGTCAGTTAAACCAGAGTTTCTTTACATGAACACTAGATTTACAAGTTTTCTCTAAGTTTCACCACCATCGTATTTATTAAATGTACTATCAGACAAACAGCTTTTTGTTGGAGAGTGAATAAATACCTGCTTTACCATCATTAGGTACACTCTCGCCTCGCACTCACACTCACGATCGCTGAATGAAGGATAAAGGTTTTGAAGTCTCAAGTATTTGAAATCATCATCATCATCATTATTTCAGGCGAAAGACGTCCACTGCTGGACATAGGCCTACCCCAAGAGTCGCCACATTGACCGGTCCCTTGCGACGCATTCAAAGGATTCCCGCAGCCTTCACCAGGTCATCGGTCCACCTAGTGGGAGGTCTTCCAACGCATGCCACTCCAGAACTTTGTGGCCCCATCGGCCGTTCTGCGAGCAATGTGCCCAGCCCACTGCCACATAAGTTTGGCAATTCTTCGGGCTACGTCGGTGACCTTGGTTCTCTTGCAGATGTCTTCATTTCTGATTCGATCGCGCAAGGAAACTCCGAGCCGAGAGCATGAGAGTATTTGAAATACGAATAACAAAATGCCTCGGCGGCGTCAGGTATTTGAAATACAAATTGCATTTTAAGGAAAGTAATTGAAATACAAATACCAAAAATACGTACCTATTTTTATTTTAATTACGTATTTTCATCATCATCATCGGCCTATTAATGTTCCCACTGCTGGGACAGGCCTCCTCTCTATGAGAGGGAATGGGCTATATAATCCACCACGCGGGCCCAGTGCGGATTGGTAGATGTCACATGTCTACGAGTTCATGTATGGTTCTAGGACATGCCGGTTTCCTCACGATGTTTTCCTTCACCGTTTTGAGAGCAGCGGTGATGTAATAAATTATACAAAGTAATGCGCCTGCCTCATGGGTTCGAACCCACGACTCCGAACCGACGACTACGTATTTTAATTACAAGTAATTCAAATACTGTCCAACCCTGAGTACCTAAAACTGTGTTGGAATCATGTGAGGAAAGTATAATGTTACGGACGCGATTTATTTCATTATTATAACTGGAACATAAATGATTTTTTTATGGCTGGCGTCAATAGTTTTTTTTATTGGTAAGTAACACCATTTTTTACTACATTGGTAGTAAAAATTGTGTTTGTTAAAAAAATAACTGAGAATTACGTTTTCAAGTAAAAAATGATCGGAACTACTTTTAAATTATGTGTTGTATTTTCTATTGGTAAGTATTTTATACGTTTCTAAGGACAAGCTCGCGGCTAAGTAATAACCGCCGCTTGGGTCAATCTTAAGGGTTAAGCCGCGCTTGCCCAGGTTAATCCATGGATGGGTGGCCACCCATTACATACCGAGTTCTGTGTGCCTCGGAAAGCACGTCGTTGGTCTCGGCGTAGTCTCGGCTGTCATTTGTAGATCTTTGAAAGTCGCTACAGGTAGTCAGTGGCCCGAAAGTATGACAACCAGTCTTACCAAGAAGTATCGTATTACCCAGAGTTGTGGAGGCCAGATAGGCAGTCGCTCCATATAAAATACAGGTAATTTAGCCGCATCTGGTTAGACTGGAAGCCGACTCCAACATAGTTGGGAAAGGGCTGGCAGATGTCGGGCACTATCTGCTCGGCAGTTTGCTGAACTGGGCCTATTTGGCACAGCCGTGAGACACACAATATTTTCTCTTTTTTTTCTGTCTGGTTTTTAGTTTTTACTGTGTAGATTTAAGTTTTTTTTTGTTTTACTTTATTTTTTTTATTTGTTGTGTACGCTTATGGCATGTGCCGATTTAATAGGTTTTCTTTCTTTCTTTCCACGAAGAAGTATTTTAACCCTTTTATTTACCCAAGCGGAGAGCTAAATGCGTTAAGAGGCGCCATGATACTCGTAACCAGCAGAGTTCAAATTTTCTATCGTTTTCTGTAATTTGCCTGTTAGTCACCCATGGACCAACCTAGGCTGGGTTTTTAGTTAATTACTTGTTTTTCCTTTACCCTTACCTACGGAGCGTAGACATGAACACTAACCAACCGTCAAAAAAGTCCGCACTCGGGGTCTGGCAGCGAGCAATAAAGCGCAGTATCCTCGGAGTGAAACTTATTGATCGTGTAAGGAACTCGATACTGCGTTCCAAAACTCTGCCTGCTGTGCTGCCAAGCTCAAATGGAACTGGGCTGGCCACATCTGTCGCATGCTGGAGAAGCTATGGGCTAAAGTTACCACAAAATGGGTCCCAAACAGCAGCAAACGGCAACGCGGCAGGCCCAGAAGGAGATGGCAGGACGAACTCGACTCCTTCCACAAGGATTGGCGTATAAGAGCACTAGATAGAGATAGGAGGGAAGGAAGGCCATTGCTTTGCAGTAGGACACAAATGGCTGATAATAATAACTAGCTTCAGCCCGCGACTTCGTTTGCGTGAGGTTTTGATATCGCAACGCATCGCCTGGTCAACGGAAGCTTAATTCCCGCTTGCAACATTTCTTATTGCTGCTCCGCTCCTATTGGTCATAGCGTGATGTTATAAAGCCTATAGCCTTTCTCGATAAATGGACTATCCAACGCAAAAAGAATTTTTCATTTCGAGCCGGTAGTTCCTGAGGTTAGCGCGTTCAACCAAACAAACAAACAAACAAACTCTTCTGTTTTATAATATTAATTAATAATTAATAAAGGCGATTACATGAGCTACGCGAGAGTTTTATAATTACTAAAAGTACTAATAGTATATGATTCACTGCTTTAAACAAGACCAGAAAAATATTGATATTCTTCAGGATAAATGCTAGCATGATAGTGTTTTGAAAACATAATACAATTGATTTAACTCGATAAAAAAATAATAAATAAATAAAAACATACTAATATGCATGTGATCATTCTGATTTTTCGGCAAATAATTCTACAAGCAATATATTAGCATGATAGTGTTTCAGTTTTTTCATCCAATCAATATTTGTTTTGTAAATCGATCGAAACCACTCATTTCGCGCTATTTCCCCACAGTGACTGACGTAACAACCACTTTGTAGTGCAAGCTGATTAGAACTTTATTTTAACAGCATTTCAAACGAAGTTTGAACCACAGAGTATATAATCACTACGTTTACTGGTTTGAACCACCACAAATAGAGTTGCTAATTTAGCTCGTCTAATCGCCTTAAGTATACATAATTACTTGTTTTTTGACTACCTCGTTGATTTAGTAGTCGCAAGCGTGACTGCTGAGCATGAGATCCTGGGTTCGATTTCCGGGTCAGGCAAAGTGTTATTGGGTTTTTCGATCAGGAATTTCTCAGTAGCAGCCACGGAGTCTGGATTTGTGCCCAGTTGATGGCAATAGGGTCGCCCCCTATAACATGAGACTTAAACATAACTGTCGAAATGTTGGTGTATAAGCTACACTATTCCCAATCTACTGTAACTCTTGGAAGCCAGAATCAACAGTGGCGACCACCAGAAAAGCACCGAGACAATGAAGCTTGTTGAAGTCTCATAGAATGAATTTAACTGTCATGGATCCCACAACGAAATTAATCAGAAAAGTATAGCGGAGGAGTACGTAAAAATCGTAATTACGAAGTTACGAAAATTACGAAATGTGGGTGTACTATTAGGTACACCACTTTAAAATAATTTCGAAATGTGAGTGTACTACTCGTATTAGGTATACCACTTTAAAATAATTACGAAATGTGAGTGTACTATTAGTACACCACTTTAAAATAATTACGAAATGTGATTGTACCATTAGTTACACCACTTTAAAATAATAACGAAATATGAGTGTACAAAAAGGTACACCACTTTAAAATAATAACGGAATATGAGTGTACAAAAAGGTACACCACTTTAAAATAATTTCGAAATGTGAGTGTACTATTAGTTACACCAGTTTAAAATAATAACGAAATGTGAGTGTACTATTAGTAACACCACTTTATAATAATAACGAAATGTGAGTGTACTATTAGTACACCACTTTAAAATAATTACGAAATGTAAGTGTACTATTAGGTACACCACTTTAAAATAATTACAAAATGCGAGTGTACTATTAAGGTCACATCTGCCTAACTTTTCGAGTATTACAGGCGTCATGTTATTTGTTTTTCATTTCCAGTTTCACCGAGCCCAGCCGTTGCTAATATTCGTAATAAGTATAGTTTAGAGCAAGAGGCCTTTAAACTGTATGGACAAAATTACCAGAATGTGCTACAAAGATTCAGGCGAACACCTGAATATCTGAAGATTTTAGAGGATAAGGTACTATTGTATTGTACAACGCGGTGATGTCCACAACTCCACATCAAACCGCATATTTTGCGTATGGGCAGTGCGGGTTAGTAGATGTCACATGTCTTCGAATTTTTGGTTCTAGGTCATGCCGGTTTCCTCACGATGTTTTCGTGAGGAAACCGGCTTTTCCTAAAACCAAAACATTCGAAGACATGTGACATCTACCAATCCGCACTGGGCCCGCGTGGTGGATTTATAGCCCATTCCCTCTAATAGAGAGGAGACCTGTGTCCCAGCAGTGGGAACATTAACATGCTGATGATTACAACAACTATTTCATAACAATCATCATCATCATCATGAAATCATCGCTATGAAATAGTATAATATTAAGGCTTAATCTAAAGCGCTCCATTAGAACTCCATCTCAGCTACTCGATTTTGTTATCGATTTTTTCCGATTCTTGAGGCCATTCGCTTTTATACTTTAAACTTTAACTACGACGTTTTCCAAAAGTCCCCACACAAGATCTGCTACATCGGGTCTGTGGACGGTGAGTAATGGGCAAGCTCGCCGTCCACCGTCTTATGACGACAGGCCGTGTCGACGGCGCGTTCGTGTTCCACGGGCGCCTCCAAGAGATGTCAAAATCAAAATCAAAGCATTTATTTCAAGTAGGCCAGTTACAGGCACTTTTGAATCGTCGAAACAAAAATGAACACTTAAAGTAGCTACAGTCCCAGTCACAAGACATAAAAACTGTGAAAGTACTGTAGTTGGCCCATTCCCTAGCGTAGATCTCTATGGAGAAGAACGGGCAAGAAACTCCATGGACACTCTTTTAAATCAAAATATTGTTACAAAATCTTGGTTTAGCACACTGGAAGGGGTCCGCAAGGGCCGATGCCAGCCGGGGCTGCGGTACTGTTTGATAGAGATACCGCGGCCCTTTTTTTTTTTTTTTTTAGGATGGGAAATCATCAAATGACTTCTCCCACTCTGGGCGGAGCGGGAGGGAGTGTCAGACTTTTACTGACTAAAACCCATACATGTTCCTTCCTCGCCCTTTATGTTCCGGGGCCGCGGTATCTCTTTCGAATAGGCCCGCAACCCCGGCAGGGATACCGTGGCCCTGGAATACCAAGGAACATTGATGGGTTTTAATCAGTAAAGGTCAGACACTCTCTTCCGCTCCAACCAGAGACCTCTCCCGGTCAATTGATGATGTACCATCCGAAAAAAAGCATTTAAGCAGCGATGTAAGTACTTACATTTGCACCGCACGACACTTGTACTGGCAGCTCGACCATGGTGTCGACGGAAGTAACTGGTGCTTATGCCACAGGAGTCCTCCTACTAGCACTGCCTTGTATCTTGCCACTAAGGCCTGAATTTTTGTCACGCTGACGGTCCGTCTCGCACGGTCGTTCACGTACTGTCGGTCGCGTGCGAGAATAATGTGTTCTATAAGGCACCATACAGCGATATCAGCGGCTACCGATAGCCGTATTTTGTTGACTAACCGCTAGCGCGACAAGAATTCAGGCCTAATTTAGTCTAGTGAAGGATTTTCTATTTCAACTCTTCCCTAGTCGCTGGATAGATGGCGCTGATCTCGGTATGTTGCTGCAAGGACTAGAACGTCACATAATTTCACTTGGACCTAATGGTTTTATTCGGAAGCTTATGCAAACGAAAGTGTCAGTCAACGAGCATATGTGACGTGTGTTTTTTCAAGCGTTTCGGCTTTGGCACTTAGTAACGTAGTCAGATCAACGCCATCTACCGAGTTCTTGGAAACTGTTTTTTTTATTCTCGTAAAGAAAACCTTTCATTGAGGTACAATAATTTACAAGTATGATAGGTACAATTGATATCCTTATTTTCTGTTCCAGTGGACAGAAATCACAACGTCAGCTAACGAGATCGGCATGCAAGTCTTTCACTATACTCACGGTTTGATGGAGGATCGGGTGAAAAGGATTTTACCCCTGTCTGATGAGAATTCTGCGAACGAGGGTAAATACGGGAAGTCGGCTATGTGAGTGCTGTTTGCAAGGTCAGATGTATTATGAAAGGGTGTTAAAGACCACGTCAAACTTATAACCCCCGTCGTTTTTGCGTCGGGGGTTAAAACTGGTTTCGCACACAAGCAAAATACGGCCTTGTATTGGTTTTTTTATTTTACGACGACAAGCAAAGTAGGGTGAAGTAAGTTGTATTAATATTAATGGTGCAAACGAAACTAATTTGTCTCATCTGCACCATTGATGGTGCAGGTCAATGGTGCAAACGGTACGACGGGAAAAAAAGACAAACAAAAAAAACACAAAGCCGAAAGGTACTACACCTGTCATTGTGATATTTTGTTTGTTCCATACTAAGAAGGTTTCAACCAAGTATTCTGTATATTAAACTAAGTTACCCAATGCAGAAATGATTGCTGGGAAATGACTTTAACTTTTTTGAGATGAGAAAAAAAAATTACGGTCGATCCGAGTTCGGGATGTGGGAGGGCGTGAGCTTTTAAGCGTAAAAAATGATTTATCTCGATTTCCGGCAAAACTACAAGTCCTATGGAAAAAAGTTAAATGGAAAAGTTGTACTTAGGTAATAAAAACATCTACAACTTTTGCTTTCACAATTTTTTCACATAACCTCAAAATGTACTCAGGTGAAAAATTCAAATAACCAAGTTTTTGGTTTTTTTATTTTTATCTTTTTCAAAAATGTTTTTTTTTTCTACGAAATTTGGTGAATACTTACCTTATTATGTCTCAAATACACTGTAATGTATTTGATTTAAATTATTTATTTTTTCGCCTTATTTTAGCTTAATATCGAAAAAGCACTCTAATTTTCAATCGTAAATTCTCACGTCAAACGTGGCTTTTTCCAAAAGTGGGTGGGGGGGGGGGGGGGTTGTACGTTGAAATCTCTACTTTCTGATGGTGTTACTGTTACTGCTAGCCTGCATCATCCCACTGCTGGGCAAAGGCCTCTCCCCATGACTTCCAGTTGGTTCGATCCAGGGCTAATGTTGGCCACTAGTCTGATGGTGTAAAAAGAAAAAAACATTACCATAGTAAATGTTCTCAGAAAATGCAAAAATCTCAAATTCGTAATTTTTTATAATCATTGTGTACAATTTTGAGCTATTTATTAAAATTTACACTTGAATTACTCAAGAAACGTAAAATTTCATGTTACATTGATAAACGAAAAAATTGCAAATTGAAATATACTACTATAACTAACATACAAATAAGTTAATAAAGTTAATATTCAATAAGACATGTACAATATTTTGAAAAAGTTGTAGAATCTTCTTTAAATAATATTTGTAGATGCCTATTTATTGCTGTTTTAAGATAATTTATATACCTGAGTGACCTACGGTAAATTTTAGCCCATTGTAAGGTATTTCATAGAGAAATGGAGATGGACCTAGGGAGGGTCTGGGGCCGAAGCAGTCATGCTAGCGAAGGAGGTGGCGGAACGTGAGAGGGAGAGAGCCTCTCTTTCCAGCCGCCGCGGGAGACGCACCGGGCGTCGGGGGCCACGCTAGCCGTCCGTCCGTCTAGTGACGACAGGCCGTGTCGACGGCGCGTCCGTGTTCCACGCGCGCCTCAAAGAGATGACAGCATAAGGGGAGGGGCCCGCAAGGGCCGAAGCCTGCCGGGGCCGCCCAGAGTGGGAGAAGTCATTTGATGATTTCCCATCCGAAAAAAAAAAAAAAAAGGTATTTCATAGAGAAGTGGACAGTGGCGTAACTAAGTAAACCATCGGAGGCCCTTGGCAAATCTATTGCATGGGGCCCTAAGAAAACTTGTCACATTTTAATTTAGTTTTAATAAATCACCATCAATTACCCAATGGTAACATTGTGTCCATTTTAGATTTTCAAACAATTTTGTGTACGTTCAAGTTTTACACCAGACTTGTAAATAATATAGAAATGTTTTTCAAGGAAAGATCTATTATCACTGTCTTTTAAGTGAGCCCCACGAGCTCGCCCGCGCCACCTAAGTACCCCGAGAACCGACAAAAAAAAAATTAGCCAATGGATGCGTTCTAAAATCGGTCCGTTTCTTATGAATGCGTTTAAATCTTAATTATTTATTTGAATTTGGAAATGGTCTTTAAATGTAACCTTAATCGATTTGAAATTTGGTCTAACTTTAATTGATTTTAAGTAGGTAAGTATACTTACTTATTTAAGATTATTTTTTTTTACTAAATTTTGTTAAAAATGTTAGATCACTTTTGAGCTCGCAGCCTGTCGGACCGGGGGCCCCGTCAGGCCAGGGCCCGTGGCATTTTGCCAGTCCTGCCACCCTTTAGTTACGCCACTGGAAGTGGGGACGGACCAAGGAGGGTCTGGGCCTTACTACATACCTGCTATTTCGTAGCAACTTTGAAAACCGTTAGCCAGTATTCGAGATACAGAGCAGTGTACTACATCGTTTTTTAAAATACATTTGCAGGCTGAGTTACTTTAAGAGAATTGTGACAAATTCGTTGGAAATCGTTTGGAATCTACATAGCAAGGTAAATACTATCTGTAATGTAATCTGTTTTAATCAATTTTAAAATAAAAATAGTAATATTTTCTTTCATAAATAGTATGTTTAACGTAACATAACCTAAAAAAATAAAATTGAATGATATTTTAGTATAAGAATAAAAAAATTGAGGTTTTTTAAATTTTTTGCACTTTCTGAGAACATTTACTATGGTAATGTTTATTTCTTTTTACACCATCAGAAAGTAGAGATTTCAACGTACAAAACACCCCCTTTCTCGAAAAAGCTGATATTTTGACGTGAGAATTTTCGATTGAAAATTAGGGTGCTTTTTTGATATTAAGCTAAAATAAGGCGAAAAAATAAATATTTTAAATCAAATAAATTACAGTGTATTTGGGACATAAGTAATAAGGTAAGTTTTCACCAAATTTAGTAGAAAAAAAAACATTTTTGAAAAAGATAAAAATAAAAAACCAAAAACTTGGTTATTTGAATTTTTCACCTACATTTTGAGGTTATGTGAAAAATTTGTGAAAGCAAAAGTTGTAGATCTTTTTATTACCTAAGTACAACTTTGCCATTTAACTTTTTTCCATAGGACTTGTAGTTTTGCCGGAAAGCTCAAAGCTCACCCCCTCCCACTTCCCGAACTCGGATCGACCGTAATTTATTTTTCCTTTCATTTTTATCATATTCCCCTCCTTTTCTAATGGGTTTCATCCTACTGTATTATTTTTGGGTTTCAAAAATTTTCGACCCTGGTCTATAGTTTTAGGGGAATGCGGGAGTCGCAGATCGTTCCCGTGACCTGCCGCCATTTCATCCATCCCGTGTTAATCCTTATGAATATAAAATTGATAAAAAAGTAAAATGATAGAATGATTACATGTCATATATTATGCGGGTATTACAAATTAATTTTAATAATATAATTTTATATAAAATTGATAAAAAAAGTAAAATTATAGAATAATTACATGTCCTATAATATGCGGGTATTACAATTTAATTTTTAATAATATAATTCAATATAAAATTGATAAAAAAGTAAAATGATAGAATGATTACATGTCATATAAAATGCGGGTATTACAATTTAATTTTAATAATATAATTTAATTTAAAATTGATAAAAAAAGTAAAATGATAGGTTAATTACATGTCATATAATATGCGGGTATTACAAATTAATTTTAATAATATCATTTAATTCAAAGTCAATTTGTTGCTATTTACTTTTTTTCAGGTTTTTCCATGCTAACGGATTTCGGCGACAGATTACCAACTCACCAGATACGCTGTCGGATTCTTCTGAAAAAGACACGGCAGAAGCATTAGAAGCACAGAAGTATGCAAAGAAGAGATTGGAAGAGTATAAAGTCTTTCAAAACTTGTTATCAGTCGACGAGAGGAATAGTATGAGGGATTTGGGCTTTGAACTTTCTGGGTGAGATAATGCTTACTTCTAATCTTCTTACTTCTCTTTGCTAACTGTCATCCCACTACTGGGCAACTGGAACTATTTGTAAGCGTCCCTTTGTGCCTATTAGCCTTGTTTCGTTCCGTCTCCTGCTGATATGGAGGAAAGTGGAATTTAGGGTTTTTTTCCTTCTCCTCAGCTATAGTACTTATCTAATTAATTTCGTTGCGGGATCCAAGACAGTTAAATTCATTCTCTGGGACTTCGTCGAGCTTCATTGTCTCGGCACTTTTCTGGTGGTCGCTACGGTTGATTCTGGCTTTCAGGAGTTACAGTGGTTTGGGAATAGTGTGGCAGGCTTGCTGGGAAAAGGTCTCTCCCCATGACATTCAGTTCTTTCGATCCAGGACTTATGTGGACCACTTTTTTTTTTTTTTTTTTTTTTTTTTTTAGGATGGGTTGTTGGTTTTGTCCAGCTTGTCCCGCCATCTTCTACGAGGTCTGCCGCGACGTCTTCTGGCTGTCTCAGGGCTCCAGAAAGTGGTTATTTAGGTACACAGATCATTGGGCAAGCGGTAGACGTGGCCAGTCCAATCGCCACTTCAGCTTAGTGGCTTTTTGAGCAACGTCAGTAATTTAACCCCGACGCAAAAACGACGGGGTGATATAAGTTTGACGTGTCTGTGTGTGTGTCTGTCTGTGGCATCATAGCTGGCGAACGGATGATTTTATTTTTTTGATTGTTTGAATTAATCGGGGGTGTTCTCAGCTACGCTTGATGAAAATCGGTCCAAGATGGCCGCCGCGCCGCCACAAAATGGCGGATAACATATTTTTTCCCGATCCCTAAATATGGGTATCAAATGAGAGGTCTTGACTAGTAGAGTACTATACACTATGATAAATTTCAAACCCGAATTGGCCGCTACCATAAAATGGCGATTTTTTTTTTGTCACAAATCTTTTAATTTTAAGGGTATCAAATGAAAGGGCTTGACTGGTAGAATAATGTACACTAAGTATATTAAAAGGGAATGAGGAATATTATTAACTAACGAAATGAGATGAGGAAAGTGGAGTGATGGCTGGTACCTAGGACTTACGAATGCTGCGGGTTTTTTTTTTAATTTTTATTATTTATTTATATAACAATTTATGTACACACTAAATATAGAGAAGAAGAAAGGAACAGAAAATAGTACAAAGGTGATGCTAATTTTATTTTAATTTAATTAAATTAATATAATTTTTTTTTTTTTTTTTTTTAAATTTAATTTTACTGTTTTTACATGACAGGTTTATAATAAAAACAATGTTGAAACATATGGGTGGATTGACATCTGAAAAAAATACTAAAGCTCCATCAAAGACAGAAAAGCGGCCAATCGAAGTCACACCCATAAATGTACCGACTACACACTCACAGCATCAGGTAGGTATTTCAGTGTTTGTTTACTATTTCAATCTTTGGCCACCTAATGCTGAATATACTGCCGTCATAAGGACCCATCTAATAGTCTGGGAGTCCGGCTGATATCGTCATAGAAGGTTGATCTTATAAAGGGTGTAAAACACCTCTTCACGAAGCCGAAAGTCACTTATCCCCATCATTGCGATCATTTTTTTGTTCTAAACCATACCTGGGAACCTTCTAGTTACGGAGATATGGGGGGTCAAAGTTACAACTTTTTGACAAGTTTTTTTTAAGATTTTGACTTTTAACACCTCCACGACCCCCGTACTGTTTAATCCATCTATCAGCACAATGTTTTAAGTGCGTTACATTGAGTTCTACCACAAAACATGATTTATAACCTCAAAAAAAAAAAGTTGTTTCCCAGCAATATTTTTTGCGTAAAGTTACTTAGTTAGATGTACAGAATGTTTGGTTAACGGCTTTGTGATGAGGTGGTTCACACCCTGTATAACAAATAAGTAAACCAAACGTCAGCTGCTCAAGAAGCGGTGGGTATGGAATTCGGAGATTACGAAAGTTGTAAAAAAACATTAGAAATATAAGTCATAGTACGCCGGCTGAAACTTTTTTCATAAATAGTTTACATCATAATGAGCTTAAAAAAACTTTAGATGCACGCCTGATAATGATAAATGATAAATGATCACACACTCTCCCTTAGTTGTAGATTGCTTTTGGTTTTTCATCAGATCTGTATCATTTACAAGTTCATGCGAGCGGCTGATGCTTAGTCCCCCCTCCACCATGCAGCTGAAGATTTTATATGTTTTTACTTTTGCATGCCGTAAGGTAGAGTGTGTTGGAACTGCTTTTACAATGTTTACATCCTATTTTGTACCCACATTCATGGCAAATAAATGATTTCTGATTTCTTAACATAAGCCTGAACCGTTCACTCCAGTGAAGCTTCTAAAAATCGGCGTTACAGTCAAAAAAGAAGAATCTAAAAAAATTAAACATCTAAGCATTTATTTCAATAAGGCCAGGCACTGGTGGCACAGGTTACAGGCACTTTTTATTAATTCTTTTTATTAATTTATATTTGTCGAAAAAAGACAACAACAAAAATTTACATTCCCAGTAAGAGTGTTTTCGCACTACGTCCGATCCGATTCCGATCCGTACCCGTGAAAGTACACTACAATACAAAATTGGATGACGGACGGCCGGATCTATTGCGTAAACTACCATAGAAATAGTTCTACGATTACTCCGGACCGGGTTCGGATCGGATTCGGATCGGACAATCGCCCTGACAAGGCATAAATACCTGAGAAAGTATTGTAGTTGCTCATTCCATGTTTTTCTTACATTTTTTAAATATTTTTCAGGTTGGAGAAATTATTTCTGATCTCACCACGATACTCCCGTAAGTTTTACTCTAAAAAATAAATTTCGCGGAAGGGTATAGCACGCCAAATTTAGTAAAAACGAGACAATATTAAAAATTCCACTGTCCGTCTGGCGGTCACCGGGGTATACACCCCGAACTCATGAACTGTCATAGATGGACAGTTAAAATTTTCACAGATGATGTATTTCTGTTTCCGTTATAACAACAAATATAAAAACAGAATAAAAATTAATATCAAAGGCCCCATGCAACAAAAGTGATTTTATTGCCGTTTTTCTTCGATATTAATAACGACAACAGGTAGACGCTTGAAATATTCACACAACAATTTGAATGTTCACTTTATTTTTTTTTCCCTCTAAAATTTCAATTTACCTAATACAACAAACATGATTTTTTTGTCAGTTTGTCTAATGTTGTATAGATACGGAACCCTTAGTGCGCGAGTCCTACACGCACTTAGGCGATTTTTTGCAATTGTGAGAAGTAAAATGAAATCACTTTCAAGCGTGACTTTTTTGTTTATGATTTTGTAACTATTGGGTCTCATTAAAATAGATGGATTAACTTTTAGGAATCATTCAGCCTCCACAAATGAGGACAGTGGTAAAAAAAAAGAAAAACGCATTAAATTTCTCACTAACCCGAGTATGTCGCTAATGCAGGTGTAGCGTGGGTAGCGTTTCTCTCTTATAGAGGTACACAGGCACACGTGTCCATTCGAAAAGAATGCGATAAAATAACAACGTTATTTAGTTCCACGAAATAGAGTACAATATTGAAAAGAAAACAATACAAAAACAATGGCAGGAAGTTCCACGAAAGTTAAAAATGAGCCATAAAATAGCAGATGTTAAATTTGTTATTTCTTTTGTCATTTGTTACTGTATGTGTGTATCTTTTATGTATGTATGTATTTTATTGTAGCTATAGTTCCTCCTAAACAATATAAATAAATAAAGCTCAACTGTCGCTTATAGAGGTAAAGATAAGTAGCAGTCTCACTTACGGAGGTCCATGAGGGAAAAACGACTCTCACTTACAGAGGTTTCTGTTTCTCGCTAATAGAGGTTTTTGGAGCTTAAAATGACGGGTCTTGGCTATTACTCTCACTTATAGAGTTTTCTCACTTATCCATTTCTCACTTACCCAGGTTTGACTTTTCTTACAAGAAAAATAAATCAGCAAACGAATCTAAACTAAAAATGTTGGTTACCCAATGCATAAGCACATCCATGTCTTTATTATCTCAGTGTTTTTTTGCTTGGTTACCTTTGCTGTCGTAACCGAAGTAGTACCAAAAAAATACTCGGATTGGTAGGAAGGGCAAATTGTAAACCGGTTTGGAAAGTCATGGATCAGGGCTTGGCCCACCTGTGGGATAGAATCGGCTGAAATAAAAAATAAAAAAAGCTTGGTTAGACGCTGTGTTGAAATGTGTTCATCTATTTTATTGGGACCCTACATAGTATTTTATAACACCATTATTAATTTTTCTCTCATTTACAGTCCAGAACTCAGCTCGACATTGGTAGGAGATCACACTTTGGAACAACACTTACCAGAAGTACCTTCTTTTCGAGCGAAATCGAATGAAGTTTCTCCACAGAATGGTACCCAAATAATGTACATAGAATAAAGGGTGGCGCCGATAATACGACAATAAAACACTAAACTTAAAGTACTTACGGGATTATATCCGTGATTTTCCTTTGGTTTTTCGAGCACCCGATATTTCGACGCTGTTGCAAGCATCATGATCGCGGGAATATTCCCGCGATCATGATGCTTGCAACAGCGAAAAACCAAAAGACAATCACGGATATAATCCCGTAAGTACTTTAAGTGTAGTGAAAAACCGTGAAAGTCTAAAACAGTGCAATAAAACACTAGTTTACTAAACTTTCAAAAAATAAAACTTTTGTAAAGCATAAACTTTTTAATTAAATACAACATAAGAGGAGAGGTTCCAGTCAGGGGAAACAGAAAGTCACTGGTTGTAAAATAAAGAGTAAAAGTTTATTCGATAATTCACAGTAATTATAATCAGAAAATCGTTAGGTTTATATAATTATTCGTGGAAAATACAAGTTGCGCGGGAGGTTGAGGTGTACGTACACGCACGCGTAAGCAGCGGACCGGCGACGTCGCGCGCATCGGTAACGCGCTTACTACCGCCGCCGCGCGGGAAAGAGGTTTACGCATCGCGTAGACTATTTGCCTTCGCGGGTTTATTGAGATCTCTTTCTCAATTTCGGAGTTTTCCGCGCTGAGTCTTCAGCTTGTGGACTTCGTCCACAGAGATGAAACCAGAACCACCAGGCTCCGCTTCCTTTCCCGTCGCGAGAGAGTCTAGTCCCTCAACCTTGCCTCGATCTTCTCACGCTGGACTGCCAGCGTGCGGAGTTCGCTGCTAAGGCTGGATACTCGCGGGTTGTCGCCGTCACTGTCGGGATTGTTTGTTACACTGTTCCGAACGATACTCTGTTGCCAGGCTATCGTGGAATGTGTAACGTTAGTCATAGTCTTTGGCGCAGTAGTCGCAGCCGTCGTCGAGTCAGTAGGCGCACAAATCGCAGCCGTGGTCGTGTTCGTGTTGTTTGGCGCGTGAGCCGCAGCCAGTGCTATTGGAGGTAAATCCGCCTTAGGCAGGGAAGTACCCCCCCCCACCCAGATTACGGTGGAGGCAGACCGACGAGTCGGTGTGGGATTCCCCGGCAATACCGGAACCCACCTGGGGAATATTATTTTTGCTAATATGCGACATTGTTGGGTTTGGGTGGGCTTTTTAAGGTTCCGTTGCCAAATGGCAAAAAACGGAACCCTTATAGATTCGTCATGTCTGCCTGTCTGTCTGTCCGTCCGTATGTCACAGCCACTTTTTTCCGAAACTATAAGAGCTATGCTGTTGAAACTTGGTATGTAGATGTATTCTGTGAACCGCATTAAGATTTTTACACAAAAATACAAAATAATAATAAATTTAGGGGGTTCCCCATTCATAGAACTGAAGCACAATATCTATGGATAGATCTTTAAAAATGATATTGAGGTTCCTAATTTCATTTTTTTTCTAAACTGAATAGTTTGCGCGAGAGACACTTCCAAAGCGGTAAAATGTGTCCCCCCCCCCAGTAACTTCTAAAATAAGAGAATGATAAAACTAAAAAAAATATCTGATGTACATTACCATGTAAACTACCACCGAAAATTGGTTTGAACGAGATCTAGGAAGTAGTTTTTTTTAATACGTCGTAAATCGTAAACCGCAATTTACCTTTCATTTACAACGAACTGCAAGAACTTTTATACTATGTTACTTGCTGTTACGGAACCCTTCATGGGCGAGTCCGACTCGCACTTGGCCGCTTTTTTTGGAATCGAGGTTACCCATCCTCATGGACCGAAAGGATAAAGGGGAGAAAGGAAGGAGAGTCTGGGTGTAGGATCATGGAGATGGGTTGAGGGATTACCCTAGGCCTGGGATTTCGCCGCGGGAAGGTGCGAAAAACGGCCTGGGGGTTTTCGTTACGTCTATTTCTTACGGAATTAGAGCAAGAACAGGGTGGCAACCTCGTGAAGGTGAATCCCCCAGACTTGCCTTGAGGATCTACACGACCGTAGCGCTCCCCCTCAAGACCCCGCCACCCCCTGTCTCTGAGGGACACAGTAAGGTAGGCCTGCATCTATTCTATCGAGCAAAGTATAAGCAAAGCATGTCGTTGTGCAACCGCGAAAGCATAAATACAGACCCCCCCCTTTGCTAAGACCTCATTTATGTCTATTTTTTACACCAGTTCATAACATGGCATCACGCCGGTACGCTGTGAAGGGATAAGCACATGTAAACCACTAAAAAGTGAAAAATAAATTATAAATTTTTTGCAAAAAATAAAACCGACTTCAAAAAAACTTAATCAAACAAATGTCACCGACTTCTGAAGCTAAAGTTATTTTTCACGTTTTTCTGTTTTTTGAAGTCGGTTTTAATTTTTTGCAAACTATGTTTTAACCTAACCATTCGAAATTCAGTATTAATGACGATAACTTTGACTGAAACAATAGACTCAATAAATTAAAAATTCCGTATCGTATGTACGAGTATTTAGGCTTCTGACATTCCCATGAAATATTTAACAAAGTTAATCAATAGAAAACATGTGTGGTATTGTCAGTAATTACGTCAACCATAAACGTGAGTTTGTATTCCGGTCAAGTACGGGTTGTAACTTAGAGTAAGTGGTTCTAAACTCATCATCTGCGTAGCCTTTACTCAACATGTTGGGGTCGGCTTCCAATCTAACTGGATGCAGCTGAATACCAGTATTTTACATGGAGCGACTGACCTGACCTCCACAACCCAGTTAGTACTGGGTAATACGATAACCCTTGGTAAGACTAGTTGTCAGACTTTCGTGCCACTGACTAACTGTTACGACTGTCAAAGATCTACAAATGACAGTCGGGACCAACTACTTAACGTGCTTTCGAAGACTTTGACGGCATTGTGAACGAATTGTTTAAATCTTGTATACAAGTACGTGTTCCTTCAGTGGACTCAGAGTAGGTTTATCAGGTGCGAATCAATTCGACCGCGAACCGGGAGACGATGCGTTGGAAGACCTCCCACTAGGTGGACCGATGACCTGGTGAAGGTTGCGGGAATCCGGTGGATGCGAGTCGCAAGGGACCGGTCAATGTGGCGACACTTGGGGGAGGCCTATGTCCAGCAGTGGGCGTTTTTCGGCTGAGATGATGATGATGAAACGAGCAATTGCAGACCCATTGTACCCCTGGCCTAACCCGTCGTAGTACGGTGGGTTTTTAAAAAGTTAAACGATACCCCAGGTAATATTCTGGGAACAACAATTATAAATCTTTTTAATTCTTTATGGGTGGCATGGGCACTAGGTCATAGGCCGACAAAGGAGGCCAGCGGTGGCCCGGTACTTTGGGGAAAGAAGTCAAAGAGTGTTATTTAATATGCAAGCGAAGCGAGCGCGCTTTATGGAGTCGAAGCAGGTTCTAATAAAATGATTAATTAAAATTGTTGTTGGTCAGACGTGGTTTTAAGTAGTGTTACAACACTATTCACTGGTGGTATCGTTTAACTTTAAAAACCCACCGTACCACTAGGGTACGGCCAGGGGTACGATGGGTCTGCAGTGAAACAGGCACATATCTACACTCCGTGGCTGCTACTGGGAAATTCCTAATGGGTAAGCCCAATAACATTTTTTCCGACCTAACGAACCAGGACCTGCTCTGCGGACCTGTGGACGGTGTGCTATGGAATAGTTCGCCGTCCGTCCGTCTTATGACGACAGGTCGTGTCAACAGCGCGTTTGTGTTCCACGCGCGCCTCAAAGACATGTCAGCAAAGGAAGGCACCCCCGGCAGGCACCGACCCTTGCGGATCCGCAAGGGTCGGTGCCTGCCGGGGCTGCGGGACTGTTCGAAAGAAATACCGCGGCCGCGGAACACAAAGAGCTAAGAAGGAACATGTATGGGTTTTAGTTAGTAAAAGTTTGACACTCCCTTCCGGTCCACCCAGAGGGGGAGAAGTCATTTTGATGATTTGCCAACTGAAAAAAAAGGGCCTCATGCTCTTGACTTGCGCTTGCGACCATTAGACCATCGAGGCAGTCACTTCACACGGAACACAAACAAAACGATGATTTATAAACGTGCTTAGATTCGCCTGTTCTTCACGCTCTGTTTATGTATTGTTGTATGCAGAACTCTGCGTCATTAACCTGCGCAATTATAAATCAGTTTTATTGGACTTACGTTTGTTACTTCACACCTGTATAACAAAGGGTGCTGTCAGAAGTGTACTGAATACTTACATCTGACGAAAAGTCTGACATGGTTGTCGGACTTTTTTGGACCACTGACATCAAAGATCTACAACATAATGATAGCTGGGACCAACAGCTATCATTATGTTTTACTTTACCAGCGGACACTTTTAACGTGCACATCTTGCTACATTGTTCTCACATAATATTATACCATCTCAACTTGAATGACGTCATCAAGATTTTGTAACAACATTATGATTTAAAAGAGTGTCCATGGAGTTTCTTGCCCGTTCTTCTCCATAGAGATCTACGCTAGGGAATGGGCAACTACAGTACTTTCACAGCTTTTATTTCTTGTGACTGGGACTGTAGCTACATTTGATTTTCATCTTTGTTTCGACAATTCAAAAGTGTCTTTAACTGGCCTACTTGAAATAAATGCTTTGATTTTGATTTTGAGCTTAACGTGCTCGAGGCAGTAGCTTGTAAAAATATGTATTTAACTGTAAAATATGAGAGGTTACAAATTCAAAGGCTTGATTGACGTCATCTGAGATTTCCTGACGCAGAAACAAATATTATTAATGATTGTGTGTACAGTTGGGTAAATATCTTTTATTGAATAATGCTGGATTCCTTTTCTAATTGGTCGTTAGTGTAGCATATAAGTATTATCAGTCTATAATGTTCCCACTGCTGGGACTCAGGCCTCCTTTCTAAGAGAGGGAATAGGCTACAATAGCACGCAGGTCCAGTGCGGGTTGGTAGATGTCACATATCTTCGAATTTTTGGTTCTAAGACATAACGGTTTCCTGTGAACGTCAGAATGGCTAGTATCAGACCGCGTTAAGCTGTTGATCAAAAACTGTAGTCAATTAATTATAACTCGGAAAAATAATAAAGGGACTTCAAAATGACCAGCCAGCTTCAAAATATCAGGATGACTGGTCAACTCTCCGTTTGAGTAAACTGTTTAAATTCGTGTTATTATTTTAACTTGAGTAATTGCTACCTGATTGCTACCTTCACGTCTTTCAATGTCCACCTTGTAGATTTAAAAAGTAAAAAGTTATAATCGTTTGAAATTTTTACAGGGACTGGATATAGGTTATTTGAATAATAGTAAATTATGGTACAAGTGTGTAATGTTGGTGATTACCGCCGAGGCGCCATTGAGAACCGAGCCGTTAGGCGAGGTTCTTAAGAGAGCCGAGGATTGTAATCATCAACACACACGTGTATCATACGACGTTTTTCAACACACTTGAGAATAAAATAACACTAAAAATAACTATAATTTCAACAGTGAAAACGAGTTGTGAATTTTTTTTCGCAATGGCGGGAATAATTCATCAGTTTTCCTATGCGCGCGCATCTAACAATGGCGATCGCCCATAGACTAAAAGAATGAGGTTTCTTTTTTTTGGCTTTTCGCGGATAGCGTTTTAGCAACGTACGAAATGGGGAATTCGAAGTTTTATTATTAAAAAAAAGCAAAAAAAAAAGAAAACAAAAGTTGCATTTGAGTGAAAGTTTTATTTATTAAAAACTTATAAGTTGAAATTATCTATGTAGATACGAAGTTGTATGAAATGAGCAAGCAATAGGTACATTAATTTATTTGTACTATTGAACACGATCTTTTTTGTATGGAAACTTTTTTAAGAACAAAGCAATTCAACCAATAAAAAAAAACCCTATAACTCACTTGTGAATAATAGCAATGAAAAAGTCACAGTTTGATTACAGGTGTCATTATGTGCCTAATTGCGGTGAAATTAGAGCCACTTTATGAGCAAGTGTGTTGAAAAAATATTTTAAAAAATATTTTTCAACACACTTGCTCAAACTAAAAACAGTTTTTAATAAATAAAACTTTCAATCAAATGTAAATTTTGTTTTCTCTGTATTAAATAAAACTTTGAATTCCCCATTTCGTACGTGGCTAAAACGCCATCCGCGAAAAGCCAAAAAAAAAGAAACCTCATTCTTTTAGTCTATGGCCGATCGCCATTGTTAGATGCGCGCGCATAGGAAAACTGATTAATTATTCCCGCCATTGCGAAAAAAAATTCACAACTCGTTTTCACTGTTGAAATTACAGTTATTTTTTGTATTATTTTATTCTCAAGTGTGTTGAAAAACGTCGTATGATTCACGTGTGTGTTGATGATTACCGTAATCGGCTCTCTTAAGACCCTCGCCTAACGGCTCGGTTCTCAATGGCGCCTCAGCGGTAATCACCAACATTACACACTTGTACCATAATGTACTATTTATACAAGAATGTTTTTTATTGCATTTGTAAAACACCTACCCAGTAACCATTACGTTAATTGAATATCATCATCTGCCTAGCCTTTAGCAAGGGGTCGGCTTCCAGTCTAACCAGATGCAGCTGAATACCAGTATTTTACATAAAGCGACTGTCTATCTGACCTTCACAACTCAGTTAGTATTGGGGAATACGATGCCTCTTGGTAAGACTAGATATCAGACTTTTTGGGCCACTGACTACCTGTCAAAGATCTACTTCTGTCAAAGATCTACAAATGACAGCCGGGACCAACAGCTTAACGTGCTTTCCGAGGCACGGCGGAAACTCGGTGTGTACTGGGTGGTCACCCATCCATAGACCAACCAACCTAGTACTTGTTCTCCCCGTCAAACGATCATGCGTTTGTTCTACACCATACCTGGGGGTCAAAGTTACAACTTTTTGACGAGTTTTTACGGTTTCGTAGTCCTGACAAGGAACGAATACGGGGGGGGAGGGACAATGGGTTTAATTGCCCCCCCCCTGAATAATTGGCCTAGCTTGAACTGGTAGTTGGGCTAGTTTAAAACTAAATATTATATTTAAATATATCTTGTTATGGGCGTCGCCAGGAGGAGGCAGCTGTCCCTAGAAGCTAAGGATTTTTAAAAGTTATAGCATTTCACGATGTTTTCCTTCACCGTTTTGAGAGTAGTGATGATGAAATAAATTACACAAAGTAATGTACCTGTCTGGGTTCGAACCCACAACTTACTGCTCGTATGTCAGTGCCGCTACTAATGGGCCATCGCTGCTGTATTATAGTAGGTAGTGTAGTTTTTTAGTAAATTTAGCACTCGAACTAAGGTGGACCAGCTGAGTTTCATTTTTTTTTTCACCCAAAATGTGCTCAACGCGCCTACAGAAGTTTACACTTCAAAAAAATGTTCCATCCGCATCCACACCAAGCGTCTTCACCGTTTGCCAGCAAACAAAAGAATGAAGAATTGCCAAAAATCTTTACAAAAACTGAACAACTGTTAATATTTACTCAACTGAAAAAGATGATTTAATGTCACCAAACATTAACATTTAAATTCAATCACATACTTAAACAATTAGAGCCATTTGAGCAAACAAGAGAGCATTTGGTGGTAAACAAATAAGATTTTGATATAAAACTGTGTTTTATTTTGGTTCAATCATAGTAGGAGTTTGGCCATCCCGGTCATTCTACCTTAAGTTTAACTTTAAACTTAACTATGGTGTCTGCCAAGATTCTTGTGGCCGTTGTGCTGGTGAGTTTTTCAGGGTTTTCTCACTTTGTTGACCTATAAGAGCCCTTTTATATTTTGGTGTTACGCTAATTGTAAAATTTATTTAAAAAAGCATATATATCGAAAGAGTATTCTATAATTATGAAAGAATAGGATATAAATTGAGAGATGGAAATTGTTGATTGCCTATTAAGGGTAAAAAATAACTCTAAACGTGATTATTTTATTGTGTTAAACAATACTTGGGAAACCTGGGTCAAAATTCCAACTTTTTGGCAAGGTTATTTTTTAAATACAAGTTTTTATTGTAGGATTTTTACTTTTAACATCTCTACAAATCCCGTCCTATTCAATCCATCCATCAGCACAATGTTTTAAGTGCGTTACACTGAGTTCTTCCACAAAACATGACTTTTCACCCCAAAAAAATATCGTTTCCCAGCAATGATTTAAGCGTAAAGTTACTTAGTTTGATGTACAGAATGCTTAGTTGAAGGCTTTGTTATGAGGTGATCTACACCCTGTTTATTCAATAGGATCTACAAATTAGAGGTCCCAAAACATGAAATTAGTCAATTGTTTTTCTAAGCAACGAACGGAAAACATAATTTCAACGTGTAAATCTCGCAATTTCGCGTTTTTTTGTAACAGGCCTCTTAACAGTTTTCGTTCCATCATCATTCGTATTTATTTGTGGTCGGCACCGCATGCGTACTTTCTTAAATCTTAAGGGGCCGGCGGAGCATGCGTTTTTCATACAAACGTAATACCAAAATAATATGAAAATCAAACATATTCTTAAGGTAGTGTGTATTTATTTCGATTGGATTACAGAATATCTATGTTCCCAAAAAAATATTTTGAAAGGACAATGATATAAAGGCGAGATATGAGGAATTTAAAATTTCTATAGAAAATTTATTTTTCTCATGACTCTTGTTTAAATCAGTATCCATTCAAAATATGTGTTTGGGAACCTATATATTCTGTAATACAATCGAAATAAATAGACACTACCTTAAGAATATGTTTGATTTACAAATTATTTTGGTATTACGTTTGTATGAAAAACGCATGCTCCGCAGACCTCTTAAGGCGACTAGATGAGCTAAATTAGCAACTCTATTTGTGGTGGTTCAAATTTCGTTTGAAATGCTGTTAAAATAAAGTTCAAATCAGCTTGCACTACAAAGTGGTTGTTACGTCAGTCACTGCGGGCCAAATAGTGCGAAATGAGTGGTTTCAATCGATTAACAAAAAATCACGCAAACTTGGCGGGTGAAACCGTGTGATGTCCGCTAGTATTTGATAAATTGTCTAGAAATTATAATATTAACTAGCCGATGCCCGCGGCTTCGCCCGCGTAAAATTATATACAAAAACCTTCCTCTTGAATCACTCTATCTATTAAAAAAACCCGCGTCAAAATCCGTTGCGTAGTTTTAAAGATCTAAGCATACATAGGGACAGACAGACGCGGCGGGAGACTGTTTTAAAATATGTAGTGATAGTGATGATACAATTTTACCTGTGTTAGCAACATTTTTTGTTGATGCTCCACTTTTATTGATTGTAGCATAATGTTATAATTATAGCTTATAGTCTTCCTCAATAAATGGGCTATCCAACACCACTAAATCTGTTTTTAATTCGAAGAAGTTTCAAACAAACTCTTCACTTTGTAACATTAGTAATAGTATTTTCTTTCATACAGGGTGTAAACCACCTCATCACGAAGCCGTTAACCAAGTATTCTGTAGATCAAACTAAGTAAAAATATTTTCTGGGAAACAACGTGTTTTTTTGGGGTGAAAAGTCACGTTTTGTGGTAGAACTCAATGTAACGCACTTAAAACATTGTGCTGATGGATGGTTTGAATAGTACGGGGGTCGTAGAGGTGATTAGGTAAAGTAAAAATCTTACAATAAATAACTTGTATTAAAAAAAAAACTTGTCAAAAAGTTGTAACTTTGACCCCCAATATCTCCGTAACTAGAAGGTTCCCAGGTATGGTGTAGAACAAAAAAATAATTGGAATGACGAGGAGAACAAGTGCTTTTCGACTTCGTTAAGAGGTGTTTTACACCCTTTATATTTAATTAATATTTAAAAATGTTAAAAATATGTGTTTAATTAATATTTAAAAATGTTAAAAATATGAATAAAGATATTAGTAATAGGACAATGGAAGAGAAACTATTGCCCCGATCCCAAGAAACATGGGATAAGGGCAGGCAGGTAAATGAAGATGATCTTAGGTTAAGCCGCGCTTGACTAGCTTTATCTGTGGGTGGGTGACCACTCATTTCATGCGTTTCTGTTGTTTTTTTTTCTTAAATGTTAATTACTTTTTTAAATAATTTTATTTTACTGCAATTTTTTTGTTTTTTTGTCCTCTGTGGAATAATAAATACTTTCTCTTCCTTTATTTTTACATAATTATTTTTACTGGCAATATTGACATCCCCATTACCGTTTCCAGTTGGCGTTAGTATCGGCCTCCCCTCATCACCAGAAGAAGGGAGACAGTTCCCCCTCAGTGAAGAAATCCAATGCCCACCACAAGGACTTGCCCTGGCTCAAGTCGATTGTAGATGGAGCCACTGGGCATGTAACTTCGACCGTCCATAAAGCTGTGAAGACTGCCACGAAAGTTACTGAAGGTGCAAAACAGGCTGCTGGCGGGGTGAGTTGAAACTTGACTATTTATTTATTTATTAAGGCTTTTCAACAATAAGCACACTGTTATATTAAAATTTGTAGATTGCAAACTTAAGTCTAAGTGCCTCATCTCCGAAAAGACAGCATGCACTACATTATGCGCGGAAAATTTACAGTTAAGAGTCTGCAGCGCGCGTTCACTCGCTAGAGTGTGAAAAGGATAGCGCTATTACTTCCGCGTGCGAAACGAGAGACAGAAAGAGTGTGTGTGCTCGCTTAGAATAAAATAACGGAAGCGCCAGATCATCTGCCTAGCCTTGATGCTAATTACGAGAAAACGACGAAGAAAAAAAAGATTTTTTGCGGCAGGATTTGAGATAATAATGTTACCTATCTATTGGGCTAAAAATCACCATTAAATTCCATAAGGTTTCAGAGATCTAACTCAAAATATGTGCAAAGCAACATATTTTAGAATGTTTTTTTCCATCGAGACTTTTTTTATCCAATTGTGTTTTGCTTCGGCAGAACTAAAGATTATAAGTCCAAGTTAATGGTGTCCAAATTGTGAACTCTTAGGTAATTTGGATTTCGAGATAAAGTTCAATCAATATCATCAAAACTACATAGGACGGCCTCTTAAATAATCAATTAAAACAAGAAATATGAAGTTTGGAAACATTAAAACCATAAAATTTAAATTCATTACATTAAAATAAATAACATAGATTTAATTAAATTAGAATTGATGAAATTAAATTAGAATTTAATTTAATATAAATTAAATTTGAATTGTTCAAATTAAAATAAATCAATTTGAATAAATTAAATTAAATTAGAATTGTTTAAATAAACACTATTTAGACCAATTACTGAGAACGTAGGAGCAGCGGTGGCTCAAGTGTTGACGGGTAACTTACGAACAGTAAAAGACGACGCACGCTAGACCCTGCTGGGTCCGAGCCGAGTGTCGGCCGTAGCCATAGATATAATAAAGAAGGCCGTAGCACAATCTATTATCCGTTGCTCGGTAGCGGCTCGGAAGCGTGAGTGTGTTTGTCAAAATTGCACGATCGACATTCGTTTCGAACCCAACACAGTCTAGCGTCACAGATATTATAATACTTCGTACAGATACCCAATCCCATACAAAGAAATGACACCTCCCTAAGTCAGGTTATTGCTCCGGTTATATTCCTTCCTCCGTTATTACAACAGATGACAGCACCAGCGTATCACTAATTGCCACAGATTGGAGTTTTACAACGCCATCTAGGAGTTCACCTCGATACTGGGTTGTTTCGATACTAAGTGGCATTGCATGTACTAGATGGCGCTGTTTTATATAGATTCTTACCATCGCCGTGCGTTCAAGAACGAGTAGATAATAACAATACAACAAAAAATGTAGGCGAAACATTTTCCTTTGTGTGAGTGAGTTAGCAATATTCACGCTGCAGCGAATGCTTCTTCATGTGTTTTTGAGTATTTCAATACTTAAGGTGGATGCTCCAGGGAAGCCCGCGAAATTCAAATTTTCTTACGTTTTTTTGCAATTTGCAGGCCAGTGCTAGTTTGTATGTTGATGAAAATATCGCTCGAGACTGTAAGACATATTATATGTAAATAAAAAGGGAAAGTTGAAACTCTGCGAACAGCAAAGTGAGGCCCGTCAAATTACGTCTCGCGGCTTAACCTTTTTATTTGGTCTGAGCCTGTATGTTGAACAAAATAATTATGATTCGTTGCAGTAAATCCGTAACACGTATCTATTTACAGAATCATAAGTAATTAAATCGTCAATACAATCCCATTGAATATTTCATGAAAAAGTCATTCAATGGGATTAGATTAATTAAGGTGAAAGCGTCAGGGGGCCCGCGACATTCAAAGTTTCCTTACGTTTTTTGGAATTTGCAGGTCAGTGCTAGGTAGTATATTGATGAAAATATCGTTCGCGACTACAAGACATATTGGAGTTACAAAAATAGAAAATGTCGACTGACTAATGAAATATTGCTAATATGGTTTATTTTTAACCGACTTCCAAAAAGGAGGAGGTTCTCTATTCGACTGTATGTATTTTTTTTTTTTTTTTTTTTTTTTTTTATGTATGTTCACCGATTACTCGAAGACGCCTAAACCGATTTGAAAAATTCTTTTTTTGTTTGAAAGGGTATACTTCCAAGTTGGTCCCATAGTCGCCAAGTCGGGATCTGATGATGGAATCTTGGCGAAATCGAGGGAACTCTTCAAATTTTATAGGATAACGTACAGCAATTTTGGTGTTTTCTACAACAAGTGAAGCATTTGCGTTTGATAAGAACCATTCTACCATCAGATCTAATGATGAAGCCAAGAGTCACGGAACTCCATAATGAGACAATGTATCCTAGTCGTGTTTGGGCTTGTTGTAATTGTAACGGTATGCACTTTCCATGTGAACCACTAAAAAGTGAAAAATAAAAACTTTTTTGCAAAAAATAAAACCGACTTCAAAAAGAAAAAGTGAAAAATAACTTTAGCTTCTGAAGTCGGTGACAAAAAGATTAAATCAATCATACAAACGTCACCGACTTCAGAAGCTAAAGTTATTTTTCACTTTTTCTTTTTGAAGTCGGTTTTATTTTTTGCAAAAAAGTTTTTCTATTTGTCAATCGTTTTGACCCGGTTGGAAGATTCATGTCAAATAATGTTTTTTACGTATTAGTTTGATTATTTTACAGCATAGTAGAGAAATGCATAACCAAATTTCGTAAAGTAAGTTAATTAAATTTCAGTTTAAATCGGTGAGTGTTTTTGCTTTGAATTATAGTATATGCATTATTATTTTGCTACTAACTACTGTTTGAATTGGCTAAGACAACCTACACAAACGTAACAGGATATTTTATTGTTTAAATTTACTTAATAATATATTTTTAGCTACATCTTATTAGAATGTTCTATTCTTGACATTATTAGCCCTGTATGGAAGCAGAATTGGAAAAAAGTTATTGGTTTGGAAGTTATGAGCGTATCATCTTTGGGCGTAAATAAGTAACGTATTTAATATGAAAACGAAAAAAAGCGAAATCATACAGGGATAGATTAGTTATTAAAAATTTCAAATAACTTTAGTTTGAACAGATACATTCATAGATTTTTCATGATATCCAGACTACCAAAAGTCTGCATAGAAAATTTCGCGCGCCCGGTTTATTTGTAAATCGCATTGCATTTCACTGCAAGTTGCCTCCCAGGGCCGGCAGTCTCGACAGACATAACGACAAAATCGCTAACTTTCGATCGCTGATTACTAACTAATTAATTCGGTTGCAATAATTATGCTTACGAGAAACGCGTCTAGGATGTAGAGACTTTCATTACTCGCAAGCATCATTATTGCAACAGAATTTGTTCGTTAGGAATCAGCGATCGAAAGTTAGCGATTTTGTCGTTATCTCTGTCGAGACTGCTGGGCCAGGTCAGTGGAGAAGACGGGAGGCACGCAGCACGTGTGTGTGCGCAGTGTGTGGGTGCACACATGCTTGGTTTCCGAACTCGCGCGTGCTGTGCATGTAACTGGTTTTGTTTGCTATCGTAGGTAGGCATGGCTTGAACTATGGAACCCGATATTTCTTTATTGATAGTTCGTGTTGAATTTAGAATTTGTCTCTAATTTTACTGACCCTGTCTTTGGACTTTGGATTCCGATTTGATATTGGTTTACGGGCGGCGTTTCAATTTGGACTTGTTGCGTCAGTGATGCGATCTTCAGCAATTCAAGAAATTAATTATGGGTACCTAAGTGGAATCTTTTATCTTACTTTGTAAAATTCATGAGGGCACATGACGTGACTTTTATTAACAATAGGTTAGACGACAAAAAAAATTGTCCGTCAGGTAGATTATTAAAAATATTTGACCCGTATTTTTCTTTTGGTACATAAATCAAAATTGACGAAGATACGACGCTTTTAAAATTCTCAATACGTCACGCCTAGGTATAATTTTTAGCTAGTTCTGACGTCACGAGCTCCTACTCCCGAGTTTCGATGCGTTTTATCTTTGTGAATATTCTATGATTTACAAAAAAAAAATATGTGTCCATTATTTTAAAATACTTTAACTGACGGACTAAATAGATTTGTATTTTTTGATACTGTCGTCATTCCTATTCTAAAGTTTCACGCGCATTTTAGAATTATAAAGTACCGACTGCCTCCATCAAATGCAAATAAAGAAACTATTCCTGCAACAATGACTTTTTCTGAATCGTAAGTTCTTTTTCGTGTAAACCTAAACGAATGCCGTAGCGGTATGCGGTAGTGAGACTGCCTTACGTTCTTAGAGTCCCAGGGTTCGAATCCCGGTAGGAGCAAATGATTGTGTGATGAGCATGTACATTATTTTGTTCCGAGTCATGGATGTCAATATGTACGTTATGTATGTATTTACAAACAAAAAGTATCTATGCATACTACATAGATACTTTTTGTTTGTCAACTACCTGGTGACCACGACACAAGCCTCGTTGCTTAGTGTGGCACTAGATGACGCTGTGTGTAATGTCCAGCAATATTTTTACTTATTTTCATACCAATGTTTTAATAAAAAATGTATCTTCTTACCGATCATCACAATTTATAATCTCTCAAGTTTTAGGTATTTTATAAGTAATCGGAGTTTGTTGTCGTCCGGTGACAACAACCTTTCTTTTTTTAGGTGCTTTGCGGATATATCAATACGTACTGCAAATGTAGAAAACGCCCAAGGCATCCGCCGCAGTCCGTTTTTGTACAAAAAGTTTTAATAAATAAATAAATGTCGCCAAGAACCTACGTGAAGCAAATATTGTGGGCAAGTCCTCCGCCTAGTCCCTGTGGTTACACAATGTATTGTTGATAAATGTATACTAAGGTCCATGTTCACCGAAAAGATAACAGCGTGATTAGCTAAAACAGCTGTTTAAAGCACATTTTTGTATGGTAATATGTCACAGTGACAGCTGTTTTTAGCTAATCAGGCTGTTATCTTTTCGGTGAACATGGAAATAAATAAATATCGCCAAGAACCTACGTGAAGCAAATATTGTGGGCAAGTCCTCCGCCTAGTCCCTGTGGTTACACAATGTATTGTTGATAAATGTATACTAAGGTCCATGTTCACCGAAAAGATAACAGCGTGATTAGCTAAAACAGCTGTTTAAAGCACATTTTTGTATGGTAATATGTCACAGTGACAGCTGTTTTTAGCTACTCAGGCTGTTATCTTTTCGGTGAACATGGACCGAGATTATTGTCAACGCTTATTGTACTATTGACCGCTATTGTAAATAAACAGCCAATAAGTACTGAAACAATTTACAAAAAAACACATTTTTTTATTTGATGAACCAACAACCAGCCTCACAGTCACATCAAAGAAAAAAAATCTAATCAATGAAATTATTTGTTGATAATAACAATATCTACCTACATTATTCAACGTATAATAATGTTCACGCTTTAGCAAGAGAACTCATTGTCACGTGGGCAAAGTCGCAGGTAAGTATTATCATTATGTAGGAGCTTGACCATTCATAACAACAACTAGGTAAATTGGGTGCATATTTATTACGTTTCACACAGTGATAATCCTAAGTTCTAACACCTATTTGTTTGAGTACATGTTGTCATTCAAACATGAATCACACGGCCGCCCGCGCTGTCAATTCAATGAAGTCGCGCATGTATGCCTCACTCAGGGTCAGGAGGCTAGAGTATATAATTATGTTCTGTGGTCAGGAGTGCGTATGTGACTTTTGTGTACGCGCACTAGCTCCTTACTGCTCATCACAGCGTCTATCCCTTTCGCTCGTGATGTCGGATGAGATGGAGTCATGAATTGACATTGACAGACAGAGTAACTACCTACGTGTAGAACGTTTCGTGTTATGTAAGAAGTAGTTCCGAGTTTAATAAAATGAGAAAAATATATTATTATTTACCTTGGAAATGTTAAAAGATTTTTTATATTTCTCTAAACAGAATACATTCATGTTGTTTTAAAGTTTAAATTTAATTAAAATGAAACAACTAAACGTAAATCAGTTACGATTGTGGTAATATTGAATGTGATAAATTGAGTAAAACGCCATCTATTGCAAACAGCTCTAACGAAAATGATTCACAGATGGCTGACTTTTGACAACTTTATCAATATAAGGGTACGAATTAAGTAAAAGGCTTTCTTTATCTGTTTTGTTGAAATAACGTGATTTATGAGCGTAAATAGATAGATTAGCGTTAAACAAGGAACTTTTGATTTTTGCTAATCTTATTTCTTCCAAAATCTACCGTATAACGCATTTTAGTGATTGTTAATTTCATTACTGCTACCTATGCTGCCATCTATTGTCTTTTTTCAAGACTATTTATAATTTGTTCTAGTTGAGACCCCATGCTAGCGTGAATCAAGTTTAAGTTGTGGTTCGAACCAGGCATTACTTTATGTAATTTATTTCATCAGCGCTGCTCTCAAAACGGTGAAGGAAAACATCGTGAGGAAACCGTCATGTCCTAGAACCAAAAATTCAAACATGTCTTGTGGCATCTACTAACCCGCACTGGGCTCACGTGGTGGATTATCGGCTATTCCCTCTCATAGAGAGGAGGCCTGAGTATCTCAGCAGCGGGAACATTTTAGGCAGATATACGCTGACTTAGCATGTACTGAGTTCGGAAGTTCGAACCACAGTTAGGCTGTACTTTGTGTAAATTAATTTATCACGAATGTTATCAAATGCTTCGTTGATCTAGTGATCACAACCATGACTGCTAAGCATGAAGTCCTGGGTCCTGGGTTTGATTCCTAGGTTGGCCAAAAGTGGTATTGGGTTATTCCATCAAGATTTTTATAGTAGCAGCTAGGAAGTCTGGCTTTGTAGCTGGTTGATAGCAATAGGGAAACCCCTTATTACATTAGACTTTAACATAACTATTAAAATGTGAGTGTGATTTGACGACCCGAATAGCGTGGTGGTAGTGAGGCTGCCTTACTTTCTTAGGGTTCTGGGTTCGAATCCCGGTAGAAGCAAATGCTTGTGTGATGAGCATGGACATTTGTTTCCGAGTCATGGATATTTATATGTATAATAAGTATGTATTTACAAACAAAAAAGTATATATGTAGTACCCACAGAAATATTAAAAACAGGTAGTACCAACATCAACTATCTAGTGTCCACGACACAAGCCTTGCTTGGTGTCGCGCTAGATGGCGCTGTGTGTTCATGTCCAGCGATATTACTATTAATGTGCACTGAATAACCCATATAATTTTTATTCTAGTTTAGTAACATTGCTTGAACTACCAAAAGAACTGTCAAAAGTTATACATATTATTGCTTTCTTACCTACCGTTCTTACGTATCTTATCGTTCAAATTCTTGTCTATTTTAATGACAAGTTAAAATAAATGTTATTAAAAATTGAAAACACCCCCGACACAATGTACTCGTATTTACTAAAAGCTAAATAGATAAGAGTTCGTTAATTCGCCATTTTATGGTGGCGGCCACCTTGGAATTTTTATTTATCATAGTGTATATTCTACTAGTCAAGCCCATTTGATTCCCATATTGAGGGAGTTGTTGAATAAATATGTAATCCGCCATTTTGTGGCGGCGGCCATCTTAGACCGATTTTTATCAAACATAGCTTAGAACACTCCCGACTAATTCACCTTTCAAACAAAAAAAAAAACAAAATCCAAATCGGTTCATCCGTTTGGACGCTACGATGCCACAGACAGACACACACACAGACACGTCAAACTGACGCGAAAACCACGGGGTGTTATACCCCGTCGTTTTCGCGTCAGAGGTTAAAAATAGTTGCGTAAGTAATTACCTAAATTCTAGTAATAACTATAACTTTAGTCAAGTTAGAGTAGTGTTAGCCAAGTACATTTTATTAGACGTAGCAAAACTGTAAGCATTTTTCGCTTCATTATGACGAAAAATGCTTACAGGTTTAAGGAAGACCTCCCACTAGGTGCACCGATGATCTGGTGAAGGTTGCGGAAATCAGCTGGATACGATTGGCAAGGACCGGTTAATGTGGCGACACTTGGGGGAGGCCTATGTCCAGCAGTGGACGTTTTTCAGCTGAAATGATGATGATGATGAAGATGTCGCATAACTGTCAAACTAATGTAGTGTGCATTATTGATTACAGGTTGTTGGAGCCAGGTTCCCTAGTATTGGTAAATATTGCTATTTTATTAAATGCCCGCGGAGCATGCGTGGTTCATATCAATTTAAAAGGGAACTCATTTTTTGAGCTGTTATTTAAATTTTTGAGCTATTATTTAAATTTTTGAGCTGTTATTTAAATATTCGAGATGTTATTATGATCAGTTGAAAAACATATTGAGCAGTTATTTAATTTAATGGAGGTTGATTAATTATTGCGACAGTAAAACATGGTCGGTGATTAAAAATCAATTAGTCGGTTATTTTATCATACGATGTCAATTCTAAAAATAATTGAGCAGTCCAATAACAGAATGAGCGGTAAGTCAACTGAACATACGGAAGTATCTCTGCTCCCATATTCGGGACTTGGGGCACCCCCCCGTTAGGTTAGTTAGGTTCCTTTAAACCCTGCAGTCGGAAATAGCCTACGCCTTGTTATATAATAAGTTTATTTTAGCTGCTACTAAGCAAATTCTATGTCATTGAACATTTCTTACCGACAAATTCCGATTTATTACTGTCCACACGTAACCGCTCGTAATATTTTTACCGCCCATTTAATTATCTTCCTGTTCAATTATAGGTATATTCACTGATCCATTTTATTATTTTTTATTACTCATTTTTGTTTACTTTACTGTTTAGTTTTAACTGCTGAACTGCCATTTATAATTTTTAACTTACCAAAACCGCTATTTACAACTGCCTGTTTAAATCAGTGCCAATTTAAAATAACATTAAAGGTGGAACATAGTAAATGCAATAACTCTCGTATGGTGTCTTAGACCATGAAATTAAACAACTTTTGTTTTGTGACTTTTGTTTCGTAACTCTTTTTTTATCCGATTACGTGAAGCCATAAGCAGGGGTTATGTATGATTTTAGCAGTCTGTATATGTTTGCATTTACGTATGTTCCTCGGTAACGCCTAAAGTGTTCATCCGATTTTGATGAATGAGGTGTCTATCGATACGTTATTATAGACCGAGCAACATAGGCTACATTTTAACTGATTTCAAATATAGGAGGAGTGGATTTTACCTTGTAAATCTAGAGTTTAATTAGAGCGTGATTTTTCAGTAATCGCGGGTTTTTTTTTTATACAAATGCTTGTTTTGCTTTACCATACATGTTGATCAGTAGATTGCGTCAATTCCTGTTGAAAGTTCAATGTTTTTTTTTTATTTTGCGAATTTTAAGAAATCGTACAACTAAAGTTGTGTTACATCATTTGCAGAATCTTCCTTTTTTAATACTTTGTTAACTTAAAAACGTGGTTTTAATTATTCTTTTTGTTTTCAGGATTCTTTGCTAGAGGCATTGCCGGTAAGCATTACTTTTTTACAACTTTTTTAATAAAAACCTTCAATAATAAAAGACATCTATGGAAATGAATGAAAATGCGCAAATTTTGATTAAATTTCTTTTCTAGATCGCAGCTCAAGGTCTTACAAGTCATTCAAATGGATAGCAGGCAGAAGTAAGTTCAAATAAATATTCACTGTATCCAAAAATTATTGATGACCTTCTTTAGGGCGACAAATACTTTCTTTGAGCTAAATTAGCAACTCTATTTGTGATGGTTAAAACTTCGTTTGAAATACTGTTAGAATAAAGTTCAAATCAGCTTGCACTAAAAAGTGTTTGTTACGTCAGTCACTGCAGGCCAAATAGTGCGAAATGAGTGGTTTCGATCGATTTACAAAAAAAATATTGATTGGACTAAAAAACTAAAACATTGTAATACTAATATATTGCTTGTAGAATTATTTGCCAAAAAATCAGAATGATCGCATGTATTTTAGTATGTTTTTTTTTTGGTTGAAAGATTTTTTTAGAGAAAAGTTCGTGATTTTGTGAATTGTATTATGTTTTCAAAACACTATCGTACTAGCATGTATCCTGAAGAATATCATATATTTTTCTGGTTTTGTTTATTACCGTGAATCATATACTTTTAGGCATTATAAAACACGTGTTTTGCTCTTGTAGTCGCCTTAAGTAGTGAATGAAAACTTCTTTTTTTTTTTTTTTTTTTTTTTGGATAGGGCATCTCGCAGTTCAGTCTACGAAGACTGGCTTCTGCTTAACCGGGCAAGTCCTGTGGATGCCTTGAATTTAAGGCCTCCAGCCAGGGAATGAAAACTTCGATGAAATTGTGATACTTATACAAGGTGTAAACAAACTCTTCACGAAGCCACCACCAAGCATAGGGTAGACGATAAAAAAATCTAATTAGTCCGTCAGGTAGATTATTAAAAAAATATTTGACCCGTATTTTTTCTTTTGTTACGTAAATCAAAATGAACGCAGATACGAAGCTTTTAAAATTCCCAATACGTCACGCTTAGGTATAATTTTTAGCTAGTTTTGACGTCACGAGCCCCCACTCCTGAGTTTCGATGCGTTTTATCTTTGTATATTCATTGATTTACAAAAACAAGAAATAAGTACGTGTCCATTATTTTTCAATAATCTAACTGACGGACTAAATAGATTTGTAATTTTTTTATACTGTCGTCCAAAACGTCGTGTGTGTCTATTTGTTGGCCTATTATGTACATCAAATTAAGTTTCAGGATGAAAAACCACGTTGCACGATACGGTAGGACTCAATGTAACGCACTCAAAACATTGTGCTGATGGATGCATTGAATATTACAGGGGTCGTGGAGGTAGTCAAAGAAAAGTAATGACATTAAAACTTGTGAAAAATTTGGAACTTTGACCCCCAATATCTACGTAACTAGAAGGTTCCCAGGTATGGTGTAGAACAAAAAAAACATCGCAATGACGGGGAGAACCAGTGCCTTTCGGCTTCGTTTAAAGTATTTTTAACACCCTGCATTGATTCAATCCGAACTAAAAATGATTAGATATCATTAGCTCGAATTTTCATAGTGAAATAGGCTTACCCATTACAATAGGCTAGTTTCCACCATCAATAAATTGCAAAACTAATTAGTCCGTCAGTTGGAGTATTGGAAAATAATGGACACGTATTTTTTGTTTTTGTAAATCACTGAGTACTGACAAAGATAAAACGAAATAAAAATAAAACTCGGGAGTGGGGGCTCGTGACGTCACAACGCACTAAAAACTATAGCACGGCGTGACGTATTGCGAATTTTAAAAGCGTCGTATCTTCGTCAATTTTGGTTTATGTAACAAAAGAAAAAATACGGGTCAAATAAATTTTTATAATCTAACTGACGGACTAATTCTATTTTTTTAGGACACAAGCCTATTCAAGGGACTTTTATAATTGATACTTTACGAAAAGTGCTCATTGAAGTATTGTATTTTAGGCTTTTTTTGAATAAAATAATAATTTACGAGTATGTTTTTTGTTTGTTCTCAGGACAAATCAAGAGCTACAACGATGTTCTGGAAATCTTGCTTGTATACACCCAAGGATGTTCTGGACTTATCAACCAATGGATCCCTGATCGTAAGTATTTTACATGATCCAATCTCAGATCAAATAAAAAAAGTAGATACCGCACTTAGAACAAGAAAGTGTCGCCATTTTTTCAACTATGTGTGAGTAAATGAAGTATTGCCACGTTAAGAAAAAAAAAATCCCTTAAAATTGCGTAAAGTAGGTAATATGCCAATGGGAAAATAAATGTCTCATAAATTACAATAACATTATAGATATGTAGGAGGTGTGTAGGATCACTTTATAAATGGTCTCAACAGATAGTCCCGAAAAAAAATACAACAAGGTTATGTAAAGAGGGTTTATTAAAAATAAATGCCTAACATAAAACAAAAAAAGACGGAATCATTTCGACTCTGGCGAATAGCAGCTACCCATTCATCTCTTGTCAAAATATTTGATGGCAACCTAAAACCAATAATATTTGATAGTAAAAAATAGAAGGTAAGTACTCGAGAATGTAGAAAAAAACGAGTAAAAAAAAAAACTATTTACATAAAATGAAGTGATTATAAAATAAAACAATAATTATGTCCACTCTGTGCCTAATTATTTTGCTATGACTTTGCCTACAACTTACCCACATTTTTGGGTATTACAAATACGAACTCCTGGCAACACTCTCTCGATACGTCATTTCGGGACATTGACGTTATTTATGTGGAATAACCTCAAAACTGTGTTTGAATAATATAAAAAAAGATAGTCTTGTGAGTACTTACGTGTGAAACGATATTCCTTCAGACTTTTTGTTCACTTTCCAGTTCTTTTTACACCATTTCATAACACACGACGGCATTTTTACGGCAAACTTACTGCACGACGACCCGTAGGATAATAACAAAAATGAGCATAGTTTGGTGCATGTGTGTGCGTGAGTGCGTGTGTTTACTTGAATGAGCAGAGTTTTGTGGCTTTTATATTGGCAAAGGCCGTGCGGTATATACTTTTTTTATTTGATCTGAGGATCCAATCTGAAAATTTAAGTATTTTAAAATAAACGGAAATGAGAGCAGCGGTGGCCCAGTGGTGGCGGCCCCGACTTACGTTCAGTTCGAACCAGGCATTACTTTATGTAATTTATTTCATCAGCGCTGCTCTCAAAACGGTGAAGGAAAACATCGTGAGGAAACCGGCATGTCCTAGAACCAAACATTCGAAGACATGTGACATCTACCAATCCGCACTGGGCCCGCGTGGTGGATTATATAGCCCATTCCCTCTCATAGAGAGGAGGCCTGTCCCAGCAGTGGGAACATTAATAGGCCGATGATTATGAAAATAAACGATTGCTAGCTTGACACTTTTGTGAACTATCAGAAAGTAGACAAACCGGTTTATGGTGTTTCAAAGAGAAATCTTATTATGACGTTTTATTCATTTTGAAAAATTTCTGTTACAGTTGGAACCCTGCTGTCAAAATGTAAGTTACTATATTAAATACGCCACAGTTCACGATTTTCTACATAACGCCACCATCTTTATTTTTTTCAATATCATATTTTAAATCAACTTTACCAGCAAAGCTCTTGCAATATTATTCAAAATGGCGGCAATAGTTCTAAATTTGAACATGCGCTTAACGATACTGCCACCTCTATCTTGACTTCTATTGTTTATTACAAACTGTAGTCCCCGTCACAGGAAGCTATACATTTTGCAAACACACATTCGGGTTCGCAACCTTTGGATCAAATTGAAAAATGACAGCGTCAGCGTGTACCTACTTCAAAATGGCGGCCCGAATGTTTACGTTTCATGATGTCAGATGCGTTCCAGTACCACAAAACATAAGAAGACAGCGCTTTATGTCGCCAAAATATAACTCGACCAAGTGAAATTGCTCGTTAGTTTCGTATTACACGTATGATAATTTGAGTTGATTGAATTTGGGAGTATTTCTTGTTGATTGAATTGTCGCTACGTATCTTGGTAGAAATTCTTTGTTTACCAAAATTATATCCGGTGATTGTTCATCCTTCACACAGTCCATCCATCGTTTCTTCGGTCTTCCTCTACTCATATACTCATCCACATTCATACTCAATACTATTTTCACGACATTTATTTTTAACCCCCGATGCAAAAACGACGGGGTGTTATAAGTTTGACGTGTCTGTGTGTGTGTGTGTGTCTGTCTGTGGCAGACACACTGGTTGCGCCAACATTGAAAATATCGGTTGACATTTGCTACTTCCTATACCCATCCCTTTCCCGCACATACCTCGCGAGTGAATAGAAAGATTCGCCATTTTTTTCGCCGCTCACGCACTTCCGAAACGCACCGCGACAAGTGTGTAATGGCGTCAGCCCGCTCCGCTAGAAATTGCTAATAACTTGGAATCTCCGCATTTTTTCGTATAATAAGACTCTCAATCAAGTTGTTGTGTGTGAGTGAGGACAGTGACTTGAAGCCCAACAGCCCCCCTGAACCAGGAACGTGAACCGGTGCACCGGCGACGACGAGCACGTGGCTCCTGTAAAGGTTTGTGCTTCCCTCCCCTATTATTTCGGGTTGTACTCCATGGTCCTACACCCACCGCAACTCGAACTCCTATCGCCAAGCGCTTGTCAATCGTTTTGTTCCGCAACGCAATACAGTCCACTAAATTAGCCTTTCGCGCCACCATTTTATTTGGTCCCTCTCACCGGATAGTTTAGTATTTGAATTAGGTACATATTTCTTGTAGTTATCGTAATAGTATTTATTCCATAGGGAATAAACGCACCGCACCGCAGTCTTATACCTAACGCAATTCGTTGTTTGTTTCGCGCGCATTGTTCATCTATTAGCTACGTACATACGTAATACCTACATACGTAGCTATAGATCGCTCATATTACATAAATTCGGAAGTCTAAAAGTATTTATTTATCTGAAACAGAGACAACCTAGTGGGTAAATTAGGATTGAGTTAAAATTATCTACAGTTCGTTTTATCAGCCTACCCACTTTAGGTATTTAGAAATTGTCCGCGTCCCTGTTCTCCGTCACATAATCGCTAAAGTAACTTGATTTGTTTGTTTACCGCATTGATTGTGTGTAAGTAAATTGTTCACAATGCCTCCAAAGGATAGCAAAGTTCAATTGAAACTTTTATATGCTAAAAGAGACATGCTATTTTCTCGCGTGCAATCTATTTGTGATAATGCACTTAAAACAGATGATCTAGCCATAAGAGATTCGTTCTTATGTTCAATAGAAAACTTGGATAGTTTGCGCACGGAATTTGAATCCGTAATTCATGATGTTAACGTTTTAGAGCTAGAATTAAATCCAGAATACGCTGTGAGTTACCAAGCTTTGGCGTCATTTGATGATTTATTCTGTCGCATCAAACGCGTCGCGAGATGCTTGGAAAAGCCGTCTGTTCATCAGAGCCAGGCAATTCACACTCGCGATCGACCTAAATTACCACCCATTCAGATACCTGAATTTAATGGTGATATTCGCAACTGGAATCAGTTTATAGATAGTTTTGAAAACACTATAGATAATAACGTCTCTTTGACAGATCATGAAAAATTACACTATCTGGTTGAGAAGTTAACTGGTAAAGCTAAAACTGTTTGTGCCGGCATCACTTTTAGTGCCGACAATTATCCATTAATCTTAAAAACTTTAAAGTCGAAATACGAAGACAAAAGATTAGTAGCTACCGCATATTTAGATCAGTTATTCGACTTGAAAAATATCACAGTTTGTAATGAACATAATTTAGAGAAGTTTTTAGATACTTTTGCATCATCTGTTCGCGCAGTAAAGATCCTGAAGGTCGATGACCTTTGCGACTTTTTGTTTTTATATTTGGGTTTAAAGAAGTTAGACAGTGAAACTGTTCGTTTATTTGAAATGAACCATCGTAGTAGTAAACTGCCAAAATTCAATGATTTAGAATGTTTTGTTCGCGATCATATTAAAATATTACAACGCACTTCTTCAAACCATGAAGTTACGAAGAAAGTAGTCACTAAGTCCGACCGTCGAATGGATGCGCCTTCGAAGTCACAAAAGTCGACACATACGTATGTAAATACCGCACCTACACCTGTACAATCTAATTGCTCTTTGTGTAATAGTCAACATCCGCAATTGTACAAGTGTTCTGGTTTCTTAAAATTAATGCCTTATGATCGTTATAAGTTTGTTCGCGAAAACAATTTATGTTTTAACTGTCTAAGTGACAAGCATCGGGTTACGTCTTGTAATAGTAGTCAAAGTTGTCGTAAGTGCCCTTCAAAGCACCACACTTTACTTCACTTAGAGAAAAATTATAATAATGCCGCATCCAATGTGAGCACAGTTAGTTTATCAAGCGGTGACACGTCGTCGCAGACAGTCAGTGCGAACTCTGCGATCACTTCGCAGCCGCAGCCGCAGCAAGCGCGCGACGTTGCCCGCTCGCAGACCGCCGTAAATGACGTCACGTTGTGTTCGATGTCCGCAAGCAGTGCGTGTACTACCGTGGTGCTCGCGACCGCTCACGTTGTTGTTGATGATGCTTTAGGTAATCCGTGTCTTGTTCGTGCATTGTTAGATAGCGCTTCGCAGAGTAATTTTTTGACTCAAAATTGTTGTCAACGCCTTGGGTTTAGTATTAATAACCGGACAGCCCGATCAGTTGTTAAGGGGTTCGGTGGTTTAAAATCAACCATTCATGGTTCGATTAAAATTAAATTTACATCGCGTTTTAATTCCGATATTTGTTTTGATATGGATTCGCTTGTCGTAGATAAAATTACGGAACAATTGCCTACTGTCCCGGTTGACACGTCTTTATTGACTAAATTTAAAGATCTACCGTTGGCAGATGAATCTTATGGTGTCCCTGGAGACGTCGATATGTTGATCGGCGCTTCGATTCTCCCGCACCTCCAGTTATCGCGTAAGGTTCAAGGTCATTCGTCGTACCCCGCACCGCACGCCCTAGAAACAGTTCTAGGTTTTGTTATTGTTGGTTCCGCACCCGCACATTTAGATAATTACTCGACTGTGTCACACTGCTGCACTGTTGAGCCGCCGCTGGAGTCTACCATCCGCAGGTTTTGGGAAATTGAAGAGGTCAATGTCCCGCCTATCCTAAGCCCTGATGATAAGGTGGCCGAGGAGATTTATAGTCGCACGACTACTCGAGATAATGATGGTCGTTATGTTGTCGCGCTTCCATTCAAGGGAGATATTTTTTCGCTCGGTGACTCCTACGCTTCCGCTGAAAAACGCTTTTCTTGTTTAGAACGTAAGATGCAAGCATCTCCGAAGTTGAAGCAAGCCTATGATGAGGTAGTTATCGAATACCTAGATAAAGGATACATCTCACCTGCGCCCATCGCCGAAACTGACGAGACTCGAGATCATCCATCTTACATCATCCCGCACCACGGAGTGGTTAGAGAAGACAAGCTTACTACTAAGCTTCGCGTCGTTTTGGACGGCAGTGCTAAGACTAGCACTTCTGTATCGCTTAATGACATTTTGTATTGTGGTCAAAACCTTCAAGGTAACTTATTTGACATTATTGTAAATTTCCGCTTGTTTGCTGTCGCGCTTTCCGCCGACATAAGGCAAATGTTTCTTTCCATTGGTATTCGCGAATGCGACCGCAAATTTCAACGTTTTTTGTATAGATTTTCGCCTCAAGAACCTTTAAAGGTTTACGAGTTTAATCGTGTGTGTTTTGGGCTTAAGTCGAGTCCTTTCCATGCGCTTCGCACTATCAAGCAATTAGCCGCTGATGAGGGTGAAAGATTCCCGAAAGCGAAAGACACTATTGAGACTGGGCTATACATGGATGACTTTGTTTATAGTGTAGCCAGCGAAGCAGAGGCCGTTGAGACCGCCGCTCAAGTAATAAATCTTATGAAAGCCGGTCAGTTTGATCTGGTGAAGTGGACAAGTAACTCGCAAACCGCTCTTGATTCGATTCCACTATCTCATCAATTATCTTCAGTGAAGGAATTTGATGGTGATGAAACGCACAAGGTTCTAGGCTTAAGTTGGTCACCCGCGTCTGACATGTTCAGTCTTAAAGTTAGTTCGACTCCGCAAATTTGTACTAAGCGCATTATCCTTTCGTGTGTAGCACGTATATGGGATGTTATGGGATTTGTAGCTCCTGTCGTTTTATATGCCAAGTTGCTTATAAAGGAACTTTGGCTTTCCAATAGTGATTGGGATGACCCCGCGCCCGACAATATTGTTAAATTGTGGGCTCGCTTTCGGAACGAGCTTCCATTGCTCGATCAAATAAAAATTCCTCGCCATGTTGGTATATGGTCGGACAGTATAGTTACTGTTGTAGGCTTCGCAGACGCCAGTGAAAAGGCTTACGGGGGAGTAGTTTACTTCCACGTTTTGAATGCTGACAAGGCCTCGGTTAGTCTTATAAGCGCTAAATCCAAGGTCTCCCCTCGCAAGGTCGTTTCTGTGGCACGCCTGGAGCTGTGCGCTATACTTTTGTTAGTGCAACTAATTAGCTCTATTGTTAATGCTTGTAGGCACCGCATTATTATTAATAAAATTATGGCTTTTTCTGACTCTACTGTTGCTTTGTGCTGGGCACATTCTTCGCCCCATCGCTGGGACACATTCGTCGCCAATAGGGTGGCTAAAATTCAGTCCGAAGTGCCACCACAAAATCTCTTTCATGTTGCTGGCACAGATAATCCCGCCGATTGTCTCTCCCGTGGATTGCTTCCTTCGCAAATCTTAGATCATCCGTTGTGGTTCTGCGCTCCGCCTTGGATTCATAGCGTGCTTGAGAAATGGCCGGTTAAGCCTTTTAACCCCGCTGCCGTTTCAGAACCACCCGAAGAGAAGAAGCATTCACTTGTAGTTTCGGTTCCACGTGAAGAGTCGATTATTTTATTGTTGTCTGATCGCGTCTCGTCTTGGTCGAGACTTTTGCGTTGTGTGGTGTATGTCTGTCGTTTTCTAAAACTCTTACCCACGCACGGTAATATAACCGCCGCTGATCTGGATAAAGCTGAGTCAGTCGTGATTCGTGAATTGCAGAGATTTTATTTCGCATCAGAATTTAGTAGTTTAGAGTCCAATAAAACTTGTAGCCGCGCTTTTCAACATTTGAAACCCTTTTTGCAGAATGGTCTCATTCGAGTAGGTGGTCGGTTAAGAAATTCCGATTTAGGATTTGAACAAAAACATCCAGTAGTTTTACCCCGCAAGGACCATATTTTAGATTTGATTGTAGATTATCATCATAAGGTGAATTGTCACGCAGGTCCGGACTTGTTGATGTCTATCCTTAGACAGAAGTATTGGATACTTTCCGCTCGCAATTTGATTCGCGCTAGAGTGCACAAATGTGTGCCCTGCTTTAAGCTTCGCCCGCGTTTTATCACGCCTGAAATGGCTGATCATCGCTCATGTCGTGTTGTTCAATCTGCTAAACCTTTCGTACACACCGGTACAGACTTCGCCGGCCCATTTAGGGTAACTATTGCCCGTGGTCGTGGTATACGCTCCACAAAAGCTTACGTCTGTCTATTTATTTGTATGACCACTCGTGCGGTTCACATAGAACTGACTGGTGATTTAAGTACGCAAAGTTTTATGTCCGCGTTTAAACGTTTTTTGTCGCGCCGTGGTCCGGTGAAACGTTTATATTCGGACAACGGTACTAATTATGTTGGAGCTCGCCGTAGTATCTCGGAATTACACGCATTCTTGCGGTCAAAGTATTATCAGAGTGAATTCGCTCATGTTTTGGCCGAAAATCGTATTGAATGGCATTTTAATACGCCCGCTGCTAGTCACTTTGGTGGTAATTGGGAGACTAATATTAAGAGCCTCAAGTCGCATCTGTTCCGCGTTATAGGCGTACAGATTCTCTCTTATGAGGAGCTGAGTACTGTACTCGCTCAGGTAGAGGCAGTAATGAATACTCGTCCACTGTGTCGAACTCTATCTAGTGACCCGTCTGAGTCTTTAGCTTTAACGCCGGCTCACTTCTTAACCACGACTCCTCTTAAGTATTTGCCCGCTATGGATGTTGATGAAGACAGACTGCATCTCCTAAAGCGTCACGCTCTTTTAGATAGATTGGTTCAATCCTTTTGGAGGCGTTGGAGAACGGATTATTTGCACACGCTGCAGTCGCGTCAAAAATGGAATACTCCATCGAATCCAGTCACCGCTGGTACTGTGGTAGTTTTAATGACCGAGAGTGCGCCTCCTCTACACTGGCCTCTAGGTGTAGTGGAGGAAGTTTTCCCTGATCAAAGGGGAGTAACGCGTATAGTACGAGTTAAAACCGCAACCGGTTCGTATTTACGTCCGGTTATTCGCCTCTGTCCTCTGCCTAATCAGCAGCAGGTTTCGTCTTAGTTTTGTAGTTATAGTTAGGTACGCTTTATTAAATATTTTAGGAATAAGTTAGCAGTTAGAGGTTACAACAGAATTTAGTTATTTGATTAGTTTCGCTTATTGTTTTGAAGGTGACCCTTCAAACCCGGGGAGGAATGGTTGCGCCAACATTGAAAATATCGGTTGACATTTGCTACTTCCTATACCCATCCCTTTCCCGCACATACCTCGCGAGTGAATAGAAAGATTCGCCATTTTTTTCGCCGCTCACGCACTTCCGAAACGCACCGCGACAAGTGTGTAATGGCGTCAGCCCGCTCCGCTAGAAATTGCTAATAACTTGGAATCTCCGCATTTTTTCGTATAATAAGACTCTCAATCAAGTTGTTGTGTGTGAGTGAGGACAGTGACTTGAAGCCCAACAGCCCCCCTGAACCAGGAACGTGAACCGGTGCACCGGCGACGACGAGCACGTGGCTCCTGTAAAGGTTTGTGCTTCCCTCCCCTATTATTTCGGGTTGTACTCCATGGTCCTACACCCACCGCAACTCGAACTCCTATCGCCAAGCGCTTGTCAATCGTTTTGTTCCGCAACGCAATACAGTCCACTAAATTAGCCTTTCGCGCCACCACACACACACATTTTTTTTTTTAGATTTTTTTGTTTGAATGGTGAATTAGTCGGGAGTGTTCATAGCATATAATTATGTTTGATAAAAATCAGTCCAATTACATATTTATTCAACAACTCCTTCAATATGGATTTCAAATGAAAGGGCTTGACTCGTAAAATACTGCACGCTATAATAAATTTCAAAAACACCACAAAATAGTGAATTACATTTTTTTTCACAACTCCCTCAATATGGACATCAAGTGGCTTGACTAGTAGAATAACGTATACTTCGTTCCAAAAAAAAACCTCCCTTGAAATTATGTGACCCTATGGGAAGGAGGATTTTTTAATCTTTAACTTAATGTATCTTGTTTTTATTGCATCTATAAGTGGTAAGAATTTACAAATTTTGCAAGAATTTTTCTTTTCAGTGGTGACTAGCGCTGTCAGAATTGGTGATTGTGTCCTCGGCCGTTCACGTCCACCTCATGGAGCTAACCGCCATGCCAAGCTATTCAAAGGTAAATACAAATCAGCGAGTTAAGACGATTACACGAGCTAAACGCGAGTTTTATAATTACTAAAAGTATACGATTCACTGCTATAAACAAGACCAGAAAAATATATGATATTCTTCAGGATATATGCTAGGATATCAGGATAGATACTGTTTTGAAAACATAATACAATTAATTTGGCTCGATAAAAAGAAATCACGAACTTACCTCTAAAAATATCTTTCAAACAATAAAAAACATAATAATATGCATGCGATCATTCTGATTTTTTGGCAAATAATTCTACAAGCAATATATTAGCATGATACTGTTTTAGTTTTTTAATCCAATCAATAGTTTTTTTGTAAATCGATCGAAACCACTCATTTCGCGCTATTTGGCCCGCAGTGGCTGACGTAACAACCACTTTGCAGTGCAAGCTGATTAGAACTTTATTCTAACAGCATTTCAAACGAAGTTTGAACCACCACAAATAGAGTTGCTAATTTAGCTCGTCTAAGCGCCTTAAACGAACGACGCGTGACATCCTGTTCCCTTGCTGTTCGCTTGCTTGAAAAACAAAGGTTGTTTCGTTTAGTCCACTCTCGACCCCTAAAAAAAGATTTCGTTTTCAACAACCTTTGTTAGTTTTATTATTAAAGCCGTATTATTTATATAAACGGAGTGCTGCATACAGAGAACGTAATTTTACATTGAAATAAAAGAATATTACTTAACTAAAGAAACAATTTAATAAAAATGGAAAATTTTGCGGAGAAAAATTCCAGTGGTATCACTACATATTGTAGAACAAGGTCCTTCGCCACGTCTGTCTGTTTGTCTGATTGTGATAAACTTAAAGACTACTGCACCGATTTTCGTGCTGTTTTCACCAAAAGATAGAGTGGTTCTCGCGGAAGGTTTTAGTATATAATTTGTACGTGTTCAAAGCCGCGGGCATCAACTAGGTAAGAATAAGTTATGGAGCTTTAGAAGGAAGGATGTCCTTTACACCTTGTATGATGCAATAATCAAAATAAACTTTGTCTATTTTCAGTGCACATCTGCGCAAGTGGAAACTACGGCAAGAAATGGGGCTTGGCGGCTTACAGAGGCCGTTACAGCAACGCTGCAGAAGTCATCCTCAAATATAAGTTGCAAGGAGCAGTTCAGCAGATCAAGAAACTCCTTCATCGCAAGGGAGGACTGGCGCGCTTGGATGGTAAGATAATCTGCCGTCATCAGCATAGCTTTACCTCGTTGGGCTCTTACTTCACCGTACCGGTATTCTACATGGAGTGGCTGCCTATCTGACTTTCTCAAACCAGCAGTACAAGTACGTAGGATTCGATAGGATTTTTGACTCCATAAAAACTCATTTTATCGAGAATAACTGTCAAATTTATCTTATCGAGTCCTATCGAATCCTACGTACTTGCACTGCAGTTACTGTTTAACTCGGCACATCACTAGGTGAACCGATGATCTGATGTAGGTTACGGGGATCCGGTGGATGCGAGTCGAACGGGACCGGGTAATGTTGCGGCACTTGGGGAGGCTTATGTCCAGCAGTGGACGTCTCTTAGCTGGAATGATGATGATGATGAGCTCATATTAACTATGTATCTCTTTTCTGTTGCAGGTTATGCCGAGAAAATTGCTATAGCCATTTTGGATATTGGCCAGCTTTTCGAACGTAAGTTTTTAAAAAGTATAAAGTAACATAACATAAAATCACAGCAGATGATATACAGGGTGTAAACAACCTCATCACGAAGCCACCAACCAAGCAATCAGTACATCAAACTAAGTAACTTTATGCAAAAATTATTGCTGGGAAACAACTTTTTTTTTGGGGGTGGGAATTCATGTTTTATGGTAGAACTAAATGTAACGCTCTTAAAATATTGTGCTGATGGATGGATTGAATAGTACGGGGTTCGTAGATGTGTTTAAAGTAAAAATAATTCCATAAAAACTTGTACTTATTTAAGAAAAAACTTGAAACTTTGACCCCCACTATCTCCGTAACTAGAAGGTTCCCAGGTTATAGTCTAGAACAAAAAATTATCGCAATGACGAGGAGAACGAGTGCCTTTCGGTTTCGTTAAGAGGTATTTTACACCCTTTAATTGCCATCGGTGGAAAAACCTGTATGAAACTGGCACGAGATTGTGATGCCCATCCGCTAAAGCGACAGTAGACTCACGGCACTGTTTTTTTGTGGATGCAAGCTCCACATAACCAAGTCGTCTCCACGAACGGTATGGTAAGCATTATTCGCCGTTTGAAAAAAAAAAACGCCGTGGAGATTGTCACAAGAAAAGAGAGGCTTTTACTCAGCAGTGACTTAATTCAGGTGCTGAACGATGATGAATCGTGTGTTTCTTTGTGATCAAGTGTTTTTCTTATTTCCACAGGTAACTCAAATGAATGGTCCAGAAAAGATCGTAACACTGTACTGGCTAAAGGTAAGTGCCTATGAGTATTTTTTTATGAAAACATGAACAGACGTCTTTTCCATGTTATTAATCAATAAAATCAGTTCAGTAGTTTTTGCAAAAAAGAAAGCTATTGTGGAAGCTGCAGAAGATTGTAAAATATCCTTGCATTGTATAGATTCCATCTCGTAATATTATATAATTGCATAGCACATTTGTGTGAGTTCTATGTACTGTAAAGCCACCATTTACATTTAGTTATCTTTTTTTTTTTTTTGACTTGAATATGCCTTGGCGGCTGAGAGAATGTCATGCTCACTCAAATGTCTCGCTGATGGTGGCGTGTGTGTCGGGTCATTTAGCTCCCTTCAATATGGTCGAGTTGAATGGCGCCGATACATGCGTCATGTTCGTGAACGGGCGCTATCAGTTGGGACTGGTCATCTCCTAGCTGCCACGGTTAATTTGAATTTCTTTTTTTTATATTGTTGATTTAATCTTTTCTCTGGACGCTCTTAATGTGCACGTCTTACTACATCGTTCTCACATATATGTTTAATCACACATGAATGATGTAACCAAGATTTTGTAAAAATATATTGATTTAAAAGAGTGTCCATGGAGTTTCTTGCCCGTTCTTCTCCATAGAGATCTACGCTAGGGAATGGGCAACTACAGTACTTTCTCAAGTTATTATGCCTTGTGACTGTGACTGTAGCTTTGATTTTATTTGTATTTTGACATTCAAAAGTGCCGTAATGGTCTAGTTGAAATAAATGCTTTGAGTTTGAGTTTTGAGTTTGAAGAGTTTCATTTTGAAAGCAAAAATAACAGAAGACAAATTTTCTGTTGTAACTGTTTTTTTTTCGTTTACCGGTTATAAGTCTGTACCTACTCTTTATTTCCTTTTTCTAAAATCAGTTATACTCTATTTTTTCCAAGAAAAAATTGGCAATCCTCGTTATAGTCCGGTAATGCATTACTTCATCTATAGTAGGCATGAGGACAGTATCAAAACATTGCAAATCTATTTAAGTCAGTCAGTTAGAGTATTGGAAAATAATGGACACGTATTTTTTGTTTTTGTAAATCAATGAATATTGACTAAGATAAAACACATCAAAACTCGGGAGCGGGGGCTCGTGATATCAGAACACACGTGCGTGACGTATTAAGAATTTTAAAAACGTCGTGTCTTCGTCAATGTTGGGTTACGTAACAAAAGAGGAAATACGGGTCAAATATTTTTTGATAATTAACTGACGGACTGCTATCTACGTAACGCTGGGTGTTCTACTGGAATTCCGAAATAGTTCTGCTATCAGCCACACTTGGGATTAGCACTGATATTTCAAGACACAAACTAAATCCTAACATAATGGAGGAAGTACTAGCTGCACTTCGTAAGATACAAAACGAGCTCGACGAACAAAAAACAACAATCCTGGAAAACGGGAAAAAAGTAACTGATCAAGTAACTGAAAACGTCAACAAGATTCTCGAAGAAAAATTCGTTAAATGGGATGAAAAGTACGATCTACTTAGGGAAAAGGTGGACAACCAGGAAAAGAGAATATGTATCCTAGAAAAACAGGCACGTCAGAGGAATATCGTGTTCTTCGGAATGGAGGAAAGCGAACTTTCATATTCAGAGCAGGAGAATAGCATCTTATTATTCATTGAAGAACACTTAAAAGTTAAACTAGACTGCAAGGACATACAGGTAATTAGAAGAATAGGAATAAAAAAGGATAAACCCCGTCCTATCGTGGTAACATTCACGTCACTTGGAACAAAAATCATTATACTAAAAAATAGAAAATATCTTAATGATACCGAGTACTATATCAAAGAGGACTATCCGCCAAATGTTCTAGAAAAAAGAAAAGAGCTACAGAATCAAATCAAATTGGAAAAAGAGAACGGAAACAAAGCTATAATTAAGTACGACAAGTTAGTAATAGTTGGGAAATTATCTGACTCAACAACCAGCAAAAAAAGGTATCTACAATTATCTCCGGAGACCAATCAAACCCACCAGCAGCTTCAAGAAGACCACAGAACCCAGGTTCAGAAGAAAAATAAAATTGATCATACGCCTTCACCGAGAGAAAGAACACCAAGTGTTTCGGAAGGAGGCACAAAGCCATCTATAACAAACTACTTGGTATTTAATAAAACAAACAAAAAAAACAATCAAGACATAAACAAATAGCAATTAGCGCCCGTACCCTCCTCTAATCAAAAATTAATCTATAACAACAATAAACAGAACACACATCTTCCAATCCGGTTGGTCCACGTGGAAGATTACGACCACAACCCTCCAAAGAGAAATACAAAAATTCAAGAAAAACAAGGACAAAAGCTCCACCTCATTACCTACAACGTCAGAACACTTGCTTCCCACGAACGTCTAGCAGAATTATTTGAAGCCCTGAAGACAATTAATTGCGACATAATGGGATTATCTGAAGTAAGGCGGCTTGGTACAAAAATCGTGGAATACAGTGACTACATTTTATGCTACATGGGCGAAACGCCTGGTAGGCACGGAGTGGGCTTTATTATAAACAAATCCCTCAAACAAAATATAGAAAGCTTCACCGGCTTTACAGAACGTGTAGCCCTGTTAAACCTCACCTTTGATGAATACAAATTATCATTAATACAAGTTTATGCACCCACAGAGGCAGCAAAAGAAGAAGAAATTATGCTCTTCTACAAAACTATTACACAAGCTATAGAAACAGCCCACAAGGACTATATCATAATGGGCGATTTTAATGCCAAAATAGGCCAACCGCAACAAAGTGAACACCTTGTAATGAGATCTTATGGGTATGGAGTGAGAAATGGTAGAGGCCAGAAATTAATCGATTTCGCTATTGAAAATAAACTCTCCATACTGCAGTGGCGAAGGGTGAAAAAAGAGTCAGGGTAAGCCGAGAAAAAAAAATAGAATGTTTTTTTTTTACTTGACTTTTTTATGTTTGTTTTGACCCCATTTTCATTATCAGCGACCCCGAAAACCACGAAAACGACACCCATGAAGAAAAAACTGAAATTTTTCATCGGCGCCATCTTGGATTTTCATTTTGACCTCATTTTCATTATCAGTGACCCCAAAAACCACGAAAACGACACCCATGAAGAGAAAACCGAAATTTTTCGTCGGCGCCATCTTTGATTTTCATTTTTACCTCTTTTTTATTATCAGCGACCCCAAAAACCACGAAATCGACACCCATGAAGAAAAAACTGAAATTTTGCATCGGCGCCATCTTGGATTTTCATTTTGACCTTATTTTCATTATCAGCGACCCCAAAAACCACGAAAACGACACCCATGAAGAGAAAACCGAAATTTTTCGTCGGCGCCATCTTTGATTTTCATTTTGACCTCTTTTTTATTATCAGCGACCCCAAAAACCACGAAAACGACACACATGAAGAAAAAACTGAAATTTTGCATCGGCGCCATCTTGGATTTTCATTTTGACCTTATTTTCATTATCAGCGACCCCAAAAACCACGAAAACGACACCCATGAAGAGAAAACCGAAATTTTTCGTCGGCGCCATCTTTGATTTTCATTTTTACCTCATTTTCATTATCAGCGACCCCAAAAACCTCGAAAACGACACCCATGAAGAAAAAACCGAAATTTATCGTCGGCGCCATCTTGGATTTTCATTTTGACCTCATTTTCATTATCAGCGACCCCAAAAACCACGAAAACGACACCCATGAAGAAAAAACCGAAATTTATCGTCGGCGCCATCTTGGATTTTCATTTTGACCTCATTTTCATTATCAGCGACCCCAAATACCACGAAAACAACACCCATGAAGAAACAACCAAAAAATTTCATTTTGTATTTTCATTTTGACCTAATTTTCATAATCAGCGACCCCAAAAATAATGAAGTTGGCATGGTAAAAAAAAAATAGAATAAAATGCAGAGGTACCATCGGAAAACAATAAAAGTGAACAACAAAATAAACATCCAAATAAATAACCAAATACGAAATCCACCATTACTAATGCCATCTCGTTCTTCCCCTATCATACTTTCTTTTTCTGCCCCTGTTGTAACTCGATAAAATTCGGCTGCACAAAATAATGTCATTCATCAAGCATGAATGATGTCCGATTCTTTACGAAATTCAACGAGCGATAACGATTTCTTTCCATCTCGCTCACGCGCACGCATTTTCTATTACTTTCTCTATGAATAACTCGGTTTGCTTCGGCTTACCAGAGCCCTAATATGGCGGGCTGGCTAGTGACGTCATGACGTTTATTTTGCTTAGAAATTATACTGCCAAAAAGCCGATAGCGCCTGCGGGTTATTTTATAGCAAAATGTTATTGAGGGGTAATTTTTTTTTTATTAAATGCGATTAGGCGTTTGGTGATGCTTGTAAGAAGTAGTGATTATGCAATTTTTCAATTACGGTCGGTAGAGAGTGGTTGTATTCTAAGCTTCTGAAGGTAAGCCGGTGGGAATTGAGTTGTTAGGAGCCTGCGCCACTGCCATACTGAACACCTTCTTTAAGAAAAAACCAAAATGCAGATGGACATGGCGCTCACCAAACAACAAACACAGGAACGAGATAGACTTTATTATATCTAACCGTCCGCATTTATTTCAAAATATGGAAGTTCTAAATATTATCTATTCCTCGGATCACAGACCAGTCAGAGCAAGTATACTTCTAAATAACGTAAGGAAAAGCAGAGCCAAATATAAAAACAATGCAATGGCGTCCTTAGAGAATGAAAAAGAAACACAGAAGTTCAGAGAGAGACTTGCCTTCAACATGGCAAAATTACCGAGCTGGCAAGAATCTAAATGTATACAAACATACTATACGAAGCTAATCAACACAATTACTCAAAGCCTACGGGAAGCCCATCCAACCAGCAGGGATCCTAAAGCCTATGAAATACTATCACCACGCACAGTGCAACTTATAGACAGAAGGAGAATATTACATAAAACTAAAAATAAATCCCGAAGCGAAAAAAACGAAATGGCAGCTCTGTATAAACTAATTAGCAAGTACATTAAAGACGACTACGCTAAGCACAGGCAAAATGTAATTACAAAACATCTGAAGCAGTCAGGAAGTACCAAAAAAGCTTATAAAGAGTTGACAACAAATAAATTATGGATAGAGGGATTAAAATCATCAGGAAAACACAAACACAATCGCAGGGAGATCATAGAAGTGGCTACTAGTTTCTACAGGAACCTATACAGCGAAAAACCCTCCACGAAAAAAGCCACATCGGATAGTTCGGGGGAAGCAAGCGAAGTAAAGGAAATAACTGAACTAGAGATACTAGAGGCAATAACCAGGTTGAAAAGCGACAAGAGCCCAGGATCAGACTATGTACACAATGAAGCCCTAAAGGCTGGCAAAACAATACTAGCTCTACCTCTAGCCAACTTGTTTAACCACATATTAAAAACAGCCGAGATACCACTACAATGGACTGAATCAAACATAATTTTGATCTATAAGAAGGGTGACCCCAAAGATATATCAAACTACAGGCCAATTAGCTTATTATCATCTATCTACAAACTCTACTCGTCAATCATCAACAATAGGATAAGCATAGCACTAGAACTAAACCAACCAGTCGAGCAAGCAGGTTTTAGAAAGGGATTTTCAACTATAGACCACATCCATACGTTGGAACTACTTATAGAAAAGTACCAGGAGAAACGGAGACCTCTCTATATTGCCTACATCGATTACCAGAAAGCATTCGATACGGTGTCGCATGAAAGCATATGGGAAGCCCTTAAAAACCAAGGTGTAGAGCAACAGTATATCGAATTCATCAGGAGTCTGTACAAAAATAGCACAAGTAGAGTCAAATTAGAAACCAAAGGACCGAGCTTTCCCATCAAAAGAGGCGTGAGACAAGGGGACCCCTTATCTCCGAAATTATTCATAGCAGTACTGGAATCAATTTTTAGGCAACTGGACTGGAAGAAATACGGTATAAACATAAAAGGTAAATATCTAAACCACCTCCGCTTTGCAGACGATCTAGTAATATTATCAGAAACGTACGCTGAACTTCAACACATGATTGGATCTCTACATAGAGCAAGTATGGAAGTGGGCCTTGAAATGAACCTAGCAAAAACCATGGTGATGACTAACAGCACAGAGAAACTGATAACCGCGGGCGGAGAACCCCTGAAATATACTGATCAATATATATACCTAGGCAAACAAATAAGTTTTAATAAGAAAAACAACGAGAAAGAAATTGAAAGACGGACACACAGTACCTGGAACAAATATTGGAAAATGAGAGAAATATTTAAGAGTACCCTGCCTATTTCCTTAAAAACCAAAGTCATGAACTCTTGCCTACTACCATGCTTGACATACGGCTGCCAAACATGGAAGTTTACGAATAACATAGAGGAAAAAATTAGAACCTGCCAACGAGGGATGGAGCGGAGCATGCTTAGCATAAGAAAAATACAGAAAATTAAGCATACAAAAATAAGAAAAATAACAAAATCCACAGATGCTCTACAATATGCAAAAAAAATTGAAATGGAAGTGGGCCGGCCATGTAGCACGACTCGCAGATCAACGTTGGACCAGAAGAGTGACGTCATGGAAGGGACCGCTCGGCAAAAGAGGCATAGGAAGGCCCATGACAAGATGGGACGACGAAATTAAAAAAATCGCCGGTCCACACTGGACAGGAGTAGCCCAAGACCGAGACAATTGGCTAACTTTGGAGGAGGCCTTCACCTGTGAAGACGGGGTTCTTGCATAATAATTACGATTATACATAATAATAAAAACTAACACTAGGATAAGCAAAATGTAAAACTAACCACCTTATAAAAATCGAACATTGTAAAAGTGCATGCAAGAAATAAAAGGCTTTTTTATTTTATTTTTATTTTATTTTATTTTTATTTATTTATAACTGACGGACTAAGGTCCATGGTCACCAAAAAGAGGACGGTCTTATTATCCAAAAACTGTTGTCACTGTGACATGTTCCCATGCAAAAATTGTGTTTTAAACAACATAGAACTAACTATTTTTTTTTGTCGTTTACCCACTTACCTCTATTAACACACTAGTAACATAATTGTTCTCTTTACAGTGATATCCATCGGTGGATGGCTCGCAAACTCCGTGCATCCAAGACGTAAGTACTTTTTATCATTTAAAATATAGAGATCATATCGTTATTGTTAGCTCAAAACTATTTTCATTTTTATCTAAAACTATCCGTTTGAAATTTCTTCACGAGAAAGTATGTTTTGACACTCAAGATAATGCAGCTTCCCATTAGTGAAATAAGAGATAATGTAGCTTACCTGAAATAAGAGATTATGTAGCTTCCCATTAGTGAAATAAGAGTAAATGTAGCTTCCCATTAGTGAAAGAAGAGATAATGTAGCTTCCCATTAGTGAAAGAAGAGATAATGTAGCTTCCCATTAGTGAAAGAAGAGATAATGTAGCTTCCCATTAGTGAAATAAGAGATAATGTAGCTTGCCATTAGTGAAAGAAGAGATAATGTAGCTTGCCATTAGTGAAAGAAGAGATAATGTTGCTTCCCATTAGTGAAAGAAGAGATAATGTAGCTTCCCATTAGTGAAATAAGAGTAAATGTAGCTTCCCATTAGTGAAAGAAGAGATAATGTAGCTTCCCATTAGTGAAAGAAGAGATAATGTAGCTTCCCATTAGTGAAAGAAGAGATAATGTAGCTTCCCATTAGTGAAAGAAGAGATAATGTAGCTTCCCATTAGTAAACGCATTAAGTCATAAGTCCCGAGTTCAAATCCATGACACGCACCTCCGATTATTCGTATTCATGAGCGTATTATATAATTATCGCTTGCGTAACTGAGATTTATTTCTCGAAGGCATATAAAGAGCCTAGTCCATACGTGGCATAAAACTTATGTTTCTTAATTTTCATACGAACTTAACATACATATTTTTCTTTTACAGTTGGAAGATACGTCGTGGGAGGTGAGTTTCGTTAATTATTTGATAATACTCAAAAACAATGAGTGCGTATTTAAAAGTATATCAGCAAAAGGATCTTTCGGCGCGTGGTCAAAAACGGAACTAAACGCTGTAACATTTACTTATTTTTTGGCTTCTATTGTCCCTGTACTGGGCAAATACAATAAACTCACAAAATAAATGATACCAACTGCGTCCTCTCGACAACGTCATCCAAGCCGCCAAAACATCTCTTCTTCTGCCTTGACTTTTCCCAACTATGTTTGTCGGCTTCCAGTCTACCCGGATGTAGCTGAATATCAGTATTTTACATGGAGCGACTGCCTATCTGACCTTTACAACCCAGTCAGTACTGAGTAATACGATACGAGTAAGCCAAAGGCCCAAAAGATCTATGCATCATTATATTTATGCGCCGGACGTAATATAGACCTGTGAATTTATGAAAAATTTGTTTTTCAGAAATCCTGAACCTCATTAACACCGAGGCTTCACATGTTCGTGCTTACGATTTAGGTAAGTTAAAATAATGTACAAATAATGAGTATCATCATTTCAGCGGTAAGACGTCCATTGCTGGCAGGCCTCCCCCATTTGGTCGGTCCCGTGCGTCTCGCATTCGCATTTCCTGCAATCTACACCAGGTCATCGGTCGACCTAGTGGGAGGCCTTCCAACGCAACGCTTTCAGGTTGGTCGGTTGCCACTCGAGAACTTTTCGGCCAAAGACTACAATATATATAATGAGATAGACGGTACTCTCAACCGTATTTCCGTCATCATACAAGCAGCGCTCTCTATCCGTGGTGGTGGGGAACTAAATCAAAATCTAACAAAATAAATACAAAAAGTATAGTCTTGACCAAGGATTGATCTTCCGATCTGCAGCTCCTAAGTCAGTGGTAGTCCTCAACGGGCTAAACGTTATATTGACAATCTGTCTAAAATAGCTGTTCTATTGCATGCTATGACAGTTGTCAATTGGTGATAGAAGGTTGATAGTGTAACCACGAATAAAATACGTTTCTATCATTGATCGAATTCTTTTATTTTTTATATTGGTGTAGATTAAATAAATATGGCTTCTTAATCTAAATTGTCAAAATTGTTATTTTCAATTCAATCTTATCACTGTTATAAAGTGGCAACCCAACCAGTACATAGTTTAATCCATTAGGGATAGCTGGCGCTAGTTTCCGTACAAAATTTTCGAGCAGGCTCCAATGTTCTAAGAGAGCACAGCATGTTTTCGGCTCCATCGGCTATCCGTTCTGCGAGCAATGTGGCCTGATACTTAAGTTTGGCAATTCTTTGGTCTATGTCGGTTACCTTGATTCTCTTGCGGATGTCTTCATTGCTGATTCGATCACGCAAGGAAACTCCGAGAATAGCCGTCTCCATACGAAAGGAGACGGCTATTCTCGGAGTTTTCGTTTTTTTTTATGTGCATATTATGTTATGAATAAAATAATTCTATACATCAGGTCTGATGCTTTTAGTTTTTCATCAATCAATCTAAAACTAAAAGCAATCTACAACCAAGTAGTGAGTGTATGATAGATTGCTTTTAGTTTTAATCTGGCGTGCATCATTTACAAGTTCATGCGAGCGGCTGACGCATAATCCCCCCACCACTATGCAGCTGATTTTTTAAGCTCAGTATGATGCCAACTTTTTATTTTATACAACAAGTTTCAGCAGGCGTACTATAACTTAATCTCATTTTTTGTTCTAACCTAACCTTACCTCCTTTTCCTACACCCACTGCGGGTGCATCAGCTGACGCTGGGTTTATTTATCAGTCATTCGAGATCTATTGATCAATAAGGCAATCGATCGGCGTAAAAACACTACTTAAAATGCAAAGGTATCTCCCGGACTAAAATGAAGCAATAAAAATCATGCATCGCGGTATCATGTTATCAGTTCTGAGAGCATTGTGCCCTGCCCACTGTCATTTAAGTTTGGCAATTCTTCGGGCTACGTCGGTAACCTTGGTTTTCTTGCGAATGTTTTCATTTCTGATTCGATCAGGCAAGGAAACTCCGGGTACAGCCCTCTCCATGGATGGCCGATGGGGCTGAAAAGTTCTTGAGTGGCGACCGTGAACTGGAAGACGATGCGTTGGAAGACTTCCCACTAGGTAGACTGATGACCTGGTGAAGGTTGCGGGAATCCGTTTGATGCGAGTCGCACGGGACCGGTCAATGTGGCGACATTTAGGGGAGGCCTATGTCCGACAGTGGACGTCTTTCGGCTGAAATGATGATGATGAGTTACTTGCTGTTTTTACAGTTTGTATATTGCTAATTTGTTGTATTTTGAGCAATACGATACCCCTTGGTAAAACTAGTCGTCAGACCTTTAGGCCACTGACTTCTCGACTGTCTAAGATCTGAAAATGACAGCCGGGACGAACGACATAACGTCCTATCATTCTGAAGCACGGAGAAAACTCGGTATGTAGTTGGAGGTCAGGTCACCAATTTACGGACCAACTTAAAGATCGTCGTATTATTTAATAAAAGTATTAATAAAAGACTGAAACAGTCAATCAAAATCAAAATCAAAATATTTTATTTCACATAGGCCTAGATGGGCACTTTAAAACGTCGAAAAAGGTGCACGGTTCGCGTTGGTCGATTCCATGGAGAAGAACCGGCAAGAAACTCCATGGTTACTCTTTTCAAATCATTTGGTATTACAATATTTTTATGATTCATTACAGCATTAGTACTAAAGTATGGGGGAACAGCGTAGGCCCGACAATAGGTCGTTGCTTGCTATACAAAAAATGTAAAACAAAGGAAATATTTAACAAAAGTTAAACAGCATCCGGGAATCTAAACTAAGAGGCCTACAATGTTCACTCATTCACAAATAATAGGTAAAAAAGCATCTATACAAATGTAAGTAAATAAAAAAAAATAAAAAGAATATTTAATTATAGGACTAAATTAAACAAGTGACACAAACATTGTCATCAGTGCTGTAACTATTCTGAGCTAAATATGAGAAAAAAATGATTTGAAAACTACTGTAATAATCTGAATCAAAAGAAAAAGAATAATGAGATTGAGAATAGTTAGAGACGTCCACAAATCTGTGCCGTTTATGAGCTACCAGGGAAGCCGCATGCGCAGAAGGAATCATAGCCAAACTTCTTTGTCATCAACGTAGTCCTTGATTTTGTAATATGCTTTTTTCGTAAGGACACGTTTAATATAGTTTTTGAAGTCAACACCGTGGTCTATGCTTTTTTGTTGGTCGGAGCATCATGTCTTATCTTTTCCATATTTTTCTTTTACTCGTCATCTCAACAGTAACTTCCTTTCTAGCTATATCATCGTTCACACTACAATGAGAAAGTCATTAGCTGGCATTCCTTTCAATTACCGAATGATGACAAAAATATCTCTGCACTAATAATGGGCTTACACTTATTAGATGGAACTGGCACATAACTGCCAAAATGACAGTGTAGACCGTGACGAATACACCTCTGGATAACCCTTCTGAGATTACCGGCTTGTCATGGTGTAATAGCAATAGAAACTATTATTATTAAATTTTTCTTCCTCAGATTTCAAAAACCATGAAACGCGAATCATCGAAGACCTTTCCTTCAGTTCCCGTAAAGAATGGCTGTCAGGAATTAAGACCAGTACTGACAAACAATTCGAAAAGGGTGTTATTGGTGATGATGATGATGATGATAATGATGATGAAGAAACTTATGGCTCAGAGCTCGAAAGTGATGAAACAGATACAGAATCAAGAGCCAGCAAGATGACCAATAAGCGTGGTAAGAAAACTAGCAGCAAAACCACTGATGACAAATCTGCAAATGAAGATGAAGATGATGACAATGGCAATGGTGGTACCAGGACCACAGTAAAGAATACTAGTTCCAAAACAACTTCTGGTTCTACTAAAACTAGCGACAGAACTCATTCGCAAAAGAAATCCTCTGACATTACTTCCAATTCTCAAACTGATTCAAGCCGTCAGTCAACAAAAAAGAATAGTTTTAAAACATCTGGTGCAGAGTTCGGAAGTGATGAAACAAACGATGATAGCTATGAAGACGGCAGTGATTCTACCGAGAGTGAATTTAGACAATCAAAAGATAAGCGTGGTAAGAAAACTAGCAAGATACCCACTGGTGAGGAATCATCAAACGAGACAAATGATGACAATGAAAATAATGGTACCTGGACCACAGTAAAGAGTACTAGTTCCAAAACAACTTCTGGTTCTACTAAAACTAGCGACAGAACTCATTCGCAAAAGAAATTCTCTGACATTACTTCCAATTCTCAAACTGATTCAAGCCGTCAGTCAACAAAAAAGAATATGTCTGAAACATCTGGTGCAGAGTTCGGAAGTGATGAAACAAACGATGATAGCTATGAAGACGGCAGTGATTCTACCGAGAGCGAATTTAGACAATCAAAAGATAAGCGTGGTAAGAAAACTAGCAAGAAAACCACTGGTGAGGAATCTGCAAACGAGAAAAATGATGACAATGGCAATGATGGTACTCGCTCAAGCGGGCTTGAGACCATCGGTTCTATTGTAAAGAAAAATGGGTTAAAAACAACTTCTAGTTCTACTAAAACTAGTGGTAAAACTAATTTGCAAAAGAAATCTTCTCACACTACTTCCAATTCTAAAACGAATTCAGGCAACCAATCTTCAGATGAATCATCTGGTGTGTTATCAGGTATTGGTAAGAAACATAAGAGAATCATTGGTGAACAGACCAAAACAAATAAGAATAGGTCTGGTCAGGGTGATGAAAATGATGTCACTGGATACAAAAAATCGAAAGGAAAAGGCATTATAAAATCTCAAAACGGAAACAATAACAGTGTTGACAAGCAAGGCAAATCTAAACAGATAAATGTTTTCAATATCAAAAAAGGCAAACGCAATGGAAAAAAGAATTCAAGTATCGGTAGAGATGGAAAGGAAATCCCCGTCAGAAGAGACAATAATTTAGGCTCTAACAAATACAAGAGGACAAGAAAAACACAGAAAAATAAAAAGGGCTATGTTGGTATTGTAAAGAATGGCAAGAAAGCTACAGACATTGAAAGTACCTCTAGTAATTCTGTCACCGAAAATAACCAAAGTTGTGACGAAAATGATAATCAGCAGTCTAATGGTGGTTCAAAATCATCTAGTACTGTAACAAAAACAACTACAACAACAACATTAAATGGTAAGAAGGACACCAAAGAAAATAATACTACCAAACAAGGGAACACTGAGTCTTCAACCGATAAAAAACAGGACTCCACCTACACAAATCAAAATACGAAAATTGGTAATACAACAACTACTCAAGGTGGGAAGCACGTGTCGAATGAAAACGATAAGAACATCGATAAAACCAAAAGTGGTGAGAAACACTTAAATGTTGACGACGGTGATAATTCCGATGAAGCTGATTCTGGGGCAAATAATGAAGAAATCAATGTCAGCGACGACAAAAGTGATGATGACGATGAAAATAGTGTAGGTGTAACTAAGAGTCCTTCATCGTCTAGCTCAACTGCATCAACGTCCAGTACCTCTTCTACTGGTAGTCCTAAGGGATCTGACTCAAAAGCCTCTCAGAACCAAGACTCAACTAGCTCAACAAACGCTGGCTCGAAGGAAACTACAGACAAATCTACAACTGCAGGCAGCACCTCTACAGGTTCTAGCTCTAGTCAAACAACCACTCCTGGCTCTAAGAGTTCTACTTCAAAATCTGGAGGTGATGCAGGCAGCACCGACCTACAACAGAGTGGCTCAAACAGTAATTTTGAACCTAAAGATGATGAGGAAGATGATTACGATTATCAAGAAGGTGACGATGATGTTTATCTCAATCAATCTGCCAAAAAGCCTGTCAAAGGTGCCAGTAAACCAGAAATTACAAAATCTGGTACAGAGAACTCTATGAGATCTACATCATCTAGCTCAACTACATTAACGGAGGAAGACACTGGAGATGTCTTTTCTACTGGTAGTTCTAAGGGATCTGACTCAAAAGTCTCTCAGCACCAGGGCTCGACTAGCTCAAACAGTGACTATAAACATAAAGATGATGATGATGATTTTAATGACGAAGACGATCAAGATGTTGCCAATCCCAATCAAGCTGGCAAAAAGCCTGCCAAAGGTGCCAGTAAACCAAACACCAACAAATCTGATTCTGATGGAGATGTCTTTTCTACTGGTAGTTCTAAGGGATCTGACTCAAAAGTCTCTCAGAACCAGGGCTCGACTAGTTCTAGCTCAAACAGCGACTCTAAACCTAAAGATGATGAGGAAAATTATTGCGATGATGAAGAAGGTGACGATAATGTTAATCCCATTCAAGCTGCCAAAAAGCCTGTCAAAGGTGCCAGTAAACCAGAAATTACAAAATCTGGTACAGAGAACTCTATGAGATCTACATCATCTAGCTCAACTACATTAACGGAGGAAGACACTGGAGATGTCTTTTCTACTGGTAGTTCTAAGGGATCTGACTCAAAAGTCTCTCAGCACCAGGGCTCGACTAGCTCAAACAGTGACTCTAAACATAAAGATGATGATGATGATTTTAATGACGAAGACGATCAAGATGTTGCCAATCCCAATCAAGCTGGCAAAAAGCCTGCCAAAGGTGCCAGTAAACCAAACACCAACAAATCTGATTCTGATGGAGATGTCTTTTCTACTGGTAGTTCTAAGGGATCTGACTCAAAAGTCTCTCAGAACCAGGGCTCGACTAGTTCTAGCTCAAACAGCGACTCTAAACCTAAAGATGATGAGGAAAATTATTGCGATGATGAAGAAGGTGACGATAATGTTAATCCCATTCAAGCTGCCAAAAAGCCTGTCAAAGGTGCCAGTAAACCAGAAATTACAAAATCTGGTACAGAGAACTCTATGAGATCTACATCATCTAGCTCAACTACATTAACGGAGGAAGACACTGGAGATGTCTTTTCTACTGGTAGTTCTAAGGGATCTGACTCAAAAGTCTCTCAGCACCAGGGCTCGACTAGCTCAAACAGTGACTCTAAACATAAAGATGATGATGATGATTTTAATGATGAAGACGATCAAGATGTTGCCAATCCCAATCAAGCTGGCAAAAAGCCTGCCAAAGGTGCCAGTAAACCAAACACCAACAAATCTGATTCAGCAAACTCTGTGATCTCTTCATCATTTAGCTCAACTACATCAACCATCAGTGGCACTTCTACTGACAATTCTAATGGATCGGACTCAAAAATCTCTCAGAGCCAAGACTCGACTAGCTCAATAAATGCTGGCTCAAGGGACACTAAAGACATATCTTCAACTGCTGGCTCATTAAGTTCTAGCTCTAGTCAAAAAACCACTACTGGCTCTGAGAGTTCTACATCTGAATCTAAAAGCTCAAAAGAGGCTAGTGAATCAAACACGAGCAAAACTAGTCAATCCAACTCAGATGCATCTAAGAACAGCAATACTCAAAAGATCAGTTCCAAAGATCAAATTACTAGCAACGAATCACAATCCAGCTCAAGTTCTGACTCCAACAAATCTTCTGTAGAGAAAAGTTCTAGCTCTGATATATCTAGTTCAAGCCAAAGTAGTAAGAGTGGTTCTAAATCAAAGGAGTCTGAGAGTGAAAATTCTAACTCTGGTCATTCACGAACTGAATCCAACTCAAATGGCTCAAGTAGTTCAAATTCTGAAGAAACTAGTTCTAGCCAATCTAAATCAAATGGCTCAAGCAGCAGCACACATAAACAAAGTAGCTCAGACAAAACTTTAAAGGACAACTCTAGCCAATCTAGCCATAAAACTAACAGCGGTTCTAAAAAAGCATCTGAATCGAATAAATCAAGCAAGGAAAATCAAAATAGTGGGTCAAAAAAGTCTAAAAATAATCAATCCAGCCAAAGTAGTAGCAAAGGCTCCAAATCAGAATCCAGCTCTAATGCTTCCCATAGCAGTAACTCTAAAGGATCTAAAAACAACGGTAAACATGGACGTCAAACCAAAACCAAAGGCAGTTCCTACACAAATGTGAAGTCGGCACAAGAAGCGTCACAATATTATGGAGAAGGTGATGAAGAATTTTATGACGAAGAAACGAAAAGCTCAAATGGTAGCACTTCTAAATCTCGTGGTAGCAGATCAGAGGAGACTTCTGGTAATGCTGAAAAGATCTCTTCCTCATACGAGAGCAGGACTAGAACTGGTTCGTCAGTTCATCATAAGAAATCTAAAGAACAAGACGCAAAGAAACACAGACTGGCTGTTCAACAACAAGAAGAACGAACCAATCCGGACGGGTCTTCTAGCTTCAAAAGACAGGGAAAGAAGAGTCATTCTTACGGTACTAGCCAGAAGGAACAGAGCTCTTATCAAAGCAGATCATAAGTAATCGACAGATATACTAGGTGATTTGCTACACGTGGCCAATACTTTAAGGGGTGTAGTAGTTAAAAAAATTAAAAACTTTTACAAGGGACTAACCATGAAATCGCTATAAATATGTCAGTTGCTCCATGCATTTATAGTAAAAAATTAGGGAACATTCCGCCACGTTTAGCCAAACATCCAGTTTTCCCCATGATAATTAAGAAAAGAATACAAAATGGAGGCCAAACGAAGGATATCGTGCCTTCTTACTCTCACATAGCTCCATTCATGAATGAGTGAGAGAGAAGACATGATTTACGCCGGCCTTTTTTATTCATGACGACTTTAGGCATACGTTTAATGGTTTTCGATTTATATTTTTTAGTTTTTCATTATATTATAACCATGCATCAAGATTTTTTCGTTTTATTTGGTCTTTCCTTTGACTTTTCTCCTTATAATTATTGATTTGACACATACGAACACATACTTTGAAGCAAAGCGAAGCAACAATACTGAATTCTGCCCATCAGACTGCTCATCAGAGGCTTACACCATGTAATATACGTATTATATATAGTAGATATATAGTATACTAGCGGACGTCCCGCGGTTTCACCCGCATAGTTCCCGTTCCCGTGGGAGTACGGGGATAAAATATATCCTATGTTACTCGTGGATAATGTAGCTTTCGAATGGTGAAAGAATTTTTAAAAACGGTCCAGTAGTTTTTAAGCCTATTCATTACAACCAAACAAACAAACAAACAAACAAAGTTTTCCTCTTTATAATATTAGTGTAGACTAGCCGACCCGACAGACGTTGTCTTGTCACCTACTACCTACCTTACTACCCACCTACCTACTACTACCTACCTACTACTACCTATCTGTTACTACCTACTACTATTACCTACTACTACTACCTACCTACCTACTACTACCTACCTACTAAATTTTTTTTTTCATAAGAACTTCCTCCTGACAGTAACAAACACAACAAAAATAGTACATTTTGATACAAGTAGAGAAAGTTTGTTATTGTAGTTCAAGGCGGTATTAACACACGAGGCGTAGGCGAGGGTGTTTTTGCGCCGAGAACTGCAGTAACAAATGTCCACGTGTATCAAACGACGTTTTTCAATAAGTACCTACACTTTTGAAGAAATAAAATAAAAAAAGAATGTAAAATATATGTGTCATGAATAATTACGAGACTATGATTTAATTTTTTTTTCCCGCGCTTTGCTTTCGCCAGGTTGAAGGAGAAGCAAAGATATGAAGCTGTTAAACAGCCTAATATAAAAAATAGTTTTTTTTTTAAATTCTTTTGAATTTAGAACACAAATAAATGTTAATTTGTTTATAAAAGAAAACATTATTTTTAAACAATCATGTTTATCTATGATATTGAATTTATAAACACAATTTGTACATTCAAAAAATGTTTACGCCTTAAAAAACACATTCACCTCTGGCTCTATAGTCAGAGGTGAATGTTTTTTTTTAATTATGCATTAACAGTTTGGACTAAGTATAGGTATAGTTATCTGTGGCCATTTTGCTTTCTCCACATGTGTGGAAAAACATGAAAAACGCAAGTGTGTGAAATACACTGCATTTTGAACCTAATCCTAGTGCGAAAAGAACCAGTTTTCAATACACTTCCTCGAAAACTGGTTCTTTTTGAAAATACTAGTAGTTGTCCATTCCCTAGCGTAGATCTCTTGTTAGTTAATTAATTATTGTTTTATTGTGAAGTTAACAACACAGCGAGCTGGAGTGCAGAGAAAAGATGGCGTCTACAGGAAAAAGTCAATGTTACCAACCTAAGACTATTACAGTACCAACTATCAACATTAATAACAAAAATATTACATTGAATTAATACACAGATATTAAGAATGGGCAAGAAACTCAATGGACACTCTTATAAATCAAAACATTGTTAATTTTTTATCATAGACGTATGGTTATCAATGTTGATTCCTTCTCTCTGTATGGATTCTTCTTAACCCTCTTGCGTCCATTTTGAAACGATAAAATTTAACTATATGGGGCCTATTTGACCCTTGCGTGAAGTTTGACGATTCCATTATAGAGTTGGGGATTTAGTCAATTTGAGGGGTCGAAGATATCCCAGTTTTGGTGATGGTTTTATAGACGGGTTGGTCATAGTTTGAAATATCAAACAGTGTTTTGTTATGTTTGAACTTTAAACTAAAACAAAACAAAAAAAGTTTTAAACATCCAAGGACATGGACAAATTCTGCCCCAAGTGAACAAAAATAAAAGTATTACCAATAATAATAATAAACGAAGTTAAGAATTTTTGAAAATCATTAACGTACGATAGCAGATTTTTAGTAGAACTCAAAAAAATAAAAAAGATCGTATTTGATTTCACTCGAAAAATTAGATTTAAGTACCCCTAAACGTTAGTCAAAGTCAAAGTCAACATTATTTATCTATACATATAATAAAATCGTTGAAACCAAAAAATCTGTACATAGAAGATTAAAAAAAAATCGACCAGGGTGACTTAAAATAAGTAACTGAACTTATTAAAACCCTTTTTAAAATTTTTGTTTGTTTAACTGCGTATCACGTAAAAACTGCTGTACAGATTTTGATAAAAACTTCACTAATCTATTTAAATAAACTCAGAATAACATTTAGGCTATAGAAATTATCGAAAATTTTGGAAAAAAGGGGTGAAAAGGGGGGTAACGTTTGTATGAAAAATTTTTTTTAGATTGTTCTAGAATCATGAAACTCAGAGTAAATACTTATTATTAAAAATAAAGAAATGTTCTGTTTCAGCATTAAAAAAAAAATTCATACAGAGACGTAAAAAAGAGGGTTTTGTGTTTAAAATTAATTAACTTCATACACCTATAGAATAAAATCCAATGAAGTGTAAACCTTTAAAAGTTGCTACATATACTTCAAATCTAATACAGATAAATATAATTTCTCAGTTTCCTTGAAATTTGATTTTTGAGGTGAATATTGAATACGCACAAAATAGCGATTTAATGACTGACGATTTAGCTTTAGTGACTCATGGATCAACGCACAGCCTAAACCGCTGATCGTAGAGACCTGAAACTAGCAGGGTGTGTTCTTTATATGATGTAGGCATCCGGTATAGAAGAATTTTCCAAGATTGAACCCCTAAGGGGGTAAAAAAGGGGGGCAAAGTTTGTAAGAGACAACGTGATTCCTTGGTCCAATATACTTGAAATTTTGCATAAACCTTTTTAACAGAATTGAAGGAAGACGTATTTCGTATTTTATTGAAATGAACCCCTAACGGGGTTAAAAAGGGTAAACAATTATTTGGGCCATGGCGCTGATTTGCTTCGAAGTTGATATCAGTACTCGGAGCTTTTGATTTAAACTACATTTTATTTTGACTCATGTTTGAAAACTCAATCCGATTTTATTCAAAAAGGTTGAACTCACATAAAACCTTGATAAAACCTTGGTGCTAAAACTCTAAAATTGGAATGTCTCGAAAGTCACCGTATTATACTTTTAAGACACGGCCTAATGGGACGTAGAGTTAGAAATTTGAAATGGAAGACTAAAATATTTTGGTTTCAAAATTGTCACCAAAGTTATGTCAATGAAGATGGCAGGCAGTTGGCCTTGCAACAGATCCGCAAGAGTTTACAACAGCTTTAACGTGTTTAGGGCGCTTTCAATTTAGACGTTTCGTGTCGCGCCGCTGCGGCGCCAAAGCAAAAAAACATGTAAATTAAAAGCGCCCTTAGGATAATTTCATGCAACTTGATGAGAGCCTTTAACCTAACTAGAGTACGACTTTCATCAATGATCTGACGATGGAGATGAAAGATAGTAGCGAGAAGTCCCCAAAAGTTTACAGCAGCTATTTCGTGTTTCGGTTCATTTAATGCACTCCGATGAGAGCTTTAGACCTGGCAGGAGTATGACTGTCATTGACGGTCCAACGATGGGGACAAAAGGCAAGAAGTCTTCAACGGTTTACAGCAGCTATATCGTGTCCCGGCTTATTGCATGCACCTTGATGAGAACTTTCGACCTAGCTGGAGTATGACTGTCATTATAAATTTTATTTCAGATCAAATACATTTATGTATTAACCTAATGTTGGTAAAAAAAGTAAAAATAAGAAACACACTATATACAAAATAGATACGACTTACACCTATGTGTGCAGCCGTCTCCAGTGAGCCAGCATGGGCAAGCTTTCGAGGGAAGCCCTTATTTGGAAAACCATAAGTAGAATAATATATGAGCGATTAATGCAAAGATTTCCTAGAAATTAAATTGTTACCTACTTGAATCTACACTAATACTATAAAGCTGAAGAGTTTGTTTGTTTGGTTGAACGCGCTAATTTCAGGAAATGGTGGTTCGAATTAAAAACATATATTAGTGTTGGACAGCCCGTTCATCAGGCTAACATCACCAATAGGAGCGGAGCATTAATAAAAAATTCCCAAAAACAAAGATTTATTCCTTTTTCTTTGCTTCCGTTGCAAGCACTGCATAACGCGGTTAAAGTTAGACAGCAATCACGTACGAAGGAATTGTTCCTCTTAAGCATTTAAAAAAAAAGTCCGCGATATCATAATTATGTATATTTTTTAAGGTTGACTCACTTTCTCTAACCCTCACTCGCAGACGAAATTGCGCGGGTCAGCTAGTTTACAATAAATGTGGTACAAAAGATGGTAAAACAATATGTAGTGCAATGACAATTTGGCATGCAAACATTAAAGTATAATTAGATGCTAATTTCAAAATACATTAGAAATAAAATGTGAAACAAACCTTAAATTAGAAACTTAGGAATTTTTATTATGCTGGTAACCACTTTGTAGTGCAAGCTTATTAGAACTTTATTCTTTAATTTCCAACGATTAAGTTTAAACCACCACAAATACAGTTGCTAATTTAGCTCATGTAGTCGCCTTAACCCAATTTATTTGTGGTCAGCGTAGCATGTCTACTTCTTCCATGATTTTCTTTTACTCGTCATCTCATAAGACTATGTACTTTCTAGCCATATCATACTTCACACAGTCCATCCATCGTTTCTTTGGTCTTCCTCTACTCTTATCACCATCATCTTCTGCTTGCCTTTACTCAACTATGTTGGGGTCGGCTTCCAGTCTCACCGGATGCAGCTGAATACCAGTATTTTACATGGAGCGACTGCCTATCTGACCTCCACAACCCAGTTAATACTGGGTTTATCAGTTAATCTTCCTCTATTCTTATACCCATTCATATTCATACTCAAATTACCTGACGACATTTTCTGGAACCCGGAAACCCTCAGTGAAATTATCTCAAGTTTTCCCGAACGTTTAAAATCAAAAGAGTTTGGTTTTAATATTCTAAACGTATTTTTTCTTTTTGTTGATTTTGAAGAGTTCCATTGTGAATATTAATGAATAAGGGGAGCTTTTTGAAAGAAGCAAAATTAAATTAAGAATAACAAAAGTGAAAACCAACTTCAAAGAGCATAAAATAAAGCTGTACAAGAATCTTTTGACACCTGAGTGACATTGACGGAGATTATTGGTACTTGAACATTATTTTGTGAATTAAATCAACTTGTGTTTAAATAGCTATAATTAAAAAAAAACTTTCAGAAGTCGATGACTTTCAAAAGTACTTAGTTGGACTTTTTTGTAGTTTTGTTTTACTAAAACATCTCATGGATTATTATTATTACCTATTTTACATTGTAACTGGAAGATCATGTTGGACATGAAACATTAAGTTATAACGTTAAAATGACCCCTCTACGACCTCGGTGCTATTCAATCCATCCATCACCACAATGTTTTCCGTTTTTCATATTGAGTGCCACTGTACACCACGATTTTTTAGAACAAAAATAAAAGTAGTTTGTTTGTTTTTTTTGTACACATAAAACTTTTTAGGGTTCCGTTGCCAAATGGCAAAAAACGGAACCCTAAAAAGTGGTATTTAATGTAAAAAGAAAGATTAAATTGTTTAATTTTCAGAATATATCCAAAGAGTTTTAAAATTTCAGTAATCAGCAGAAAAACCGTTTCAACAATTCGCGCCGTTAGTAAAGCAATTTTACAATAATCCACAGTATTATGAACTATTTTTCTTTTGTTAATTTCAAAATTTAAATTCGGAACGTAAAGTATCATGCTAGGATGATTTAAATAACATGCCAGTACATCGTCAAATTAATAAAACCTATTTCTTGTTCTTCTTCATTGAAGTAGAGAAAGTTTAAACTGCCCATTTTTATTGCAAAAGAGTTTATTTATGTCACCTTAAAACTATAAAATACGATAGATTGTTATCTATCTAGCAGTGGCGAGGGGTTCATACAAATCGAAACCTACCGGCTTCCGTTCGGAACAACCACTGTACTGGAGTCTACTATGGCCAAAAGTAAAACAATGTTAGAAATTCAATTAGGACGCGATTGCCCAAACATGACTAAAACTACAAATGGTTCAATGTATGGTTTTTTTCAAACATTATTAAAATATGCACCGGACCAGATTACCTGTTACAAAAATGTACCCTTCGCTACTGCTATTTATCAAGATTGTCAACTCTCGAAAGATTGTAGATTGTTTGTTGTCAATTGTTGTGTGTGTTGTTGTTGTTGTTTGTGTTGTTGAGGTTGCTGATTGTGTTGTGGTTGTGATTGTTGTTGTTGTCAGTATGTCTGCATTATTTTAAGGTGGAACGGTTTCACTCCGATCTTACGAGAGTTAACAATCTCGCTAGATAGTTTAAAATCTAAAGGGTTTTACAATTTTACGGTAAATGCACCTTTATCTACCCATTTAGGGAGCAAGCGTGTTATTAGATTTCATAACATCATATTGAACCGCCATTTTACCCGGTCTAGACAATGAAATAATTTAGATTTAGACTCCAGAGGCGTGGTTTGTCGCTCCTCCCAGAATAGGCCACGCCTACAACGAATCTGTCCTGAAAAGTTTAGTATCCTCTCTAGTTCGTCGGGAGAGAGACGTATCGAAAATTTCTCCGGTTTTCCTCAAATAATATTCTCATTTTATTTATTGAATTTATTAAGTTTTACAATAAAAAGAAGTGGTGGTGTACAATTTCATTGGATTTTTAAACTTGTCGTGCTTGTTTTTGTGTTTTCAATTGTTTTTCTGAAATGTTTGTGTTTGCTTGTTTACAAACAAGTTTCACGTGTTTTTCAAGGCTGTGAGGTTAACGACCTTTATGTACACAAAACGTTTGGATTGCGAATTCGGTGTTTTGTTTATAAAAACTTGTTTTTGTTGTAAACAGTGAGTGAAAGTGTTTGTTTACAATTAAATTGAATTGTGTGTGTGTAGGATATTTTGTGAAAATTGAACATATAAACATTTTTAAGTTATTTTGATTGTTAATGTTATTAAAAGGCTAAAATAAACAACATAAAATATATAGTACACTAAAAACTTACAAAACAAAGTTTAAAATTGAATTAAGATAGATTATCAGTTTTTTTTTGTACTTAATAAAGAACCAGCAATTTAAAAGAATGCACCTAAAGCACATTCCTACAAAATTGGAGTTTCTGACATAACTTATCAAGATACGAGTAGCGACCTTTTTTGTTTTCTGTTTTCGTTTATTAAAAACGTAGCCCCACACTAGAAAGAGTTTTTTATATAGAAAATTTATATATTTAACTCTAAAAATTAATAATACAATAACATTTTTTTCACAGTCCAGGCAACTAAATTAAGTAAATTAAAAAAAAAAAACGAACTTTAAGAAAACACAATGAACATTGTCAATTTTCCTGCGTAAAGAATAAACAATCAATCAAATTGGATTCAAAAAGACTTATTGAGGCCCTTCCAGGGGCCTCAAATTCAAAAACAATACAGAAATCACCAAAGACCCTACTAGTCCACCCCTTCACTGCGGGCATCAACCAAAACCAAGAAAACAGTGAAAAAACAAAACACTACTTACTCGAAACTCCCAAAGACTTGAAACGCCGTCAACCATTACTTGAATTACCCGGAGAATTTAGTAAAAAACCAAAACTTTACCAAAACGTTAATAAAAGTGAAATAAAAAATAGTCATAGTGAAATAAAAAGTGGTCAGAGTGAAATAAAAAGTGGTCACAGTGAAATAAAAAGTGGTCAGAGTGAAATTGTTGATGAAGTGAGTTGTTGTCAGAAAAGTAGCGTGAAGAAGTGTCATTGTTGCTGTAACTGTTCGGGGGAGAGTGAGTCTTGTCATAGACCGGTTAAAGTGATTATAGCGCCAGCCATGATGCCGTCGATCTTTGGTCCTGTGCCGGGCATACCCTATATCGTGCAGCAGGGGAAACTAGACAAGGTCAGTATTTTGTGTTTTTATTTGTTATTTTCTCACATCAATTATTTTACAATGAGAAAAGGACGACTGCGGCGAGGTATTCATATTTCTTATTCAGATAAAATTCAAAATTCAAATACTTTAATTCGAGCGGAGGCTCAAATAGGGAAAAAAAAGCACTTTCATTTTGAAAAAACGTATAAATAAGTATGTATTTCTATGTTTAATTATGATTTAGTATTAAACAAATACTTACAATCATTATTCACTTATAATTTATGTAAAACATTTCTGTGCCTGACAGTAGATTTGATCAAAAATTGTTTTAAATTAAATAAATAGAATCGGGGGCGTCGGCCACAGGTGCCTCCACCACTGGGGGCCTAAGCCACGGACCCTTCTCACACGTAACTTTCCAATTTTGACAACTAAACAAAAGACGTGTGAAACAAGTGAAAAAGTGTGCCAACTCGTAACTATTTTAAGGCGCTTAGACGAGCTAAATTAGCAACTCTATTTGTGGTGGTTCAAACTTCGTTTGAAATGCTGTTAGAATAAAGTTCTAATCAGCTTGCACTACAAAGTGGTTGCTACGTCAGCCACTGCGGGCCATATAGCGCGAAATGAGTGGTTTCGATCGATTTACAAAAAAACTATTGATTGGATTAAAAAAATAAAACAGTATCATGCTAATATATTGTTTGTAGAATTATTTGCCAAAAAATCAGAATGATCGCATGCATATTAGTATGTTTTTTATTGTTTGAAAGATATTTTTAGAGGTAAGTTCGTGATTTCTTTTTATCGAGCCAAATTAATTGTATTATGTTTTCAAAACAGTATCATGCTAGCATATATCCTGAAGAATATCATATATTTTTCTGGTCTTGTTTATAGCAGTGAATCATATACTTTTAGTAATTATAAAACTCGCGTTTAGCTCGTGTAATCGCCTTAATAAATTGAATACCATTTCGTCAACCAGAAGACACCGACGGAAAAATTTATACTTTCTGCGTATTCAGTACAAATGGACGCTGGAAGAATTATTTCCACCGAAATAATAATAATAATTTCCCTGGAAATAACGTTGCCAGCGCCCTTGAAAGCAACTCGTTTTTTTTTGCATTTAGATAGAATTTCGTTTGTCAACTCAAGAATTAACTTTGTCGATTTATTCAGAAAAGCCTAGCAATCGAAAAAAATAGTCTTCAGGAGCGAGCGTGTTTTTTTTTTTTTTTTTTTTTTTTTTTTTTGGATAGGGCATCTCGCAGTTCAGTCTACGAAGACTGGCTTCTGCTTAACCGGGCAAGTCCTGTGGATGCCTTGAATTTAAGGCCTCCAGCCAGGGCAAAAATGACTAAAAACTAAGCGACAGCGCTCTAAGGGCACCCCCTGTGGGGTACGGACCTCGGCTTAGGGCGTCGCTGGGGGCAGCAAAGGGACAGGCTGGATCTGATTGTCTTTATTTAGGGACTGTTTTATTGCTAAAGGCTCAGCATCGCGGGCTGGCTCAGGCAAGGGTCGGGGAGGGATTGACGTGGGATTACGCGCCGGACCTCGGCGGCGAGGTCGGAAGGTTTTCGGTTTGTATTTGTACAATCTACGAACTGTACTGGTATCTTTCCTACTCTCTTGCAAGATAGTGATCGGATCGTCGGGGGAGACTAAGGTGTGACGCGGACGTTGGACTGAGCTAATACGCGATGGGTCGTACCGGGCGGCCGATGCGATTAGGGGGTTCCTATGTTTGATGGCAGTGTCGAAGTAACGCTTGGACAGGCGTTTCATGAACTGCTTAACGGTAGGGATTCTAAGGTCTACGTGTAGACTGTCGTTACGGACGTACGGGGGGGCACCGGTGATCTTACGGAGGAATCGGTTCTGCAAGGTCTGCATCGTGTGGATATGACGCGGGTGGGCATGAGCGAATAAGATACAAGCGTATGTCATGATGGGACGGATGACTGCGGTGTAAAGACGCAACTTGCACTTGAGTGACAACTTGCTCTTCCTAGTGATCATGAAATGGAGTCGGCCCATGGCAAAGGCAGCTCGGTCACGAGCTGCTTTGATATGAGCCTTGAATGACAGATGGTCGTCAAGAATAACTCCAAGATATTTGGCTTGCTTCTCCCAAGGGATAGGCTTGCCAAACATAGTGACGGGGGGACCTGGCGAACGCTTAAGGCGTGCCTTATAGTACAGAACTGCCTGGCTCTTGTCAGGGTTAACCTCAATCCTCCACTTACGGAACCAAGCGCCGAGCGAGTCGACAGCTGTTTGGAGGATGCGACGGATGTTAGTCATAGAACGGCCGGTGTAGTAAATTGCCGTGTCGTCGGCAAATAGGGCTAACTGAACCTTCTTGTTCTTGGGGATGTCACTAGTATACAACGTGAACGCGAGGGGAGAGATAACGGAGCCCTGAGGGACTCCGGCACGGATAGGATGGGGAGAGGATAACGTCTTACCCACACGGTAGCGGAAGGTACGGTTTGACAGAAAGTCTCGTAAGATGAGCACGAGACGGTCAGGCACACCGAGTTGGTATAGCTTATATAATAAGCCATTGTGCCAGACCTTGTCAAAGGCTTTCGCTATATCGAAATACATCACGCCCGTCATCGCTCCGCGCTGGAAACCAGCGCTAACGTGTTCGACGATGCGGTGGACTTGATGTATGCAAGAATGTTCGGTCCTGAAGCCGAACTGTTCTTTAGGGATGAGGCCCTTTGTCTCGGCACAATCTCTGAGACGCTTATAAATAAGCCTTTCATAGATTTTGCCCAGAGCACTCAGGAGACTGATCGGCCTGTAGCTCGAAGGCTGGGCTTTCGGTTTCCCAGGTTTGGGAATACCTATAACGGTGGCCTCTTTCCACGCTTGGGGGAACATATTGTTGCTCAGGGCGCCATTGAAGATGGCAGCCAAAAGGACTATGAGCCGGGCGGGGAGGGCTTTAAAAACTCTATTAGTGAAGCCATCGGCGCCTGGGGCTTTCCGAGGCTGTAACTTATCTATGATGTCTTTGACCTCTTCCGGGGTGATGACGGGGAGAGGGTCATCGGGGTCTTCTACAGGGGGAAGCGATGCTCTACGTTCAACTTCTGCATCCACCTCATCAAGGTGCTGCTTGTCTACTGGTAGAGTGCTCGGTGAACATTGGGATTCCAAACTGTCGGCCAGACATTCTGCTTTTTCAGAGTCGTCAAAAGCGACGCTCTTATCGGGACGGATGAGGGGTGGAGAAGAAACCTCTTCCGAGGTGCGCAACTTCCTCTGAAGCTGCCAGAAAGCTAGGTGAGTGGGCTCAAGTTCGCTGAGCGTCTTGTCCCATTGACTCGAACGAAACTCACTGGTGCGTTTCTTTACAGCACGCTGAAAGGAACGCATGTGAATCTTGTTCGCTTCGCAGGGCCAAGAGCTGTAGGCACGTATGGCCGCGTTCTTCTCGTTTATCAGTTCACGAATGTCGTCGGGAAGTATCCAGCGTTGATCGCTCATCGCTGGTACTTCTCGAGAACAATCCTTCAGTATGGACTGAACGTGTTCTGTAAACGAGTTGATTGCGGCCTCGGTGTCTGCGACAGAGACAATATGGTCGGGAATACCATCAAGAAGCGGTGACGTTTCAGATTTCAGCATATCGCTTACTTTCCTCCAGTCAGTGGTGAGAGTGGTGGGAGGGGGTTGGCTGGGGTCAATGATACCCGAGCGAGGAATCAAGTGCATGAGCACTGGACGATGGTCGGAGTGGAGCTCGTGTAACGTCTCAATCAAGTGTAACCGAAGGTTCACGTTCTTGAGCAGCGCTATATCGAGCACGTCAGGATGATAGCTGGGAGTGTCGGGATAATAGGTGTGCTCGATAGGAGCGATCGGGTCAAAGTTGAGGGACAGACCTAGATCGTAGAGGACTTTCCCTCTCGGGTTCGTCATTCTACTGTTCCAGGCTGGGTGTTTAGCATTAAGATCGCCCGCGATGATCACGGAGTCACTTAAGCCGAAAAGGAGGGTGAGATCATTAACCAGGAGGTTGTGATCTTCCGACGTGTTAGAAGGGGCCAAATAAGCAGACACTAAGTGGATCGGTTGATGACCGGTCATAGCTAGCCGACAGATTGAAACCTCAAGTAGGGACTTTAAAGGAGGGGGGTCGATAGGGATGCAGTGTAGTTCCTTGCGAAAGTAAATGAGAGTACCACCCTTGTGGCAACGTAACCTATCATTGCGAACTAAACGGTAGTTCGCAATCTTGGGGTCGCGGTGGCTGGGTTTAAGGAAGGTCTCCTGGATGAGGAGTACATCAACGTTGTGGTCACGGAGGAAAGAGGCGATCTCGTCGCGTTGACCTCTCATGCCGTTGGCGTTAAAGTAACCTAATCTAAGGGACCGGGGTTGGGTGCAAGAGATACCGGGTGTAATATCCATTACGGCGCGAAACTAAGATTGCTTAAGGCTGACTTGATAACCGGATAGGCATCAATGATATCAACTACTTGTTGAAGGTCCGTTGCAGCCCTGAGTTCGGCCACCATGCGGTCGGCCTCAGGGGTGCAAAGGGGCTGATACTTCATCAAGTATTTGAGGTTAGATTCCTGTGAAGCAGGAGCGCGGGTTGGAGCGACGGGAGCGCGGGTTTGAGAGACGGGAGCGCGGGTTTTAGGAAGAGCCTGAGGGGCGACCACCGGAGTGGGCGCTGGTACAGGGTTTTCCATTAGACCGGGCATGGGGGGGTTGGGTTGGGACTTCGCGAGGGCTGGGAACGCTTGCTGATGGTTCAGCATGTTCCATGGGGAGGGCCTCTGCGGGCTGAGACGCTCGGGGAGGACCTTGGAGGGGACTTGAAAAGAAGAGGGAGCTTCCCTCTGCTGGCGTTGGTTGGCGCGATTGGCCAACTTACCAGCGGACTGTTTGGGGGCTTTGGGACAGCCCCTGTAGTTAGCCGGGTGGCCAGACTGACCGCACAGGACGCAACTAGGCGGCTCTGTGCAGAGATTCCTGTCCTTAGGACGGGTGCAGTCTGCCGTGGCATGATCGCCGAGGCACTTTACGCACCTATGCGGTGCGTAGCAGTGCTTTTGGCTGTGGCCATAAAGCTGGCAGCGATGACACTGCCCGACGACTTTGAGCTTTTTAGGCCTCTCAATGATGATGCCCGAGAGCGAGCACACTGACCGGACTTTGAAGATTCAACTGGGTCACATATTACGAGTACCATGTCGTACTCGTCACCCCCTTGGGACCTATTCTTGTGAAGGCGGTGGACCGCCGAAACGGGGATACCCTGGGAGGTGAGATCCTCCAGGATATCTTGGGAGGGAATCTCCTTGGGGATCCGCTTGATGACCACACGGGTCGGCTTCTCCTCGGGGAGACTATACGTGTGAAAGGCGACGTTCCTTCCACGAAACGCGTGGACGAGACTTCTAAAGTCCGTGGACGTGGGGGTCTTCACCTTGATACCCTGAAGGGTAGAGGTGGCGTTGGTGTAGTTGATCTTGCGATCAACACACATCTTGGAGATTTCTGTCCATCTGGATTTCTCCTGGATGTACAGAGCCGGGGGTTTTAACTGCTTCTTTGAAGAAGGAGCAGCTGAAGTGGGGGCTGGCTGAGAAGCAGCCATAGGGCTTGCAGGGCGGCTGACAGGAGCCGCACCTTGCGGTGAGGAAATAGCCATAGGGCTGGACGGGCGGCTGCCCTGGTAGGCAGCTGGGGGTGCAGTAACACCGGACGGGGGCGGGGAGGCTAGGGGAGCAAGGGGAGGCGCATTGAAGTCCGTGACGGCCTTCTTGGCCTTACCGGCCTTCGCTTGCCTTCCCTTCTTCCTCTTGCCCTTCTGCACCAACTGAAAGTCCTCAGATTCTGAGGACGAGGAGTTGGTGCCCGAGGTCTCCGGAGAGCTCTCAGGGGCTGGCTGGGACTCTACAATCTCCATGTCGGAGGATTGAGCTAACGGGTCGGGGGAGCGCGTGGGCGACCTAGAAGGAAATTCCTTCCTGAGGGCTCTATAACTATCCTTTTTAAAAGGAGTCAAGAGGTTCGCGTATTTTTCCTGGATATAGGGACTGTCATCAGCTAACAGTACCTGTATCAGGTCGTCGAAATGCGCGTTAAGTGGAACGTTGCGGTAAGCCATATTGGCAGGGGGAGCCTAACAGCCTAATATCCTAATGGTGAGCTAACTAAGAGCTAACTACCTAGTCCCGAGGAGACACGTTAAACGTGAACTCCCCGGGCAGACAGTTCCCCGTAAAAACGAACCCACCCTTGTGTTTTTCCTAGTGTTACTGGCAAGAAGAAAAACACAAACAAACTTGCCAGCGACACGACTGTCTGAGAATTGCCTGAAGGGCCTATTCTGTTTGCCTATCTAGCGATACCAGTACCTAGCTCCCCGGGTGGGATAACCCGGGGATGTGTTCTCTCCCTGTGGGTGACACAGGGAGGTGAGTACCTAAGGTGTGCCCTAAGCTTGTAAACCTGTCGCCAGTCTTATTGTGCGACAGGGCCCTATGGGTCTTGCGACCGATCCGGGCCGCTGGGGTAGAGACACCCAGACGTCCCGGGTGCAGCTGTGGACAAACGGGGGTTAGGTGCTACCAGACTGCGACTAGGAGATCCCCCAAGGCCGCAGTCAGAGCCCTTCCAACGGATTGCCTTCCCTTGAAGAGGGTTAGCGGGTGTGTCGGGTCAACACCCACTTGGGATCGTTAGCACCGTTAGGTATCCACCCAAGTACCACTAAACCGTGGATTTCCCTGAAGGGGCAAAATACGTTTTTGACGATAAAGGAAATTGTCTTGAAAAAGACAGTTTTACGCAGCGGACCAACTACTAAGAGCGCAAGCACTCGTCGTAGCTAGCTCGCTACGGCGCAACACACTAAAGTTGTGAACAAGTCACAAACCGTAGTAGTGCTACGACTGTTCGTAGACTCGGTGAGAACGCAGGGCTACGACGTAGCACTGCAGCTGACCGGAACGGGGGCGCGGGGGCGCGGAGAGACGACGGAGCGGAGCGTAGCGCACGTCTGCACGCTGCGGCGGCCGAGCGTCGAATCATTTTTTGGAGCGAGCGTGGCAAGCTTGAAAATATATATAGATTTATATGTATATGTCACCGTAAAATTGTCAAACACGTTATATTGTAATCTCTCTAGTGATATTGTAAACTCTCGAATTATAATGCATGCGATGGTAGTCAACTCACGCGGTGTGGAGGGAAGGAGGGGTCCCTCTTGCCCAGTGGTACCACTCTCATGAAAAGATAATGTACCATTCCTGAGAAATATCGATTAATATAACCTAACCTTAAAACACTTTATAATAAGTGGAATATAAAGTGTTTTAAGGTTAGGTTATAATAATCGGTATTTCTCAGCACTGGGCAAGGAGGACCCTTCCTTCCCTCCACACCGCGTGAGTTGACTACCATCGCATGCATTTTACGAAAAATAATGCGTTTTGTTGTAAGCAGTATGTTCATTTGAGAATATTTCGAGATTTTACAATATCGCTAGAGATATTACAATAAAACGTATTTGACAATTTTACGGTGACATATACATTTACGATAAGTATATACATATTTTTATTCAATTCTATATTTAACATACATAAGACGATTTAGTTATATTTTGACGATATATTCAACACAATGTAAATTGTTAACGAATAAATAATAATGATAATAATTTATTCATCGAAACATTGTAGTACATGTAACAATTTACAGGATCGCTTAAGTGTACAGAGACTACAATAAAATGGTAGGTGAGATGCTGTATTCCTAGCTAGGTTAATAGATAACCTGTGTTAAGAGGCCTGCGGAGCATGCGAAGTTCATACAAACGTAATACCAAAATAGTTTGTAAATCAAACATATTCTTAAAGTAGTGTGTATTTGTTACGATTGGATTAAAGAATATCTAGGTTCCCAAACACATATTTTGAATGTACACTGATTTAAACAAGAGTTATGAGAAAGATATTTTTTATATGGAAATTTTAAATTCCTCATATATCTCGTTTTTATATCATTCTCCTTTCAAAATATTTATTTGGGAACGTAGATATTCTGTAATCCAATCTAAATATATACTCACTACCTTAAGAAGTTAAATATATTTATTTTTTAAAAATGCTACATACAATTATAAATTAAAATAAACTAAACTAACTAAAACTACAAACTTAAAAAATGGCGTCAAAAAACTCCTCCTCAACGCTGTCAACCGGTAAAGTCCCCAGGAGACTGGCAGCGTTACCGCGCTGTATGGCAACGCTAAGCCTTTGGCCAAGGTAAAAGCCAGCCCTAGGGTCACGGGAAGTGTCAATTAAGCGTTTGGAAATTTCTTTAAAAAGGCTATGAGCACTCGGACCCCACGGTCCTAGAGTTTCAACCCCAAACGGCTCGAAAATATAGTTACCAATAAGGTTACTATATTTACGCCGCTTGAGGTTCTCAGCAGCCGCAGCGGCAGCCCCTGCACAGCACGATGAGCTAGGAAGATGGGAAGGCGCAAGAGTATCGACACAAGTTGCGTCCCACACTAGAGGCCTACCCATCTTCCATGGAAACAAAGACATGCCGTCTGGTCTCTTGCCATCGTCGCGTGCCAAACCATTGGGTTCTAATAAAGCTGGAACGCCGACGGTGACAAGAGATCGACGGATGATGTCATTCAAGTTTGCGTGCCGTGCAAAACGGCCCGCACTTCGGCTGCATGACAGGCCGTGGTGTCCGAGGCTGTTGACAACTTCACCACAGTGACAGCGATGAGGAGAACAACAAGGGGCGCCTAGGCGTAGAGCAACAGCGAGGCGGAAAGTGGTGTCATCGAGCAACGTGCCTGTGTTCGACGACGGTAGAGCGTGAAGCCAAAGACCCGACTCCCACTCACCAACAGCCAGCAGGCGCGCACGCTCAGCAGAAGTAGCAGACGTGTTCAGTAGATTGATCTGAACTACTCTGCAGAGCGGCTCGTCCCACCGTCTCTGGGAAAATGGATGGTCGGGTTCCTCAGAATTCGGGCAAGCGAGTTTCCAGGCGTTGATAGCCTCGGAGAAGCACGGCACATCAAAATCAATCAGTGTGGAAGCCAGGATTTTCCTGATTAATTTCTCAGTGCCGAGGACCGAGGATATATAAGCCGGTAAACTAATACTAGAATATGTTTGATTTTCATATTATTTTGGTATTACGTTTGTATGAAATCGCATGCTCCGCCGGGCCCTTAGGGAGTAGATACAGTGCTGGTCCCCAAGAAAAAAAAAACAATAAAATCGTACACATTATGCATTCTAGTACATTATGATGTATTTAACAAACAAATTTTGATGTTTACTATATGATATAAATGAAATAAAAAAAAAAGATGTCCCCCTTAAATCTCTTCGCCAAGAAATCGTAACACTCACCGACACTTACCCCTCCGGATATGACTAAAGTAGTTGTTACCCGTTACCGGGATAACGCACGGATATCCGGTACCTCGTAAATCCTTCAGCTGTCAGAATCCTTGTTGCGGCTAAAGTTTATCTTGGAGATTTATTGATTCAGGTTCAGGTTAACTGTGCGATACAAAGTTTTTTGACACTTCAGATGTGGTAAACTTTGATCATCACCAATAAACAGGGTGTAAACAGGGTGTATCATCACGAAGCCGTCAACCAAGCATTCTGTACATCAAACTAAGTAACTTTACGCAAAAATTATTGCTAGGAAACAACTTTTTTTTTGGGGTCAAAAATTACGTGTATCAATCTAACGCACTCAAAACATTGTGCCGATAGAAAAATTGAATAGTACGGGGGTCGTAGAGGTGGTTAAGGTAAAAATCTTACAATAAAAACATGTATTAAAAAAAAAAAACTTGTCAAAAAGTTGTAACTTGTGACACCCAATATCTCCGTAACTAGAAGGTTCCCAAGTATTGTGTAGAACAAAAAAATGATCCCAATGACGGGGAGAACAAGTGCCTTTCGGCTTCGTTAAGAGGTGTTTTACACCCTTTAGATGTGGGTTTAAAATCTAACTAGTGCCTGCTATCATCTAAGTACCTAGCCCTTTTTAGGGATCCGTCCCCAAGAATAATCAACGGGAATCTATTACTATGCTTCCAGTGTCCGTCCGTCTGTCTGTTAGCTTGCTATATCTCATGATCAGTAGTAGGTAGACAGTTTCCGTTATAACAACAAATTGTAATTTAAAATAAAAAAACTTTTTTGCAAAAAAATAGAACCGACTTCAAAAAAGTGAAAAATAACTTTAGCTTCAGAAGTCGGTGACCATTGTTTGATTGTTTTATTAAGTTTTTTTGTCACCGACTTCTGAAGCTAAAGTTATTTTTCACTTTTTTGAAGTCGGTTCTATTTTTTTGCAAAAAAAGTTTTTATTTTTCACTTTTTAGTGGTTCACTTGTGCTTACCCCTTCACAGCGTACCGGTGCGGTGGCGTGATGTTATGTTATGAACTGGTGTAAACAATAGACAGACAATAGATTTCAGCAATCCCAGTCCATTTGCTATTATTTATTGAGGAGTTCCGTTCCATATCTCCGAAGTTCGTGATCAGATCATGACAATATTTCTATGGGACCAACTTGGAAGTATACCCTTTCAAACAAAAAAAGAATTTTTCAAATCGGTTCCGGCGTCTTCGAGTAATCGGTGAACATACATAAAAAAAAAAAATACATACAGTCGAATAGAGAACCTCCTCCTTTTTGGAAGTCGGTTAAAAAGGGGCTCGCTTACTACGATGGTACGGACGGTAACCTTCATGTCAGAGTCCCGAACAGCGCTTGGCCGGTTTCTTATTATCCGTTTTTAGGGTTCCGTAGCCAAATGGCAAAAAACGGAACCCTTATAGATTTCTCATGTCTGTCTGTCTGTCTGTCCGTATGTCACAGCCACTTTTTTCCGAAACTATACAAGCTATGCTGTTGAAACTTGGTAAGTAGATGTATTCTGTGAAACGCGTTAAGATTTTCACACAAAAATAGAAAAAATCAATAAATTTTTGAGGTTCCCCATACTTTGAACTGACACTCTATTTTTTTTTTCATCAAACCCATAGGGGGTATCTTTGGATAGGTCATCAAAAATGATGTTGAGGTTTCTAATTTCATTATTTTCTAAACTGAATAGTTTGCGCGAGAGACACTTCCAAGTGGTATAATGTCTGTTCCCCCCCCCCCTCCCCCTGTAACTTCTAAAATAAGAGAATGATAAAACAAAAAAAATGTGATTTATATTATCATGTAAACTTCCACCGAAAATTGGTTTGAACGAGATCTAGTAAGTAGTTTTTTTTTAATACGTCATAAATCGTAACTTTTATATTATGTTACTTGCTGCTACCGAACCCTTCATGGGCGAGACCGACTCGCACTTGGCCGCTTTTTATTTAACTTGTATTGTATGTATTGGTCAAATCTTGCAACAGAATTTCAAACCAGTTCCAACCGATTGATCTGAAATTTGGCACATACCTTGGGTTTTGGTGATAATTGTTGAAGGTAGATACTCCTTGTGGCCCTCGCTGGCCACTCATAATCTGACACATGTTCTGGCAGCTTTTATATATGCTGATGTCAATCGGATAAGAAAAGTCGTTGAATGTAGTTCTATATTAATATACGTATAATTACTGGTACACTGTGCATCTCTTTATTTCCAATTGGTTATGGGCCCAGATAATGCCCAGTAAATACCCAGGTATTGCCCAGATAATGCCCAGTTGATGCCAGTCAAATAATTGTGATTTTTTCGATGATGTTGACGGATGACGTAAACGGTTCGTCAGGTTCCATTTTTGGAATTAAAAAGCTTGACGGAGCTGCAGGATTCCAGGTTTGGAAGTTTCATGTAAAAAACTATTTGGAATGTAAAAACTGGTGGGAGGCTGTGGAAGCCGAGGAGATTAGTCCTGCTCTCAAGGAAGCTGATCGAAAAGCACGAACTACCATATGTCTGCTGTTAGAGCCTTCATGTTTTGCCCACGTGTACAACGTGAAGACCGCGCGTGAGGCATGGCGCAATCTGTGTGGCGCATATGAGGATAAAGGCTGGGGCAGACGAATAGCACTACAGCGTCAGTTATGGTCATGTAAGTTGGAAAACTTTTCATGTATGGAGAATTACGTGTCAAAAGTAATATCCATAGCACAACAATTAGCTGCAATAGACGCGAAAGTATCAGACGACTGGATCATTTCCATTTTACTTGCTGGATTAACATCAGACTACAACCCGATGATAATGGCAATAGATAATAGTGGAAATGAAATTAGCTTAGAGCAGATCAAAACTAAACTGCTGCAAGAAGCTAACAGACAAGCTGAAGATAAAGCTGGAGCTGGTGAGCAAGCATTTCTTTCTGAACAGAAAAAGGCATCTGAAAACAATGCTCGGAAACCAGTCCGCAAATGTTTTAAATGCCATAAACCAGGACACAAGGCAGCTGAGTGCAAGCAGTTTCATGCCGGTGTGTGCCTGAGTACGGCAGATACAAGTGCCACAAAGAGAAGTGGCTGGTATGTGGATAGTGGCTGCTCAAACCATATGACCTGGAATGTCGAAAAGTTATGTAACTTGGAAAAAGTAAAGAGTGACTTGAAGATTAAAGTGGCCAATGGAGAAGAAATACCAGTTGAAGGTAGAGGAGATGTTAAAGTGAGCGGAAGTTCAGATTTCACACTGAAAAAGGTTCTACATGTTCCTCGACTATCCATGAACTTGATATCAGTGAGCGATCTTGTAAAGAAAGATTTCGCGGTTAATTTTGATAAAAGAGGTTGCACTATCAAAAATAAAACCGACCAAATAGTTGCGACTTGCAATGAGGTTGATGGAATTTTCAAATTAAATGAAAAAGAACAATACGTCAACGCGACATTGTCAGATAAACCTCTGTCAAACCTATGGCACAAAAGGTTAGCGCATTTAGGTAAAAATTACATGCTGAAATTAAAAGATATGGTGACTGGTATGGATTTCGACAGTAAACAACACATTGAGCCATGTATTCCATGCATTAAAGGTAAGACGTGCAAAAGCCCATTCAGAAACAAAGGCACACGAGCAGAACAGATTCTAGAGTTAGTACATTCGGATATCTGCGGTCCGATGGAAGAGCCATCATTTGCTGGTTCCATATACATGTTGCTATTTATCGATGATTATACGCGCAAGACGTATGTTTATTTCTTAAGAAATAAGAGTCAGACTTTTGACAAATTCCGAGAGTATAAGGCGGAAGTAGAGAAAGAGACTGGTAAATCGATAAAATGCCTTAGATCTGATAATGGTACTGAATTTTGCAACCATGTTTTCGACAGGTTCTTCAAGTCAGCTGGTATAAAGCACCAAACGACAGTTCCTTATACGCCTGAGCAAAATGGCGTAGCTGAGAGGGCGAACAGATCAATTATAGAAAAAGCAAGAACGTTGCTTTGTGAGGCGAATTTAAGCAAGAAATTTTGGGCTGAGGCAGTACGTACTGTAGTTTATTTAAAGAATCGAAGCCCCACAAAGGCTGTTTTGAATAAAGTACCTGAAGAACTTTGGTCCGGTAAGAAAGTAAACTTGAGTCATTTAAAAATCTTTGGATGTTTGGCGTTTGCATTAAAACCGAAGCAGAAAAGGAAAAAGTTAGACATGAAAACCGAAGCTTTGATTTTTATTGACTATACCGATCTTACGAAAGGTTACCGACTCATGCACCCACAGACTGGTAAGATAACAGTTGCGAGGGATGTGAAGTTCTTGGAAAATGTGTTTCCTGGTACAAATGTAATGAAGAACGCAGTTGTTCCTTTGTCCATTGAGGAGGAACGAATTGAACCTGCGATTTTGGATGCACCTCCTGATGTCCATACAAATGTTGAGGAAGATTTTCAGGATGCAGATACAGGAAGTACCGAATCCGCTACGAATGAAGAAGTGAGTACAGAGACGAGTATAGAACCGAGATACAACTTGCGCTCGCGGAAACTGGTTGACTATACGAACACGTGCATCAACGTTCTCGCAGAAATTGACGGCGATCCGACGACTGTAGAGGAGGCCCTTGCTAGACCTGATCGTGCACTGTGGCAGAAGGCCATGGACGATGAACTACAATCGTTGAAGGAGAATCAGACGTGGACACTTGTTGACTTACCACGTGATAAGAAGCCGATTCAATGTAAATGGGTCTTTAAGATTAAGCGAGATAGTGATGGTAAGATCTCAAAGTACAAAGCTAGGCTGGTAGCGAAAGGATTTACACAGGTACGTGGGGTAGACTATAACGAAACATATTCTCCCGTAGTGAGGAGCTCGACTTTGCGACTTTTATTCTCATTAGCTGTAGAATATGATTGGGACATAGATCAGTGGGACGTGACGACTGCTTTCCTTTATGGCAAATTAAAGGAAGACATTTATATGTTGCAACCTGTAGGTGCTATCACCAAAGGTCAAGAGACTAAGGTATGCAAGTTAAAAAGGTCGTTATATGGTCTCAAGCAAGCATCGAATGCTTGGTTCAATGAACTTGACCGGGAGATGCTTAGTCTAGGTTTCACGCAATCGAAAATAGAGCCGTGTTTATACCAAAAGTTACTAGGAGATAGGGATAGGGATAGAATAGTTATAGTTATTTACGTAGACGATATTTTTATTTTTTGTAGTGATATACACAAAAAGGAAAAAGAAAAATTGAAAACCGAGTTATTAAAAAAATTCAAAGTCAAGGATCTAGGTCGTGCTAGACATGTCTTAGGTATGCGACTTAGGAGAGACGAAAACAACATTTATCTCGATCAGGAACAATATGTTATTAATGTTTTAAAGGATTTTGAAATGACGGACTGTAAACCAGTCAACACCCCCATGGAAACGGGTATCAGACTAGAAAAAGCTTCAGACTCTGATAATAGGTTACCCTATCAAAATCTGATAGGATGTCTGAACTATTTAGCTCAAAATAGTAGGCCAGATATCGCGCACGCTGTTAGTGTTTTATCACAATTTAATAATTGTTATGATGAAATACATTATAAGTGTGCAAAACGAGTGTTAAGATATCTAAAAGGGACATCAGATTTTGCCCTAACCTTCCGAAAGTCAGGTAAATTAGAACTTCTTGGCTACGTGGACGCGGATTGGGGTGGGTCATATGACAGAAAATCTTTTACGGGTCTAATGTTTATATTAGGCGAAAATTTAATAACGTGGGAGAGTCGTAAACAACGGTGTGTAGCTCTGTCGTCAACTGAGGCGGAGTACATAGGTCTCAGCCAAGCTTCAAAGGAAGCGATTTATTTACGGAGTTTGTTAAATAGTATAACAAATAATACTTGTGCTAAACCTGTTGTTATTTATAACGATAATCAGTCTGCACATCACATAGCGAGAAACAAGATGAACCATAATAGAACGAAGCATATCGATATTAGGTTTCACTTTATTCGCGAAGCAATATTGAATGAGTCAGTAGAGGTGACGTATGTGTCTTCACAAGACATGCTGGCAGATATGTTAACTAAGTCTCTGCCAGGCCCCAAATTCAAAAACGCTTTAACGAGATTACCCATTAAGAGGGCGGGTAACGAAAGTGTGACTTAAGTTTGATATTATGTACTTTGTTTAATTTTTTAGATTTATTAGTAATGGTTTTAATCTCTTGTTTTTGTGTCATTTTAAGATGTCTTGGTATTTGAAGACGGTGTGTGGACATGTGGCAGATTAAGGGGGCATGTTGAAGGTAGATACTCCTTGTGGCCCTCGCTGGCCACTCATAATCTGACACATGTTCTGGCAGCTTTTATATATGCTGATGTCAATCGGATAAGAAAAGTCGTTGAATGTAGTTCTATATTAATATACGTATAATTACTGGTACACTGTGCATCTCTTTATTTCCAATTATAATACATTTTTATAAAAGACATAAATTAATCCTGCTACCAGGATCAACGATGCAGAGGTCGTTAAACAGTCGGAGTTATCAGGTAAAAAATGCTATAAAATAAAAATAATGGCCTGTGATTTCTTTATTGGCAATGTTGCCAGCCTTCTGGGCACTTTTCCTGTTGAGAGCGTTGTGGACGAATTTTTCGACAACCTGAAACCATTTTGGATGCTTGTACATATTATTATTACTATTATAGAGTTTATAGTATGCAAAATAATGTAAATAATTAGTCTGTATTAAATAAATAAAACTATTGAATATTTTATTGATTTTATATGCAGACTGGGAACATCAAGAGGTGTACGCAGTTTAATTTATTGTCGGATTGTCGTTGCCACCGTGTATACTCCATGGTCGCCAATCCAAAGAACAACCTTGGCAATCGGTGCTTAACCTGGGAGTTCGACCCATTCGGTTATCAATAGTGAGCCATGTACAATGTCTACGGCGCCAGCATTTACTCCAGTAGCAGCTAAAATAAAATAACCATCAATCCTGCTGATCCCTAGAAAAACCTCAACTCCAAAGCACATAAAAGAGCTACAGAACCCAACAATATGTAAATGTAATACCAGATATATTGCAGAACTCTCCGTTTATATGTGCAATAAATTATTGGGGAACCCTAATTTTATTCATGGACTTTTTCCGCGGCGGTACCCACCCCTTATGTTTAGACTAGGTTGTGAGAGAAAGGAGTATGATATAGTTGTCAGAGACTGAATTTTGTTGAATCACAATAGCTAGTAAAACCCCGTTCCCACTACAGACGTGACGACAGATAATCGTGTGTCGTGGTTTGTGTATTTAAATGGAGGTGTTCACATAGAGGACCACGCGATTACTGTCGTCCACGACTTTTGCTAACAGAAACTAACGATAAATTAACCGTCACGACATAGTGGGGGCTTACTGTTGTGACGGAAAACTTGCACAATTTAGAGAAAAAGTTCGGTCTTATGAAGTATTTTGCCATTTGTGTGAACACCACTGTTGAAGTTATTTCAAGCCGCTTTCAACACAGACCGCTTTTTTTTTTTTTTTTTTAGGATGGGAAATCATCAAATGACTTCTCCCACTCTGGGCAGAGCGGGAGGGAGTGTCAGACTCTTACTGACTAAAACCCATCCATGTTCCTTCCTCGCCCTTTATGTTCCGGGGCCGCGGTATCTCTTTCGAATAGGGCCGCAACCCCGGCAGGACACAGACCGCTCGATTAGACTCTATGTAACCGTAGATTTAAAATTACAATATGCCTTTTCCATAGGGGTAATCAAAATCAATAGAACGCCAAGATTTTTCTACGATTCTTAACATACTCCTTAGATTTTGTCCACGTTCAGAAACACACACCGGTAGCGAAGTATTATGTACTGATCATTTTTTAAGTAATTTCTATGGAAACAGAAACCAGGCGTCTCGCCATCTTCTTCTAGTTACTTTAGTTTGACTATAGGTAAAAGTATTAGACTTTATTGTTTTGGACTTATTAGTTAGACATAACACTTTTGTATTCAAACTTACAAGAGAAGATTATACCTTACCTCTTTACCGAAAATCACTACCCTTAGGTCCATGTTCACCGAAAAGATAACGGTCTGATTATCTAAAAACAGCTGTCAATGTGACATGTTCGGACACAAAAATGTGTTTTAAACAGCTGTTTTTAAATAATCAGACCGTCATCTTTTTGGTGAACATGGACTTTAGTCTCTTCCTTTCTTATCATGTGGTTAGTTAACCTAACGTGGTGTCAGAGATTTTATCCCATGCGACTGACTTTCCTCACGATATTTTCCTTCACCGAAACAAGTGGTAATTATACAATACGCAGACGAATCCGAAAACTCAGAGGTGTGAGTCTCTGTAAACTATCTACTCAAGTACTACAATGGCAGACAGTACAGTGGGTAATAGAATAGTATGCATGATTTATTTGTGAATACAAAATCAAGATACAAAAACGTAACTGAGAATTTTGAACAATATTGAGTTCCTAATATTGTAGTTTTTCTCTAAGGTTAATTATGAATTATTTGTACAGGGTGTAAACCACCTCATCACGAAGCCGTTAACCAAGCATTCTGTAAATCAAACTAAGTAACTTTACGCAAAAATTATTGTTGGGAAACAACTTTTTTTTTTTGGGGTCATAAATCACGTTTTGGGGTATAACTCAATGTAACGCACTCATAACATTGTGCTGATGGATGGATTGAATAGCACGGGGTTCGTGGAGGTATTTAAAATAAAGTTTTTGCAAGAAAAAATTGTATTTAAAAAAGAATTTCAAAAAGTACTTAGTAAGTAACTTTGACCCCCAATATCTCCGTAACTAGAAGGTTCCCAGGTATGATGTAGAACAAAAAAATGGTTGGAATGATGTGGAGAACAAGTGCCTTTCGGCTTCCTTAAAAGGTGTTTTGTGCTGTAGAACAATTGTATGAGAAACAATAAAAACTTTTTTTTTTTGTTTTACACCCTTTATAAAATGTGAATAGATCTTTGACAGTTGTTACAGGTAGTCAGTGGCCCAAAAAGTCTGACAACCAGTCGTAACAAGGGGTATCGTATTACCCAGTACTAACTGGGTGGCGGAGGTCAGATAGGCAGTCGCTCCATATAAAATACTAGTGTTCAGCGGCATCCGGTTAGATTGGAAGCCGACCCAACATAGTTGGGAAAAAGCAGCCAGATAATGATATTAAAACAGTTACTTGCTGTTTTATAATTTGTATATTACGTATTTGTTGTATTATGAGTAGTACGATACCTTTTGGTAAGACCACTGACTACCTGTAACGACTGTCAAAGATCTACAAATGACAGCCGGGACCAACGACATAACGTGTTTTCTGAGGCACGGAGGAAACTCGGTATGTTATTGGTGATCACCTCACCCATTTACGGACCATGGTGGCGGCTTCGATTTACGAGCAGTAAGTCGTGGGTTCGAACCCAGACAGGCACATTACTTTGTGCAATTTATTTCATTATTACTGCTCTCAAAACGGTAAAGGAAAACATCGTGAGGAAACCGGCATGTCCACCCAGGCAGGTACCCAAACAGGCGCATTACTTTGTGTAATTTATTTAATCATCACTGCTCTCAAAACGGTGAAGGAAAACATCGTGAGGAAACCGGCATGTCATAGAGCCAAAAATTCGAAGACATGTGACATCTACCAACCCGCACTGGGGCCGCGTGGATTATAGCCCATTCCCTCTCATAGAGAGGAAGCCTGTCCCAGCAGTGGGAACATTAATAGGCTGATCATGATGATGATGAACTTAAAGATCGTCGTATTATTTGGTCCTTAGCTCCTCAACATGACCCTTTATTTTTAACTATTAAAATAAAAAACTAATTATTTCTAGATCTGTTTTTTCAACAATTATAAACACTCTTAAAATTTTCCAACACATTGTTTTAAATACCACCCGTTTGGGGAAATGGGGAAACCAAGACATAAATCTACCCGCTTCGTTACTTACACTATTCTTCACTTAACTAAAATACTCTGTAAGCTAGTTAAGATTCTGTAGTTTATTGCAAAGGCTGAAAGAGTATATCGCCAGCACTCCAAATAAAATTAATCTTGGTCCTAGTTTTGAAGATTATTCATTAGTGTCGATTCTGTTGTGCACAAACTAAACTTAATTTAGGCCATGATGATGATTCAGCTGCATTCGATTAGGCTGGAAGCTGACCCCAACATAGTTGCGGAAAGGCTAGGCAGATGTAATTACAGACTTTTGTTATTTGCTATGTAAAAGAGTATCCATTGTCCATGGAGTTTCTTGCCCATTCTTCTCCATAAAGATCTACGCTTTAAAATGTGCACCTACAGTACTTTCTCAAGTGATTATGCCTTGTGAGTGCAGCTTCTCTTTTTTTTTTTTTCAAAATTCAAAAGTGCCGTAATGGGTTCACTAATGTTTCACCAAAAGTCCATTGACAAATTTTCTTTTTATAACCAACGTTTCGTATGCTATTTATTTCGCAAACAACTTATCCCGCAAAATGTTTTATTTAAAAAATATTCGTTTTACAAACATTTATTTTGAAAGCATGCAGAAAGCATGCAGCAAACGAGCAGCAAGCATGCATCAAGCATGCAGCATGCATGCAACCAGCAAGCATGCAGTATGCAGCTTGCTGGTCAGCCTCAGCCGCGGCGGCGAGTGTTAAAGCCACCTGCTCCTCAGCTCGCTGCCCGCCTCGCCCCTCCGCGCCTACGCGGGCTTAATTACACTCGGGGTAGGACAGAAAAGACTATGTGGAGTCGGTTCTGCAGCGATTCATTTCTGTCACAAAATTTGGAATAGGAAACCAAATTCATTTATTTTCTTTTTTTTGAAATGGCACAATCAATATGTGTGTGTGATAATGTCTTTTAAACGTTTTTTTATGAGACAAAAGGATAAAATAATGAATTGTTTGTCAAATAATACGTTATTAAATAAAAGTTTATGGGATAATTATTTTGCGAAGTGAATTATTTGTTAAACTTGTTGTTGTATAATAATGAAATGACAAATTATGTGTTTTCTAATCGTTGCTTGTCAAGTAAAAGTTTGTGAATTAATCTTTGGTGAACTGACTGGTCACCGCCGTAATGTCCTAATTGAAATAAATGCTTTGAGTTTCTGATCTCACAAGTCTTTTTAACAAAATCATCTATACTGTACAGTTTTTTTAAACTATTAACCTTGAAAAAATCTTGATACGGTTCAAAACGTCCTTAGCGCCTTTTTATAAAGAGGTAACATTAAATTACGACTTAAGAAAACTTGCAATAATTCATCTCCCAGTTTCTCTATGAGTTATACCCACTTTATAAGTATATTTTAACATTTATATCTTCGAAACACGCTGTATATATTCGCCGCACGTAATTCGCGGGGCTATAAAGGGTGCGGTTCATGCACCTGTGTTATATAGGGTGGTGCTTTTAAAAATAGGAAGTTTAGTTAGAACTGTGCCTAGTAAATAATATGTTAATTTGTACAAATTATACCAGTAAATTTAATGAATTCAACAACGGTTTCCCAATTTTTGGGAATACCAATGACTATTTGATTATATTGAAATGAGCAATCATCATCATCATCATCAGCCTATTGATGTTCCCACTGCTGGGACATGCCTCTCTGTGAGAGGGAATGGGCTATAATCCACCACACGGGTCCAGTACGGATTGGTAGATGTCACATGTCTTCGAATTTTTTGGTTGTAGGACATGCCGGTTTCCTCACGATGTTTCACCGTTTTGAGAGCAGTGGTGATTTAATAAATTACACAAAGTAATGCGCCTGTCTGGGCTCGAACCCACGACTTACTGTTCGTAAGTCAGGGCGGCCACCACTGGGCCACCTAATTAGCAATAATATAATAATTAATATGTAATTACGTTCGGCGAAAAATTGCAATTTCTACAATCTATACTAATATTTAAAAATAAAAGAGAAAAGATTTGTATTTTAGTATGTAACCTATAAACTTAAAAACTACTGGATCGATTTAAAAAATTCTTTCAGCAATGGATTATCAGCAACTACATTATCAGCGAGTAACATAGGCTATATTTTATCCCCGTACTCCCACGGGAACGGGAACTATGCGGGTGAAACCGCGTGACGACCGCTAGTTATTAATAAAGAATGAAAGAAAGAAAAAATGTTTGAAAAACATGTGAGGCAGTCTTTATTTATTTATTTACTTAAGGTTCACCTACAGCACATATATGCACATATACTAACTCATACGGTAGTGTTCTAATATATATGCCAATTACAGGTAAACACAACATTGACAAGAAAGATGCCAGATTACCGCTAAGTTGCTAACTTAAGTCAAGGTGTACGATTTAAATTTGGTAACAAAAGAAAATGTAAATGAAAACAGAGTAATTCATTCACTAACAGTAAAAGTTCACACTCAGTCTTTGGTAACTGCCGATAGAAGAGAAAACTAGTACTACCAGTTCGTAGCACTCGTAGCGTACGAAAAGCGTACGTGACGATGGCGGGAGTTCCATGTTTTTTGTTAACCCAAAAAGTGCTCAACGCGCTTAAAAAAGTTTTCACTTCAAAAACCTGTCAGTAGGTTGCAAAAAATACGTTCTTAATAACCGACACACCCTGTATACAAACTGGTATGGCTGTACAACTCAAAAGACGTTTTATACGCCACTTTATTACAAGTACGTGAGAGCAGTCGCTTACGTCACGCTGACTACTTTAGAGGATCAGCAGAGCTTTAAGTAGTAGGCGTAGTGTGAAAATGTATCTTAAATAAACCGTTGGTCCTGGCTGTCATTTTTAGATCTTTGACAGTCGTTACAGGTAGTCACTAGTCAGTGGCCCAAAAAGTCTAACAACCAGTCTTACCAAATGGTATCGTATTACCCAGTTACTGCCTGGGTTGTTGAGGTCAGATAGGCAGTCGCTCCTTGTAAAATACTGGTATTCAGCTACATCCGGTTAGACTGGAAGCCGACCCCAACATAGTTGGGAAAAGGCTGAGATGATGAATTATCATTTAATAGGTCTATTAATAACTTATTGTCATTTTCATTACAACTATCAATTATTTGAATCATCATCATCATCATCATCTCAGTCGAAAGACGCCCACTGCTGGACATAGGCCTCCCCCAAGTGTCGCCACATTGACCGGTCCCTTGCGACTCGCATCCACCGGATTCCCGCAACCTTCACCAGGTCATCGGTCCACCTAGTGGGAGGTCTTCCAACGCATCGTCTTCCGGTTCGCGGTCACCACTCCAGAACTTTTCGTCCCCATCGGCCATCCGTTCTGCGAGCAATGTGCCCTGCCCACTGCCACTTAAGTTTATTAATTGAATAATTGTCAATTATCCTATGTTTTATTCAAAAACTTTCTTTCTTTCTTCTATGAATAATAAGTATGAATTTACAAACAAAAAAGTATATGTAGTATATCAACTGTCTGGTGACCACGACACAAGCCTTGCTTAGTGTGGCACTAGATGGCACTGTGTGTAATGTCCAGCGATATAATTTTCTTTTTCCTTCTGTTATCCGCCTGTTTAGAGTTTTTTTTTAATCTGTGGCCGTTTAAAAGCATACAAATTAAGTTAATCATCTGCCCAGCCTTTCCTCAACTACGGGTCGGATTTCGCTATTAATGAATGAATAAATTTTATAGGAAGTGACAAATTATACGGTTAAGTTCTAATAAAACAATGCTTCGAAGAGAAAATTATTTACTATTACATGGAAATTAAAAAAAAATCCTTTAAAATCATTTTTCCATTTTATCCTTGGGAGAATGGCCAGATCGGGTTGGTTGTCAAATGGTAGATTCCAGTGCTTCTGTAATTAAAAAATAAAATTCAATTAATTTAAGTTTTAGTCCAATGTATTTTTGGGCACAGAATTAGCATTGCCATTCGATGTGACAATATTTTATTTGGAGGATTGGCACTGCCAATTAATGTGGCAATTTTGTTTTTACCACGTAATAGCATGTATTTTTTTCTTCACTTAAATCAATTAATAACACTATTTTCAACCCAAGAAAAGTATTAAAAGTTAATTTCAACTACTAGGCTTGTCGCTTAAAAATAATATTAAACTCCTGCAATTTTCTATGACAGTTCAAACGTCCATGATTGTCGCCACCATACTTTGACGTCGTTTATCAAAATCTACCTTGTTTACATCTATTTTTTTGGCCTTAATAAAGTAATTTTACTAATTGTACGTGCTTTATTCAAGCAAAAATTGCGATAACGATATTATAATAAAATCGTAGTGCAACTTTACCTAAATTTAAAATTAAAGTTATTTTTTGACATAATATGAATTTTGATGTCACTACCGCCGTTATCGAGGACGACGTGTTTTGAGAGTGCGTTCCGTTTCACCAAAAACATGCTACATAAAACAATAAATTGTAAAATAAGTGATGTATTAGAAACTTAAACAAGCGCACCATAATGTTTATAAGCTCCAATATAAGGCATTTTTAATAAATGAAAAAAGTTTTGTATTTCTTGCATATTCCCTATTGTCACTCACTTGCCGTGTTTAATAGCAATAGTAATTATTCTTTGTGAGCTAAATACATTTTTTTAAGATTAGTAGTTTTGAAATGCGGATTAAGAAATATTTTATTTATTTTAAGTGACGTAATGTGACAGATTGACCTTTGTTATTGTGACCATTGTTAAAAACCTCTGTTTTTCAAGTAACATTTTATTTTACAGACAATTTCCTGATTAATTAAAAAAAAAAACCATGAAAATCGTCGGATTATCATGGGATATTTTTAACTAGAAACTTCGTTCTACCACTTTGTCCAATTGCACTGTGGCAAAAATTAAAACCAATAACATTTAGGATAGGTGTTATATTTGCCGGGACTGCGGGACTGTTTAAAAGAGATACCGTGGCCCCGGAACTCAAAGGGCGATGAAGGCACATGGATGGGTTTTAGTCAGTGAAAGTCTGACACTCGCTTCCACCCCGCCCAGAGTGGGATGAGTCTGATGATTTCCCATCCGGAAAAAAGAGGATTAATTTTTTTAAACTCGATGGTATAATACGTTACGGAGGTATACACATACGGTCCGGTGCATGGCCCCCAACCTCAGCATAGAGTGCATTTCAACCAGTGTTGAAGACAAGCCCATATCCAGCGGTGGACAGCAATTATAGGTCCTCATCATCAATCATCAATCAATAATGTTGCCACTGCTGGGACACGGCCTCCTCTCAATGAGGATCAATCACTTAAAATGTTGCCACTTACCCAGTCTTAGGGTTCAATCCTCCCATTCTGAGGGTACCACCAGCATTGCAGTTGCCGTTCAGAGCGTTGTTGATGTTCTCACAGCGTCTGCCGGTGAAGCCACCGGTCCTCAAAGTCTCGGCCATGTAGTTGTAGGCTCTGGAGAAACAGAAGAATTAAAAGAAAGAAGAACGAATGAGACAGTCGATGGTACAGTGGCTTAAACGTTATTTATATCTGAGTATTGCATATCAATTGAAATTGAAGGTCAGGATGTAATGTTTTTTTTCCGAGTCATGGATGTTTATGTGTAAAAGAAAGAAAGAAAGAAGAAGCATTCATTAGCCCGACAAGACAAACTAAAAATTAAAAAACAAAAGTTTAAATTGTGATTATAACACTAGTACTCGTATACTTAAAGGAAACATAGTGAAAAAAAAAAAAACCAAAATCATAAAAAAAAAATCCCTCCGGCAAGCCGCAGGAGGAGGTAGATTTCGAAGAAGGTGCTGGAGCGTCCAACTATTGAAAATTTGTAAAAATAGTTGTACTTATGTGTATAATCTACAAAAAAAAACATGATTTCAAAATCGTTGTCCTGTAATGGAAAGTTTACCCTTTTTAAATTCTCTCTTAAGAGTTTAGCATGGAAACGCCCTCAAATGTTTAGTTTTAATTTTTTATTTCGAAAACTATAAGTTTTATCGCTAAACTTTGAAGGTAACAATTGTAAAGCAAACAATTTGCTTTCAAAAAAAAATATTTGCGACGCTCAAAATGTTTACTGTTTCGGAGATATGATTTTTTTTCGCAAAAAATTTGGAATTTTCAACCCCCTCCCCAATTTAGGGGTTGCATCAAAAAAGTTTTAATTTAACGATGTCCGTATTCGTACTCAGAATGATAAAAATGAGAAACGGTTCAAAAATTTTCCATAGGAAAAAAGTTTTGGCCAGAAAACTGATTTTAGAAAAACCGCCCCCCCGCCGCCCCCCATGGACGAATTCCGCCCATTCACGAACTTAGCCTAAGTTTTGACTGTTTCGATTTTTTGGCCAAGTTTGAAAGCAATCGGTTCATAATTGCGACCTGTAGAGTGTGGCTAAATTTTGCTTGTCACCCATATACATACGTATTTATATTTATCCCCGTAGGTGAGAGACCAATAGGTAGATTTTTTTTTTTCAAAAAAAAGGAAATCTACCTAAAAACAAATTACAAACAGAATTTGTCCTGTACAAGACCAAAAGGCTCATATCTCAGCATGGTATGTATTTACAAAAAAAATGTATCTATGTAGTATATCAACTATTTGGTGTCCACGACACAAGCCTCGTTGCTTAGTGTGGCACTAGATGGCACTGTGTGTAATGTCCTGGTATATCAACTATCTGGTGTCCACGACACAAGCCTCGTTGCTTAGTGTGGCACTAGATGGCACTGTGTGTAATGTCCTGGTATATCAACTATCTGGTGTCCCCGACACAAGCCTCGTTGCTTAGTGAGGCACTAGATGGCACTGTGTGTAATGTCCTAGTATATCAACTATCTGGTGTCCACGACACAAGCCTCGTTGCTTACTGAGGCACTAGATGGCACTGTGTGTAATGTCCTAGTACATCAACTATCTGGTGTCCACGACACAAGCCTCGTTGCTTAGTGTGGCACTAGATGGCACTGTGTGTAATGTCCTAGTATATCAACTATCTGGTGTGCACGACACAAGCCCCGTTGCTTAGTGTGGCACTAGATGGCACTGTGTGTAATGTCCAGCGACATTTATTTATTGGGGTTTCTGTTAGGAACTTCTCAGTAGCCCGGAGGGTAGATTTTAGTCCAGCTGACGGCTACTGGGGGTGTAAAATGGCCGCTTTAGCAGAATCGTAAATGAATCACGTTAAAAAAATTAAATTCTTAAAATGGTCTTTGTGACCAGTTACATAAGTCCATTTTAAGAATTTTTACTTTTCGTGACTCATTTTATTGAACAAAATTTAAAATTCTCGTCGAATACGATTCTGCTAAAGCGGCCATTTTAGACCCCCTGTGACATTCTGTTGTGCACCAACTAAACTTAATTTAGGCTATTGCTATCTTTTTCTCTCTAATAAAATGCGAAAGAGACGGACGGCGGACTGTCAAATTTAATTGGAACTAATATTTCCATACAAATGAAGGGTGCACGTAAAAACATGTCGACTAAAAACACGGTGAAGCGCAAGGCATAAACTAGTTTGATATCTCTAACTTAGTTCATAGCTATAGCCGTCCTTTTCTCGCACTGCCTTTTAGTAAAAGATAGCAATATCCTAAATTAAGTTTAGTTTGTGCACAACAGAATCGACATCATTGCCTATTGACTAACCCCCTATAATGCAGGACTGAAAAATAACTGGTAAAATGTTTGGTGTACTATTAGATACACTTTAGGTAGGTACTTTTGTAAGTTCAAAACATCACGACTCTAATCTCTCGTCAAAGTTATAGATGTGGGTAGATTGAGAAGTGGGTCGCATGAAGTGACCACATTCATTACATTTCTGAAGAAATAATGACCGGATAAAAGATGGAACTGAATTCATGCCAGTCACCCAAAGGGCAATGGAGAGGGCTATGCTCCGAGTTTCCTTGATCGAATCAGAAATGAAGACATCCGCAGCCGCTGTCAGGGTTGCGGGCCTGTTCGAAAGATACCGCGGCCCCGGAACATAAAGGGCGAGGACGGAACATGGATGGGTTTTAGTCAGTAAAAGTTTGACACTCCCTCCCGCTCCGCCCAGAGTGGGAGAAGTTATTTGATGATATCCCATTCTAAAAAGGAGAACAAAGGTCACCGACGTAGCCCAAAGAATTGCCAAACTTAAGTGGCAGTGGGCAGGGCTCATTGCTCGCAGAACGGATGATCGATAGGCCGAAAAGTTCTGGAGTGGCGACCGCGAAGTGGAAGACGATGCGTTGGAAGACCTCCCACTAGGTGGACCGATGACCTGGTGAAGATTGCGGGGATCCGTTAGATGCGAGTCGCACGGGACCGGGACATGTGGTGACACTTGGGGGAAGCCTATGTCCAGCAGTGGACGTCTTTCAGCTGAAATGATGATGAAATTCATTCCACGTTACCCTTCCTTACTGACCTATTGTGATGACACAAGGTGGACCAGCACCCAGGCATGGTTCTACCACCGTTGGGGTAGAAGTCAACATCAGCCAGGGGGTTCAGCCAGCCACTGTCACCCCCATTAGTGTGGATAACTTCTGTGTATACTCCATCGTTGGGTCTGAAGACGAGGTTGTTGTCCCAACGGTCTGCGGGGTCCAAACCTGAAGGAGGAATGGTTATTAATTAAGCCTTGCTTAGTGTGGCGCTAGATCGCGCTTTGTGTAATGTCCAGCGAAATTTTTTTTATTTTTTATTAATTGATATAATTGACTGGTAGTCAATGGGTAAACGACAAAAAATATCTAATTAGCCTGTCAGGTAGATTGTTTAAAAAATATTTGACCCGTATTTTTAACCGACTTCCAAAAAGGAGGAGGTTCTCTATTCGACTGAATGTATTTTTTTTTTTTTTTATTTATGTTCACCGATTACTCGAAGACGCCTGAACCGATTTGAAAAATTCTTTTTTGGTTTGAAAGGGTATACTTCCAAGTTGGTCCCATAGAAATATTGTCATGATCTGATCACGAACTTCGGAGATATGGAACGGAACTCTTCAATAATAGACAGCAAATCTGTCGTGATTGCTGCAATCGCTTGGATGTTTATTGTTTACACAACATCATAACATAACATCACGCCTGTATGCTCTGAGGGGGTACGCAGATGTGTACAGTATACCCATATTTCGACAGTTAGGTATGTTATATAGGATAACGTACAGCAATTTCGGTATTTTCTACAACAAGTGAAGCATTTGCATTTGATAAGAGCCATTCTACCATCAGATCTGATGATGAAGCCAAGAGTCACGGAACTCCATAATGAGACAATGTATCCTAGTCGTGTTTGGGCTTGTTGTAATTGTAACGGTATGCACTTTCCATGTGTACCAAGCACATATTTATATGTGAACCACTAAAAAGTGAAAAATAAAATCTTTTTTGCAAAAAAATAAAACCGACTTCAAAAAAAAAACGTGAAAAATAACTTTAGCTTCTGAAGTCGGTGAGAAAAAAATTAAATCAATCAAACAAACGTCACCGACTTCAGAAGCTAAAGTTATTTTTCACGTTTTTGGTTTTTTTTTTAAGTCGGTTTTATTTTTTTCAAAAAAGTTTTTCTTTTGTTTTCAAAATTGACGAAGATACGACGCTTTTAAAATTCCCAATACGTCACGCCTAGGTATAATTTTTAGCTAGTTCTGACATCACGAGCCCCCACTCTCGAGTTTTGATGCGTTTTTATCTTTGTCAATATTCATTGATTTACAAACTTCAAATTCAAACGAAATGTCAGACTTTCGGACCACTGACTACCTGCCCGGCTAGCATGGGCAGGGGATAAAATTTTATCCACCGGTTATTTCCACTGACAAGGGACAAAATTCATACAAAAGTGGAAATAACCGGTGGATAACATTTTTATCCCCTGCCCATGCTAGCCGGGCTGTAACAACTGACAAAATATCTACAAATAAGAGTTGGCGAACAGCTTAACGTGCTTTCCGAGGCACGAGGATAATTGTCACCCATCAGTGGATCGACATAACGATCGAAACGTGCGGCTGTATTTTCATTAGCTTACTGTTCGGTTTCGGTAGGTTGCTAACTGTCAGTTTGACATTTTGCTTGGCAACGGTTAAAAAAAACGTCACACAAAATCTTTCTTTGACTTTGTCTATGAATAAAGTGACAGAAAGGTGACGCGAATAGGATATGTCAAGCTAACTTTGTATAAAGACACACTGATCTACGAAACGTGTTACAGACAGTTATACCTAAATCATCACATCATCTGCCTTCCCAACTATGTTGGTGTCGGCTTCCAGTCTAACCGGATGCAACTGAATACCAGTATTTTACATGGAGCGACTACCTATCTGACCTCCACAACCCAGTTAATACTGGCAAATGCGATACCACTTGGTAAGACTGGTGTCAGACTTTTTGGGCTACTGACTACCTGTAACGACTGCCAAAGATGGACAAATGACAGCCGGGACCATCAGCATAACGTGCCTTCCGAGGCACAGAGGAAACTCGGCATGTCAGGGTGGTCACCCATCCACAGACCAACCTAGACAAGCACGGCTTAACCTAAAGATCGACCCGAGCGGCTGATATTATTTAGCCACGAGCTCACAAGTAAGTTATAGAAAACGGGCCTTAGACACCAAGCCCTGACAGGCGTAACTGTAGGTTTATCTATACTAATATTATAAAGCAGAAGAGTTTGTTTGTTTGGTTGAACGCGCTAATCTCAGGAACTACTGGTTCAAATTGAAATAATCTTTTTGTCTTGGATAGTCCATTTATTGAGGAAGGCTTTATGATATATAAAATCACGCTACGACCATTAGGAGCGGAGCAGGAATGACAAATGTTGCAAAAACGGGGATTTTTTTTTCTTTTCTTTTTTCTCTCCTAAGTGACGCAGACGAAGTTGCGTGGGTCAGCTAGTATAGTTATAAAAACTTACCGATAACGTATCCGACATTGCCGTTGATGGTTCTGGCGATATGTCCAGCTCCGTGACCCCCCACACTGAACCCGCAAATCACGTAGTTATTGGGGTTGGCTCCCGTGAGGTTGTTCAACCAGTTGATGAAACGACCAGCTGCCTGACCTGGAATCAATATTTTGGTTTAAAAAAGTGCGCAGTTCTATGTTGATTTTTCTTCGTAGAGATTTATTAGGTACCAATATTGAAGCTAAAATAAAACTGACTATAAGTAGCTTTGGCCTCCTTTTAATATATCAATGAGCTTTGGTTTTTTGTTTCAAACTGGCCAACTCTTTGGTAATTCAAAAGTGTGCGTCTTGACTAAATAAAATTGAAGTGGCGTTTTTGTAATTTCAAAATAACAGCTTTTATCTCAATGCGTATGAAAGCATATACGGTATAATATATACTTATAGTCAAAAGACGCTTTTATTTTTGCCTGTATGTCCGTTTCTGTGTTTCGGTTTGTTCTGGCTAATCTGCGAAACAGCAGGAACGATTTTGAATGGGACTTTTAATGGATTTTAGATAGCTGATTTTACAAGGAGTCACTTTTATTTTAGAAAAACTATTAGAGTTCCGTGCAAACAAATTAAAACCTGTAAATGGTTACTAAAATAAGTTTAAAAAAGGGAAGTTACATTTTTGTAATAATTTCACGCTGACTTAAGTCGTGGGTTATACGAGAAGTTTGAAAAAAAAAAATAAGCTACCTTCGGCTTTAGAGTTTGAGTGATTTTAAAACATTTCACATCTGTTTTCCCAAAAAGAGTGAGGTAGATAGAAGACTGTTGTGGTGTTTATCGGAGAAATTTACTCATATCCCTTGATCCGTCAAGCCTGACCGCAATGGTTAGACGCCATTGTTTAACTATTATGTGTACTTCGCTGACAGTTAATGAAATATTTTGACATTTATCTCGAAGTTCCTTAGAATAGGTGGTGAGTTTATTGTCACTCAATCTCAGATCAATTCAATAGACTTACCAGCTTCAGTGGCGCGAGGTCCCCAGCTGGATCCGGCACTCCAATCCAGGATAATTACATTCACGTTACCAGCAGCCAAGAACGCTGAAATAAAATAAATAAGTTTCAATAATAGTACCCGCAACCGGTGTGGTCTATGGTCCAGATGTACGAATGAATTGATGAACTGTATAACACTGTTTTAAGCTTTCACGATTTATAACTAAACGCATACAGCATAGATAATACACTATATAATACAAGATAGATGCGCAACTCTGGTTTTCGTTTTTGAAACTGTGTACCTCAACTGTTAGATGGCACTGTTAGTTTCTGTTCAACCAAATAAATACAAAAAGTAATTCTTGACTGAGGATTCGAACTTGGGAACTATTATTCACAAGGCAACCGCTGTCACCGCTAGGCTATCTACTTCACTGACAAGTTGTCTAAAATAGCTGTTCTCTTTATGACAGTTGTAAAACAGTCAAACAGTTGAAATGTGTATGTCCTTAAATACACAGATGGCAGCACTATCTATGAAAATCTTGTTTGACGCCAATGTATGGAAGTTTCACCCCCCTGGCATACAGTCACTTACGGGATATCTTACGTGATTGTTTGTAATTTTGAGCTCCCGATTTTTTTACGCTGTTGCAAGCGCCATGATTTTGAACCATAGCCATAAAAGACAACAAGGGCTAAGATTAGGTTGAAAGTTATAAGGACTCCACAGAACCTGGTAATATTATGAGTGTATTTACCAACACTTAGTGTCGAGTGCGCGTAGCAAAAGACAAAGAAAGAGGGTAGACAGATTTGTCTCCTCTAAACAATTTATTTCCCATCATCCCACATTCTCCAGTCAACCCGCGATCATGACGCTTGAAACAGCGTCGAAATATCGAAAGCTCAAAATAACGAACAATCATGGAAGATCTCCCCTAAGTGCCAGTATAAGTTTTGTATTACGTCAATCATTAAAAGGGTCCTACCTGGCAGGAGAACGGTGTTGAACGAGGAAGTGATGGAGCCAGCGAAGCCGTGCATCAGAACGATGGTTCGGTGGCTGGGGTTGAAGTTCGAGTTGGTGACGGTACCAGCGTTGTTGAGTACCAGGGGCTGGCTGATCGAGGGGTTGGATCTGGAAGAAAAGACAAAATAAGTAAGAAAAAGCGTTGGTTTTCAATGGTCACCCGAGAAAAACGCACAGTTTGCACCTGGTCGTTTCATCAACTGGTTGAACAACCTCACGGGAGCCAACCCCAATAACTACGTCATCTGTGGGTTCAGTGTGGGGGGTCACGGAGCTGGACATATCGCCAGAACCATCAACGGCAATGTCGGATACGTTATCGGTAAGTTTTTATAACTACAACAGTTACGCCTGTCAGGGTTTGGTGTCTAAGGCCCGTTTTCTATAACTTAAAACAAACGATGGATGGCCTTTATTAATTATTTGAAACAAGCCCGCTACTCTATTCCTGAACCACTGTTACTTTTAAAAGCCAGAACAACAGTGGCAAATACCAGAAAAGCGTCTACACAATGAAGCTCGACTAAATCCCAGAGACACAATTTAACTGTCTTAGATTCTACAACGAAATTAATCTCAAAAGTATAGTGAAGGAGTTGGAAAACCAAACGATGGATAGATTGTGTGACAAGTAATAGGGATATAAAAAGGATCACTTATGAGATGACAAGTACCTAATTGAGCAGTATGGAACAAGAAGGCATGTGAAACAAGAACACAAACACAACAAGACATGTGGAACAAGAACACAAGATGTGAAATGAATATGAGTGGACTGATGACCTGTTGAAGATTGCGGGGATCCACTGAATGCGAGTGGCATGGGACTGGGCAATGTGGCGACACTTGGGGCAGACTTATGTCCAGCAGTGGACGTCTTTCAGCTGAAATGATGATGATGAGTATCGTCGGCTTACATGGTGAAGAGATGGTATCTGTTGGATTGGTCAGGGTTGTATCTGGCGAGCCTGTCATAGTCGCTCAGCTTGAGCCAGTTGTCGACCAGGTGAGCGTTGCCGGCGTCATCCTCCAGGTAGTCGTAGCGTAGACCCTCGGAGAACTTGCCAAGGACAGGGTCATTTGAAGGGTATGCTGCAGAAGTAAATGTTGTGGTTTTAGTATGCAAGTCTGTGGCTTTGTCTAAATTGAATGTAGTCTACATTCAATTCAATATGTGTTAAAAAATTAACTGAAAGAATTTTGTGTACGTACTCGGTATCAAAAAAACAAATTAATATATTCCAAAAAAATCCGTTTTTAAGCATTTTTAGTTTTTACATAAACAAAAAAAACATTGCCAGTCCAAAGTCTGCTAAATGTGATGGGAAAGTTAGAATCAGCTGTCTACGTTTGCGCTGTCGCAGGGGTGAACGACCACGCGCGCGGCGACCTGCACGGTGCAGTCACAGTACAGTCAAGTGCGCATATTCAATACTTTTGGGCGCAACGAAAACATTGCAAATCTTTGAAACGGATCGTTACTTATATAAAATATTTTCGTGATTATTTTTATTAAAATTTGTGATTCAAAACAACTCCTCAAGTTTCTTGCAGTTAATTTTTTAACACCTTATTTAATAGAGAGTGCACTCTTTTGAGCCAGTCGACGGCAATTTAAATTGTGTCCACCCAGATATCAGCTTCGTTTGTCGTTTGTGGAACAGCACCACATAGAGAGTTCACTGTTCTATGAAAACAATGATGGCAAGCACAGATGGAGCAGAAATCGTCTCATAAGGTCAATATTATAAAACATATTTCTAAAATGATGCTCAGAACACGAGACGTCATAAAGTCGATGTTGTTATCATAGCTAATTTGCGTGGCGATGATGCAAGTTTACTCCATTATAAGCCAAAAATGATTACAAATCTCATCAATCTCGATAGCGAATTTATCAATGTAATACTCAATCAATTACCTTTATCGGTTAATCGGACCCACGTTTACATATACATAACAAAAACTGAATCAACCGCAAATATTCCCACTACTCTGGCCTCCTTTTTTTGAGAAGGCCAAAAGTCCCGGACTTCAAGAAAACGGAGACTAATAGAGTGGTCCGGAGACGTGTAAGATTCAACCAATCACAGAAGAAACTAGAGATACGTGAGGATTTCAACAATTAATGTCATTGGTAGATTCCCACTCGATTCCTCTCCAGTCCATTTGTCTCCACTTTGGTCGAGTCCGGGACTAATCCAATACGCTTGCATAGTTCTGCCTCTAAGATGTGGCAATTTAAATTAAAATTATATTTTTTGAAAGAAAGCTCCATTTTGAAATAACTACATAATCTGCCTGAAAACGTCCACTGTTAGGAATAGGCATTACTTATAAGGATGCCCATTGATTGCTATACTGAGGTGCTAATTGATAGGGATATTACTCGCAGAAAGAATGGCTGATATTTCTGAAAAGACTTCAGCAAAAAGGGACCTTGCTAGGCTTGCTACGCTCCACATTCTAATTCACAGCTACCACGATTCAATTCAAGAAACATTAATTAATTAGAATCGAGGCGTCTCCAAACATCACACGTATATTTAAGAGGGTTTTCCGTTCTTTTTATTAGATAGCAGACAAGCTTACAGCTCATTTGATGGTTATTGTTCTCCGCTTTTTTTGGGTTATACCAGAAGCGTCGTTACTAGTTTAAAGACAAAATTTACTGTTGTCAGGTAAAGTCAAAATTGAGTGTTGTGACACCAGCAACCTATTTCGATCGAATCGTTTGATCGACTGGATCCGCGGGTACCGCCCGTGCGGGACCAAAGGACTTTAAGGACTTTACTAAAGAGCCACATCAAAATAGCCTCGTCATCTTCAAAGTCTTCGAGTTCCCAACACTGCCTGACTTGTCTGACTTGTGACTTAAAGTAAACTCACATTTCGGCAGTTATGTTGTTATGTTTGTGTCTTATGTTAAAGGGGGCTAACTTATTGTCATAAACTGGGAACAATTCCTGACTAATGTTAGCTGCAATTGTCATCATCTGACTGCCTTATCCCAACTATGTTGGGGTCGGCTTCCAGTCTAACCGCATGCAGCTGAATACCAGTATTTTACATGGAGCGACTGCCTGTCTGATCTTCACAATCCAGTTAGTACAGTACTGGGTAATACGATATCCCTTGGTAAGACTGATTGTCAGACTTTTTGGGCCAGTGACTTCCTGTAACAACTGTCAGAGATCTACAAATAACAGCCGGGAAAAACAGCTTAATGTGCTTTCCGAGGCACGGAAAAACTCTGTATGTCAGGGTGGTCACCCATCAAACTCAAACTCAAACTCAAAGCATTTATTTCAATTAGACCATTACGGCACTTTTGAATGTCAAAAATACAAAGAAAAATCAAAGCTACAGTCACAGACACAGAGCAACCTAGGCAAGCATGGCTTAACCTAAAGATCGACCCGAGTGGCTGTTATTATTTAGCCACGAGCTCCTGTTATTGCTGCTGTTGCAATAATCATGACGACAGTATCAAAAAATTACAAATCTATTTAGTCCGTCAGTTAAATTATTGAAAAATAATAGACACGTATTTTTTGTTTTTGTAAATCAATGAATATTGACAAAGATAAAACGCATCAAAACTCGCGACGTCAGAACTAGCTAAAAATTATACCTAGGCGTGACGTATTGGGAATTTTAAAAGCGTCGTGTCTTCGTCAATTTTGATTTACGTAACAAAAGAAAAAATACGGGTCAAATATTTTTTAATAATCTACCTGACGGACAAATTAGATTTTTGATTTGATTTTGTCGTCTACCCTATTAATTGTGATTCGTTGGAATTAAATCCCACGTTCAGCCTCGCTTGCAACACCGAGACCAACTAGGGGGCACGGTGAGAACAAGGTGACTGTTTAGAGTATATAGGAGTACTTACCAGCGGCAAACGCTGCGCTTAAAACTAGAACAGCAACCGTCAGGGACACCATCTTCGCTACTTTAGACTTAGCCAAGAAACTACAACCCAATTTATGTCATAATCTTATCTGTAGTTAGATAATTTTCTGAATGGACGTCATTGAGTACTGCCGAGGTTTAGGCTTCGTTGATACGCTTATTTTTTTAGGTAGGTACCTACTGATTAAGATGGCCAAGAATCTGCCCCAAAATATATTCCGAAAAAAAAAACTGGTCTACTTAAATGTTTTTTTTTAGTTGACACTTCATGTGACCTAAAAGCTGGCTTTTACCTTGTTCATACAGTGTGGCAATGCCAGTCTTTTGGGCACAGTACCTGTCAAAAAGTCGATTATGAATTATTTGATGCTATAATTTTGGTTAATACTAGTACAGGTTATTTTATGGTGTTTTTTTACGTATTTAATACTGAAAATAAACCAAACTAGGTGAAATATCTGAAACAAAGATGTAGGTACAATACAAAAGCAGTCTCTGAAAAATATACAATATTAAGAAGGTAGTATTAGAGGAATAGCTTATTGCCCAAAAAGTTGTTTTGCCACGTTGAATGGCAATGCTGATTTGGACCAACAGCTCAGGTCACGTGAAGAATTGATCGACTGCTTTGCCGCGGACGTTCAAATCTGCACTTTTCTTACTACTTAAACATAACATTATTCACAACTTGAGATTTCATGATTTTCCTTTAGTTTAAATTATCATGTTTGACCCTTTCGAATGTCGTCAAAAAACTGTGAATACAGATTTATTTCTTTAAAAAAATAAGGGATTGTTTACTTTGAATAAAATTTGCTACCTCCAGTACACAGTATATAATCACTTTACACGTTTACCTCCAGTATTTCGAGTAATTTCCCTCCAGGGTGGCATTGAAAAATTCCACCCTGTTTATTGTGTGTCTGACAGCTGGAATAAAGCCCTTCCTTTCTCCTTCCTAAGTTCTCTATCCTGTGCAATTTATCTCTGTTTTGTGATTTTTATATTTTAAATCATGATTTTTTTTTCATGCCAACCCTATTGAAAAGTACCTAATATTCAGTTAGAAAAATTAACGCTAATTGAAAAGGTATCTATTAAAATCATCAGTAAAAACCCTACTACTACTTTAGTTAGTCATCAAAACATGCCTAATTGTGCCTATTTATGTTTATATATAATTTATTCAATGATTAATATACCTAATTAACTTTTATCTTTAATTAGTAGATTTGCGCCCGTGATTATGAATCGATCGATTAATCTTGGCACGCCTCATAATTTAATCCTTTTTAAAACTGGATTTGATAAAAATCTATTTACTGTTCGTTTTAGAATTATTTTACCTATTTTGAACGTAGCAAGAAAATTAAAAAAAAAAACTACAATTTAAAACTCTTGAAATTAACTTCATCATCATCATCAGCCTATTAATATTCCCACTACTGGGACACAAGCCCCTTTTCTACGAGAGGGTATGGGCTATAATCCACCACGCGGGCCCAGTGCGTATTGTTAGAAGATCTGTCACATTTGTCTTCGAATTTTTGGTTCTAGGACATACCTACCAGTTTCCTCACGATGCTTTTCCTTCACCGTTTTGAGAACAGCGGTGATGAAATAAATTACACAGAGTAATGCGCTTGCCGGGGTTCGCACCCACGACTTACTGTACGTAAATCGTTGCCGCCAAGGGAGGAAACCGGCATGTCCTAGAACCAGAACTTCGAAGACATGTGACATCTACCAATCCGCACTGGGCCCGCGTGATGGATTCAATCTTATTGAGAGGAGGCCTGTGTCGCAGCAGGCTGAGGGAACCTATGACACCTTTCTGACCTCAACAAACCAGTTAACACTGGGTAATACGATACCACTTGGTAAGACTAGTTGTCAGATTTTTTTGGCCACTGACTACCTGTTACGACTGTCAAAGATCTACATATGAGAGCTGGGATCAACAGCTTAAAGTGCTTTCCGAGATCCGGAGGCAACTCGGTATGTAAGGGTGGTCACCCATCCACAGACCAACCTAGACAAGTACGGCTTAACCTAAAGATCGACACGAGTGACTGTTTTATAAAGCCACGAGCTCCTCTCCTGGTAAAGGGTACAACTCAATAATACAACATCATTTGAAGACAAAATAATTTATTTTATAAATATTATGGAAATCAGTGAACTGTCCTTTACAATTTTTATAATTTATCCTCGGGAGAATGGCCAGATTGGGTTTGTAACCAAGTGGTAAATTCCACGGTTTCTGAAATAGAAAAGAGAAAATACAAAATTAATATACAATAGGTTTTTCGCTATTATTTAGAGGCAAAGAATTTGCATTGCCAGTTAATGTGGCAAGGTCATTTTGTTTAAAGAATTAGCAATGCCATCTAATGTGGCGATAATTTTTTTTTTTTTTAGTACATATTTTTTAAAATTGAAGTGTAATTTTGAAGAAACTTTGGAATATCACATTATGTCTGGTTTGTTACAGACTTTCACGGATTATATTAGTAACCTTAAAACCTGTTATTTATTTGTATTTTCTTTTCTCTATGTTAATAATTACTAATAATTTACCAAATTAAAAAGAAATATATTTATTTTATAATGATGACTAGGGAAGTGATATCTTTTCTCATTTATCCCCTGGAGAAAGGTTGTCTGTTGTTGGTTACCAAGTGGTAAATTCCAGAGTTTCTGGAATAGGAAAAAGAAGAAAAAGTTTTAATACATGAATGACAGAGGTTTATAAAGTCTGTTTTTTTTTTTGTATAAATATTATTTCTGTACTAGAAACTGTAACTTAAAATTGACGCCGCTATTTTTTTTTAGTTATTATTTTTTACCCAACTGCGGCGAATCCCAAAAGGAGGATAATGTATATTCCATTTTTATTCATTTAATATTCAACTGGGTCTAACCTTCTTAAAAATGTATTAAACTTAAAATGTGTTTTGCTTTTCAGTTTTTTTACCGCAGACGTGTTTTTAGTTTTTTTGTTTAATAACTCGTTTTTACAAATGTTAATAAAAAGCGGTCCCTTTAAAAACGTGATTCGATTATCAAATCTTCTATTTTCCGTTTCTACGACAGGCATACGTGTTAAAAAAATATATAGGAAAGAAAAAAAAGGAAATCACCCAGCCTCCATACATTTTTGGGCTATTTTCAAAAGTAGCCAACTAAAATAAACTTACTATTAGGATAAACATAACGTAATAAACATTTTTTAATTGAAACACCTAAGTCGTAAGTCAATTCACCGAGAAGTTATTCAACCACAAAATATCTGAGATCACCCAGATTAGGATATTTTTTTGCCGCAGAACTAAAATAAACGCTATAATTAAATAGAGCCTATAAACATTTTTATTATGCTATCCAAGTTCTATACCAAGTTTTAAATAAATAATAATGTTTACCATAATATTGTAAATGCTACAATGGTGCAATTTGGTGATCTCCTTTGTTTGTATTTGTTTCTACTACTCTTTCTCATCTTCTGAACTACTAATTCATTCTTTCAATTTGCAACATTATCCACAATTGTAATAGGCTACATTTAAAATGTTCCCGTAGGATCATTTTCATACATAATGGGAGCAAAATCGAGAGCAAAAGCTAGTCTTAATAATACAGAGATACCACTCACCCAGTCTTAGGGTTTATTCCTCCCATTCTGAGGGTACCACCAGCGTTGCAGTTGCCGTTCAGAGCGTTGTTGATGTTCTCACAGCGTCTGCCGGTGAAGCCACCGGTTCTCAGAGATTCGGCCATGTAGTTATAGGCTCTGGAGGGGGACAAAAATATGATAAATAACGTGGTGGCTATCAAGCAGACTGTTCACCTGATGAAAAGTGGTCATCGCCGCTAAGGGGGCATACCAGAGGAAGGTGTCTAAAGCGGTAAAGGTTGGGCATTTTGGGGGATTGTGGCACTAGTTTTGATGCTCACTGAGTGCCACGCATGACGGCAGTATCAAAAAAATACAAATCTATTTATTCCGTCAGTCAGAATATTGGAAAATAATGGACACGTTTTTTATATTTTTGTAAATCAATGAATATTGACTAAGATAAAAAGCGTAAAAACTCGGACTCATGACATCAGTATACGCTCTAAAAATTATACCTAGGCGTGACGTATTGAGAATTTTAAAAGCGTCGTATCTTCGTCAATTTTGATTTTGACGTAACAAAAGAAAAATATACGGTACGGGTCAAATATTTTTTTATAATCTAACTGACGGACTAATTAGATTTTTTGTCGTATTATGTATTCTGAACCTGATTGGAAATAAACATTTTTACTATAATTATACATCGCAGATGTGTTGCAAAGATGTGGGCATAGATCGTCACTCACTGGACGCCTGAGGGTGGACATCGCCGACGGCAAACGTGGCCAGAAATTTCACGGAACAGAGAGGTTTGGAGTGAGAAAGAGGGGGTTCAAATTGACAGGTTAAACATGCTAATAAAAATAAGAAATGAGTACTTTAGAGGCAGTCTGAAGTGGAAGAACTTATTGGGAAGATTAATAAAACAATGGTTAGACCTGCTGTCTTGAATGGATCAGAATGTTTGGCCGCAAAAGGGATGAATGAAAGGCATCTGCATGTCGCGGAGATGAGAATGCTAAGAGGGATGTGTGGTGTTACGCAAATGGATAAAATAAGAAATGAGTACTTAAGAGGCAATCTGAAAGTGGCGCCGGTGACTGAAAAGTTGTGTGGTAATCGGTTGTCGTGATATGGGCATGTGATGCGGAGGAATGAGGAAAATTGTCGTGAGGAAAGATCTGAGTTTGAATATGAATGCCTATAAGAGTAGAGGAAGACCATAGAAACGATGGATGTACTGTGTGAAGTATGATATAGCTAGAAAGGAGGTGTCTGATGAGATGACGAGTAATAGAGGAGTATTATGTAGAAGAAGAAGAAGTGCTGCGAGAACAACAAATGCATTTGGATAAGACACAAGACTAAATTTGTTCGGGTATCAATACAATTCATTGATTTTAGAATTGAATATCATTTGCTTGCCTGTACGACGGCGACGGTAGAATATGGCGGACTATATTATATAAGAAAACATCTATGTACCAATTACCCATGTTTGAAAAGAAATAAATGATTTGATTTGATTTGATAAGAGCCGGAGAAAAACGATAAAGATGATGGTAAAACGTGACGAAGTCCAAAAAAAGATCAACATTTTCTTTTTTCGTGTTTAACCTGTTGCGATGGCAGAACGGGTACCAAGAGAAGGGCAAAGAAATAGAGGTAGACCGAAAAAACGATGGGAGGAAAGATGTGGACCAGACTGGAGAAGACTGACTAGGGACAGAGACATGTGTAGGAAGCTGGGGGAGGCCTACGCCGAAGAGGCGACTTCCACAAATTAGATAAAAGGAAAATAAATAATAATTAAAATTCGATTGTAATGTACTAAAATGATAATTTACATTTTTTATTTTATTGTATTTTATTTATTTGGGAAAACAAACAATTACACATTAAGAATTACAAAAAGATAAGGTACAAAAATGATACAAATTTTAATGTGAAATCAACCACGTTCTCCACAGATACACAATGAGACAATTTGTAAAATTTCAAGATTAGCGTTGTAAATAATAAAAATAAGAATATTAATAGTAGTAAAGTACTTATCAACAATACATAACCCAAAGCCACCAATAGTGCCGCAAAAGTGGAACAACAACAGTGTAATACTAATTTTTCAATATGTTAAAATGCTAATGTTATATTTTTTGAATCAGTAATCATATTAATTTATGCATGAAAATGACAATTTATCTAGATATTTTTGTTATTCAATAATGTAAAGTAATTTGAAACTTAAATTCAATAAAATTAAACCAAATTTATCAATTGTGATTATTTTGAAAGTTTTGTTAAATAAATTTTAAATTGTGGTAGAATAAAGGCAATTTTTCAACCGACTTCCAAAAAGAGGATTTTTTTTTTTGTGTTTGTTACCTCATAACTTTCGACTGAGTGAACCGATTTTGATGATTCTTTTTTTATTTGAAAGCTGGTGCTTCCCATGTGGTCCCATTTTAATTTGCTGAAGATCAAATGCTGGTCTTCGGAGATATACAATGGAACTCTTCAAAAATGTACGGCAAATCTGCAGTGATTGCTGTTATCGCTTGTAGGTTTATTGTTTATACAACATCATGACGTAATATCACGCCTGTATGCTCTGAGGGGGTACGCAGATATGTACAATACACCCAGATTTCGACAGTGTTTGTTACCTCAGTACTTTCGACTGGGTGAACCGATTTTGATGATTCTTTTTTAATTTGAAAGCTGGTGCTTCCCGTGTGGTTATATTTTAATTTGCTGAAGATCTGATCCGGATCTTCAGAGATATACAATGGAACTCTTCAAATATACACGGCAAATCTGCAGTAACTGCTGCAATCGCTTGAATGTTTATTGTTTATACAACATCATGACGTAACATTACGCCTGTATGCTCTGAGGGGGTACGCAGATGTGTACAATATTCCCAGATTTCGACAGTTAGGTGTATTAAGTTCCATTTATTGGGGATAAGCCTCATCTTAGCCTAACCTTGACATGTATTGTTTTTTTTTTTATTTTATTGGCAAGGGTACTTCAAGGGTAGTTTGATGAGAATTTGGTTAGGTTCTGATTATGGGATCCATGACAAAGGAACGGAACTCTTCAATTCTAAGAAGCAAATTAACGATACTCGGCCAAATCTTTTAAATGCTATCCGGATATTTGAGTCACGTACCATAACGTCGTTATTAACCGACTTCAAAAAGGAGGAGGTTCTCAATTCAATGTTCCCCGATTACTCGAAGATGACTGGACCGAATTTGTTTTTTAATTGTTTGAAAGGGTATACTTCCCAGAAGGTCCCATAATCATCAAGTCAGGATCCTGATAATGGGATCCTGGAGAAATAGAGAGAACTCTTCAAATTTTATAGGCACACCGGAAGCGATTGGGGTAGTTTTTGAAAGAGTACTTTCCGGGAGTGATCCCATTTAAATTTGCTAAAGATCTGATGAAGAACTTCGGAGAAAGGCAACGGAACTCCTCATTAAATGTAGCAAATGTGTGTCTCTTACTGGGAATGCTGAAATCTCATGTCTGTCTATTGTTTACACCAGTTCATAACAAAAAATCACTCTGGTACGCTGTGAAAGGGTATGCACATATTGTGAACCACTAAAAAGTGAAAAATAAAAACTTTTTTGCAAAAAATAAAACCGACTTCACACAAAAAAGTGAAAAATAACTTTAGCTTCTGAAGTCGGTGACCTTTGTTTGATTCATTTAATTCTTTTGTCACCGACTGAAAGTTTTTTACTAACCGGTTGTGATTACACAGAGAAGTGGAGCAGCCAGGCATGCTCCTACCACCATTGGGGTAGAAGTCAACATCAGCCAGGGGGTTCAGCCAGCCACTGTCACCCCCATTAGTGTGGATAACTTCGGTGTATACTCCATCGTTAGGTCTGAAGACGAGGTTGTTGTCCCAACGGTCTGCGGGGTCCAAACCTGGAAGACACAAGATAAAATCACTCTTATACTCCTCAAAGGGCTTACCGTCAACCTGAGTAGAGGTGATGGTGACTCTACTTACACCTCTACGTCATCGTCTGGCCTTTTCCCCACTATGTTGGGGTCGGCTTCCAGTCTAACTGGATGCAGCTGAATACCAGTATTTTACATGGAGCGACTGCCTATCTGATCTTCACAATCCTCACTTACACCTCTACTTGATATTTTGTTTCCCAATGTTTTGAGCTCTTTTGAAATCTAGTGGCTCCAGTTGATATATTTTTCTTCCCTAGACCAATGTTACTTGGGTATTGCAACGCGTCTAGTAACCATTTACTCATTTTACTCTCATATCATTCTTCACACATTCCATTTATCTTTTTAACCGACTTCTAAAAAAGGAGGAGGTTCTCAATTCGGATGTTTCTATTTTTTTTTTTTATGTTTGTTCGCGCATAACTCCGTCGCTTGCCAAACGATTTGAAAAATTATTCTTTTGTTGGAAAGGGTATACTTTCCAAATGATTAGTAGTTAGTAGCCACCAAGTCGGTATCTGATGATGGAATCTTGGCGAAATCGAGGGAACTCTTCAAATTTTATAGGATAACGTACAGCGATTTTGGTATTTTCTACAACAAGAACCATTCTACCATCACATCTGATGATGAAGCCAAGAGTCACGGAACTCCATAATGAGACAATGTATCCTAGTCGTGTTTGGGCTTGTTGTAATTGTAACGGTATGCACTTTCCATGTGTATCAAGCACATGTGAACCACTAAAAAGTGAAAAATAAAAACTTTTTTGCAAAAAATAAAACCGACTTCAAAAAAAAAAGAGAAAAATAACTTTAGCTTCTGAAGTCGGTGACAAAAAACTTAAATCAATAGATAGATAGATAGATAAATCATTTATCAATCAAACTTCACCGTTCACCGACTTCAGAAGCTTAAGTTATTTTCACAATTTTCGAAGTCGGTTTTATTTTTTGCAAAAGAGTTTTTCTGTGACCTTTAAATAATTCTCCATGTACAAAAATTACACGGCATCAAACCCCCATCGGCCATCAGTTTCTAATAGTAGTATAGTACCTGCCAGTTAATACTGCAACAGTAATCATTGACCTCATCATAATCTGCCTGCTTTTTTCCCAACTATATTGGGGTCGGCTTCCAGTCTAACCGGATGCCGCTGAATACCAGTATTTTACATAATCATTGACCTACCTACATTTATTAAAGTTATTAACTTTGAAATCTAAAACTAAGCCTGTTCAAGTCTTGTATCGTCATCTTTAGGGATCTTCAACATTTTTTCTAATGAAAAACGATACATGGTTCATTTGTTTTCGATCGTACGAAGAGTTTATATGGGATAATGTGTATTTGTTGAAATAAAACTATAACTTTTGGATATAATGGTCAACTTTTTGAATTATAATGATCTTTACACAAGAAACTGGTAAAACGGCCTCATACTCAACAAACTTTACAATTACTAATACATTACAAGGCAAAGTTTATATAAAACAGCATTTCCTGTTAGTTCATTTAATAACGATTCCAATGATATAACTGATAGCGAGATAGCTAATGTAGTTTCGGAGTTATCATTGTTTTTATGACACGCGCCGGATTCATTGGGGTCACCCGGAATGGCCCCACACCAAAGGGCCAGCGCCATTTTGACAGCTCCACAGCTGAGTGGAGTGACTGCTATTGCAATCTCAACTGGAAGCATTTTTATGAAGATTTAACTTACCAAGAACGTAAGCGGCATTGCCGTTCATGGTCCTGGCAATATGACCAGCTCCGTGACCACCAACGCTAAACCCGCAGATGATGTAGTTGTTGGCGTTAGCTCCAGTCAAGTTGTTCAGCCAAGTGAGGAAACGGCCTGCGGCTTGACCTGGACAAGGAACAAGGGTTGTCAGAATACCAAGATTACATAAAATCACGCCTGCCTGTAATCCCCAAAATCAAAAGTCATCAAAATCAAAGCATTTATTTCAAGGAGGCCTGTTATAGGCACTTTTGAACAGTCGAAACAAAGACAAGAATAAAATGTAGCTAAGTCCCAGTCACAAAACATTAAAACTGTGAAAGTACTGTAGTTACCCATTCCCTAGCGTAGATCTCTATGGAGAATAACGGGCTTTGGTTCTCCAAGGAGGAGGAACAAATGACCCATCAATCGATCAAATTCTGAGCATATGAATTGTGAAGAACGAATTTTAATGTCGATATGGGATTGTTATGTCGAAGGAAAGTTTATAAGACGTTGTTTTATTCGTTTTGTTTTCATGTCCTTACAGATTACAAGTTGTGGAATGAGAAAGATTACTGTTAATCTGTAAACATTATTTAATTAGATCGTTTTAAAACTGAGTCTTTTTCAATTTGGGACTAGTACTACCTACTTCAGAAAACTGGTTAGATTGTAACACGTCAATGTTGCTGTTTCATTCCATATTAATTCTGATTTGATTCCAACAGTAATAATTTTCTCAGCTACTTTCTGCTACAATCATGTTACAGTCTTCAAATATTTCTACTCACTTTTAGGACAATCATGGAATTATTTTCGTGTATGACATGTGAGTATAAAACGTACCAGCTTGAGTGGCGCGAGGGCCCCAGCTAGATCCAGCACTCCAATCCAGGATAATGACATTCAAGTCAGCAGCAGCCAGAAACGCTGAAACAGAAAATCAATATGACATCATCGTCATAATCCATAGTCCGACTTCCACCATCACCATCTGTCCAGCCTTTTCCCAACTATGTTGAGGTCGGCTTCCAGCCTAATCGGATGCAGCTGAATACCAGTATTTTACATGGAGCGACTGCCTATCTGACCTCCACAACCCTGGTACTGGGTAAGACCGGTTGTCCATCTTTTTCAGCCACTGACAACCTGTAACAACTGTCAAAGATCTACAAATGACAGCTGAGACCAACAGCTTAACGTGCTTTCCGAGACACGGAAGAAACTTGGTACGTGAGGCTGGTCACCCATCCACAAACGAACCTAGGCAAGCACGGATTAACCTAAAGATCAACCTAAGCGGCTGTTATTATTTTGCCACGAGCTCCTTGTTCAATCCGACTTCACCTACTGCTGGGTATAAGCCTCTCTTTGTTTGTGTCAAGCTCCACTCTCTTGAGCCAACCTCATCCTGGATATTCCCGCAATGGCAAATATGTCGTCTGCCCATTTTAAAATACAAGAAATTTATTTTTCACGAAGGTATAGACAGGGATGTAAGGTACATCCACATGTATATTGAAATGTCATGTTAATCCAATTCCCAAGATAATAAAAAAGGCACAAATTCAAGCTTCGGGGGATCGAACTCAGGAACTTAGGCGCGGGTCATATACAAGTGGCGTATGGCGGTGGCGCGGCGCTGGCGAGGTGGTGGCGTGGCGCCACTTCGTTGATATTTCATACAAAATGTATAGAAGAGGTGTGGCGCGACTCATACTGAGATGGCGAGTCGCGGGCGCGGCGCGGGCGCTTCCTCGCCATCCGCGCACCCGCAGTTAGCAGTGGCATGCACAGGGCGGGAACAACACAACGAAAATGCGTAACAATTTAGACTTTAAAGACTAGAATGCGCCCGCGCCACGCCATTTCGGCGCCATTAGCGCGCCTGTTCTGCGCTGCGCCGGCGCGGCGGCGCCACGCCATCACCTCGCCAGCGCCGCGCCACCGCCATACGCCATAAGCCATACGCCACTCGCGTTTGTCCCGCGCCTTATGTTTAACATCAAGTATCACCAAACTATGTGATGCATGGGCTCTTAGAGGAATACAGTCAGTCCAGGTATATGAGACGTTCCAGCTGTGTTTATTTGATGGCAAATCATCATCACGAAGATCTATCCTGCCTTTTCAGCCCAAAAACATGTAACCCAAATGATGGCCACCTACGCGGTGGGAGTATGTGTTTCTGGATTTTCGGAGGCGGCGAGAACCACTTTCCATATGCTCTCGTAACCGCAGACTTGTCAATCAATAAACTAACACAACATCACACCTGTGATGATTGTCGGAGGCGGCGAAAACCACTTGCCATATGCTGTCGTAACCGCAGACTTGTCAATCAATAAACTAACACAACATCACACCTGTGATGATTGTCGGAGGCGGCGAAAACCACTTGCCATATGCTGTCGTAACCGCAGACTTGTCAATCAATAAACTAACACAACATCACACCTGTGATGATTGTCGGAGGCGGCGAAAACCACTTGCCATATGCTGTCGTAGCCGCAGACTTGTCAATCAATAAACTAACACAACATCACACCTGTGATGATTTTCGGAGGCGGCGAAAACCACTTGCCATATGCTGTCGTAACCGCAGACTTGTCAATCAATTATTTATTATTATTATATTAAGTTATGTTTATGCCCTATGTAATTAGGGGTGACCCTATTGTGGTGCTGTTCCACAAACAAACGATGCGGAACTTCTTATCGTATCCTACGTATCCCATTGTTTGTTCACTACAGAAACTGATGGACATTACCGAAAGCGCCAAACTAATAGTTTTGTTCTGAGCTAACACAATTAATATTGCCATTGACATGCTAAGAAGCGGGTTGCCATCAACCAAGCACCAATCTAGACTACGGGGTTGCTACTGAGAAATTCCTGTTTTTTTTTTTTTAGGATGGGAAATCATCAAATGACTTCTCCGACTTCTCCCACTCTAGGCGGAGCTGGAGGAGGATTCCTTCCTCGCCCTTTATGTTCCGGGGCCGCGGTATCTCTTTCGAATGGGCCCGCAACCCCGGCAGGCTTCGGCCCTTGCGGGCCCCTCCCCTTATGCTGACATCTCTTTGAGGCGCGCGTGGGACACGAACGCGCCGTCGACACGGCCTGTCGTCGTTAGACGGACGCACGGCTAGCTAGCCCATAGCTAACCGTCCACAGGCCCGGATCGCCGCTACGAGGACACGGCGGTGCTCCGCCCACGCAGGGCCAACTTCCACCGTGTGCTCCACCGTGTCCTCATCATCTTCTTACCCTTGTCCCATTGTATTTGTGGTCGTCGCAACACGTTTTCTTCCATTCTCCCCTGTCAGACGTCACGGCGTCATTTACTCCTTTCTCTTTCATATCAGTCTTCACACAAACCATCCATCTTTTCTTTGGTCTTCCTCTCCCTCTCTGTCCATCAACATTCATGTCCATTACTCTTTTAGTCACACGCGTTTCATCCCTCCTCATTACATGTCCATACCAAGCCAAACGACTTCCTTTCAATTTTTCAGTAACAGGTGCCACTTTCAAACTTCCTCTAATATACTTATTCCTTGCTTTATCCATTCTAGTCACTCCACAAATCCATCTCAACATTCTCATCTCCGCTACATGCAATCGTTTTTCATCCATCTTCTTCACAGCCCAGCATTCTGATCCATACAGTACGACAGGTCTAATCACGGACTTGTATATTTTCCCCTTTAACTTTAGGGGTATCCGTTTTTCGCAAATTGTTCCAGTGACCTGTCGCCATTTCATAAATCCTGAGTTTATTTGACAATTTATATTCCAGTCAACAAAAACAGCGAAAATCTTGAACGAATAAGTTCATACTATGAGACTGAAACTGGGATCCACATGTCCTAGTTCTTACCTGGCAGCAGAACAGTGTTGAATGAAGATGTGACGGAACCAGCGAAGCCGTGCATCAAGATGACAGTACGGCGGTTTCGGTTGAAGTTCGAGTTGGTGACGGTACCAGCGTTGTTGAGGACCAGGGGCTGGCTGATTGAGGGGTTGGACCTGGAAGTTAGGAAGTTTAGTCAAATTACTTATTTGGAAATCAATTATTGATCTTCTTTTTCCAACTATGTTGGGGTCGGCTTCCAGTCTAACCGGATGCAGCTGAATACCAGTATTTTACATGGAGCGACTGCCTATCTGACCTCCACAACCCAGTTAATACTGGGTAATACGATACCACTTGGTAAGACTGGTTGTCAGACTTTTTAGACCACTGACTACCTGTAACGACTGTCAAAGATGGACAAATGACAGCCGAGACCAACAGCTTAACGTGCTTTCCGAGGCACGGAGGAAATCCGGTATGTAAGGGTGGTCACCCATCCACAGACCAACCTAGGCAAGCACGGCTTAACCTAAAGATTGGCCCTAGCGGCTGTTACGATAACCATGAGCTCCTCAGAAATAAGCATCATTAACTTAAAATAGAGCAATAAGAAGGCTATGAACTGATCAGTCGGGTGTTCGCGCGAATGTACTTGTATCTCCCGGGCCACCGACACATGGTAGTACTACTACTAACAGTGGGTTTTTCGTCGATTAGATTCCGACATAACCCTCCGCTCCTCGGTCGGAGTATTTGCTCACTGAAAAAAAGTGTATGCAGACGAAAAAGTTTTTTGAATTGATTGCTCATCTGAAATTAACAAGCTTACAATTTTGATATTGTATAAAATAACAAAAAGACAAAAAACATCGAAGTCGCTTTCAACGGGAAAAGACAGCAAAACAGGTAAATCGTGAATTGGTATTGCCAAATTCATCAGCCAAAAAGATTCTTCTCTATAAAACATATGACATACGGGTATTTATCGCGAATTTACCTTTAATTTATTCCCGACGTTTCGACCGGATTGCACCAGCCGTGGTCGCGGGGAGACTGAAGTATTGGAGGTACCGCGACAGCAAAGTGAAGGCGTTTATATAAATAATGCTGCTGTGCTTGTATAATGTGTTCTGATCGTGAAAGTTTAAAAAAGACAAGATTCTCCTCTGGTCACAAAAAGAACAGACAAATTAGAAATATTATTAACCATAATTAATAATTGTAGAGGAAGACAAACAAAATAATGAATGGACTGTGTGTAGGACGATATGGGAAGAAAGGCGGTGTTTGATGAGATAACCAGTAATAGAGAAGTTTATAAGAAGAAGACATGCTGTACCAAACTAGACGACGAATTGGACGACATTATAAAAGCACCCAAAATTCCGCTTTGTCTAAAGTCTCGCTTCTACAACCAGTGTGTCCTGTCCACAATGAGATACGGTGCTGAAACATGGACGCTCACGCAGGAGGCTGTGTACAAACTGAGAGTTGCACAGAGAGCCATAGAGCGTGCCATGCTCGGCATAAAGCTAATAGATCGGGTTCCTAACGTCGAAATTCAAAAGTTGTAGATATTGGAAATCGCGTTACGGAACTCAAATGGAGTTGGGCAGGACACCTAGCAAGGCGCAGGGATGACAGGTGGGGCAAGGCTGTCACCGAATGACGTCCAAGAAATGGAAAAAGGAACGTGGGTCGTCCGGCGGCGAGATGGGCAGACGACATAGTTGCCGTCGGGGGAATAACCTGGATGACGCTGGCGCAGGACCGTGGAAATTGGCACCAGAAGAGAGAAGCCTATACCCAGCAGTGGGTGAGTTCGGGCTGTGGATAATGACGTGTCGAACCCAATTAAATTAGGATAAGGGCAAGAGAATAACAAAGAATAAGATATACCTATTTCTCTTCTCTTAAACTACACGATAACATAAGTCAAAGCCAAATCATTTATCAAAATTGAATTATTTAACTGTCCTAAGGTATTTGATTATTTGATACAAGCAAATTTTATCACCGGAAATTGCATTGTAATGAGTGTAACCCGATAAGATACTGAAAGATAATTGCTGATGACAATTATGTTGGAAGTCGTTTTAGAAAGACAAAATGATTCGAAAGCACTTGCTTCTGGCTCTAAAGAGTGGGCCAGTTAAGGGCCTGGCGCACTACGTGACTTCTGGTTTAAGTTTTTGCAAAAGTTGTGGATGTGGCCCCAACTTTTGTAGAAGCTCAAATCAGATAGAAAAATTTGTCGCGTGACCATCCGACCAGTTTTGTTCGAAATGCGGCCGATCGTGCGATAAGTCGCCTGTGTGCGCGAGATCCTTTATAGCCACACATAAAATATTTTAAGTTTTGGAAAGCGGTGTAAATATAGTAACCATAACCCACCAAAAACATTCTGTAAAAAACTAGCCAAGTCTCGATGGAGCTGCTTGTTTATCTCTAAAAAGTAATGAAATCTAGACAAAGTCGTGCCAAGGCTAAGGTTCCTTACTGCAATTTCTTTATTATTTATAGTTAATGTTGTGTGACTTGGCCGTTGAACATCAATTTAGTTTTCGCGTAATGTTATATCTATTGTTACTACAAAATTGACTTGTAGGTACCCACTAACGTATAAAGAATGTTCAACGGCCAAGTCACACAACATTAACTATAAATAATAAAGAAATTGCAGTAAGGAACCTTAGCCTTGGCACGACTTTGTCTAGATTTCATTACTTTTTAGAGATAAACAAGCAGCTCCATCGAGACTTGGCTAGTTTTTTACAGAATGTTTTTGGTGGGATTTCACTTCTTTTTGTAGAAACGTGGGGCAAATTGATTTATTTAATTAGATTTTCTTATTTGACACAGTTTTTTTTCTTTTTAGGAGTAGTTTTTTTATTATTACAAATCTTTCTTTTCTTTTTTTCCGGTTCAGATTATTGTATACAGTAGCAACAGTTTTTCGTATGGCCCATTCGCGTTCATTATTTATTCTTTTAGACGGTTTAATTTCTGAAAGATCGGCGCGGTATTTACGCCTAAGCCGGTTGTATTCGGTGATCGCTGAAGCTTGAGCTTTTATACTCTTGAAGTCAACATTTATGAGGTGCACCACATGAAGATATCGGTTACTCGTGAAAGCACCACGTAGGCTTAGCCACAAGAGAATATGGAGGTGCCAATGTCCATGAGGGCATTTTTTAGACTTAGACCTTGGCTCTTGTGAATTGTTAGGGCATACGCCACACAGCTTTTTTTTTTTTTTATTTAGGATGGGAAATCATCAAATGACTTCTCCCACTCTGGGCGGAGCAGGAGGGAGTGTCAGACTCTTACTGACTAAAACCCATCCATGTTTCTTCCTCGCCCTTTACGTTCCGGGGCCGCGGTATCTCTTTCGAACAGTCCCGCAACCCCGGCAGGCTTTGGCCCTTGCGGGCCCCTCTCTTCTGCTGACATCTCTTTGAGGCGCGCGTGGAACACGAACGCGCCGTCGACACGGCCTGTCGTCACTAGACGGACGGACGGCTAGCTAGCCCATAGCTAACCGTCCACAGGCCCGCATCTACGGTGGCCGGTAGCCACCACGTGGCCCCCGACGCCCGGTGCGTCTCCCGCGGCGGACGCCACACAGCTTGGGAATTGTTCTCTATACACGTATGCCCGGGGTATGATCTCAAATTTTGACTTAATAGGCAATAATTCGTGAATCAAATTATTAGCGAATTTTCGAAGTACTGTTTCTTCATAAAATTCCTGACCTATTCAAATTTTCGAATTGTTATAATAACAACCTGCTAACCTTAGCAAACCTCACGAAATAATAAGCGAAATCAACGAAATGCAAATAATCCCTCCTAATCCCTAGTAAACGTTTTCAAGCGCAGTAGGAGAATGTCGTAAACGACTGTAACGCGGCCGGTTGCCACTTCGCCATATAAGGTTATCGGAAAAACAAACGTAAGCGCGTTTTAAAATACAGTCAGCGCCATCTAGCGACGTTTGCGGGTATCACCGCCACTCTTAGTCCAATGCATTATATTTTGACAAAATTTTGAGCGAATTTAATCATCATCATCAGCCTATTAATATTCCCACTGCTGGGACACAGGCATCCTCTCTATGCGAAATTAATATTTTAGTGTAATTTGTTTATTTAATTTGTGTAATGTTCGAGTAGAAAACTTGTAAGTATAAGTATAAAAGCCAGTCTAGTCTTATCCAGAGTTTTCCTTCAATTTTATTTATATGCGTATTAAAAGCAGAAGGGGAGGCATTCGCCCAGCAGTGGGACGCTATAGGCTAGATTAAATTAGAAGATGTGTCCCACTACGCTGGCTTTTTGCAGTCGATTTTTTTTATGTACCAATAGTAGAAGGGGGCATTACCATATATCTGTACTTAATATTATAAAGCAGAAGAGTTTGTTTGTTTGTTTGGTTGAACGCGCTAATCTCAGGAACTACCAGCTCGAATTGAAAAATTATTTTTGCGTTGGATAGTCCATTTATCGAGGAAGGCTATATAGGTTATATAACATCACGCTGTGACCAATAGGAGCGCAGCAATAAGAAATGTTGCAAGCGGGAAATTCACGCGAACGAAGTCGCGGGCAGAAGCTAGTCTCTAATACAGCTGAGACCAGCTGAGGGTTCTTCATCAGATACTTCAGACCTTCGATTTTTGACATCAAATGAAGCGGCCAACCAAGTTGAATATTTTTTGTGAAGGCGGTATGTCGATCTCTCTAATAGTTTGGTTGGGCTCTTGTGTTTTCTAATCAGGGTCAGCAGGTACTCCAGATCTTCGATTATCCTAGTTTTTATAGTTTTCCCTTTATGTGGCCATTAAACCCTAACTCTGTACCAAATTTCAGCTCTCTGAGTTTATGGGAAGTACTAGTTCTATTTTGATGATCATGAGTGAGTGAGTGAGTGAGTGTCATAAATGCGAAACTTTGCTTTCGCTTAACTTCGGAACTAAATGACCTAGAGACTTGAAATTTTGGATTTTAAGTATGTGATTATAGCTTACTGGATGACGAAAATTTCTGCGTTCTGGTCTTATCCAGAGGTTCTCAAATAGGGGCCTGAAAATGCGGCGAAATGGTTCCAGTAAAGGATGGTACGGCAGTGTTTGCTTCGCGCTCGACTTGGCGGGGGCACTACCGTGCCCCCAGATGGTAACTATATTTTGGAGCCGTTTGGGGTTGAAACTCTAGGACCGGGGTCCGAGTGCTCACTGCCTTTTTAAGGATATCTCAAAACGCTTCGTTGACACTTCCCGTGACGCTAGGGTTGGCTTTTACCTTGGTCAAAGGCTTAGCGTTGCCAGTGTGGTAACGCCGCCTGCGTTTCGGGGACATTACCTACCTGTTGACAGCATTGGGGAGGAGTTTTTTGACGCCATTTTTTTAATTTTTTCGTTTAATTTGGTCAGTTTAGTTTACTTCAATGCTTTTGTAAATTTTAAATCATGTGCATACTGGATTTAAATTAAAAAAAAAATGGATATCTATATCTATTACTTTAATATAAAGCAGAAGAGTTGGTTTGTTTGTTTGTTTGGTTGAACGCGCTAATATCAGGAACTACCGGCTCGAATTGAAAAAATCTTTTTGCGTTGGATAGTCCATTTATCGAGGAAGGCTATAGGCTATATAACATCACGCTATGACCAATAGGAGCGGAGCAGCAATAAGAAATGTTGCAAGCGGGAAAAAAGCTTCCGTTTTAGCAGGCGATGCGTTGCGATATCAAAACTTCACGCGAACGAAGTCGCGGGCAGAAGCTAGTTAAGAAATAAACCCGGTTGAAGGAAGTAGAAAAAGAAAGTTCTTTTGACTACATACCTGGTGAAGAGATGGTATCTGTTGGACTGGTCAGGGTTGTATCTGGCGAGCTGGTCATAGTCGCTCAGCTTGAGCCAGTTGTCGACCAGGTGAGCGTTGCCGGCGTCATCCTCCAGGTAGTCGTAGCGGAGACCCTCAGAGAACTTGCCAAGGACAGGGTCGTTTGCCGGGTAGGCTAAGGAAAAAAAATACAAACCTGTCAAAATGCCATAAAGTTCGAGAAAAAAAAAAAGGTCTCGAGTTCGAAACCAAGACACGCATCTTTGAATTTTCAGATTCCTATAGAGGGTATAATGGAAAAGAATGGAGGAGGCTCTTACCGCTATAGGCGGTCCTTACATTTAAATAATTAATAATATTAAAATGATAATAAATAATAATTTTAGAAGAAAAAAAAATAAAGTCAATCGTGCATAATAATAGCATTCCGTTAATAATTTTACGTGAGGAAACTATTACTAATACTAAATAATGTTAATTGATAATAATTACGTTAAAAATTAGCATGATGAAATTCGTACAAAGTAATGTTTAAAAAAAAATGCATGAAGAAATTAATATAATATGTAATTTCAATTTCTTTTTAATTCTTAATAAAATAAAATTAATTCTATTGTAATAGATGTATTGTAAAAAAAAATGTAAATTATTAACAGATAGGCAGTTGCTCCATGTAAAATACTGTTATTCAGCCGCATCCGGTTAGACTGGAAGCCGACCTCAACATAGTTGGGAAAAGGCTAGGCAGATGATTTTGATGATAATGTTTTTAATGTAAAAACTTTACTTAGTTTTACTGTAAAACTTGAATTTTCATTCGAAAAAGAAATAGTAATTTCGCTGCAATTCTTTTGCGTCAAGGTTCTTAGTTTTATGTGCAGAATGCCTGGCTGCGTAGCAATGACAAACGAGTCCCTGGTATGGTCTAAAACCAAAGAAAACCTCCCAGTGACTGGGAGAACAAGTCCCTTCGGCTTCGACAACCGTCAAGGTTTGGAATAAAAAATTATAAAATAAATAATAAAGCCTTTTATTCCATGCATTCACAAAATAATTTTACAATTTTGAATACATATCACATGCTTGATTATTATGATTTTTCTTTGAAATATTACAAAAATAGATAAAATTAAAAAAAAAATCGGTTATATGTGTCTAAGTTCTAATACAACAAATTGGAATAATTAAATATATCATAAATTAAATGTAATAAAAAAGAGAACTACTAATTAACTGTGCCGTTTTTAGTTATTGTTTTCCAATAATTATATGAAAACCTTCCTTTTTATTTTTAAGTAGGTAATTTTATGTCTGTTCTCCCGATAGAAGCCTAGAAAACGCTGGCGTGACGGCTTAGAGGCGTTTGTGAGAGATTGGCCAGAGGAAACCGCTCATAGGAGAAAAAGCGGGAGGGGAATGGAGGAGGCTTTGCCCTGCCGCGGGAGAATAAATCCTAATTAAACACATACAGGTACAGGGTGTAAACCACCTCATCACGAAGCCGTCAACCAAAAAATATCGCAATGATGGGGAGAACAACTGCCTTTCGGCTTCGACAGGAGGTGTTTTACACCCTTTATAACTTAGAACTTACCCGCAGCCAAGGCGGCACACAAAACTAAACCAGCAACCGTCAGGGACACCATCTTGCAGTTTTAGACTTAGGAATGAAAACACACTGCCATTTATGTCTTCAGCTATCGGGATTAAGATAAACACTTAATGAATGTCATTGCAGCTAAGTTTTAGATACATAGATAGAATTATCTTTTTAATCTGCGACTACCTACGAAAATAATTTGTTCACATTCCTTTAAAAATTAATGGCCTTCGTTCAGTGTTATTCTATGAACATCTTCAGCTAGGTAAAACTATTTTAATATGGCTTGTAAATGAATGCAATAACATACTATTTCTTAAATGTTTGAGGACGAAGTCGCGGCATAAACGCAATAGTATAAAAACAGCCAGTATACAATCAAGTGTGAATCAATTTCATGCATTAATGGTTCCATAGACGGGTACAAGGCAAACTCCACTTGGGGGAAACGTCCACGGCTGGACATATCTAGCCGTTTTTCAGCCGAATCATCATTTCAGCCGAAAGACGTCCACGGCTGGACATAGGCCTCCCCCAAGTGTCGCTAAATTGACGGTCCCGTGTGACTCGCATCCAGCGGATTCCCGCAACCTTCACCAGGTCTTCGGTCTAACTAGTGGGCGGTCTTCTGGTTCGCGGAGATAGAAGTAGAAATCACGGATTTTTTCCTACTCCTCCGCTACATATTTTGTGGCTAATTTCGTTGCGGGATCCAAGACAGTTAAATTCATTCTCTGGAACTTCGTCGAGCTTCATTGTCTCGGCGCTTTTCTGGTGGTTGCCACTGTTGCCTCTGGCTTTCTGGAGTTCCAGTGGTTTGGGAATAGTGTCGTAGGCTTTTCCGGTTCGCGGTCGCTTTTCGGCCCCATCGGGTATCCGTTCTGTGAGCAATATGCCCTGCCCACTGTCACTTAAGTTTGGCAATTCTTCGAGATTGCAGGTGTGCGCAAACCATCACATCTCCTAACTTACGGGCTTCCATGAAGTTTGAACGGTACTATACGTTCGGTGACCTTAACCTAATTCCAGTTTCTGATTTCTATTTTGTGTTTTTTTGTTGTTTTAGTCTGGCATGTTTACACTGTCTACATTTCAATTGCATAAAATGCCAAGTGGAAATACAAGCAATTCCTTGATTAAAAGGTGATCTCCAATAATATGTATCAAAACTCCTATTGTACATTTTTATTTTTTAGGTAGATTTCCTTTTTTTTTTTAAAAAAAATCTACCTATTGGTCTCTCACCTACGGGGATATAAATATGAATACGTATGTATATGGGTGACAAGCAAAATTTAGCCACACTCTACAGGTCGCAATTATGAACCGATTGCTTTCAAACTTGGCCAAAAAATCGAAAAGGTCAAAACTTAGGCTAAGTTCGTGAATGGGCGGAATTCGTCAATGGGGGTGGCGGGGGGGCGGTTTTTTTAAAATCAGTTTTTTGGCCATAACTTTTTCCCTATGGAAAATTTTTGAACCGTTTTTAATTTTTATCATTCTAAGTAAAAATACGGACAATTTTAAATTAAAACTTTTTTGATGCAGCACCTAAATTGGGGAGGGGGTTGAAATTTCCAAAAAAAATCGAAAAAAAATCATATCTCCGAAACAGTAAACATTTTCAGCGTCGCAAATATTTTTTTTTTAAAGCAAATTATTTATTCTACAATTGTTACCTTTGAAGTTTAGCGATAAAACTTATAGTTTTCGAAATAAAAAAATATAACTAAAAAATTGAGGGCGTTTGCATGCTAAACTCTTATGAGCGGATTTAAAAAGGGTAAACTTTCCGTTACTGGACAACGATTTTGAAATCATATATCTTTTTGTAGATTGTACACATAAGTACAACTCTTCATAAAAAATTTCAATAGTCGGACGCTCCAGCACCTTCTCCGAAATCTACCTCCTCCTGCGGCTTGCCGGAGGGATTTTTTATTTGCAAATACGTCTGCCACCCGGTACGTGAAGCACGTCTGTTTAAGCTAGTTTTTTGAATCACAGAACCCATCGTCTTATTTTTTTTATCGTGTCGATGTTCCTTCCACGGTATTACACGGTATGGGCCCAGCAGGTGGCTACGTTTATTGCAGCGGTCGTCAAGGGTGCCAGTGAACAGAACCCTATTTATTATACTTTTAATTCAGTTTTCAATCTCACGAATATCAGGATAATATCTGTTTAAGACAGTGAATCATCATATCATGTAATTAAATTTAGTTTTGAGTGATTATTTCCTCCTCTGATTATCATAATTAACAATTTATCTATTTTTCTTTGACTTGCGTGAGTATTAGACTAGGAGCCCGTCTAACATCAATTTTAACTCATCCATTTATTAAGTGATGAAACGTGAAGTTTTCTCAATCATCCTAACTTTTTTAGCTTTAGTGTTAACTAGCTGTTGCCCGCGACTTCGTTCGCGTGAAAATATTGATGGGTCATGTGTGAGACTGCATCGTTGGTTAAGTTGTCGCAAGCGCTACTGATCATGAGATCCTGGGTTCGATTTCCGGGACGGGCAAAGTGTTATTGTATTTTTGTGCCCGGTTGATGGAAATAAGCTAAATGTGCGAAATGTGGGTGTAGGATTAGATACACCTCTACCTAACAGCGAAGGGTGCAAATAGTGTCAGGAGAAGCCGAAGAAATAAAAAGAGAACTGTTTTTTTTTTTTGCTTCTGTTAACTTTTTTTACCATGTTAATTTTGAACTGATTTTCATTATCAGCGACACCAAAAACCACGGAAACGACACCATGATGGAAAATCCAAAAATATTCGTCGCCGCCATTTTGGATTTTTATCTTCATTCATCAAAAGTAAGATCAGAAATGCAGAAGAGTTAGAAAAAAATCCCTCCGGCAAGCCGCAGGAGGCGGTAGATTTCGGAGGTGCTGGAGCGTCCGACTATTGTATAAAGAGTTGTACTTATGTGTACAGTCAACAAAAAAAAAATATGATTTCAAAATCGTTGTCCTGTAATGGAAATTTACCCTTTTTAAATCCTCTCACAAGAGTTTACGCCCTCAAAGAACACCGGCCACAGCGCGAACAATTTTTTGTTGAAATTTTATTTTAGCGTCTGCCCATGAGAAACATGTAAAAGTATAGAGTTTGAATTCCTGAACAATTTTGTCTTCTGTTATACTTTTATACGAAGTCAGGAATTAAAGATATTTTAGTTTGAAGTTGTAAAGGTTATGTATGTGCAGTCAACATCAGATAAATGTAAAAATAAGTACTTACTTAGCACACACACGCAAAGTAAGGGTAGATCCCTTATTAGCGTGTGAAATACGCAATGGCGAATCAAATATATCTATTGATTTTAAAAGTCACCCCTAGGTTTAACTTTAATAGACATTTTGTAACTTGATTATATACTTCTTTCTGTAAACTATACCACTGATTCCTCAAATAATTAAAAAAGCATTTTATTTGTCAACTCATTTCAATCAATTTCAATGTCAAATTGTAAATAATTCGCTATTTCATCTCTTATTATTGTTTTTTTTAAACTGAAATCTTCATTTTGATCTTCAGTTGGACTTCGATTAATTCAGTTACTGAACAGCAAGTTGTGTTTTATTAATGAAGTACGAGTTGCCTTCGGACTTTGTTTGGTGTTTGTTGATATCATTTCCATTAGAGATTTTCAAATGATGGTACGAGTACATCCCAACCGAAGCCAATGAGTTACAAGAAACCTGCCGACTGAGATCGGTCAGGACAAATCGCCAGTCAGAATATTATCGTATTTAACTACTTACGAGAGGGAAAAATAGGCAATCATTTTGTATTGAACTTCCAACTAAGTATAGCTACGTGCCACGATCTTGAGTAACGGAATGTGTGTAATATAATCATAATAAATAAATAATAAATTATTAGTACCTATCTCCTTTCTTGACTTCTTATTTGTGCGCCTTCCTTAAGCATTGCATTTGTAAGTATCACCTACATTACTTTAGTAGAAGGCGAGCCTATTGCCACAGACCGTACGAGAACAATGTTCCAGGCTTCAGGATACTAGAATTACAGAATCAGTACAAAAAGTGTTTCCCTCTAAAGATATATCATCCTATTATACTACATACATACTATTATTTCATTAGGCCAGTTGACAAAATAAATGTCATGGGTTTTTGTTTGGAGGTGACATTATAGTTAGAGAGCCCATGACACTAGACCTAGTTTGAAAAGAATCTCGATACATATTGTAATATTATTTCTTTCATAATGGGGTCACACAAAATGGCGATGCTACAATGCAAAACACCTGGCGGCGCTATCAAAAAAACTATTTTCTGGTATCTAGTATGATCGACCTCCTGAAAAAACCACCGCTCATTTGAAATGTCATCAATTTCTTTGTAAGAAAAACCACTGCTGCATCTTCCAAACAGTGAAGAAAGTGGTTGCTGCAGCGATTGAACGTCGCCCTCCACGCAGCTGGATTCGGCATTTTGTCAGCACCCGGTTCCTTTCGATTTATACTGATTGAATACGCGTGCCACGGTCACGTATGAAAAATTTTACGAAACTTGGGAGTCATATCATGCTAGAAATCGTTTTGTTCGCCAGGCTTTTTGCATTGTAGCATCGCCATTTCGTGTTCCCCTATTAAAAAAGTTACGAATTATTTATATTTCGCCTGGGAGTGTCATGGGCTCTCTAACTATTAAAAGTATAGCTTAGCCAAAAGTCATGAAGTCAAGCCAGAAAGAAAAAAACTAAGCCATGATTATTTCTTATCATCATTATTCTAGTCAATCAAGCTTTTAATTATTACGATTTTTTTTCCTGACTTCGATAGGCCTTAAGCTTGATTTGATAAATCTTAGTAAATTATTTCGTCGGTATCTATAACGGTGACGTTTGTAGACGCTTAATAATTTCATCAGCAATTGTAGGGCCGGTGTTCTTTTTAGTTATGATTTTTTATTTCGAAAACTATAAGTTTTATCGCTAAACTTCAAAGGTAACAATTGTAGAGTAAACAATTTTCTTTCAAAAAAAAAAAATATTTGTGACGCTCAAAATGTTTACTGTTTCGGAGATATGATTTTTTTTCGCAAAAATTTTGGAAATTTCAACCCCCTCCCCAATTTAGGGGTTGCATCAAAAAAGTTTTATTTTAAAGTTGTCCGTACTTTTACTCAGAATGATAAAAATGAAAAACGGTACAAAAATTTGTAATAGGATAAAGCATGGACGAATTCCGCCCATTCACGAACAGCCTAAGTTTTGACCTTTTCGATTTTTTGGCCAAGTTTGAAAGCTCTCGGTTCATAATTGCGACCTGTAGAGTGTGGTTAAATTTTGCTTGTCACCCTTAAACATACGTATACATATAAATCTCCCTAAGTGAGAGACCAATAGGTAGATTTTAAAAAAAAAAAAAAAGGAAATCTACTTATAAACAGAAACCAACAAAATAAAAAAATCTAGTTGGTATCAAATACGACATCGACAATTACTCATTCCATCTTGTTCTACTATACATACTTTCTTTTTCTGCCCCTGCCGTAACTCCATAATCTTCGGCTTACCTAGGTCCCTACAAAACGGTAAGTACTGCCATCCGCGAAGTCACGTGTGCGCGTCCATACGATTGGTACCTACCTGTACTATTAACTTGTGTACGGCCTATACTATTAACTTGCACTGCTGCAAAAGGTCTCTCCTGCTGCCGTTATTGGTGAACGAATGAACAAATACAATGCAAAACTTCATCCCCTTTTCCCTTTGTGGGTTGAAATAAAAAAAAAAAACCAACGACTTACTAACTTTGATACTATTTAGTAACTCAAAAAATAAAAACTTTAATTAAAAACAAAATGATGGTCTTTTTTCACCCCTCAAGGGTTGAAATTCTAATTAAGCCGTTGCGTTAGCTTCCAATCCTACGCCCAGATAACAAATTTTGTACTTTTTACGTCGAAAATTAAAGATTTTTCACACACAATTTCATCCCCTTTTTAAGACTTCGGGGTGGAATTATCAAAAACGCTGAAACACGTGTAAATTAATTTTCAATCGTCAGCCTACACACAAAATTAGAAGATCCTAACTTTAAAACTGACGGACTTTCATATAAACTTCCATCCCCTATTTTATTCCCTTGGGGGTAGAATTGATCAAAATCCTTTCTTAGCGGATGCCTACGTTATAACATCTACCTGCATGCCAAATTTCAGCCCGATCCGTCCAGTGGTTTGGGCTGTGCGTTGATAGATCACTATGTCAGTCAGTCAGTCACCTTTGAGTTATACATATTTAGATCATAGTGTTTATTGGATGACTAGCCCACCCTTTGTGCCTACAGCCGACTTTCTCTAGACCTGTGTCCCAGCAAATGGATCATTATAGGCTTATAAAAAGGCGAAGGCTTATACTGCCAAAGAATGATGATTTGGACTCGTTCCTAACTGATTAGTTAGAGAAGGCGAACACCGAGGGGGTTGGAAAGGAATGGGTGAGGCCTCTGCCCAGAGGACAGAATTGGCTAAACACAAACAAAAAGTCGGTATAAGGACGATTTTTTCATGATATTTAGAAAGAGAAAAAAAAGAAACCTTTATTAGTCCGCACTAGACAAAACACATCAAAATTAACAGTATTTAAAACTAATAAATAATAATGATTTTAACATCATCATCATCATCATCGGCCTATTATTGTTCCCACTGCTGGGACAGGCCTCCTCTCTATGTTAATTTTGATTTTAACATAAAAAACAAAATTTCATACCCCTTTTCACCCCCTTTTTTTTTTTTTTTAGGATGGGAAATCATCAAATGACTTCTCCCACTCTGGGCGGAGCGGAAGGGAGTGTCAGACTCTTACTGACTAAAACCCATCCATGTTCCTTCCTTGCGTTCCTAAGGATTGAAATTTAAAAAAAACCGTTGCGTTAGCTTCCAAATATAATATATATGCCTAGATACCTTTATTCCCGGGATAATAAATTTTGTGATTTTTACATCGAAAATTAATCTTTCTTTCTTGACTTTCCATACACTTGACTTGACTTGACTTGACATCCCCATTTTTAACCCTTTGACCAGCACTTTTGAATAACAAAAATACTGAAACACGTATAAATTTATGTTCAATCGTCAGCCGGAACACAAAATTTTAAGATCCTAATTATAAAACCGACGGACTCTAATACAAACTTTCATGCCCTATGTAACTCCCCCGGGGTTGAATTTTGAAAAATCTTTTCTACTTCCAAGTTTACATTATAAAGGTAGCTAAAGAGCAAAATTTCAGTTTTGTAGGTCCAAAGGTTTGCTCTGGGCGTTGATCGACAGGCGCAAGAAACGGTGTGACACTTTTTCGTGCGTACAGCCGGTGTTCATCGATTTAAAAGACGTTATCACGTCAAAAACCCAAACAGATGAAAGTAATTAATGTTAGACTGGCTCTTATACTTTAGATGATGAACCTTTTAATTTAGGTACAAATAGATTATGTCCAAAGCACGTTATGCAATACACTTTTGATTTGTGTAACCATTTTAAACCAGTACATATACAGGGTGTAAAAGACCTCTTCACGAAGCCGTCAACCAAGCATTCTGTACACCAAACTAAGTAACACTGCGCAAAAATAATTGCTGGGAAACGAAATTTTTTTTTGGACCTAAAAAATAATCAGATTTTTGTAGCGCGCAATGGTTGGCGCGCTACCGACTGTTCCAATGTGTGCGTTGTGCCTACACGCCACACTGCACACAGCCAGGCGGCGCGGCTCCGCCCACCGCGCATTACTGACGCTACTCAGCGTAGGTACCTACTTACCTAGCAAAAAGTATTAGGTAAATTAACTTCGATTAAACTCATCATCATCATTTCAGCCGAAAGACGTCCACTGCTGGACATAGGCCTCCCCTAAGTGTCGCCACATTGACCGGTCCCGTGCGACTCGCATCCAACGGATTCCCGCAACCTTCACCAGGAGGTGGAGGTCTTCCAACGCATCGTCTTCCGGTTCGCGGTCGCCACTCTAGAACTTTTCAGCCCCATCGGCCATCCGTTCTACGAGCAATGTGTGCCCACTGCCACTTAAGTTTGTTTGTTTTTTGTTTTCGATTCAACTACTCACAAGAAAGATACTTGTTTGAAAGTAGGTACATGTGCATCGCTTTATTGTCATCTACTTAACTGATCTAGCATCGGTGGACACTGCACGTGAAAACAGACGCATGCATGCTCTAATCTTCTACCTACTTCTACTGCCCGAGTGGCCTCCATCGTATTTCCTTAGGCCTTACGATACCTCAACAGTTAAACATGTACTTACGAATTTCTGCGATTAATACTGATAGCCGGCATTCGGCCGGCGTTTCAACCGGCGTTCGATAACGAGACTGCAATCAGCCAAAACACACTCGCTCACAATTACTCACAAACACAATGTACTCACAGTAGCAGCACTCTTCTACCTATCACCTCTTTAACTTGATCACCATCACACAACACGAAACACGCACGATTATGGTGCTTACTGCCATGCGCAATGCGAAATGTCTACAAACAAACAGAAAAAAGAAACATGGACGTAAATAAAAACTTGCGCAATAAAAATACACATGCACACTCGATGGTGCGAGAAACGGAACTAAGAATTATTCTTAACATTTTGAATTTCTTTGGGATAGGTTTTAGGTACGCTAGCGGGCGCGGCTCGGCCGGCGGTGTCGTTTGATGCTTTGATGTACGCCGATATCAAACGCGTGCGCCGCCGCCGCCGCCGCTGCGCTGCTACTCACGGAGTTCATTTTAATGTGCTATTTTTTATCAATTAACAAACTTAGCGTTTGACCACTTTTCAATTTTAACGCTAAAGGCTTAAGGGTCAAAACTGGTTAACCGCCGTCTGTGTCAAGTGTTTGTAGATAGGATAGGATGTGAGTGTCGTTAGAGTTTGATTTATCATTGCAATTTTGTTAATAAAAATTCAAAATGATTATGTAAACTTTTGTAAACATTTATCAAACAACTCATCATCAACGTTTAATGTAAAACATCTGAAACCAAAAACCAAGTTCAACCGTGCTGACAATTGTACAGGCGCCAGCAGGTCAACCTACCCGAATCTGTCAAATTTTGCAAATCAAACGTGAATCTTACTGGTTTGTAATAAAGTTGAAAATCTTTTGCAGCAATTTGACAGATTGTGGTAACATGATGTGTTGGCGTCTGTACCTTTAGGCTTGTAGGTAGGTATTATACGGCCGCTCGAGTTCAAACGTTACCGCGACACGTGGCGCGGGCGGCCGCGCATGGTAACGTGCCCCCGGGAAGGTAGGTACGTAGTTATTGTAGTACTACATGCGTAAAAATACTTAATTTAAACTAGGTACTTACCTACTGACCATCACTGTCGCTGTTATCCAGGATCGGTGCCCTCTCGCCTTTCGACACTCACGAGCTCTGGTTCGAACTGCCGACCACCCACGCGGAGACAGACGCGCGCTCGCGTCAGCGTGTTTTCATGAACCCTCTCTAGGATTCCTTCTCGCTCTGACCGCTGCTTCAGTTCATCAAAAACATCAATGATTTTTTGACGCATCTCAGCAGCGGTCTCGCAGGGGCGGTCAAACACCCTATCCTTCACGTAACCCCACAAAAAGAAATCCAGAGGGGTTAAATCAGGTGATCGTGCAGGCCAAGCATGAGGTCCGTACCTCCCAATCCATTGGTCTCCGAACAGCCGTGTCAGCTCTTCACGTACCGGTCTCACGATGTGCGGGGGCGCACCGTCGTGCTGGTACCACACGTCTCGCCGGCGCTGCAGTGGCATGTCGTCCAATGTTTCTGTCAGGTAGCCCCTTACATGATCGAGGTAGGCAGCTCCGTCCATTCGGTGTGGCAGGAAAACAGGGCCCAGAATCTGGTTTCCAACAATGCCTGCCCATACATTGTGTTTCCATCTAGTCTGGAAGCCCGTTTCCTGCATTTGGTGCGGATTCACGGAGCACCAATAGTGTGAATTACGACGATTCCACATGCCGTTGTTGGTGAAAGTGCTCTCGTCCGTGAACACAATGTTCTTTACGAATCCTCGATCCTGCCTAAGGAGCCACCTGCAGTAATCCATGCGGCGTATTGCGTCGCCCGGCACGAGTGCTTGCACATGATGGACTTTGTAAGGCCTCTGCCTATCCCTCTTCAAAACCTTGTGCACAGTGGAATGCGACACTGAGTGCCGAGCGCGATTGCCATGCCGCCTCCGCAACACTTTGGCCGCTGTGCGCACGCCCAATCGAGGGTTTTCACGCATCACCTGCAGGATGGCCTGTTCGGTCGCGGGTCGTACTTGACGGCCGACTCCCTCTCGAACAGGTACAATAGGCTGGTTATCTAGCAGCCGCTGCACTGCTCGGGTGAAAATACGTGAGTCTCTTGGCTGGAACGCGGTCGGGTATTCTGTTCTGTAGAACCTACGAGCTGCGGTGGCATTTCCATGAGCCATCCCGTAGCAGTACACCATGTTCACGTATTCCCTTGCAGTGTATTGGTGGAATGGCATGTTTAAAAATCACAAACACAAACTACACACAACACAAGTAGGTACTTAACACAACACAAAAATCACTAAAACTAAAATAACTAAAAGAAACACAAAGAAGTAAAAGTTTTCGCGAAAGCTATCAGGCATGCACATTCGATGACATAAGAAACCAAACTACTAAATAAAAAGTAATCCTTAAAATCTTCATGAAATTAAGTACATTTCTTTGTCGGAAACTACACACACACCACATCATCGCACACAACTACATACCAACGTCGGATTGTAGGCACTAGGTCCCGACTCCCGAGGCGGTTTCTTTAAACATTTTCAGCCAAATTTCCTCATTCCATTTTGAACTTAACAGCTAAAATTTTGTAGTTTAAAATCATTTGGAGAAATCCGAAAATTTTCCCAGTGAACTTTGAACCTAATCTTGTAGCGATAAAATTGAAAATCTATTAAAGAATTTTACACTCGTCTCCGGCGCCCGCGCCGCTGGTTGTACCTAATGCTAGGTGTGTTGGTGTAGCTAGAATTCCGTACCTACTCGTACTTCCTTGCAATTTTATGATTGACGCAAATTTAGACTTTTTTCCCCAAGTTTGTTGCTTTCATGAAGTAGCTACTAAAGGTACCTACTTGTGAAGGGTTCTAAGATGCAAGCACAATAATTATGATCCTTTAACTAAAAAAAAACATACTTTCCGAGTATTAATTGCTTAACATTTTCACTAAAGTGTAAATTATTCAGTAAATGCTGTTCAGTTTATTTAAAATGATTTAATTTGAAATAAAAAAGTGAAGAAGAAGAAGAATGCGAAGAATTGCTAAACTTAAGTGGCAGTGGGCAGGGCACATTGCTTGCAGAACGGATGGCCGTTGGGGCCGAAAAGTTCTGGAGTGGCGACCGCGAACCAAAAGACGATGCGTTGGAAGACCTCCCACTAGGTGGACCGATGACCTGGTGAAGGTTGCGGGAATCCGGTGGATGCGAGTCGCAAGGGACCGGTCAATGCGGCGACACTTGGGAGGCCTATGTCCAGCAGTGCCGTCTTTCGGCTGAGATGATGATGATGAAGTAAAAAAGTATGAGTGTTATTGATATTAACTAATTAAGGAAACAGATAAATTCTCAGTCATTGGTTTAGTTAGATCGAAGAAGGTAAATGTACACCACGAAGATGACGGTCTGATTATCTAAAAACAGCTGTTTAAAACACATTTTTGTATGGGAACATGTCACATTGACAGCTGTTTTTAGATAATCAGACTGTTATCTTCTCGGTGAACATGGACCTAAGGCATTCCTGCTTACCTACCAAGCACCTGTGAAAAGACGTATCGCACACACGTTTTAATGTAGGTACAACAGATTACTTTCAAATTTTTCAAGGAATTTCAAAACTTATCTTATGACAGGGTTCAATGATAGCATAACATCACGCCTGTAATCCTCGAAGGCTTAGGCAGGGGTGTACCGAATAGTACACTCACATTTCAAACGTTATGTTGCCCAACTAAACCGTTTTTATGGTTTGTATGCGCAACCGGAAAAAAAACAGTATAAAAAATACAAAATTAATAACATTTCTAATTGAATCTGCAGTTTTTAAATTATTTGTTGTGGGTTCTTCGATATTGCAATTCGGTGTCTCAAAAATCCGCAGAGTAAACTTGTGTTTAAAATCGCAAAGCAAATAACCCAAAACTTCTAAATTCAAAAACCCTTTAATGCAAACAAATGAAATGTCCTTTAATCGATCAGCTGAGTACGCCGCGCGGGTAGGTTACCTACCTAACACGGCCGCTCACATTCATGCGTTGAACTCAAATGACTCGAGGTCACGCGCCCCGCGGACACAGCTGATACCGCGCGCTTGTGTGCGTGAGACGACCGCAGCGTTGTCAATGTGTGTGTGCGCTTGGCTTGCGCGTACATTGCATTTCGTCAACTTCAAACGCATAATTTGTTTAGAAAAATTTTAAATTTTGATAATGTTTGTTTGGAAGAAAAATTTGTGATGACGCTTAGAATTTGATGATGCAAAAAAGTAGAAAAAAAAATTGACACTTTGACCCTCAATATCTCCGGAACCTGTGATTTCCCAGGTATTGTCTAGAAGTAAAAAATGATCCCATTGGTGGGCAGAGTATGAGGTTTTCGTTTTCGTTAAGAGGTCTTTTACACCCTTTATAGATAAAAGTTATAATTATCTATTATTTTTGTAATAATTGATGTGAAGTAGACTGCGAAACGTGAAATCATGGGGGCAAATGTATGTGACACCAATCTTATCAACAAAGGGACAAACGGTTTTTAACTTTACCTGTAATGATATAAAAAATGCGGGGCAGTCTTTGAGGACGTATACAAGTGAAAACTAAGTACCTAATCTATATCTGCTACGGGTCCCCGCACACGCCTAAGGGCGCTTTCAATTTAGACGTTTTGTGTCGCGCCGCTGCGGCGCCGAAGCAGCGCGGCAAACGTACGGCATCGGTACCGCAGCACAAATCGGTGCTGTGGCGTGACACGAAACAACTAAATAGAAAGCGCACTAAGGTTCATGTTTACCGAAAAGATAACATTCTGATTATCCAAAAACAGCTGTCGCTGTGACATGTTCCCATACAAAAAAGTGTCTTGAACAGCTGTTTTTAGATAATCAGACGGTCATCTTTTTGGTGAACATGGACCTAAGTGGTGCTACACCGTAGCGGATCGGCTACGAGTGCTACAAAGCGTTAGGTTACGGTCACGCGAGTTCCATGATTTTTGTTTACCCAAAAAGTGCTCAACGCGCCTTAAGACGTTTTCACTTCAAAAATCTTGAAGTTTTCGACCCACTTCCCGGTTTTGGATTAAACAAATGATGCATGCACGACAATCATGTTGAGTGACGTCATTCTAAATTTAATATGGCGGAATTCTAAAATGGCGGACGGCTTACTTATATGGTTGACTGGTTTTTTTATAACAGTCATTATTATGGGTACCGAATGAAAGGGTATGCTGAAAAGAATCCGAGAGTATATTTTTTTCTTTAATTTTTCTACTGTAATTCATAAAAAAAATTGAATGCAGAGGGCAGTAAGTTGGCAACCTCGCAAATATCTGTCAAATATTTATCTGTTTTAATTAATTTCGAAATATTACTGTATGGAATTAAGAAATGTGGCTAACTAGCGAACTACATTATAAAACAAATGAAAACGGGTGTTTCCGCGGCGTGGTCTCCCCGCAACCACGGCTGGTGCAATCCAGTCGAAACGATTAGTAAGATCGTAACACCGAATAATCAGTGTTAGATGTAAAAAAAGAACAATTTAGAAACTTTCCAAATGCCTTTTCTACGCCTAAAACGGTTACAACGTCAAATTCAGCGTTTTAATTGAAATTCTATATAAATATTCTACTTCACTAATTAGCCATATTTCTTATTTCCATACAGTATAATTTTACTAAATAAACTAAAATAGGTAAGTAAATATTTTACAGCTATTTGCGATGTTGACAACTTTCTGGTTACGCGCTCGCGCTAGTCTCAAGAAAACGACATTAAAGTGAAAGCATCAGGGAAGCCCGCGAAATTCAAATTTTCTTTCATTTTTTGCAATTTGCAGGCGACAACTTAGAACTGGCCTGCAAATTGAAAAAAAAAAAAAGTAAGAAAATTTTAATTTCGCGGGCTACCCTGATGCATTCCTCTTAAACACAACGGATTCATATTTAAATACGATTCTAGAAACATAGATAATTTAGAAAGGGACTCTAAGTAATTGATCTCTGTTATCTAAAGCTGCGGGCCCATTGTGTTCAATGTGACATGACAGCTTTGATCCCTAAAAGTTGATAATGTTAAGTTTGTAGTTTTGTGGAAATAATCGGTACGAATCGAGACCGGCCAGGCCGTAGTGTTTTTTTGGAATTCTGCGGGGTAATGGCGTAAAACACTAAGGCATTGAATGTTGTTCGATGGGCTCAATAGCAAAAGTGGTCGCATCAGTGCTTGCGCCAGTAATCGCGTTTGTGCTCTCGCGTCGGTACTCAAGCCAGTGCTCGAAGCAAGTTCTGAAAGTAAGTGTTCGCGCCAATATCTTTATGTAACAAGTAAAATTAAATTTAAAATTTAAACTAAAAAACCCCCGACACAATGTACTAAAAGTTAAATAGAAAATAATTCGTTAATTTATCATAGTGTATAGTATTCTGCTAGTCAATCCCTTTCATTTGATACTCATTTTGAGGGAGTTGTTGAATAAATATGTAATTTTGTGGCGGCCATCTTGAACTGATTATCAAACATAGCTAAGAACACTCCCGACTAATTCACCTTTCAAACAAAGAAAACAAAATCAAAATCGGTTCATCCGTTCGGGCGCTACGATGCCAGAGACACACATACACAGACACGTCAAACTTACAGCACACCGTCGTTTTTGCGTCGGGGGTTAAAAATAAAAAAAACCTGCAGGTCCGTGGGGACTGCCATTAGAAGTGAAAACTAGTAGTCGTCTAGTACGTCTACGCCGTAGCGGCTACGAGTGCCACGACAAACGTATGTGACGGTCACGCGAGTTCCATGACTTTTGACAACAATATTCTAACAAATAAATGATTATTATTATTATTTTTTTTTTGTTCACTCAACAGGGGCCCAACGTGCCTAAAGAACTTTTCACTTAACAAAAAATAAAACCGACTCCAAAAAACACAAAAAAGTGAAAAATAACTTTAGCTTCAGAAGTCCTTGACCTTTGTTTGATTGATTTACTTAGTTTTTGTCACCGACTTCTGACTGAAGCTAAAGTTATTTTTCACTTTTTTGTGTTTTTTGGAGTCGGTTTTATTTTTTGCAAAAAATTTTTTTTTTACTTTTTAGTGGTTCACTTGTGCTTACCCCTTCACAGCGTAGCGGCGTGATGTTATGTTATGAACTGGTGTTAACAATAGACAGACATGAGATTTCAGCAATCCCAGTCCATTTGCTATCATTTATTGAGGAGTTCCGTTGCCTATCTCCGAAGTTCGTCATTAGATCTTCACCAAATTGAAATGAGACCACTTTAAGAAAGTACTCTTCCAAAAACTACCCAAATCACATCAAGTGTGCCTATAAAATTTGAAGAGTTCTCTCAATTTCGCCAGGATCCCATCATCAGATCCCGACTTGATGATTATGGGACCACCTGGGAAGTATACCCTTTCAAACAAAAAAAGAATTATTCAAATCGCTCTAGCCAATTTCGAGTAATCGGGGAACATACATAAAAAAAAACAAAAAAGATTCCGACGAATTGAGAACCTCCTCTTTCTTTAACTCGGTTAAAAAACAGATTTCTGTTATGCCTTCTGGTCGCACCTACTTTGGCTACTATCAATAGAAGATAAACTAATTAATCCAGCAAACTGTTATTGCAGTACGTTCAATTAGTCACTAATTCATTAACCGCCCAAAGATGGCTCAAGTGATAACGTAGGTACGTCTTAAATTACTTAAAATATAATAATCCGTTGATAATATTGTACCTAATTAGTTATAGCATACGTTAATAATAAATGTTTGTCTGTGAAACACTCATTTATTGGAACGAAGTTCCTTATCGCGCGTTGTGAAAGGGGGCTAGACGGAAAAAATTCTTACGAAAAAGTTGTCACGACACTTTTTTTCTTTTTAAAAATAAATGAAGGTTGCAATGCGTTTGTTTCATTTCTATTTCGCATTGAACAGTGTGGTGTCGCGACGATTATTTTTGTTGAGTGAACATTATATTTGTTAATAATAAAAAAAACATTATTATAACTTAAAAAAAAAAAAAAATTACAATTCCTTCACTAGTTAATCGAAAGAACTTCGTTCCATCCGGGTGTCCCTTGACACCTCTCAAGTTTTTGATCATGTTTCTTCTTAGTCTCATTAAAAGGGCAAGCAAGCGCCAGGGTTGACCTTGAAATTCAAATGTTCAGTGGATGTTCCAGGATAGCCCGCGAAATTGAATTTTTCTGACGTTTTTTTGCAATTTGCAGGCCAGTGCCTACTAGGTTGTATGTTGATGAAAATATTTCGAGACTGTAAGACGTAACGTAGTTACTTTTGCCTTGAAAAAGTCATTCCTAGATCTATAGAAACTTGGAAGATAGTGCTGATGATTTTGATGATTATAATTCTGTAAATACACACGTATTATGCTCGCGATTACAATTTTATCTAAATAATTTGGTATCCATGCGACAATTGAATATTTTTCGCTGAAGATGGATGGTCTTATGAAGAAAGTTGTTCAGTTTGTTAGTCTGTTACCACATCCTTAACTGTATGAAACACGCTGCATACAAAAACTTAAGAGGCCGGCGGAGCATGCGTCTATCATACAAACGTAATACCAAAATTATTTGTAAATAAAATATATTCAAATCAAACCAAATCAAATCAAAATCATTTATTGCTTTATCCAAAATGTGGTAATTAATGGTGGTAAATAAAATTATAGTAACAATTATGGACCCTGTCGGGCACAGCAATTTTTAAAGTAAAATAAATAAAATAAGTAAAATCGAAATAAATACACACTACCTTAAGAATATGTTTGATTTACAAATTATTTTGGTATTACGTTTGTATGAACTACGCTTACTCCGCAGGCCTCTTAAGAATTTAAAAGGGGTATTTAATAGCTGAAATATACTATACGGTGAATAAGGTACGATTCTGAAGGCAGCCGTAGCCGCACGCAAGTCGAGTGGCAAAGCCATCTAAATTATGTTGGCAACCCAAATAACAGTCAAATATTTATCTGTTTTAATTAATTTCGCAATATTACTGCATGGAATTAAGAAATATGGCTAACTAGAGAACTAAAATATTGATTATAAAATGCAATCGTATCTCCGAATAATCAGTTTTAGATGAGAACAAAATGTAGGGGCTTGCGCCATACAAGTTGGACGCGACAAAATGTACAGTCGCCAAGCGGGACTACGGTGTGCGGAGCGCCAGTCCCTTATACGCAGTGGTGCTGCAAACATGTCTATAAACTGAGACATCCGGTTATTCCCGTAGAGTGCTATGTCGGAACTAACGTAAACTGAAATATTAAAACTGTATGTAACTTCTCTAAAGTGACTTTCAATAATCTTCCCCCACGCAAGGCTACACCGCATCAGGGACACATACACGACACACCACGATCAAGGGACTCAACAAAACTAACTGAAACCTTTCCAATCTTTAAAACAAAGAAACACAGGATTACCTAGTTCAGACTCAAAACATGTGTGAACTTGACATAAATTTAAGAAAAAACCTTAACCTTATATTTTTAAATATATTTTATTTTTATTAATTCTCTACCTAAAACTAAAATATTAATAATGAATTGCAATTCATTATTAATATTCTAGTTGACTAGTTAGCCATATTTTTTATTTCCTTACAGCAATATTGCAAAATTAATTAAAATAGGTAAATATTTTACAGGTATTTGCGACGTTGCCAACTTTGTGGACTCCTTAACTCTTAATTCCTTGTCGAAGGTTATGTCCAAAATAAACTCGGATTGAAGTAATCTCGTAAATCTGCGTAGTAGGTAAAACTTCGTATACTGCGTATTGACTAAAAACTTTAACATGTTGCAACCTTAAAACATAGTGAGAAACGTACGGATAGTATGTAGGCGCAACTTTAATTCTTTCATAAAAGTAGTTTACGAAATCACTAGTGCGGCAAAAGAACTGTGAATCTGATTCGATATTTAAAAGCAATAAATTGTGAGAAAGAGACGACGATACGAAGGCGGGGCTTGAGCTAACTGTTCGATGTAATACTGGAGTTTGAGGGAAAGAGACGGGTAGTCACCATCTTATTTTAAAAGGTGACACGTCCGACGAGAGTTCCCATTTGCAAAAATTCTCTCACAAACTTTCTCCATCATCTGCCTGCATTTTCCCAACTATGTTGGGGTCGGCTTCCAGTCTAACCGTATGCAGCTGAATACCAGTATTTTACAAAGAGCAACTGCCTGTCTGATCTCCACAAACCAGTTAGTACTGGGTAATACGATATACGATACTCCATGGTAAGGGGCCTGCGGAGCAAGCGTAGTTCATACAAACGTAATACCAAAATAATTTGTAAATCAAACATATTCTTATGGTAGTGTGTATTTATTTCGATTGGATTACAGAATATCTAGGTTCTCAAATATATATTTTTATACGCTTGCTTCGCAGGCCTTTTAAGACTTGTGGGCCATTGACTTTCAGAGCCTCGATTCTGCTATTACCTACAATAGTGTCAGAGTAGTCGATCATTGATTTCATAATGGTCAAGTTCTGTCAAATTTTGACAAGTTTGTTAATTCTACTATCATAATGGCGCCATTATGACTTTTCAATGGTCAAACACGTCTGACACTTCATTGAAAGAAATGTCATAGAATAATAATCTGGTACATGAAATCTGGCATGAACAAATGTTCGCATTTAGTAGTAGATTTCAAAAACCATTTGTACTAAGGGTTTTATAATAATGACAATACGACAATGCCATTAAAACACAATTTTATTACGAGATCATTGACCGACCATTGTGAATTTAGCAGATTACGAACTTTAAGTAAAATGACAATGGGATGAGTGACGAATTTATTAAAATAGTAGAATTAGGCCCCTGTATGACTGTCAAAGATCTACAAATGACAGCCGGGACCAACAGCTTAACGTGCTTTCCGAGGCACGGAGGAAACTCATTATGAAATGGGTGGCGAAGATTCATCCATAACTCTGATGGGTTAGTAGAGGTGTACCTAAGGGCTACCGCACACTACAGACAAGACTGTCTTAAGACAGACTTGTCTCACACAGACAAGTCTGCCTCAAAAACTGTATTGTCTTGGGCACATCGCACACCTGAGACGAAACTGTTTGGTCTACTATAGGGCCTGCTCCCGGGAAATTCCGGTACCGAAAATCCCGGGTATTTTTTTAACAATCTGGTACCGGGTCTTTCGGTATACTTTCGGTACTATATTATTTACTTTATTTTTTTTTCAATATAAAGTAAAAAGTCATATTAAATAAACTACTTTTTTACAATAATGGTAAAACGAAACATTTTTAATCGAAAATTATTATCATTACCGAGAGTAAAAACTATTCAACGATGGAAATAAGGGGTCAATTATAAGATGTAAGTTGATTTTTGATTTGTTTCATTTATTGCATTCATCATCATCATTTCAGCCGAAAGACGTCCATTTGAGGATATAGGCCTCCCTCAAGTGTCACCACATTGACCGATCCCATGCGACTCGCATCCAGCGGATTAAATTAAAAAACCTATTTGCAAAATAATCATCTTATCATTTGATAAAAAAAAAAAAACGAAAAACTCGGGTACCCGGTTTTGGACAAAAAAACCCGAAACCGAAAACCCGGGTTAGATAATAGCCACTTTTCGATGCCCTATCGCTAGACTGTTTTGTCGTAGATGTGCGCGCCCGCGTACATCCAAAAGGGAAGCCAACAATCGGTAGTCAGACTTGTCGCTGTGCAGTTTTTGTAGGTATGAGACAGTTTTGTCTGCAAGACGTTTTGTCTCAAGTGTGCGCATCTTCATATATTTTGTATAGCGAAAGTCTGTCTCAAGACAGTCTTGTCTGTAGTGTGCGGTAGCCCTAATAGTCCCATGTAATAGAGAACCTCCTCCTTTTTGGAAGTCGGTTAATAAAGTTCAAATCAGCTTGCACTACAAAGTGGTTGTTACGTCAGTCACTGCGGGCCGAAAAGTTTGAAATGAGTGATTTCGATCGATTTACAAAAAATCTATTGATTGGACTAAAAAACTAAAACACTATAATGCTAATATATTGCTTGTAGAATTATTTTCCAAAAAATCAGAATGATCACATGTATTTTAGTAAGTATGTTTTTTTTTGGTTGAAAGATATTTTTAGAGATAAGTTCGTGATTTTTTTTATCGCGTCAAATTAATTGTATATCCTGAAGAATATCATATACTTTTCTAGTTTTGTTTATTGCCGTGAATCATATACTTTTAGGCATTATAAAACACTTGTTTAGCTCATGGAATCGCCTTAACAAGAACAGTACGTCGTGGTTTCGAACCCAAGCAGTAATTTTTTTCATCACCACTGCTCTCAAAACAGTGAAGGAAAACATTGTGAGGAAACCGGCATGTCCTAGAACCAAAAATTCGAAGACATGTGACATCTACCAAACCGCACTGGGCCCGCGTGGTGGATTATAGCCCATTTCTTCTCATAGAGAGAAGGCCTGTGTCCCAGCAGTGGGAACGTTAATAGGCTGATGATGATGATGATGATAATTGTAGGAACCACAACTTAATAGAAGATGATGAAGGCCAAAATGAAAAACAAAATACACAGATAGGAGATTTTTATTCATTCTTAAGTAAATAGTTTAGCGATAGTGGTCAGGGTTCGTCTCATCCTAACCCTGGGAGAAAGGTGGGGATCCATTCGTCCTTACGGAGTATATACCTGTAGATCTGTAAAATAAAAGAAAAAAAAATTCAATACACTTCCTCGAAAACTGGTTCTTTTCGCACTACGATTAGGTTCAAAATGCAGTGTATTTCACATGCGTGCGTTTTTCATGTGTTTTCCATACATGTGCAGAAAGCAAAATTGCCACAGATAACTATACATATACTTAGTCCAAATTGGTTCATTGCATAATTAAAAAAAAAACATTCACCTCTGGCTATAGAGTCAGAGGTAAATGTTTTTTTTTTTTTATTTCGGAAAAGCGTCTTTCTTTGTAAACATTTTCTGAATATTCAAACTATGTTTATAAATTCAATATCGTAGATAAACATGATTATTATAAGTAATATTTACTTTTATAAACAAATTAACCTATAATTGTGTTCTAAATTAAAAAAAATATATATATTTATACAGGTTACTAGTAATTCGACGTATTCCTTGTAGGACGTTATATAAGGGTTATAATGCAAGAAATTAAGCCACCAAATTTTCTACCGAAATTCAGTGGTTTTTGAGTGTCGAGTTATAGTTTTTTTATGAAAAATCCCAGATTAAATCATTTAAAGCCAATTTAAAAACGATTTACGGCGCAAATGTACTGAAGTTTAAATTATTATCATAGCTGATGACACAGCAGACCTTTGATAATAATTGAACGTTCAAAAAATTCAAAACTCTTAGTAGAAATCACTAATGAAACAATTTTATTTTGTAATTTTTGACATTTCTTAATAGAAAGATGTTGTATAGTGAAAAAAAAATAATACTACGCCATATGTAAAAAATACTAGAAAAATATCCTTGTCTTATCAGCTCTCTAAAATGTTATAAATCTTATTGATAAGTTATGGACTAAGTTATGAAAACTGTTTTTGATTTTGTAAAAAAGGAAAAAAAAAGGTAAAAGGTATGCGGAAAATCAAAGAAAAGAATTTCGTGAATTATTATTATTTTTAATCAATTTCACTTTTAAAACTTAAATAACTCATTTTTACACGTCTTGTTCGACTAAGACGTTTTACCAGTGTTCCACATGTTTTTTTTCTGTGGACTCGTTCTAGTGATCATGAACAAAACATACGCGTGTTCACCGAAATGTTCGCGCACATTTGTGATAGCACATGTATTAGCGGTGGACTCGAGTCAGCTAACACGCATTCTCTGTTCGCGCACTCAATTTTGTTTTGATCTAATCCGTCTGATTTGATTTAAACAATTTAAAACAGTATGTAGTTAATTTTGAATACCAAAAACACAATTTTCGACACCAGTAGCGTCGCACGTTCTGAGAAAATTTAAAATGAGTCAAAAAAAACCTATTGCAAACAGTCTGCAAATCTTGTTTTCGACTGACGTTGGTCAGTCGATGCGAATATTTAATTTCTAATACTGTTTAGGAATCTTAGTAGATGGACAAGCACATTGCTAATAGGTTTAAGTTAAGATGGTATTGAGTTGAGTTGCTTATGTATGCACATTATCGCGATATACTTTGGCAACCTAAGACGATCATGGTCTTGACGTAAATTTAATCGACAACACGTTACTAAGCTCACTAATTAATATTATTTATTCGTTGAATGAAGGTCGGTCCCCTAGACTATTTAATTGAGTGCGCGAACAGAGAATGCGTGTTCGCTGACTCGAGTCCACCGCTACTACGTGTGCTCTCACAAATGTGCGCGAACATTTCGGTGAACACGCGCATGTTTTGTTCATGATCAATGAAAAAAACATGTGGAACACTGGTAAAACGACTTAGTCGAACAAGACGTGCAAAAATGAGTTATTTAAGTTTTAAAAGTGAAACTGATTAAAAATAATAATAATTCACGAAATTCTTTTCTTAGATTTTCCGCGTACCTTTTAAGTACCTTTATTTTCCTTTTTTACAAAATCAAAAATATTTTTCATAACTTAGTCCATAACTTTTCAATAAGATTTATACCATTTTAGAGAGCTGATAAGACAAGGATATTTTTCTAGTATTTTTTACATCTGGCGTAGTATTTTTTTTTTCATTAAACAATATCTTTTTATGACGGCATGGCAAAAATTACAAAAAAAAAAATGTTTCAAAGAGATTTTTCCTAAAGGTGAAAAAAATAAAAAATAAATAAATATCGCTGGACATTAACACACAGCGCCACCTAGTGCCACACTAAGCATAGCTTGTGTCGTGGACACTAGATAGTTGATATACTACATATATACTTTTTGTTTGTAAATATATACTTATTATACATAATAAACATCCATGACTCGGAAACAAATGTCCATGCTCATCACACAAACATTTGCTCCAACCGGGATTCGAACCCAGGACCCAAAGAACGTAAGGCAGCCTCACTACCACTACGCCATTCGGGTCGTCACTCCGCTTTTTAGTTATTTCAAAAGGTTTGCTGCATTGTCAGCTATTTTAATAACTTACATTTCAGTACATTCGCGCCGTAAATTATTTTTAAATTGGCTTTAAATGATTAAATCTGGGATTTTTCATAAAAAACTAAAAATCGACCTAACTCAAAAACCACTGAATTTCGGTAGAACATTTGGTGGCTTAATTTCTTGCATTATAGCTACTATAACGTCCTGCAAGGAATACGTCGAATTACCAGTGACCCTGTTTATAATAGGCTGTATAACGGCTTCATACCTTTGCCTCTCCTTCAACCTGGCGAAAGCAAAGCGCGAAAAAAAATAAAATTTAAATCATAGTCTCGTGACATTCATGGCACAAATATTTTACATTATTTCTTCAAAAGTGTATTTAAAAACGTCGTTTGATACACGTGGACATTTGTTATTGCAGTTCTCGGCTCAAAAACACCCTCGCCTTACGGCTCGTGTGTTAATACCGCCTTGAACTACAATAACAAACTTTCTCCACTTGTATCAAAATGTAATTTTTAATGATTTTACACGACAATACGGGGTATGTGATGCGGAGGATTCTTTGTTGACAACCGGTCAGTTTCGTCTCTGTTCTTATTTTCAAATTGATATAATCAATACGAGTTCATAGATAGATCGCGTAGGATCATTACTGTGGATTACTGTGTTGAATTATTAACATAATAAGATCAGTTTAAACTTTTATTTATTTTATGCAACATACCCACATGAAAAGTAAATACCTAAGATAATAAAACCATTGAAATCTACATAGATTCAATTACATACATTGTATTAGATTACTTTTAAAGTTAATAGAGCAGCCTACCTCATTTAATCTCATAACTGCAATCTTCTCCCTGCCTTTTTTTTTTTTTTGTTTTAAGTAGTTTTTTTTTTTTTTTTCTCCCCTTTCACCGCTAACTTTCTTTTATTGGTCTATTCTATAGGTTCTCACCGCTTCTTTACTTCTAATTTTCAGTAACCAATCCTGAAACCATGCCTGTGATGACCCGCAAGGCTACTGCCCTGGATATGGAGCTAAAATTGAGAACGGCCCTCCAAGAACTCAAAGAATCCAACCTCCAAGTCCAACAGCTGTTACAGGAGAGAGAAGAGAGTGAGGTGGAAGTCGATAAAGTTAATGGCAAAATTTCAAGCTTAAAACGGGAGCTAGTAGACCTACATCAGCAATACTTGGACGTTGTTGATGAACGGGATCAACTGAAGGTGGTCACGGATGGTTTCACAAATTGTAGTAACTTGTATGAGGAGGCTTTGTTTAAAATTAGGGACCTGGAAAATGACTTAATTCATGCCAATAATTGTATATTTAAATTACAGAAAGAAAGAGAAAGTACTCAGGTTATAGAAACAAACCTCTTATATAATGAATTATTAAATAGTAATTGTAACCCCCCTTCCTTAATAACTATTGACCTGACTGAAGATTCCTTACTCAAACAGAATTTTATAGTTAGCAATAGGAAGATTAAAAAATATGCAAGATTAAACAGAATTATTAAAAAATGCAATCAATTTAGGAAACAACATAAACGCTTTTCCAAATATATTCCACTAAGGAAAGAGCGTGTTGATTTAGTTAATAAGTTAAATAATTACCAAATAAAATTAGAGGACAGTATAAAAATTTATGAAATTGATACTCAGCAGTTGCAGTCTGAAATTCAGGTACTTCAGGATTCACTAAGTTCCCTTTCTAGTAGGTATAAGATTTCTCAAAACCAAATTAGGGAACATATTTATGCGGCAAATGAGTTGGTAATGGGTCAATGTAGTTGCCAGACAGTTACCAACCATGATATTATCCAGCCTCAGGTAATGGAGGACCCATACCAGGTTGAGAATTTGCCTCGGGACAGCACTCTAAATCAACAAACAATTAATATAACACAAGATGATTTACACGTGGTACAGCCTGAGTTATATGATAGTTTGCCTGAGTTTGGTAATTTTGTCTCATCAAATAGTAATGTTTGTGATCATTCAGTTATGTTCTCTGACAGTATAGGTAAGGGGCTAGGTAAATTAATTAGTAATAACCTGAGTTATTGTACCCAAAACAATTGTATGCCAGGGTCAACCTACAAACAGGTCATGGCATCTGTAACAAAAAGTGTTTGTGATCCTAGTACCACCATTACTATATGTGTTGAGAATAGTTCAAAGGTTAAAAAGGAAGACATCACTGACTATGTTTCTGAGTTGTTAAAGTTAAATTGTAAAAAAGTCATTTTGTGTGCTTTTCCATATTTTGAAAATGTAAGTAGTAGGAAAAACGATTATATTCACATGTTAAACAAACACATACATTTTTTAGTAGGTCACTATAGTGACAAACTTATATTTCTTGATATTAACACTTTTGTTGATAAACTTAGATCGACGCGGGGTAAAGTGTATCTACCTATTAGTTGTAGACACAAAATAGCTCGGCTATTAGCTTTTAACACGTTGAACGCCGCTTTAATTTTTCAGTCTTTCTGTTTGGGCCGTGGGGGACACCGTATGGTCGACATACAATAGTTCCGTTGGGGCCGCGGGGGACAACATATGACCGCGAGTCAAAGGCGATTTTAAGCGTCTCTATTGGGCCGTCGGGCACAGATATGAAGCTAATATGTATTTGACGTGACCCCCACGGCCCTGCAGACAAATAGATTGTATTTGGTTTTTAGTAAAAAATATGACTTAGAAAAATATGACAAATCATTTCGGGACACGACTTGTTTGAAAGTTCTAAAGGAAAAAGTGTGTATGATAATGTGTTAATTTCTATTTTTCCATAAAATTACTATTTAAAATGTGTTGTAAAATACTGTATACTGTTACTTTTTACTGAAGTAGTTAAAATCTGGTTAAAGTGGTACTACATAGCTGTTAGGGTTTAATTTTTCGGGGATAGTTTGATGAATTAAACTACATGTTTGTAAATCAGAAATATAATAATTATTTATTACAGTTTTTAATTGAAACAAAATTAAATCAGACTTATTGAGATCAATATCAACGTTACTACACCTATTATTTAATGAATTTTATGGAAACAATCAAAACAAAGAAATGGTTTGTTAGGGCAGGTTTCACAAAAAGTTACAACTTTTTTCGTCTTGTTTTTTCGTCTTGTTTGTTCGTGCAGGACATGAGCGGGGATGACCGACACCCCGACCCCCGCGGCCCCCGCCAACGAACAACGCGATTTATTTCCGCGTGGGCCATGGGGGGCCACTGTTGAGTGACAGTAGTATTTTGATAAAATAAAGTCACTAATTACTTTTCTTCGATTTATTTCATGAGATTTGGCACATTTTCTAGCCCCTAAGGCAATAAAAACATAAACGTAAAATTTAACAATGGGGCATTTTTGACCTGGCTCCTTTTACTAAATAATTGAGGCCCATATGTTGTCCCCCACGGCGTTTAACGTGTTAATATTCACACAGACATAAGTAGTATGTCTAAGTTTAGTTCTATTATTGATACTGCGACTATTAGTACTAATACTAATGAACAGGTGGTGACCTTAAATAAATATAGCATTAGTGCTATTGATGTTTACAAACTTTGTACTGAGGAGGAACCATATGTCACCGTGGAAACTTCTCAATTAGCTCTTAGGAATGATAGGATCATGTTGTCTGGCGATGGATCGGGAGTCTCGGGGCTCTCTCCAGATCTTAATATTAATTTAAACTAGGAAGTGAGACAACAGAAGGTACCATTAACAATATTGTTAATCCTACCAACAGCAAAGTATCTTCTGGCACTTCATTAGTTCGTAAAAAAGGGCCTCAGCAGAACTCTTTAAAATTATTCCACCAAAATATCCAAGGCATTTCTTCCAAATTATTAGAAATTGAATTGTATTTAGAGAAAAGTATGTTTGACATTGTTTGCTTTACTGAACATTGGTTAAAAGATTACCAAATGCTTATTAATTATGAGAATTATATGGTGGGTAGCTGTTTTAACCGTAAATCTATGCTGCGTGGAGGTTCCCTAATATTAGTGAAAAATTGTGTTAAATATAAGCAACGTGCTGACATAGTAGGTCTTTCGGTTGAACATTGCGTCGAACTGTCCTGTGTTGAGCTAGATAAGCATATAATTGTGTGTGTGTACAGACCCCCAAACTATCAAAACTTTTCCTTATTTGAATCAATAATGGAAGATGTTCTGGCAAAACTTACAGCCAGTAATAAATCTACGATTATTTGTGGTGACTTCAATATCAATATTTTGGAAGATAATTCAAATAGCAGTCGGTTATTAAATCTTTTTAAGTCATTTGACTTGACTAACGTTTTTATAGAACCCACTCGAGTCACGCCTTCTTCTGCTACTTGTATAGATAATGTTTTCTGCGATTGTGAATACTTAGATAGAGCCGTAGTAAATAGTCTGCCGTCTGACCATAGCGGACAAAGTGTAACTTTCAGGTGTAATACACCATTGCAAAAAGTTGATATTAAATTTAGACCTATAACTTCTAGTAAATTAAATAGGTACAATATTTCCCTACAGAACAAGCTAAGTGTTATGAGCCATGACAATATTAATATAAATCAATTCTATGATCATTTCTTTTCAATTGTTCACACTGAATTCAATAAAACTTTTGAAAAGAAGACCAAAAGCATTTGCCCTAAATTTATATTTAGTGATTGGGCAACTAGAGGTATCAGAAAAAGTAGGGAAACACTATTTGAGCTTTATGGCCTTAAGCCTTATGTAAACACTGAAACTTTTAACAACTATGTTGCTAAGTATTCAAAAATTTTTAGAAATTCTTGCAAGATTGCCAAAGCCCTGCACATTAGCAACAAGATTAAAACAGCAGAAAATAAAATTAAGACAGTTTGGAAAGTCATAAATAGCGAGACTAACAGGAAGAAAGTACGTAATACTAGCTATACATTAGATACAGTATGTGGTCCTAAAAGCTCTAATCAGGAAGTAGCTCAGGAATTTGTAAATTTCTTTACCGATATACCGTTACAAACTACGGAGGCTCTAAATTCCTCTTCTGAAGTCTCAATCGGTTTATTGAAAGCGAATGTATCTGGATGCCAGGCTGAATTTAAATTTAAACACATAAACCCGATGACAGTTATTAAAGCTTTCCGGCAAATAAAAATCAAACTGACCGAAGATCTATGGGGAATGTCTATCAAAGTTTGTACTTCCATACTTGAGACTATAGCTCCATACTTAGCTTTAATTTTTAATTTGTGCGTAGACCAAGGAGTTTTCCCTGATTTAATGAAATACAGTAAAGTCATACCGCTTTTCAAATCCGGGGATAGTAAAGATACTAATAATTATAGACCTGTATCCGTGTTGCCAGTTTTTAGTAAGGTGTTCGAAAAGGTAATGCTTAATCAGATGCTCAATCATTTCAACACCAACGGAATCTTACACGATCAACAGTATGGCTTCACCAAGGGACGTTGTACAACTGACGCCGGTGTAACCTTATTAAAGCACATATTCATGGCGTGGGAAGAGTCCCAAGACGCTGTAGGAATATTTTGTGACCTCTCCAAAGCATTTGATTGTGTAAATCACGACACATTGCTTTTGAAACTTGAGCATTACGGACTAGGTAAACTTGCACTTAGTTTGGTAAAATCTTATTTAAGTGATAGACTGCAATATGTTCAAATAAATGGTGTTAATTCACAGGGCTTGAAAGTAAAAATGGGGGTTCCGCAAGGCTCAATATTGGGTCCTTTCCTCTTTTTAGTATATATAAATGATCTACCCTATTTACTGAAAAACCAACCACAAAATATGGTATTATTTGCCGATGACACTTCCTTAATTTTTAAGATAAATAGACGAGCCCAAAATCTAGATGACGTAAATAATGCCTTACTTGAAGTCCATAATTGGTTCACAGCAAACAATTTGGTATTAGATGAAAAAAAAACTAAATGCATAAGATTTGCTTTACCGAATGTTAAAAGTAGTGATTGTGAGATAATATTGAATAAAGAGAAACTCGAATTCGTAGATAAAACTGTTTTCCTGGGGCTTACGCTTGATTCAAGGCTTCAATGGGGTTCTCATTTAACATCTCTTGCGGGGCGCTTAAGTTCAGCAGCATATGCCATTAGGAAAATCCGTCAATTCACTGATGTAGATACCGCTAGACTAGTCTATTTTAGTTACTTCCATAGCATAATGTCTTACGGCATTTTGCTGTGGGGACGGGCTGCTGATATTGAGTCTATATTTATTCTGCAGAAAAGAGCCATCAGAGCCATATACAATCTTCGTAGGCGCGATTCTCTAAGGGAACTGTTTAAGGAAATTAACATCATGACTGTATATTGTCAATACATCTATGAAAACATAATGTATGTCAGGAAAAATCTGCATCTTTTTGGTAAAAGAGGTGACAGACACAATTACAGTACTAGAAATAGAGACCAATTAGTTCAGCCAGGCTTCAGACTCGCTAAAGTAGACTCGTCTTTCATGGGGTACTGTTTGAAATGCTATAATAAAATTCCACAAAGCATTCTTGAACTAAATGAAACCAAATTTAAAACATGCATTAAACGCACACTGTGTAAGCAAGCATATTACAAATTGGACGATTATATCGCTGATAAAAATGCTTGGGTCAATGCCGGTCCTGCTCCACAAGGACAGGGGCGCATAAAGGGATAGCGCTAATTTGTGTTGTTGGAGCTGCTGAAGATTGTACAACTATCTTTGCATTGTATAAATTCAATATCTTTAGTATTATATAACCTCATATTCCATATTGTGTGAGTGCTATGTACTAGAATGCTATCATTCGCTGGAAACCTACGTTTTTATTTTATTTATTTTTTTGACTTGAATGTGCCCTGGCGGTTATGAGTATGTCATGCTCACTCAAATGTCTCGCTGATGGTGGCGCGTGTGTCGGACCATTTAGTTCCCTTCAAAATGGTTGAGCTGAATGGTGCTGATCCATGCGTCATGTTCGTGAACGGGCGCTGTCAGTTGTGACTGGTCATGTCTTAGTCGCCATGGTTTATTTGAATTAATTATTTTGTTTTTGGGTTGTATTTTGTTTTTGTTTTGCTATGGACACTTATCGTGCAAATCTTGCTACATTGTTCTCACATAATATACCATCTCAACATGATTGATGTAACCAAGATTTTGTAACAATATTTTGATTTAAAAGAGTGTCCATGGAGTTTCTTGCCCGTTCTTCTCCATAGAGATCTACGCTAGGGAATGGGCAACTACAGTACTTTCACAGTTTTTATGTCTTGTGACTGGGACTGTAGCTACATTAAATGTTCATTTTTGTTTCGACAATTCAAAAGTGCCTGTAACTGGCCTACTTGAAATAAATGCTTTGATTTTGATTTTGATTTTGATTTTGAGGAATGAGGAAAATGTCGTGAGAAAAGTTTTGAGTGCTTTTGTCGATGGGTATAAGGGTTAAAGAAAATTAAATAAACGATGGATGGACTGTGTGAAGGATGATAGAAAGGAGGATGATAGAAAGGATAGAAAGGAGGGAGTAAAAAAAAACAAAATTAAAGCATTAACAAATAGGCCAGTTACAGGCACTTTTGAATAGGCATGACGACAGTATCAAAAATTACAAATCTATTTAGTCCGGCAGTTAGATCATTGAAAAATAATGGACACATATTTTTTTTTGTAAATCTATGAATTCATTATAATAATAATAATATAATAAAGTTCTTTATTTCTCCTCACAATGACAAACTTAATCTAGGTTTCACATATTATTATTTGTTTATTAACAAAATGTGAGGAGCTGGTGTCTGAGTTAGGCGTAAATGCCTGTATTACAAATCACCAGGTCCCCCACCCCACGGAAGAACGGAAAGTTTTACTTAACAAAATATGAAATTATAATACAATGTTATAGGCAAGGAGATTAAAGACTAAAAACTTATAATAATTTTGGGGGTAGAAGTTAAAAAGAAACTATCAACAAAAAACAATCAACAACAATCAATCAATCAATTAACAAATATAAAACGCATCAAAACTCGGGAGGGGGGGCTCCTGATGTCAGAACTAGCTAAAAATGATACCTAGGCGTGACGTATTATCTTCGTCAATTTTGATTTACGTAACAAAAGAAAAAATACGGGTCGAATGTTTTTTGATAATCTACCTGACGGACTAATTAGATTTTTTTTGAAGTCTACCCTATTGTCGAAAAAAAGATGAAAATTAAATGTAGCTACAGTCCCAGTCACAAGACATAAAAACTGTGAAAGTATTGTGGAACAAAAAAAGACAGGCTACGTCGACCCAAAATGAATTGGAATAAGAGCAGGAAAATACTGATTACACGAGATAACGTACACTTGGAAATTCGTACCTCTCTAATAACTAGACATCTTGACACCTCGAAAGAAAGAAAGAAAAAGCATTTATTAGCCCGACAGAACAAAACATAAAAAAAATGGTTAAATTGTGATTATCACACCAGTAAAAAGTAAACATAGTAAAAAAAAATAACAAAATCATAAAAAAACAAAGACTACATACAAACAGAATTTGTCTTATACAAGACCAAAAGGCTCCTATCTCAGCATGGTGCTGTAACATTTAAAAAAAAAAGTCACAGCGCTGGTAATCTGATAGCGCCCAAAGTGATGCCACGGTCAAATACGGTTAAGAATAAAAAATAAATAAAGTGTAAACGAGCAAATATAAATAATAATAAATAGCTCTGGACATTATACACAACAGGTTGCGGGAATTCGGTGTATGCGAGTCGCAAGGGACCGGTCAATGTGGCGACACTTGGGGGAGGCCTATGTCCAGCAGTGGACGTCTTTCGACTGAGATGATGATGATGATGATGGTTATACACAACGCCGTCTAGTGCCACACTAAGCTACGAGGCTTGTGTCGTGGACACCAGATAGTTGACATTCTACATAGATACTTTTTTTTTTGTAAATACATACTTATTATGCATACAAACATTCGTGACTCGGAAACAAATAATAATAATTAATTATAATAATAATTACATCAACACCCCACGTAACCATAACGTTCGTCAACCTATAGGTACATTTCCAGTATAATATAGCCTCGCTTTGGTCCAGGCATTTTCCGCACAATGAGAAAACCTCTACTGGTTTTATATAAGTAGCTTGTTTACTTACTGGAGCTTGTGTTGCTAAAACGACGGGGTGTTATAAGTTTGGTGTGTCAGTCTGTGGCATCGTAGCTCCCGAACGGATGAACCGATTTTGATTTCATTTTATTAGTTTGAAAGGTAAATTACTCGGGAGTGCTCTTAGCTGTTTGATAAAAATCATTCCAAGATGGCCGCCACCACAAAATGGCGGATTACATATTTTTTCAACAACTACCTCAATATTAGTAATTAGGCATCAAATAAAAGGGCTTGTCTAGTTGAATAATGTACACTATGGGGATATGACCCTAAATGTCGGGGTTTTCTTAAATTTTTAATTTAATGGTACTTGTCATATTTTTTTTTAAATTATTGTTTGTCCTGTTTGAGTGCAATAAATGCTTTTTCTCTCTGTCGAGTTTCACTAGCAATTTTTTTTTATATCTTGCCGCTTATATCTTGCAGCAGACAATTGTGCCGGCTATTTTAGGATTATTATATCAAATTGTACTAGTATACATACCCAGTTTTAGGCTCGATTCCGCCCATGTTCAGCTGCCCTTCGCCGCTACAGTTCTGTGCCTTAGCCTCGTTTAGAGAAGAGCACTGGGTACCAGTGAACCCTCCAGTAGCTAGGGACTCACCCATGTAGAAATAGGACCTGGAATGGAAGATTCAGATTAAATATTTATTGGTCCCTGATCGAGTCCAAACTCAAGGTTTGCCAAAGAGCGATGGAACGTAGCGTATTGTGTATTCAAAATCAAAATCAAAGCATTTATTTCAAGTAGGCCAGTTACAGGCACTTTTGAACTGTCGAAACAAAGATGAAAATTAAATGTAGCTACAGTCCCAGTCACAAGACATAAACACTGTGAAAGTACTGGAGTTGCCCATTCCCTAGTGTAGATCTCTATGGAGAAGAACGGGCAAGAAACTCCATGGACACTCTTTTAAATCAAATTATTGTTACAAAATCTTGGTTACATCATTCATGTTGAGATGGTATATTATGTGAGAACAATTTAGCACGATGTGCACGTTTAAAGCGTCCATAGCAAAAACAAAATAATTAATTCAAATTAGCCCCGTTCATGAACATGACGCATGGATCAGCACCATTCAGGTCAACCATTTTGAAGGGAACTAAATGGTCCGACACACGCGCTACCATCAGCGAGACTTTTGTGTGAGCATGACATACTCTCAACCGCCAGGGCACTGTTTTAAGAGCGTTACATTTAGTTCTACCACGAAACATGAATTTTCACCCCCAAAAAAAAAGTTGTTTCCCAGCAATATTTTTTTGCGATAACTGCTTGGTTGACGGCTTCATGATGAGGTTGTATACACCCTGTATATGGCTCTGATGGCTCTTTTCTGCAGAATAAAAATAGACTCAATTTCAGCAGCCCGTCCCCATAGCAAAATACCGTAAGACATTATACCGGTGACCAGTCAGATCACCAAACATTAATTCACAAACTTTTACTTGACAAGCAACGATTAGAAAACACATAATTTGTCATTTCATCAGTATACAACAACAAGTTTAACAAATAATTCACTTCGCAAAATAATCATCACATAAACTTTTATTTAATAACGTATTATTTGACAAACAATTCATTATTTTTTCTTTTTATCTCATAAAACAACGTTTGAAATAAAGACGTTACACAAATTGATAGTGCCTTTAAAAAAAAAAGAAGATAAATGAATTTGATTTCCTCTATGCACAAATTTTGTGACAGAAATGAATCGCTGCAGAACCGACTCCACGTAGTCTTTTCTGCCCTACCCCTAGAGTGTAATTTAATCCCGCGTAGGCGCGGAGGGGCGAGGCGGGCCGCGAGCTGAGGAGCAGGTGGCTTTAACACTCGCCGCCGCGGCTGAGGCTGGCCGGCTTCAGCCGGCCAGCAAGCCGAAGCTGCGGTGGTGAGCGTTAAAACCCTCTGCGACGATAAGCTCGCGTGTGACCGCCGGATCCCCGCAGCACCGGAGCCGTGACAGAAACCATGCCTGCTGCATGTTGCATGCTGCATGTTTGCATACTGCATGCTTGCTGCTTGTTGGTTGCATGCATACTGCATGCTTGCTGCATGCTTGCTGCTTGCTTGCTGCATGCTTGCTGCGTGCTTGCTGCATGCTTGCTGCATGCTTGCTGCTCGCTTGCTGCATGCTTTCTAAATGCCTGCTGCTTGCTTGCTGCTTTCTTGCTGCTTGCTTGCTGCATGCATGGAGTATGCCTGTTTGCATGTTATGAAAAAACTATGCATTTCCATATTTTTTTCTTAAAAAAGAGTAATACAAAAAATACTAGCCTGTAAATTATTTTGTTGAAACGTGATTTGTCCAAACGTATTTAAATAAAAAATGAAAAATTTGTAAATTAATAAATATCATCTGATGCATTTGATAAAAGAAGTATTTGCCAAATAAATGTTAAACGAATATTTTTAAAATAAAACATTTGCGGAATAAGTTGTTTGCGAAATAAATAGTATACGAAACGTTGGTTGTAAAATGAAAATTTGTCAATGGACTTTTGGTAAAACATTAGTGAACCCATTATACCATGCAATCTCTGCAGAATGCATCAGGACCGATGGGCCCGAGTCGTCACACAGTCGCCGAGGGAAGCCTTGAACACACTGGCGTGACGATTTAAATTCGTTGTGCGAGGTTGGCCGGATAAAGCCGCACAGAGAAGAGTTGAAGGCAATGGGGAGCCCTTTGACCAGCAGTGGGACAATATATTATAAAGCTAAGGGAAAATCCATAACCTGACCTTCCCCAGATCGACCCGTGTGACTGCTGTTATTAAGCCAACAAGCCCTATGGTCACCCATCCTGCTTAACCTTCAAGATCACCTCACCTGTAATGATCGCAGACGGCAGTAGCACAGCCAGGCATGCTGATCCCACCGTTGGGATAGAAGTCCACATCCCCACAGGGCTCCTCAACGCCGATGTTGCCGATGTTGGTGTGGATTACTTCAGTGTAGACTGCGTCGTCAGCCCTCAGGGCTTGGCTGGATAGCCAGCGGTCTGCGGGGTCCATACCTGATGGACAGTTTGAGGTGGTTAAGATTAGAAAGCAGTATATTCTTGTCGCACTATGATTAGGTTCAACATGCAATGTTTTATGTTTTCCAACACGTGTGTGGGAATAAAATTGAACTAAACTATACCTATACTAGTCTAGTCCAAATTGAACTTATATTGTCACTTACCTACGGGATATCTTCCGTAAGTGTGATATCGGGAGCTCAAAACAATAAATAATCACGGAAGATATCCCGTAAGTGACAATATAAGTTTAGTTTTAAACCGTGAAAGCCTAAAACAGTGTTAGTCCAAATTGGTTCAATGAGGTGACTATTTTTAAAATTTCGGCAAAGCAATATGCGTCTTTATGGCGTAAGCATTTTTTGAATATTCAAATAATAATTGTGTTTATAAATTCAATATCATACATAAACATGATTATAAAACAGTTTTCTCGTTTCTATTTTCTATCACAATCTTAAGGATTATGAAAACGATTCAAACTCTCGTTGTCAAATAAATTGCACTGGGACCGCGTGAGTTTTATGCAACAACTGCGTGCACAATAGTTTTCTTACCAGTGATATAGCTAGCCTGTCCCAACAGACTTCTGCCCACGATACCAGCCTGGTGAGCGCCCACACTGTACCCCAAGATGTGGTACTTGTTGACGGAGGCTCCGGAGGCCTGGTTCAGCCAGGTTATGAAACGGCCAACGCTGCGTCCTAGCAAATACAAAAAAGTCTAAGAAATATAATTTTCAAAGGATATACAGGGTGTAAACCACCTCATCACGAAGCCGTCAACCAAGCATTCTGTACATCAAACTAAGTAACTTTACGCAAAAATTATTGCTGGGAAACAACTTTTTTTTTTGAGGTTAAAAATCACGTTTTGGGGTATAACTCAATGTAACGCACTCAAAACATTGTGCTGATGGATGGATTGAATAGTACGGGGGTCGTGGAGGTATTTAAAGTAAAAATCTTTAAAAAAAAAAACTTGTCCAAAAAGTTGCAACTTTGACCCCCCATATCTCCGTAACTAGAAGGTTTCCAGGTATGGTGTAGAACACCCTATATGTTTCGTTAGGATCTGCATTATTGCTGGATTTAATTTGTATCCCTTATTATCGGATTCAGCTTCTACAGCTAATGATAAGTATAAAATACACGAGTCACACATCATCATCAAATTCATTTCAGCCAAAACACGTCCAGTGCTAGACATAGGCCTCCCCCAAGTGTCGCCACAATGACCGGTCCCGTGCGACTCGCAGCCAACGGACTCCCGCAACCTTCACCAGGTCATAATACACGCCATGTATTGTATAATTAAACGTACCTTTACGTAGTAAAGTAAAACATGTGAGGAAACCAGCATACCTAAGAGATATTTCTCGACGGCCATTAAAGCTAAGTCAGAGGGTCGGGCGGCATAAAAGCTCTGACACTAGGTTAGCCACTAACCATACGATAAAGAAGTAGAAAAAGAATTTACTGGTTTACTGATTGGACATCAACATCATTGTTAAACATTTAGGTTTAGAAGACCAGCGTCAGACAGCATCACCTGTCTGGCATGAATGCTAAAATGGACCTTTTCAGCTGTGAGGCACACAGCACATACCTTATATGTTATCCTCCCTATTTTTAACCGACTTCTAAAAAAGGAGGAGGTTCTCAATTCGGATGTTTCTATTTTTTTTTTTTTTTTTATATGTTTGTTCGCGCATAACTTCGTCGCTTGCCAACCGATTTGAAAAATTATTTTTTTGTTGGAAAGGGTATACATTCCAAATGGTCCCATAACCACCAAGTCGGGATCTGATTATGGAATCTTGGCGAAATCGAGGGAACTCTTCAAATTTTATAGGATAACGTACAGCGATTTTGGTATTTTCTGCAAAAAATGAAGCATTTGCGTTTGATAAGACCCATTCTACCATCAGATCGGATGATGAAGCCAAGAGTCACGGAACTCCATAATGAGACAATGTATCCTAGTCGTGTTTGGGCTTGTTGTAATTGTAACGGTATGCACTTTCCATGTGTACCAAGCACATGTGAACCACTAAAAAGTGAACAAAAAAAAAACAAAAAAGTGAAAAATAACTTTAGCTTCTGAAGTCGGTGACCTTTGTTTGATTGATTTAATTTTTTTGTCACCGACTTCAGAAGCTAAAGTTATTTTTCACTTTTTGTTTTTTTTTTGAAGTCGGTTTTATTTTTTGCAAAAAAAGTTTTTTGTATCTTTTTATATTATTGTGTGTGTGCTTTAGTAACTGACGTCAAATAAATATTTTTTCTAAACGAGTACACTTCTAGCTTACTAATTCCGTATGGTACTCATGTGTTTCTACTTGGTGTTACTTACCAGATGCAATTCCATTGAATCCAAAATGCGCGCCTGCTCCCCAATCCACAACAATCACATTTACGTCTCCGGCCAAAAGGAAAGCTGCAAAAAAAGAAAATCTTTCTTTAGTATTCTTTTTTTTCTTCTTTGTGTACAAGTTGTCTCACCGATGGAATTTTTCATCAGCAAGCAAGAATAGCAAACTTTCATACTAACATTCAACCTCTATTATCTTCATTATTACAGTTTGTTTGAATACCGTTTACCAACACTTTCAGGGCATATTATACATATATTCATTTCTACAAAATGTTTGAAATGTCTTTTACAAGTACACTTTTTTAAATACTCCTGAACCCCCATGAACAGCAGCCTCCTTGGTTTTTTAATCGGCTGATCAGAGTATGTTCAAAAAAATATTATTATTTTTCAATCTTAGAGACCCTTATACGCGCAAATATTGGTAAACGATAAGGTTATTGAATAATAAAATAAAACTTCCAAATTATTAAGCAAAAAGATCTAAAAAAATTAGAAATAACGAAATATTTTTTACATTTTCTTATCTAAAACATATAAAAACGGGTATTCATCGCGAATTTACCTTTAATTTAAGCCCGACGTTTCGACCGTTTCGTTTTATGATGTGTTTTCTAATCTATGTAGTTCAAAATTAACCCATGAATATTGCATTTATGTTTTTACGTTTAATCAAAAGTCTACAAAATGATATTTAAAATATTCACAGTAGGTACACTAATTGTCATTTGAACATAGCCCTGCCCCAAAAAATAGACTCCATAATGCTGCAATGTCACAAGTACCCTGTTCTCTGCTTGAGCAAGAATGGGTTATCTCCTTTACGAGTGGTAGTGAGACGATAGCAAGTTAAGTGAGTAAATGTTTCCCTTTAGCCCTCGTCTGTGAAGCCCGACCGACGCATTGTCTACTTCACTAACATATGATGGTATGGTAGTAAAAACCAATGGTCTTACCTGGTACCAGCACAGTGTTGAATCCACTGAGGATGTTGCCAAGGAACCCATGGATGAGGATGATGGTCCTCTTGTCAGCAGAGAAGTGGCTGGCTTGCAGCAGATTGTTGTTACCCTGGACGATAGGTTGGCTCACCAGGGGGTTGGCTCTGGGGGTGAGAAGATGAAATTGGTGGAAATCGTACCCAATATAGATCAGGGTGCTATTGGTAAAAGTAAATAGTTCACTTAAAAAACTGACAGACTCGGATTGTTGGTATTTTTTTTTATAAATTCCTTGACAGTTGTAGATTTTATGAATCAAATTTTATTGGCAAGATTATACTAATTTATATTCAAAGATTACAGTCCACAGTGACACGACTAATTTTTAAGCAATAGGCTTGTGTCCTAAAAAAATCTAATTAGTCCGTCAGTTAGATTATAAAAAAATATTTGACCCGTATTTTTTCTTTTGTTACATAAACCAAACTTGACGAAGATACGACGCTTTTAAAATTCGCAATACGTCACGCCGTGCTATAGTTTTTTGTGCGTTGTGACGTCACGAGCCCCCACTCCCGAGTTTTGATGCGTTTTAGCTTTGTCAGTACTCAGTGATTTACAAAAACAAAAAATACGTGTCCATTATTTTCCAATACTCTAACTGACGGACTAATTAGTTTTGCAATTTATTGATGGTGGAAACTAGCCTATTGTACCTAATATAGATCAGGGTGCTATTAGTAAAGTAAATAGTTCACTGTTTGAAAAACAGACAGACTTAATTGTTGGTATTTTTTTTTATATAAATTCCTTGACAATTGTAGATTTTTATGAATCAAATTTTATTGGCAAGATTATACTAATTTCTATTCAAAGATTACAGTCCACAGTGACACGACTGATTTTTAAGCAATAGGCTTGTGTCCTAAAAAAATCTAATTAGTCCGTCAGTTAGATTATAAAAAAATATTTGACCCGTATTTTTTCTTTTGTTACATAAACCAAAATTGACGAAGATACGACGCTTTTAAAATTCGCAATACGTCACGCCGTGCTATAGTTTTTAAGCGTTGTGACGTCACGAGCCCCCACTCGCGTTTTATCTTTGTCAGTACTCAGTGATTTACAAAACCAAAAAATACGTGTCCATTATTTTCCAATACTCTAACTGACGGACTAATTAGTTTTGCAATTTATTGATGGTGGAAGCTAGCCTATTCTAAGCAACAGACGACTTTATCCAGATGTCCCCAGCTTTTAGAGTTACTTGTACCCAAATCTTGTTGCTGCGATCTGTTGTAAATTGATTTAGATCCTTATTACAATTTTTTTCGGAGTGGGTTCTTTATGAGTTTTTAGACTGACATGGTCACTAACACAAACATTAGAATTAAGAACGGGATATTTACCATGTTTATTGTTTGTTATGAGTTTCCGATATTTCGGCACTGTTACAAGCGCCATGGTCACGGATGAACTGAAGTTATTGCGGGTGGATGTTTATGAGCAGACGAAACGGTCTACCCTCTTTCTTATTCGTTTTTCGCGCACGACACCGCTACCATTGTCACATAATTCACTCACAACGCGATTCTGTTCCCGACACACAAAACTCACCGTGTCCGTTCGCGAACATCTTCCGGCACTGAGAAGAAGCCATTGAGATTACTAAACATCAGAATTTGAACCGGGAGGATGGGTTTCAACTGTCGAGGACTTGGAACCCAGTGGTTCAACTGCGTAAAAGCCGGAAAAGTGCCGGAAGATGTTCGCGAACGGACACACTGAGTTTTGTGTGTCGGGAACAGAATCGTGTTGTGAGTGAATTATGTGACAATGGTAGCGGTGTCGTGCGCGAAAAACGAATAAGAAAGAGGGTAGACCGTTTCGTCTGCTCATAAACATCCACCCGCAATAACTTCAGTTCATCCGTGACCATGGCGCTTGTAACAGTGCCGAAATATCGGAAACTCAAAACAAACAATAAACATGGTAAATATACCGTTCTTAATTCTAATGTTTGGGTTCTTTATGTCATCATTTAACTGAACATAAGTGGAATCTGTTAGTAATGGTCACAAAATTAAATGTTTGACCACCCTTTTTCGACCAACAGTAATAGAACATAATCTAAAAGGAAAAAGGAAGAGAAAGCTATGAAGTGTTTATAGACGCCGGGCGCTGGAAGTAGGAATAGGTGGTCCTTAAGGTGATCAAAGGCAATTTTGGTCATCTGTACGGTATAGTCTTGGTTCTTTTCCACATTTCTTCATTCGACATTAATTTTATTGAGCATGGCTAATGATTCTCTAATAATATTTACCTACAATACTCGTAAAATATATCTAGATACATTCACTCACCTAGTGTAAAGATGGTATTCATTGTCCGTATCAGGGTTGTACCGAGCCATGTCCCTCAGGTCACTCGCCTTAATCCAGGAGTCGACCAGATGGGGGATACCCTCATCATCCCTGATGTACCCATACCGGAGACCCTCGGGGTCTAACTTGGTGATGATAGGGTCTAACCCTGCAGGCACAGCTGGGGACGAAAAGATAACGGTTATTTTCAAAGTCAAAGTCAAAGTCAAAGATTTATTTGCCGATAAATATGGTTACAAAAGTTGGTCACATTAACATAACATACATTATAGATCTTTCTAATCCCATGTTGATGATGATGCAGCTGAATACCAGTATTTTACATAGAGTGACTGCCTATCTGACCTCCACAATCCAGTTACCACTGGGTGATACGATACCACTTGGTGAGCCTGGTTGTCAGACTTTTTGGGCCACTGACTACCTGTAACCACTGTAAAAGATCGACCAATGACAGCCGGGACCAACAGCTTAACGTGCTTTCCGAGGCACGGAGGAAACTCGGTATGTAAGGGTGGTCACCCATCTACAGATCAACTAACAGTAAACCTACATTTCGCCAGTTATGTGTAAGTCCCATGTGATGAGTCAGGATGATGCCCACATGACAAAAAGAGTCATGAACATACAAGACGGAAAAAGAAGCCGTGAACGACTACCAATAAGCTGGCTACGAACGTTAGCGAAGGACATGACAGCGAGCAACACAACGACAGAGACAACCCACAACAGTACGGTGTGGCGCAGAAGTACCTAGTAGGTGGGCTGACCCCAAATAAATTGGGATAATAGACAGGAAGAAGATGTGTAAGTACCATGTAATGTAGGACGATCCTATTCCCACAAATCCAGGCTAGTACTGAGAAATTCCTGATGGAACTAACAATACTTTGACAGGCCTGGGAATCGAAACTGTGGTCCTGCCACAGCAATCACGTTTGCGACCCCACGACCTAAAGATTAATCTCGAAGTCAGGACTTTTTGAACGTCACTATAAACAGTTTGCTAAAATTCTGCTACTAAAAGCGGTCGAATGTAAAATATCAAACCTTATCATGGGTTAGCCCATGCATAGATTGCAGATTCTTCAAAATACCATTGTTTTATTTACCATTGTTTTATTTACCATTGCTTTATTTACCATGGTTTTATTTACCATTGCTTTATTTTAATAACTGAATTAACCATTGTTTTATAATCGGTATAACAGTATTTCAAGATAAACGAAAAGTTCTATTTGTATGTTTTTTAAACGTACACAAGAACCGGAATCTTCATTTCCATTGATAAAATAAGATTAAAAACCAATTAATTGATTGATTATTTTTGTTATCGAGGTTAAAATCTTCATTATCAATGCCACTCGTGCCGATTTGACGTTGACTATTATATCACGAGATAATGATGGTGTGATAATATCGGATTATTGGCAGAAGGTTAAAGAGGGCGAGGATTTGTGCCTAATTAAGAGCAATAGGATTGCGCTATAATTATCACAATGGACCTAGCAAGCAAACCGTGCACCATCGTCGACCATAACATTGTTTACCATCGCTCTCGTTTGATATTGGGCGTTCATTATTTACGTGAGGCGTTCAAGGTGGGAGGGGGTTGAGCCGAATCTCACCCAATGTGACCGGGTTTCGGCAAATATCACGTATTTTTATTTCCTGCTAAAACAAAATTAAAATTGCAAGGAAACTGGGTTTAGTTAAATAAACCTGTATATTATACTGAAATAAAGTGCCTTAAATAACAGTTCATAAAAAAAAAACATGTTTCTCTACTAAAACATGTCATTAGTCAATTGGCGAATGTGAAACTCGCGAGTGCGCGCGAGTTGGCACCTTCCAATTTTTTTTTTGTCCTGATCTCGCACTCACGTTATAAAGTACAGTCAAATGAAAACAGATTGAAACCAATGCAGTAAAAAGAATGCAATACAAATAAAATTTAAATAAATCCAACGAAACCAGCGAACCAAAATCTCACGTGACATTAGTGGGTCAAGTTGAATCTCACCTCACCAAGGAGGACTCGAAAAAATCGACAAAATCGACTGACATAATTATTTATGAACCATTATTACGAGTATCTCTAGGGGTACATGATTTTTCGTTAGTTGACTATTATTGAATTTTTCTTTTTTGTTTCAATGAGGGATTTTTTTTCAACTCTTCCCTAGTCGCTGGATAGATGGCGCTGATCTCGGTGCCTTACTGCAAGGAACAGAACGTCACATAATTTCACTTGGACTTAATGGTCATATTCGGAAGTTTATGCAAACGAAAGTGTAAGTCAACGAGCGTATGTGACGTGTGTTTTTTTCAAGTAGTCAGTTCAACGCCATCTATCGAGTTCTTGGAAACTATTTGTTTTTTAAATTGTCCTAAAAAAACCTCTCTCTTTAAATACATGTTTTTCATCCATACCTGACACAGCAGCTACAAGCGCCAACAACACGACAACACTGCGGGCGGCCATTTTGAAATGTCAACAATATTATCTGTCGCAGCGAATTTATACTCCATCAATTGGTTTTGATAAAATCTGAGATTAATAGTTAATTCACCTTATCTAAGTCTTGAACATATTGATTATCTTAAAACACCCGATATGTTTTCAAGTGTTTTTTCTGACTGAAGGAATAAACAAGGTCATCATCATTTTTCTCTTGCCCTTTTACCAATTTATTAGTGGTCGGCGTAGCATTTGTAATCTTCTTCCATAATTCGTCTTCGTCTTCGTCTTCTTCTTCTTCTTTCTTCTTCTATTACTCGTCATCTCATCAGACACCTCCTTTTCTAGCCATCACATAGTCCATCCATCGTTTCTTTGGTCTTCCTCTATTATAGCTTATAACTACATTCATCATACTCAACATTGTCCTTACGACATTTTCCTCACTACCCCACAACATTTCAGTCACCGGCGCCACTTTGAGGCTTCCTCTGAAATCATCATCAATACAGCCTTTTTTAGGGTTCCGCAGTCACCTAGGAACCTTTATAGTTTCGCCATGTCTGTCTGCCCGTCCGTCTGTCCGTCCTCGCTTAATCTCTGTGACCGTTAGCACTAGAAAGCTGAAATTTGGTACCAATATGTGTATCAATCACGCCGACAAAGTGGTAAAATAAAAATTGGAAAAAAAATGTTTTATTAGGGTAGCCCCCCTATATTTAAGTGGGTAGTGATTTTTTTTTTAATTTCAACCCTAACGTGTGATATGTTGTTGGAAAGGTATTTAAAAATGAATAGGAGTTTACAATAATCATTTTTGATAATGTCAATAATTTCGGAAATAATCGCTCCAAAAGTAAAAAACAATGTGTGTGTCCCTCTAACTTTTGAACCATAAGTTTAGAAAATATGAAAAAAATCTGAAAAGTAGAACTTAATAAGGACTTTCTAGGAAAATCATTTTGAACTTGGATAGAAACAACAGTTTTTGTACAAAAAAGACAAAAAGTTGTACAAAATAATTTCTGGACTAAGTTTGTGGTATAAATAATCGTATATGCAAGCATTTTTTTTAACTTCGTTTACATATTTTATTATCCTGAACGTATCTTTTTTCAAACAAAAAAAGAAGTATTAAAATCGGATTGGATTGAACACTTATTGTGACGGACGGGAAACTACGGAACCCTACACTGAGCGTGGCCCGACACGCTCTTGGCCGGTTTTTAATGTTTCTGGGACAATTTTTTAATGTTAATGGACCACGCGGGCCCAGTGTGGATTGGTAGATGTCACATGTCTTCGAATTTTTAGTTCTAAGACATGTCGGCTAAACATTCGCATCACACTACACATTGTAAGTACATCAGCATTTTTACCTTAGCATTTTCATCTGAGCCAGATGCAATTGTTTTAAATTATTATTATTATTTTTGTCTTTTTTAACAAGGTTTTTGCAAAAAATATAAGATCCATTGGCTGGACTCATTGCTTTTGCTGTGAGACCAATGTTGAAATTGCTACAAAAATCAGTTGGTATACCTTTTAAGCACACATAACTCGGCAACATAGCTTGGGAACTGCTGTTTTATTGAATAAGATTGACTTATTTTGGGACAATTAAAGGAAACATTTCCACTTTTAGTCAATTTTCGCAAAAATATGCAATCTTTTCCAAAAATAAAACTAGTGCAGTTGTATAATAATCATATCGATAAGCGTTGCTGGGTTTCGGTAAAAATGGATTACATACAATTAGACATTGTAATCAAACAGACAGTATTATTTCAGAGATTGACTCCTGGCTCCCGGCAGTGAACTCCAGTGGTCTATTTGGAACAGAGGGCTATCTGTAGTTTATGATCCGTCCTCTCAACGATCGATTGTTTGAAAAGATTGCTATTGCTATCCGCGGATCGGTTTTAGCTACACTTTACTACATATCTGGAATGAAGTTTCGATCTTTTATGTAGAGATATTGGATTAGATTGGTTATTAATTTCGGCTGTAAGTCGATTGCGTACTCAAGTAAGCCGCTGCAAACATAACCTGGCAAAATGGGGTATTATTGGTTCCTCCAACACCGAGTGCGAGTGCGGCGCGGCGCTCCGGACCAAACTATGCCCCATCTGCTGGATGTCCCAGGTGTTCATTTACCTCCATATTGACGACCTGAATAACGCCTCTGCCGCTGCTATAAACTTGGCCACCGTAGGGCCCAAACTATCTAACATAGAAGTACATCGATCCGACCAGAGATGTTGAAGGCGGTAGAATTCGTAAAAGATGGCATAACGAAGAGGACAAAACCAATGAACAGTGGTTCATATTAACCCTGGACGAAACAACTGGAAGTCTTGGGGAGGGGCTTTTGCCAAGCAGTGGGATGACGCAAGCTACCAGTATCAGTATTGAACTATGATGATAAAGTTAGCAAAATCAGTACGTCACCAATATTATTTATGCAAATAACAACAAAATACGCAATGTTATCTTATCTTATTAAGTAATTAAATAGTATTACTGACTACATTTGACAATGATCATATGATAATCAAATTCCTTAATGGTTTGGTAAAACCAACCAATATAATGTTTGGACTAAAAAAAACTGTGACCTCTGAGTTGGTTTTGGCAATTTCCCTCACAGTATTCAGGACTGAAACAACGGCCTGATTTAGTTTTAAAAGCCGGTCTGGCGTGATTTTGAGTTACATACGTCCGGCTTTTTTTAAAGGCATTAAACAGGTCAATCAATCTATGAGGCTGCCTACTCTCGCTGGGTTATCCTGTGGTCGCCTTGAGTGTAAGGTTTCTAGCCAAGTGCATAAAACTGATAAACTAAGCTAGAGCGCGCTAAGGGCATCCCCTGTGGGGTACGAGGCTCGGCTCAGGGCGTTGCCGGGGAGGACAGCACTGGGACTGGCTGGATTTGAGTGACGTCATTATTATTGGGCTGATTGAAAATTACTGGCTCAGCATCGCGGGCTCACTCGAACAGAGGTCGGGGGGGAAACATCCATCCATCCAAACTTTGGCATTTATAATAAGAGCAACATTAGATATGTCACCGTAAAATTGTCAAACACGTTATATTACAATATAACGTGTTTCTCTCTAGCGATATTGTAAACTCTCGAATTATTGTCATATCTTTGACCCCATAATCGGGACTTGGGGCAGGTTAGTAAGGTTCCTTTAAACCCTGCACTCGGAATCCGTCGACTACGCTTTTTAGGGGAATATAAAGTGTTTTAAGGTTAGGTTATATTAATCGATATTTCTCAGGAATGGTACAGTATCTTTTCATGAGAGTGTTACCACTGGGCAAGGGGGACCCCTCCTTCCCTCCACACCGCGTGAGTTGACTACCATCGCATGCATTTCACGAAAAATAATGCGTTTCATTGTAAGTAGTATGTTCGTTTGACAATAATTCGAGAGTTTTCAATATCGCTAGAGAGATTACAATAACGTGTTTGACAATAATTATGACATGATTATGACAGATACATATTTATGTAACATGTAATGTCATGTGAAGCAGCGGTAATTTTTGTCATACCAAAAAATACACGACAAATATTTTTAAACAAAAACAATCATCAAATTCTAAGTAAACGTGAAAAATCACACTTAATTTGATCTCACCATTAGTCGTAGGTATCTACGGAAGTCGGTGCCTTTCAACTACTTTGACTGTCTTTTAAAACTATACATACACGTTATGCAATGCCCCCCTACTTAAAGTTGATTCTATTCGAGACCTCGGTGTTATCCTCGATTCTAAGCTTTGCTTAGACCTACACATCGGAAAAATTGTTAATAAAGCGTATCAACTATATGGATTTGTCATGCGATCAACAGTTGATTTTAAAAAGCCTTCTTCTTATTTATGCTTATATGAGGCTCTTGTACGCTCCCAGCTGGAGTATGCCGTGTCTGTTTGGAGTCCTTACTACAAAAAGTATATTGAAATGATTGAGTGTGTTCAATACAAGTTCTTACGTGCTATGCATTACAGATGTTATGGATATTATTTGTCCTACCATGATTTACTCGCTAAATATAAGCTCGCAACACTTGAAAATAGACGTAGGTACTTAGAAGCCATGAATTTATATAATATTGCTCGAAACAAATTTGACTGTATTGAACTGTCCAATATGCTATGTTCCTAGGACGGTCAACATGCGAAAAGTGCGCGCTGGTAGATTATTTTCAGTTGGCACTTGCAAGTCCAACTCTGGCCTGCGTTCGCCTGTCCGCAGAATGGTCGATTCCTACAATAAAACTTTCGAGCATATTGACATTTTTGCATGTTCTCACTATAAGTTTAAAAAACTCATACTAAAGGAGTTTTCTTAAATATTTATACACCATTTATTGTTTTCTTGTTTTTTACAACTTTTAAGTATTTCTTTTTTTTTTTTTTTGTATTCGTAACCCTAGCGATTATTTTTAAAATTATGTATCCTAGAGTTAATCTGTGAACAGCGTTGTGGGCTGCAATGTTGTTTTTAAGTTCTGTATATATTTCCTATTTCTATGTTTTATATTGCAGCTGTTTGTTGTTCCATTTGAATAAAAATAAAAAAAAAAATAAAAAAATTTAAGCATCTAAGATTAAAATTACATAAACTGATTAGTAATTACTTAGCGTAAGTACTTCTGCCTAAAACCATTAACATGTTACAGTAGTACATGGAGACGATCAATAATAAGCGGTCAGTGTTTTTTTGTCTACAATTAATTGATGACTAATTGTAGAAATTAATTGGTGATGACGCTCAAAGGTAAATTATGATAAAAGGCGTGCCTTTCGTCTTATAGCCATCATCACTATTTTAGATAAATTACCGATTTATTTTTAATATGAAAATCTTAATCAAACTTAATAAAATTCTTGAAGTAATGAGTTTAGAATAGGCTTGTGTCCTAAAAAAATCGAATTAGTCCGTCAGTTAGATTATAAAAAAATATTTGACCCGTATTTTTTCTTTTGTTACATAAACCAAAATTGACGAAGATACGACGCTTTTAAAATTCGCAATACGTCACGCCGTGCTATAGTTTTTAGAGCGTTGTGACGTCACAAGCCCCCACTCCCGAGTTTTGATGCGTTTTATCTTTGTCAGTACTCAGTGATTTACAAAAACCAAAAATACGTGTCCATTATTTTCCTATACTCTAACTGACGGACTAATTAGTTTTGCAATTTATTGATGGTGGAAACTAGCCTATAGTAGAATTCGTACCAGACAACTCTTTGAAAAAAGTGCACATCTCTATTTGGTGGTTATTCTGCCCGTCCCCTATCGTTGAAAGGTTGAAGCTACAAGAGGGTTACAATAAGTGTTTGCACAGGCTACTGGCTTATCAGTGGTCAGGCAGACAGTGGCCGCGGGGAGTGAGTTGGACAGTTACACGCAAAAGCGTTATGAGTAAAAACTGACGTTTGCAGATTGTCTAACTAAAATAGAAAAAATAAAAAAACGGGCCAAGTGCGAGTCGGACTCGCCCATGAAGGGTTCCGTAGCAGATTGAATGAGAGGTAAATTGCTGTTTGTTTACGATTTATGACGTATTAAAAAAAAACTACTTACTAGATCTCGTTCAAACCAATTTTCGGTGGAAGTTCACATGGTAATTTATATCATATGTTTTTTTAGTTTTATCATTCTCTTATTTTAGAAGTTACAGGGGGGGGGGGGACACATTTTACCACTTTAGAAGTGTCTCTCGCCCAAACTATTCAGTTTAGAAAAAATGATGTAAGAAACCTCAACATCATTTTTGAAGACCTATACATAGATACCCCACACGTATGGGTTTGATGAAAATTTTTTTTTTGAGTTTCAATTCTAAGTATGGGGAACCCCCAAAATTTATTGTTTTTTTCTATTTTTGTGTGAAAAACTTAATGCGGTTCACAGAATACATCTACTTACCAAGTTTCAATAGCATAGTTCTTATAGTTTCGGAAAAAAGTGGCTGTGACATACGGACGGACCGACAGACAGACAGACAGACAGACAGACCGACAGACAGACAGACAGACATGACGAATCTATAAGGGTTCCGATTTTGCCATTTGGCTACGGAACCCTAAAAATACCCCGACACATGGAATAGGGTCATAAATTCAACGTATTTTTTTTTAAACGAAGTTCCTTTACGCGTAGAAATAGTCACGTGACGAAATGACGTTTGCTTTATGTGTGTGTGTAGTATAATATAATATTCATTATTTCTTTTATGGCTTCAATAGTAGAATAATGTACAATATAGTGTACATTATTCTACTATTCAAGCCTCCCATTCATTTTATACCCAAATTGAGGGAGTTGTGAAAAAAGATGTGATTCACCATTTTGTGGTGGCGGCCATCTTGGATTTGAATTTTATCATAGCGTATAGTATTTTCCTAGTAAAGCCCGTTCATTTGATACCCATATTGAGAGAGTTGTGAAAAAAAAAATGTAATCCGCCATTTAGTGGCAGCGGCCATTTTGAACTGATTTTCATTAAATATAGCTAAAAACACTCCCGACTAATTTACCTTTCAAACAAAAAAAAAAACAAAATCAAAATCAGTTCATCCGTTCGGGAGCAGGCACGATGCCACACACACACACACAGACATGTCAAACTTATTATAACACCCCGTCGTTTTTGCGTCGGGGGTTAAAAATAACACTGCACTTTAACTTTTCTATACCAATATTATAAAGAGGAATGATTTATACTTTTTTAAGTAATGAATAAACTTAAAAACTACTGGAATGATTTGAAAACTTCTTTCAGCAATTGATAGCTACATTATCAGCGAGTAACATAGGCTATATTTTGTCTCCGTACAGCCACGGGAACTTGAACTAGTCTTAAATATTATTTAAAAAAGCGGCCAAGTGCGAGTCGGACTCGCCCATGAAGGGTTCCTTAGCAGTACGTAATATAATATAAAAGTTACGATTTTACGACTTATGACGTATTAAAAAGAACTACTTACTAGATCTCGTTCAAACCAATAGGCTTGATAACTGAAAAAATCTAATTAGTCCGTCACTAAGATAATCAAAGAATATTTGACCCGTATTTTTTCTTTTGTCACATAAACCAAAAATGACGAAGATACGACGCTTTTAAAATTCCCAATACGTCACTGTTCGGTATCATTCTTAGTGAGCTGACGTCACGAGCCCCCACTCCTGAGTTTTGATGCGTTTTATCTTTGTCAATATTCGTTGATTTACAAAAACAAAAAATACGTGTCCATTATTTTCTAATACTCTAACTGACGGACTAAATAGATTTGCAATTTATTGATGGTGGAAACAAGCCTATTCTCGGTGGAAGTTTACATGGTAATGCACATCATATATTTTTTTAGTTTTATCATTCTCTTATTTTAGAAGTTACAGGAGAGGGGACACACATTTTACCACTTTGGAAGTGTCTCTCAGGTAAACTATTCAGCTTAGGAAAAAAATAAATTAGAAACCTCAAAGTATGGGGAACCCCAAAAATTTATGGTTTTTTTTTTTGTTTTTGTGTGAAAATCTTATTGCGGCTCACAGAATATATCCACTTAACAAGTTTCAACAGCATAGTTCTTAGTGTTTCGGAAAAAAGTGGCTGTGACATACGGACGGACAAACAGACAGACAGACAGACATGACGAATCTATAAGGGTTCCGTTTTTTGCCATTTAGCAACGGAACCCTGAAAAGAAGATAAAACCCGCTTACACGATCAATGTGGCGACACTTGGGGGAGGCCTATGTCCAGCAGTGAACGTCTTTCGGCTGAAATGATGATGATGATGATGATGATGATGATGATGATGATGATGATGAAGACTTAGCAATAGCGTCCCGTTGGTAACTCTTCGGTTACAGAAACCCAGATAGAATGTAAAGAAAGAAAGAAAGAAAAAGCATTTATTAGCAGGTACAGGACAAAACACATTAAAAATTAACATTATTTACAACTATTGAAAACTAAACATAGATAAAAAATAAAAAATAAAAAGAAACGAAAGGTCCTGAACGAGGCCAAAAGGCTCCTATCTCAGCATGGTGCTGTAACATTAAAAAACGTCACAGCGCTGATGTTCTGATAGGGTCAGATATGGACACGATTAAAATAATGAATAAAAAATAAAGTGTAAATGACTAACAGTCTTACCGCTTGTAACTGTAGCGCGTGTTTTCCAGCAACGAGATTGTGAAAGTCAGATTGTCAGTTGCTTCTTATAAAAACTGGTATTTAGGGAAAAGGCTGGGAAAATTACTCAATATATTTCTTGCATAATGAAAAAAAAAATAGAACAGAAATACACAAAGTACATTTCGCTCAAAGCCATTTTTGTCAAGAAATCTTAAGAGGCCTGCGGAGCATGCGAATCTCATCATATTCTTAAGTTAGTGTGTATTTGTTTTGATTGGATTACAGAATATATAGGTTCCCAAACACAAATTTTGAATGTACACCGATTTAAACAAGAGTTATGAGAAAAATATATTTTTTCTATAGAAATTTTAAATTCCTCATATCTCGTCTTTATATCACTGTCCTTTCAAAATATTTATTTGGGAACATAGATATTCTATAATATAATCGAAATATATATGTCACCGTAAAATTGTCAAACACGTTAGATTGTAATCTCTCTAGCGATATTGTAAACTCGAAATATTGTCAACTGAACATACGGAAGTATCTCTGCCCCCAAAATCGGGACTTTGGGCACCTCCCCGTTAGGTTAGTTAGGTTTCTTTAAACCCTGCACTCGGAAATAGGGGCCCGCGAAGCGGGGCTCCGTTGACTACGCTTTTTAGGGGAATATAAAGAGTTTTAGGGTTAGATTATATTAATCGGTATTTCTCAGGAATGGTACATTATCTTTTCATAAGAGTGGTACCACTGGGCAAGGGGGACCTCTCCTTCCCTCCACACCGCGTGAGTTGAGTACAATCGCATGCATTTCACGAAAAATAATGCGTTTTATTGTAAGCAGTATGTTCGTTTGACAATATTTCGAGAGTTTACAATATCGCTTGAGAGATTACAATCTAACGTGTTTGACAATTTTACGGTGACATAAACACACTACCTTAACAATATGTTTTATTTTCATATTATTTTGGTATTACGTTTGTATGAAAAACGCATGCTCCCATGCCCCTTAAAGTGTACACTATTTATAAGACTTGGGGACTGCCGACAGAACTGGTAACGTAATCTATCTTCTACGGATTGTGCCCCGCGCACGCCGTAGCGGATCGGCTACGAGTGCTACGAAGCGTTAGGTGACGGTCACGCGAGTTCCATGGTTTTTGTTCACTCAAAAAGTGCTCAACGCGCCTAAAGAAGTTTACACTTCAAAAAGTAAATTAACTTTAATTCAAAAATTTCAAACACGTTTACCGCTGCTTTACCTGACTGTACTCACAAGAAAGAGTAATACTCCCTCACTATCTATCGGTCCCAGCTGAGTGAAGGACATGTTATTTTTATAACCACTTACTTAAGACTAACTTCGACCCCTTGACTTGACTTATAATAAAATAAACCTTTGTGAAAAACCCATCGAGTTTATACGTAATAATCAATTCTGAGAGCAGCTCGGCTTTTGTGCTGTAAAAATTGTAACAAGGTCTGTTAAATCTAGGTATAAGTCTAAAGTAAGATAGGTGAAAGTCTGACAACCAGTCTTATCAAGAGGTATCGTATTACCCAGTACTAACTGGGTTGTGGAGGTCAGATAGGCAGTCGCTCTATTTAAAATAATGGTATTCAGCTGCATCCGGTAAGACTGGAAGCCGACCCCAACCCTTTTCTATCTTTTATAACTATTTATAAAAAGGCAGATACATCTTCAGGGTTCGAATCCCGGTAGGAGCAAATGTTTGTGTGATGAGCATGGACATTTGTTTCCAAGTCATGGATGTTTATATGTATAATAAGTATGTATTTACAAACAAAAAGTACACAATATGTAGTATATCAACTGTCTGGTGACCACGACACAAGCCTTGCTTAGTGTGGCACTAGATGGTGCTGTGTGTAATGTCCAGCAATATTTATATTTATTTATATCTGTCTGACTTTTCCCAACTATGCTAAATAATTTGGTGGCGTCTGATGAAGCGGAGGCATTATCAAATAATGACAGCAACAAATTAAAAGACGTAACTGGTGAAAATATGGGAATCTAGAGTCGACGAAATCCAAGGAGTCCGTTTTGACAGCCGTCAAATCCATAGTAAATTGATACCGCTATCGGAAATTGAACTATTACGTCAACAAATGTCAAATTTGTCTTTTATGTTTTGATTACTTTGGCCTATTTTACACCCCTGCCTACCCCTTGTGGAGAAAACAAGCGTGACATTCGCGTATCCTTAGCCCTTCACAGCATGTTTTAAAACTTTAAAAAACTCTAATCTCCCGTATCAAGACGTAACGTCATCACCTCTCTCTCTAACATGCTCTGTCTCGCTCCGCCGCGTGACAAAACAGTGATTAGCAGAAAAACTTCGGCCCATTTGTATGCTTATTAGCGTAAAGGACTAAAGAGGCAGTTTGGGGACGACCCTTGTTTTTGAAGGTGGTGTAAGATGTAAGGGGTAGGTAGCGAGTTTTCTTGACAATCATTCATATCAGGTCATACGATTTAACTTCTTTATTTTTTCACTTTTTATGATTTTCATCATTACGAATAACCTAACTTTATAAATCCTAAATAGACATTTGAAATGAAAAATGACATGAAAAACCTAAAGATGTTTTTTGTAGAAATATGTACGGTCGACCAAGCTTGGTTTACTTTAGTTTACATTTCAAAATGTTATTTGCATCTTAATATTATGTAAACCAAATAACTTTTATCGACCGTTCGTATTTAAACATTTCGTTTTCAAAACAGAAATAGGAAAGGGCTGATAATTTAACCTTGGGGCACGCCTATCTTTAGTAGAGACTCGGAGACCGTCGCCTTATTTACATTTACTTTTTGGTGCCTGTTTGATACATAGGAAAGAATAAGATCAGCAGCTTGTCCACTTTATTCCACGACCCTCAAATTTACAGATCAGTGTATTGTGGTCGACGCATTCGAATGCCTTTTAGAAATCACAGAAAATGCCAATGGCATCCCGGGGACTTCACCCAGGATTCAAAAATGTGAGTGATGAGTTTTACTCCTGCGTCCGTTCTCTACCTACCCTTTGTGAATCCAAACTGCTGACTATGCAGGATCCCGTTTGACTGGAAGTGAGGTAGGACACATTGCTCGCAGAACGGATAGTCGATGGGGCCGAAAAGTTCTGGAGTGGTGACCGCGAACCAGACGTTGCGTTGAAAGACCTCTCACTAGGTGGACCGATGACCTGGTGAAGGTTGCGGGAATCCGTTGGATGCGAGTCGCACGAAACCGGTCAATGTGGCGATACTTCGGGGACCTATGTTCAGCAGTGGACGTCTTCAACTGAAATGATGATGAGGCAACATCTGATCCAGCATGATTTTTTAATAATTTTACTCAAAACTGGAAGTACAGATATAGGTCTATAATTAGAGGGGTAAAAGTAACGAACCACTCGGTTTTGATTATCGCTAGCCGTTCAATTCTTGTACCAAACAAAACTTCTTTAAAGAAAAAATCTTGTAATTACCCCGAGGATTTTTATAGCGTTTCTTGTAAGAAGACATTTTGGGACTTAAAATGTAAGTACCAGTACCAGCTTAGTGATGAGATCGATGCTGATAAAGTTAAGTTTAACTTGACAAGAACTTGATTGTTTATGATTGTTTATACTATTATCTGTTTCTGACTGCCTGCATGAAGTCCTGGGTCCGATTTCCAAGCGGGGCGAAGTGTTATTGTGTGTTTCAATATGAAACTTCATTATTATGTAGCTTATTGCCTTTGAGTCTGAATCTGTGCCCGGTTGATGGCAATAGTACATGAGACTTAAGGGGCGCGCGGAGCATGCGTTTTTCATACAAATGTAATACCAAAATAATATGAAAATCAAACATTTTCTTAAGGTAGTGTGTATTTATTTCGATAGGATTACAGAATATCTATGTTCCCAAATATATATTTTGAAAGGACAATGATATAAAGACGAGATATGGGGAATTTAAAATTTCTATAGAAAAATTATTTTTCTCTTAGCTCTTGTTTAAATTAGTGTTCATTCAAAATAAGTATTTGGAAACCTAGATATTCTGTAATCCAATCGAAATAAAAACACACTAACTTAAGAATATGTTTGATTTACAAATTATTATGGTATTACGTTTGTATGAACTTCGCGTGCTCCGCAGGCCTCTTAAATATAACCGGCGAAATGTACTATTCAATGCATCCATTGGCATAATGTTTTGAGTGCGTTACATTGAGTTCTATCGTAAAACGTGATTCATCATCTACCTGCCTTTTCTCAACTATGTTGGGGTCGGCTTCCAATCTAACCGGAAGCAGCTGAATACCAGTATTTAACATTTAGTGACTGCCTATCTGACCTCCACAACCCAGTTAGTACTGGTCTTAACTAGTTGTCATACTTTCGGACCACCGACCACTTAACGACTGTCAAAGATCGACATCTCGGTTCAACGGCTTAACGTGCTTTCCAAGGCGTGGAGGAAACTCGGTATATCAGGGTGGTCACCCATAAAGGGCGAGGAAGGAACATGGATGGGTTTTAGTCAATAAAAGTCTGACACTCCCTCCCGCTCCGCCCACAGTGGGAGAAGTCATTTGATGATTTCCCATCCTAAAAAAAAAAAGAAAAAAAGGGTGGTCACCCATCCACAGACCAACCTAGGCAAGTGCGGCTTAACCTGAAGATTGACCGGAACGGCTGTTATCATGTAACTCATCCTGTCTTGTCTGTCTAAGGATATAAATTATTTCTCTAAAACCTTGCCAAAAAAGAATCATCTTCATTAATATGCTCCGCTCGCTCCACGCTCGGCTCGCTCCGCTTTCCAATGAGGAAGACACAGTCGCTCCGATGTCAAAGTGAATAAAATAAACATTGAGTTACACGCAAGAATGGACGCAATTTTACGACTAAGATGGCGGAGGGAACGATTTGTGTGGATAAGATTCACAATACCTGATTATAAAAAAACCCGCCAAGTGCGTGTCGGGCCACGCGCAGAATAGGGTTCCGTAGTAGTCCGTTATCACAGTATAGAACGATTTATTCTAAAGATTTTAATTTGAACAAATGTTTGCAATTTGAAGTTTAATATTGTTTTGTATTGTACAACGGGCTGGTATTCGCAACTCCACGTCAAAGCGCGTATTTTGCGTATGGACTATAATCCACCACGCGGGCCCAGTTCGGTTTGGTAGATGTCACATGTCTTCGAATTTTTGGTTCTAGGACATGCCGGTTTCCGCACGATGTTTTCCTTCCTTTTGTTTTTGAGAGCCTGTAGTGGTGATGAAATAAATTACACAAAGTAATGCGCCTGCCTGGGTTCGAACTCTCGACTTACTGTTCGTAAGTCAGGGCCGCCACCACTGGGCCACCGCTGCTCTCTGGTGTTTAATATTTCGTTAAATCGAAAAATAGTATTCGCAACCTCAAAGTCATTTTGAAATACCTATTCAACGATACCCCACATATGGGTGTGACGGCGAAAAAAATACGTACCTAGTCACATATTGAGGAGCTACCCTAAAAAAATATTTTCCACAATTTTATTTTACCATTTCATCAGCGTAATTGATATACACACCTATACAAAATAACAGCTTTCTAGTATTAACAGTATCTGAGCAGAACCTAGGACAGACAGACATGACGAAACTATAAGGGTTCCTTGTCAGGACTACGGAACCCTACAAACCAAAACATCAATTTTTGAAGTGAAAACTTCTTTAGGTGCATTGAGCACTTTTTGGATGAACAAAAACCATTTAACTCGCGTGACCGTCACCTAACGCTTCGTAGCACTCGTAGCCGATCCGCTACGGCGTAGAACGGGGCACGACCCGTAGCAGATATAGATTACTTAGTTTTCACTTCTATCAATAGTCCTCAAAGACATGTTTTTTTTAAGTATCAGGGGTTTAATCTGCCTTCTTATAGCTAATTAAAATACTTAAGAGGCCTGCGGAGCATGCGAAGTTCATACAAACGTAATACCAAAATAATTTGTAAATCAAACATATTCTTAAGGTAGTGTGTATTTATTTCGATTGGATTACAGAAGATAAAGGTTACCAAACACACATTTTGAACGTACACGGATTTAAACAAGAGTTATGAGAAAAATAATTATTCTATAGAGATTTTAAATTCCTCATATCTTACCTTTATACGAGTATCATTGTCTTTTCAGAATATTTATTTGGGAACATAGATATTCTGCAATCCAAGCGAAATATATACACATTAAGAATATGTTTGATTTTCATATTATTTTGGTATTACGTTTGTATGAAAAACGCATGCTCCGCCGGCCCCTTAAGTCGAAAGTGTCGTATCGAGCTGTTTTGCACCAAGTACGGTACAACTGAAAACTTGTTACTGCGCTGCAAATACCCCGTGCCTTGTGTTTCATAAATCTGCGGTCTAGATTAATATAATGTGACAATTAAATAAAAAAGTTAAAAAGTTTATTAAAAATATAAAAAAAAAAATAACATTAAAAAAAACCGCTGCACATTAATGACAATAATAACATTAGATTTGAAAAAGGATTTAAATGAATAAGTTTTTCAAATAAAATTAGTGTTTGCCAATAAAGTTTGAATATTGAGTTTTGAGTACTTACTCCAACGTAAGTATATTTTTGTAAGACGACGAGTCTTTTACAGAATTAAGATAAAGGACGAGAAAACTGAAAAAAGAAATATGTAGTAATATTATCAAAAAATAACGACTGAGTATGAATGGTACAGAAAGTTCAATAGCTATGTCACAAATTAATGTAAAACATAATAACAATAATTATTCATATTCAAATTATCTTGCAATAATTTTCTCGGTATGTCCACGTTAATCTTGTATTTTTTATCGCTGCAAGGAAATTATTCAATTTTTTATCAGCACCATCTTCCCTTGTTTCAGGGGTGATTCAAATTAGAACAACCCCTCCTGCTTTTAAAATAATGAATACTAACTCGCTACATTGATCTCGGAAGTTGAGAATTATCATACAATACGTCTATTTTTCTTTATCTCACATTCTTCCTATTTTGACTTATAGATCCCAGACTAATAAAGTGGTCTTTGACAAACATTCAAAAGTCCAAACTTAATATCTGCCTGCGTGCAACAGAGCGCAGCATTCTAGGCGTCAAACTAACCGACCTTGTACTGCGCTAGAAAACACAAATTACTGACGTTGCTCAAAAAGCCGCTAAGCTGAACTGGGATTGGACTGGCCACGTCTGCCGTATGTCTATTGAGTTATGGGCCAAAATAGCCACTTTCTGGAGCCCTGACACAGCCAGAAGACACCGCAGCAGACCTCGTAGAAGATGGCGGGTCGAGCTGGACAAAACCAATGACCAGTGGCCCACAGTCATTTGCCCTACATCGAAACAACTGGAAATCATGGGTAAGAGGCCTGTACCAAGCAGTGGGTTGATGCAGGCTAGCAGTAACAGTAACAGTAACAGTAACAGTAAAAGTAACAGTAAAATTAACAGTAACAGTGACAGTAACTGTAACAGTAACAGTAGCAGTGACATATCAGTAACAGTAACTTTAACTGTAACTGTAACTGTAACTGTAACTGTAACTGTAACTGTAACAGTAACAGTAACAGTAACAGTAACAGTAACAGTAACAGTAACTGTAACAGTAACAGTAACTGTAACAGTAACTGTAACTGTAACAGTAACAGTAACTGTAACAGTAACTGTAACTGTAACTGTAACAGTAACTGTAACAGTAACTGTAACAGTAACTGTAACAGTAACTGTAACAGTAACTGTAACAGTAACTGTAACAGTAACTGTAACAGTAACTGTAACAGTAACTGTAACAGTAACTGTAACAGTAACAGAAACTGTAACAGTAACTGTAACAGTAACTGTAACAGTAACTGTAACGTCTCTAGTAGTAATGGTCAAGTAGAGAGACCGTCGTACTACCAAGTCTCAGGTCTCAAGTTCGAACCCAAAGCACGCACCTCTGATTTTTCGGATTCATGTGCGTACTGTATAATTATCACTTGCTTCGATGAAGGAAAACATCGTGAGGAAACCAGCATGCCTGAGAGATATTTCTCGACTGCATGTAAAACCATTGCAGGCCCCGTGGACGGCATAAAACCCTTTTCATTACTCATACTCGGAAAGTAGGTCTGAAGTTGCCCGAGGAGCGGGCTGAAAGTAATACTTTTCAGCCCTAGGGAGAATCACTTTCAACTGACAGCTGTCACATTATTAAAAAAAAATCTAGTTCTATTTTCACATTTCTATTGAACCATGTTCCGACTTCTATACAGCCTGTAAATTACAGCGCGATGTTAAATTGAAATAACATAAAATTCAGTATTAATTAAAGAATATAATTATTTAATAACTTAGTTATAATTAAGTTACAAATATTTCTTTAAAATGACAAAAATTAGGGCAAAATATTTACTATTTTTTCAGTGACTATAGTGAAAATAAAGGCTGAATAGCCGGCCTTAATTTTTTTTCGAGTGGTTTCGTGTTTTTGTTTTTATTTTCCTTGTATTCGTAATGAAAAGCACAGTGTTTACCTCGGGTTAAAGACTTCTTTAGTCCCTCGAGCTATTAGCGCCCGCGCTACGCTTGGGCGCCAAACCCCGTCTCGGGACTAAATAAGTTACTTTCACCCCTTGGATAACAATGTACTATTACAGGTTAGGCACGTGAAAGGTAAGAAAAGAAAGATACAATAATAATCCTATCTTCTATACATGATATAAAGGCTCATGGCTTGTGCAGTTGAGGACTTCAATTAATGAGCCACTTGCCACTATTCGTACTTTAGCCATGTGATGCAAATTAGGTTTAACTCGGTAATGTTCGTAAGTATTACAGAGTGACTATTATTCAACCTAATCATTTTATTAACAGGCAACTAAAGCCTATAGATAAAATACATAAAATAACATTAAACAACAATAATAAACTAATACATATTTTAAACCTTATACTAAAACTATTCACGCAGCGTTGTCGGCGTCGTGTTTCGCTGCGTGGTATCGCGTAACCGTCCTCGGGAGCGACGGTATACGACACCCTTCGGCCGAAAGTCCTCTTTCAAGCAGGTCTGTAGATGTTGGGTTGGAACTCGAACCACAAAATAATGACCTAAAGTTGTTGTTGTTGTTCTACGGATTAGACTATTTCCTATTATTATTCACTAGCTTCTGCCCGCGACTTCGTTCACGTGAAGTTAAGATATCGCAACGCATCGCCTGCTCAACGGAAGCTTTTTTCCCGCTTGCAACATTTCTTATTGCTGCTCCGCTCCTATTATTCATAGCGTGATGTTATATAGCCTATAGCCTTCCTCGATAAATGAACTATCTAATGCAATTTTTTTTTTCAATTCGAGCCGGTAGTTCCTGAGATTAGCGCATTCAGCTAAACAAACAAACAAACAAACTCTTCTGCTTTATAATATAAAGTATAGATAATAATATATTAAGTATAGATTTGTCATTTGGTTTCCGAGCATGTGATTTTAGTTCGTGTTTCATCGTGTAATCTCGTGAATGTATAAAACTGCAAAATTAGAAAGTAGTGAAAGTGGCTTAACTATTACAGTCCGTGACTGTAAATGGATGGGTGACCGTCTTGAACTTACCGATACATGTAATTTATTGCAAACTTATATTGTCACTTACGGGATAAAGATTATTTGTTATTTTGAGCTCCCGATATTTCGGCGGGTTGACAACCCGCGATTATGGCGCTTGCAACAGCGTCGAAATATCGGGAGCTCAAAATAATAAATAATCACGGAAGATATCCCGTAAGTGACAATATAAGTTTAGTTTTAAACCGTGAAAGCTTAAAACAGTGTTTATTTTTTTGTAGATCTTTGATAGTCGCTACGAGTAGTCAAGAGGTCTAAAATACCGGCAAACGGTCTAACTAAATGCTATCTTGTTATCAAGTAACTTAGGTTCATCAAATCGGCGTGCACTCCATTGATCAAGATACATTAAAGTAAAAATTTAAAAATCACCTGACGCATACGGGTAATACGATTTAGTAGAAATCGTCACGTAACGAAATGCCGTATACTGTGTGTGTGTAGTATAATAATATAATATTCCTCATTCCTTTTCAATATAGTGAACATTATTCTACCAGTCAAGCTCTTTCATTTGATACCCATATTGAGGGAGTTGTGAAAAAAAACAATCCACCATTGTGTGGCGGCGGCCATCTTGGAATGATTTTTATCAAGCATAGCTAAGAATACTCCCGACTAATTCACCTTTCAACTTTTATTATTGTAACACCAAATGATTTGAAAAGAGTAACCATGGAGTGAAGAGCCCTCATACAAAACGACGAAAAGGTGCACGGTTCGCGTTGGTCGATTCCATGGAGAAGAACCGGCAAAAAACTCCATGGTTACTCTTTTCAAATCATTTGGTGTTACAATAATATTATGTTATAGCATTAGTAAGTATGGGAGGACAGCGTAGGCCCGACAATAGGTTGTTGCTTACTATACAAAAAATGTAAAACAAGATGAATATTCAGCAACCGCGATTCTATCATTATTGTAAGCAGTATGTTCGTTTGACAATCTTTCGACAGTTTACAATCTCACTAGTTATATTACAATCTAACCCGGTTTTTACCTGTTGTTTCTGTGATCTGAGGTTTTTACAATGTGACGCTGGCACATATAAGGAATACGAATATGAGCAAACATTAGTTAGATCATTATAAAAGGTGTAAAAAACCTCTTAACAAAATCGAAAGGCACTTCTTCTTCATTGTCATTGCGAACATTTTTTTGTTCTACACCATACCTGGGAACCTTCTAGTTACGGAGATATTGGGGGTCAAAGTTACAACTTTCTGACAAGTTTTTTTTTGCAAGATTTTGACTTTTAACACCTCCACGACCCCCGTACTATTTAATCCATCTATCAGCACAATGTTTTAAGTGCGTTACATTGAGTTCTACCACAAAACATGATTTATAACCTCAAAAAAAAAGTTGTTTCCCAGCAATAATTTTTGCGTAAAGTTACTTAGTTTGATGTCAGTACAGAATGCTTGGTTGACGGCTTCGTGATGAGGTTGTTTACACTCTGGAGATGGCATACAATAGGCTGAAATGTGTTCTGAAAAAATCTAATAAGTCTGTCAGTTAGATTATACAGGGTGTAAACCACCTCATCACGAAGCCGTTAACCAAGCATTCTGTACATCAAACTAAGTAACTTTACGCAAAAATTATTGCTGGGAAACAACTTTTTTTTTTGAGGTTATATATCATGTTTTGTGGTAGAACTCAATGTGACGCACTTAAAACATCGTGCTGATGGATGGATTAAATAGTACGGGGGTCGTGGAGGTGTTAAAAGTTAAAAACTTACAAAAAAAACTTGTCAAAAAGTTGTAACTTTGACCCCCCATATCTCCGTAACAAGAAGGTTCCCAGGTATGGTGTAGAACAAAAAAATGATCGCAATGATGGGGAGAACAAGTGCTTTTCGGCTTCGTGAAGAGGTGTTTTACACCCTTTATTATCAAAAAATGTTTAACCCTTACTTTTTCTTTTGTTACGTAAACCAAAATAGAAGAAGATACGACACTTTTAAAATTCGCAATAGGTCACGCCGTGCTATAATTTTTAGTGCGTTGTGAAGTCTTGAGCCCCCAATCCCGAGTTTTGATGCGTTTTGTCTTTGTCAGTACACTGATTTACAATAACAGAAAATACGTGTCCATTATTTTCCAATACTCTAACTGACGGACTAAATAGATTTGCATTTATTGATGGTGGAAATTAGCCTATTATGAGCCTCTCCAACATTTTGCCAGTAACAAAAAAAAGCATAACAAATCAGTTTCCATGGTACTTACCTCCTTTTCTGCCAAACCCACAAAAGTGTAACCTTAATAATATATCTCAGGAAATTGGATCCCGTCTGGTCTACAGGGGACAGGCAAAGAAATAGGGTAAAACAGATATTAAATTGTAACGAAACGACATGTGTTATACCAAAATGTAATATTCAAAATTGATATATGAAAGAGGGGAGCTATTTCGTATTCAGTTATGATTTTCAAGCGGTCTGGGCCTCGATTCTGCTATTACAATAGTGTCAGAGTATTCGATCATTGATGTCATAATGATCAAGTTCTGTCAAATTTTTACAAGTTTTTTAATTCTACTATCATAATGGCGCCATTATGACTTCTCAATGAACAACCACTGACACTCCATTGAAAGAAATGTCACAGAATATTAATCTCGTACATGAAATCTGGCATGACTATAATGTTCGCATTTAGTAGTAGATTTCGAAAACCATTTGTACTAAGGGTTTTATAATAATGACAATACGACAATGCCATTAAAACACAATTTTATTACGAGACCATTGTGAATTTAGCAGATTACGAACTTTTAGCAAAATGACAATGGGATGAGAATGGAATCGTGTTGGAGTGACGAATTTATAAAAATAGCAGAATTAGGCCCCTGTGCGAATGTGGTTAGTTTTATTTATAAGTTTATCTTGGACTCCGCAAGAGAAGCTCGTGCGTGTCAAAATATAAACAGCTGCTCGAATTAATCTTCAAGTTAAGTTGCACTTGCCTTCATAGGCCTGTGGATGGGAGACCACCCATTCCACACCGAGTTTTCTCTGTGCCTCGGAAAGCATAATTATCCAGTTAGACTGGAAGCCGACGAGAAAATATCTCATTAAGAAGTAATTTTTACAGTCAATGCTTAATTACTATTAGTGTAAATATTCAGCTGGAAATTGTCTGCTGTATGTATTCTCCAGTCAAAATAAATAAAAAAGTCTACATTAATTTATCATTCAAAAATTCTTCATTCAAAAATAAAAAAAATATAAATATAATTTTTTTCAATTAATAACAGTTTTAGTTTTGTTTTGAATTGTGTAGCATTCAATTTTTTTATTACATCTGGTAATTTATTGTAAATGCGCGGTGCCATGCCTAAGACGGTCTTACATAGCTGATTACGTATTGGCTACGAATCGCAACATCTCGTGAAGTTGACACTTTTTCGAACAAACTCCACGCGATCGAATTCGCGGGTAACAGCTAGTACTACATAAACTCACTAGACTAGCGTTTTTACAACCACCTGGCTCGTCCACGATTATACAGCATCAGACAACGTCAATTAAAAATTAATGTGAAATAAAAGCTAAATTAGGACCGCATCGAGGGTGTTAACCCTTCTACGCGGCATGCGAACAATTTATGACGGGACCATTTGAACCCCTAATGTCGAATTTTCAACACTCTTGATTTCAAAAATTTAATTAAGTTCAGACTTCACAATGAGTGGCGTTCTATCTTTTGTTTTTTTTTTGCGTTTTAGGGGGTGAAATATCTCTGTACATGTAGTAGTGGACAATGAACAGGTTGTTTTGATTTGAAGTGTGTTTTGTATACGAGAATTCGTATGAACGTCTTTTCGACAAACAAACAAAAATAAAAAAAATCCTTTTCTAATATATATATTTTTTTTTAATATATAAGTATGGAAATATTAGTATGGATAACCCATGAACTACCAAATAATTTTTTTTAATTAATTTAGGTAATACAATTAATACAAAACTATTGCAAAGGCTTCCTCTGCCAAATGAAAAAAATCTTTTACCGACCCAGTAATCACGAAGTAATCGGTGTAAATGCACGAAAAAATGCTGCTGGTATACGTAACCTCCTCTTGTTTTAGAAGTCGGTTAAAATAACTGTGAGAGAACGGTGTAGTTGCACTTTTCAAAGTTTACCCACCTCAATATTCCAATTCAAACACAAACCGATCGACACAAGGCTAGGCCCCAAAAAAAGAAACAGAAAAAATGCCGTCTCCCAATAAAACCACAGAAACAGGGGCGAAAAGGGGTGAAAGGGGGTGATCGGTCAAAATCGCTGACTGACCATCGGGCATTTTTACCCCCCGTCGGGGTATATCAATTAACTGAGTCTACTGATGTATCTTTGGTTGTAATTAAGAAAGGACGTTGGCATTTTTTCGTTATTTTTGTGCGGCTAGCGAGACAAGTTGCTGCAACATTGCTTTTTACGGACTTCTAAAAAGGAGGAGGTTCTCAATTCAGCAGTTTTTATGTTTGTTACCTCTGAACGCCGAATTACTGGTCCGATGTACGTGATTCTTTTGTATATCTTCTATTAAGTTTTAATAAAAATGGAAAACGAAATCTTATACATATATTTGTGCGAGTTACCTGAGTTCATACCTGACAACAAAAACAGCACTAAAAATGAAAAATTACTTCACTTCCGAAAGTCGGTGACTTTTGTGTTTTCTTTTCATTATTTTTTTGTCACCAACTTCCGGAAGTAAAGTTATTTTTCACCATTTTGTGTTTTTTTTGGGATTCGGTTTTTTTTTTAATAATTTCTTATAAATTACATCTAAGAAAGACATAAGACTATTCTAAACACTTTATATAATATAAGATAACACCACACCTATAATATAATCCCAGAAGGGTGAGCTTAAAAAAAAAAAAACGGTGTAGGTACAGTCACGTCTAAAAATATCTATACACTTTTCTTAATGATATAGCTATTTTCGCGAGAAATAACGACTGTAACTAAGAAATTGGATCTTTTTCATAAAAATATGAGTTTCAGAATACTATGTACAGTATGTACCTACGTAATAACATTAAATTTTAATCAGTACATTAGGAGAAACACAATTTAAAAAGTCTTAAGTGTTTATATATTATTAGACGTGACTGTACCTAATAATAGTAGGTACAGCCATTATAATAATTCCCCGTACAAATTCAGCTAGTCAGTAACCAGCAAAACAAGTAAAATTAAATTAAAAATTTAAAAACCGCCGACACAATGGACTAAAAGTTAAATAGAAAACAATTCGTTAATTCGCCATTTTGTGATGGCACCCATCTTGGATTTTTACATTTACCATAGTGTATAGTATTCTACTAGTCAAGCCCTTTCATTTGATACCCATTTTTAGGGAGTTATTGAATAAGAATGTGATCCGCCATTTTGTGGTGGCGGCCATCTTGGACTGATTTTTATCAATCACAAACAAAATCCAAATCGGTTCAGATGACCGCCCGAGCAGATACTCGGGCGCTACGATGCCACAGACACACACACACACACACACAGACACGTCAAATTTATAACACCGCGTCGTTTTTGCGTCTGGGGTTATTAAACATTCATTTTTTTATTTTATTTTATTTATTTGGGACAAAAAACAGTTACACGTTACAATATTAACAAATAGCTTAGGTATAAAAAGTAAACAAACGCATAACCCACACTATTGTCCACGGAATCATATCGATTTAAAAGAAATAAGGAAACGGACGTATACAGAAAGGTCCAGTAAGAAAATATAAAAAAAAAACCTGAAACTTCACACAAACCAACTCTAGACAGCGCTATCCGTCTAGGTTTAGTTCGTATGCACCAATCAGATCACAACATAACATCAACAAGAAGCAGTCATCGTTAAGGATGACCAGAAAGTAATTCAGAAGCAATTTTTCTAAATTTGTTCTGAATACGAGCAAAAATAAAATTTATTTTGAGCAACGAGCATTCTACTATGAAAACACTGCGTCAAATATTTCTAATCGATTTATCCAAATGTAAATCAACCAAACCAAAATAAAAACCACAGCACAAGAAATTTCCAACACAAATCCGAAAAAGACAAAATTCTTTTTTCGTCCCCGTCACGTTCATTTCGTGACGGTGTGCAGACATTGCTAATTGACTGTTCGCAGACCCCTTCCGTAATTTTTCCCTCGTTTTCTGACCAGATGTCGCAGTGGGCAGTGTGATGTATTGGCTGCGAGACTAGTATAGGCGTTTGGATTCGGTTGGGTAATGTTAGGAGGAACTGGTGTTGAAATTAGGAATTTGTTTTGGAGAAAATAAAAAAAAAATGACACCGGTGACTGAAAAGTTTTGTGGTAATCGGTTGTCGTGGTATGGGCCATGCGATGCGGAGGAATGAGGAAAATTGTCGTGAGGAAAATTTAGAGTACGAATCTACACTTAAATATAAAGAGGAAAACTTTGTTTGTTTGGTTGTAATGAATAGGCTTAAAAACTACTGGACCGTTTTTAAAAATTCTTTCATCATTCGAAAGCTACATTATCCACGAGTAACATAGGCTACATTTCATCCCCGTACTCCCACGGGAACGGGAACTACGCGGGTGAAACCGCGTGACGTCCGCTATATAGTGTAATATAAATGTAAAGAAACAATAGATGGACTGTGTGAAGTATGAAATAGCTAAAAAGGCGGTGTCTGATGAGATGACGAGTTAATAGAGAAGTATGGAAGTAGAAGACATGCTGCGTAGACCACTATGAATTCATATAAGGACAAAAGATTGATGAAATATCGGATTTATTTAATAAAAACTTTACATTGGTAAAAATCACCCATTGGTGTAGATTCTGTTGTGCACAAACTAAACTTAATTTAGGCTATTGCTATCTTTTTCTCTCTAATAAAACGAGACAGAGACGGACGTAATTTAGAGCTGTCAAATTTAATTGGAACTAATATTTCCATACAAATGAAGGGTGCACGTAAAAACATGTCGACTAAAAACACGGTGAAGCGCAAGGCATAAACTAGTTTGACATCTCTAACTTAGTTCATAGCCATAGCCGTCCTTTTAAATAAAAAAATAAATAAATAAATCATTTATTAAGGACCAAACATTTTGTACATTTTATGTACCCACCAAACTGCGTAACAGTTATTCGGCGGGATTAGCGCTCGTCTTAATACATTTTGGTTCAAATAGTAATTGATACAGCACAATAATTAAAAGTAAAGTTTAGCAAGCAGCAAAAGACGCAACACACTGTGGCGGGGGCCTTTTAGTAAAAGATAGCAATAGCCTAAATTAAGTTGTTTGTGAACAACAGAATCGACACCATTGTCCAGAAGAATAGCCAAGCTTAAGTGGCAGTGGGTAGGTCACTTTGCTCGCAGAACGGATGGCCGATGGGGCTGAAAAGTTCTGGAGTGGCGACCGCGAACCGGAAGACGATGCGTTGGAAGACCTCCCACTAGGTGGACCGATGACCTGGTGAAGGTTGCGGGAATCCGTTGGATGCGAGTCGCAAAGGACCGGTCAATGTGGTGACACTTGGGCGAGGCTTATGTCCAGCAGTGGACGTCTTTTAGCTGAAATGATGATGATGATGACCCATTTTCTATAACTAGCCGACGCCCGCGGCTTCGCCCGTGTAAAATTATATACTAAAACCTTCCTCTTGAATCACTCCATCTATTAAAAAAACCCGCGTCAAAATCCGTAATTTTCGGACAGACAGACGCGGCGGGAGTATACTTCCCAGGCGGTCCCATAATCATCAAGTCAGGATCTGATGATGGGATCCTGGAGAAATAGAGATTACTCTTCAAATTTTATAGTCACACTTGATGCGATTTGGGTAGTTTTAAGAAGAGCACTTTTTTGAAGTGGTCCCATTTCAATTTGGTGAGAATCTGATGAAGAACTTCGGAGATAGGCAACGTAACTCCTCAATAAATGTTAGCAAATGTACTGGGATTGCTGAAATCTCATATCTGTTTATTGTTTACACCAGTTCATAACATAACATCACGCCGGGACGCTGTGAAGGGTTAAGCACAAGTGAACCACTTATAAGTGAAAATTTAAAACTTTTTTTGCAAAAAATAAAACCGACTTCAAAAAACACAAAAAAGTGAAAAATAACTTTAGCTTCAGAAGTCAGTGACAAAAAAACTAAGTAAATGAATCAAACATAGGTCACCGACTTCTGAAGCTAAAGTTATTTTTCACTTTTTTGTGTTTTTTGAAGTCGGTTTTTTTTTTTCGTAAACATAACTGACAAAATGTGGATGTACCTACATACTATTATGAACACCTCTGTCTAACCCTTCTGGCATTACAAGCGTGACGTCATGTTACGTATGATAAATGTAACTTTGTAGGCTACTAACTCTTTTCCAGGGTCGACATCTTAATACCAACCCTTCCTAGAGGGCAGGCAGCGTTGAAGCATGTAATATACATAAACACAGCTGGAAGGCATCTCTTACAAATTCTTTCAAAGTTCTCCCCGGAGGTTCTAGTGAGGGAAACATACGGGAGGATATTTGAAGAAGGACCGCTCTGCTGTATAAATAAATAAATAAAAATAAATTAATATCGCTGGACATTAACACACAGCGCCATCTAGTGCCACACTAAGCAAGGCTTGTGTCGTGGACACCAGATAGTTGGTATACTACATATTATATACTTTTTTGTTTGTAAATACATACTTATTATACATATAAACATCCATGACTCGGAAACAAATGTCCATGCTCATCACACAAACATTTGCTCCTACCGGGATTCAAACCCAGGACCCTAAGAACGTAAGACATCATCATTATCTTGCCATTATGCCGATGTATTTGGGGTTGGCGCAGCATGTCTTTTAGTTTTTGCATGAAACAAGTACTTAAATGATAATTATTAATTATGGTACAGCGGTCTCACAGGCTTATATGCTTTAAAGGAGGCTCCAATCACTAGTTTTTAAGATTTACCTGTTAAAATAATAATCTTACAAATAGAAACACACAATGATTTTTTAAAAAGATTTTAATGGCCTCCGGCCAAACAAATTACAATTTTAAATAAAACTGGCAAACAAAGGAAAAATTTGAAATAACGACAATCGCTAGTAGTTCGGGCAGAGGTTCTGTACTCTGTGACGACCGATGAGCAAATGGACGAGTGCCACCAGGAACCTTCCTTTTATAGGCCGTCGCGGTGTTGCTAGTCTTGATTAGAATTTTCTTCTAATAATAAAACATTTTTAACCGAGTTTTTAGACTGACATGGTCACTAACACAAACATTAAAAAATAAAAAAATAATAAAAAAAACCCGTTTTTAATTCTAATGTTTGCATTTTTATCCGGCTTCAAAAAGGAGAAGGTTCTCAATTCGTCGGAACCTTTTGTTTTGTCTTTTTATGTATGTTCCCCGATTACTCGAAGATGACTAGAATGATTTGAATTATTCTTTTTATGTTTGATAGGGTATACTTCCCAGGTGGTCCCATAATCATCAAGTCGGTATCTGATGATGGGATCCTGGAGAAATTGAGAGAACTCTTGAAAATTTATAGGCACACGTGATTTGGGTAGTTTTTTGAAGAGTACTTTCTTAAAGTGGTTCCATTACAATTTGATGAAGATCTGATGAAGAACTTCGGAGATAGGCAACGGAACTCCTCAATAATGACAGCAAATGGACTGGGATTGCTGAAATCTCATGTCTGTCTACTGTTAACAGCAGTTCATAACATAACATCACGCCGCTACGCAGTGAAGGGGTAAGCACAAGTGAACCACTATGAAATGAAAAGTAAAAACTTTTTTGCAAAAAATAAAATCGACTCAAAAAAAAACACAAAAAAGTGAATAACTTAACCTTCAGAAGTCGGTGACAAAAAGCTAAGTATGTCAATCAAACAAAGGTCACCGACTTCTGAAGCTAAAGTTATTTTTCACTTTTTTGTGTTGTTAAATTTTATTTTTTATCATGTCTCATCAGATACGAGGAATCGTTCTGCCCCCGTAAGTTAAAAAAGCATAACAAAATGTTTCAAGAAATCGGAATTATTGAAGTGAAAACTTCTTTAGGCACGTTTAGTACTTTTTGGGTGAACAAAAATCATGGAACTCCCGTGACCGTCACCTAACGCCTCGTAGCACTCGTAGCCGATCCGCTACACTTCACTACACAGTCCCCAAAGATTGCCGCACATATTTTGTTTGGTTCTGTCACAAGCCAGTCTTATCAAAGGGTATCGTATTACCCAGTACCAACTGGGTTGTGGAGGTCACATAGGCAGTAGCTCCATGTAAAATACTGGTATTCAGCTTCATTTTAAGCTTTCACGGTTTAAAACTAAACTTATATTGTCACTTTCGGGAAATCTACCGTGATTATTATTTATATTGAGCTCCCGATATTTCGACGCTGTTACAAGCGCCATGATCGCGGGTTGACTGGAGAATGCGGGTGGATTGAAAATAAAATTGTTACGAGCAGACAAATCTGTCTACCCTCTTTCTTTGTTGTGGTATTCAGCTGCATCCGGTTAGACTGGAAGCCGACCCCAACATAGTTGGGAAAAGGCAGGCAGTTTGCAAACGTTTCCTTACACAACACTCTCCCGTATATTCCTACCAAGTCATTCCATTGTTTGAATTTAATTTCCAAAACTCATTTGATATTCATTAATCTTTTCTTTTCGACTTGTTGAGTGAGAGAGCAAGACAGCTATAGTAAAGATCAAAGAGTAAGAGAGAGGCGGCAAGATTGCTCAAAGAAGCTGCGTTCTTTTGTTAATTTTTAAATTGAATAGAATGACATGATTTGTTTTGATTACGATGACGTCATAAAAGCTCATAATGTAAGATTAGTTTGCATTAAATGTAGCCATTAAAAATTAATGACACAAGATCATGACATAGCTGATGCTTCTTTGACGTCGTTGGGGCTTTTATTTCGAGGCAATAAGTGGTCTCGGTTCCCTTGCCAAGATCTTCCGTGAATTGGTATATCGGTAAGAAGCTGAGACACCTGTCTTTGGCAGTTGTCTCAGCTTCTTACCGTTACAGGTTACGTTACAGGTAGTCAGTGGCCGAAAGTCTGACAATGACAACCAGTCATACAAATAGGTATTGTATTACCCAGTACAAGCCCAGTACTAGTTAGTAAAAAATAATTGTCTTTATGAAATCCTATTCAAAACGAGTCCACACTATGTCTAATAAATGTAAGTCGGTGACTTTGTATGTTTTATTGACTTTTATGCCACCAACTTCCGAAAGTAAAGTTATAAATAAGTGTGTGTTTTTTATGAAATGGAAAAAAAAGTTTAAAAGGAATTTCTCAAGCAAAGTGAATAAAAATGATGTAGGAATCCTGCGCGGAGAGCACAGGCTTCTTCGATCAAAATAAAAAATTATGTGATAATTGGCCTAGTAATTACTGAGAATTCGATGTACCTAAATACTTAAAAAAAACCTGCGAGACAGTCTTTGGGGACCACCGATAGAGGTTAAAACTAATTAATTTATATCTGCTACGGGTTGTGCCCCGCGCACGCCTAAGTGGTGCTACACCGTAGCGGATCGGCTACGAGTGCTACGTAGCGTTACGTGACGGTCACGCCAGTTCCATGATTTTTGTTCACTCAAAAGGTGCTCAACACGCCTAAAGAAGTTTTTGCTTCGAAAATACAGTCACACGGATATAGGAACTCATCAATTTGGTATGCGGTTAAAACTACAATGTTCCCTACTTGATTACTTACTTGCTGATGTGTATTTAATTTAGTTATCGTGTGCTTGGTTAAACTTCATAACTAAAATACCTTGCAAGTAAGTTAAGTTGCATGTGTGTCTTGAGTTGAAGACAAATACAGGATGTACACTTTACGAAACCTTCAACCAAGCATTCTGTACATCAAACTAAGTAACTTTACGCAAAAGTTATTGCTGGGAAACGACTTTCTTTGGGGATGAAAAATCACGTTTTTCGGTAAGACTCAATGTACCGCTTTCAAAACACTTTGTTGATTGATGCATTGTATAGTACAGGGGTCGTGGAGGTATTTAAAATAAAGTTAAAAATTGTTATTAGACAAAAAAAATGCTTGTGAAAAAGTTGGAACTCTGACCCCAATATCTCCGTAACTAGAAGGTTCCCAAATATGGTGTAGAACAATAGGAAAACAAGTAACTTGCGGCTTCAAAAGGATTTTCCTGACAAAAAAAAATATTCTGTTTTTTAGTCAGTCAGTTAGATTTTTGAAAAATATTCCAAAACGTGTTTTTGTTATATCAAATTAATAAAAAATTACAAAGATAAAACGCACCAAAGATCATGAGTAGGATTGTGACGTCACTTGATGATAAAAAATGTACCCACATGTGATGTCACACGTATTTTCGACGCACTGTTTCGTCTTCAATTTTTGTTTACGTAAAAAAGATAAACTATAATATGTCCAACATTTTTCGGAAATCTATTTGACAGACTTATTACATATTTTTTTCATCTATCTTATTGTCAAATAGAAACAGTTCCTATTCTGATTTAGGTTGTATATTATTGATTATTCTACTCATTACCCAGTTAGGACACTGATTTCGACTGGAAGCCGACTTCAACACTCTTGGGAGCTACCTCGACTGAGTCAATATTGTTTAATGGACAGAGCGATTGATCTGTATCAGAGGACGGCTTCGATAAAGGTTAGGTACAGATACAAACCAAGACTTGGAAGAATTGTAGGAATATGTTTTCGAATAATCAAGTTGTAGATTTAAAATCTAGTATGACGAGTATAATTGCCAAACTCAAGTGACATTGGGCAATTTAGCTTGCACAACGGATGGCCGATGGGGCTGAACAGTTCTGGAGTGGCGACCGCAAACCGGAAGACGTTGCGTTGGAAAGTCTCCTACTAGGTGGACCGATGACTTGGGGATTCGCTGGATGCGAGACGTATGAGACCGGTCAATGTGGCGTCACCTGGGGGAGGCCTATGTTCAGCAGTGGACGTCTTTTGGCGGAAATGCTGATGATGGTGATGATGATCAGTAGTAATTCTTATTATCATTATTATATTTAAATGTAAGGTACCGTAGTAGCATCCGGCTCGAAGGACCATTACAGGTAAAGTCCCGTAGTAGTCGGCACTTAACACTTGTAGTTCATGTTAGAAGAGAGAAGTAAGTAAGTATTATGAGTTAGATGACGTCACACACACACAGATTAAGTAACACTAGAAGTTTATTTGTAAAAGAGTAACCATGGAGTTTCTTGCCGATTCTTCACGGAATCGACAAATGCGAACCGTGCACCTTCTTCGACGTTTAATAAGTGCCTATCTAGGCCTATGTAAACTAAAATATTTTGATTTCAATTGATTGATTTGATTTGATTAGATGAACCGATCACAACTAAGTTAGAATAGTTTGGATGCTAATCCGCGGTGTTCGCGTAAGTAAGTAATTTTTCCACTAACTTATTTCTAATTAGACGTTGATATAAATACGAAAAAGATAAGTAGGTTGCTACGTTTGCAGTCTATCGGTGTGTAAATCGTATACTATAGTTATTGACGACTCGAATGGTGCAGCGGTAGTCAGGCTGCTTTACGATCTTTGGGTCCCAGGTTCGAATCCCGGTAGGAGCAAATGTTTGTGTGATGAGCATGGACATTTGTTTCCGAGTCATGGATGTTTAGATGTATAATAAGTATATATTTACAAACAAAAAGTATTTATTTAGTATATCAACTATCTGGTGTCCACGACACAAGCCTCGTTGCTTAGTGTGGCACTAGACGGCGCTGTGTGTAATGTCCAGCCATATTTATTTATTTGTTAAGCTACAAAGTATCACACCGAAAATCCTCAAAGGCAACTGAAGTCTACCAAATAGTACACCAAAATTTCAGGCACGAAGTCCTGGGTTCTCAGTCATGAGTCTTAAGTCATTTATTCATTTGTTTAACATAAGTCAAGTTCTGAGTATTCAGGAATTTCTTAGTAGCAGTCTCGGCGTCTGGATTAGTGGCCGGTTGCTGGCAATAGGCTCGTCCCCTAATACATCATCATCTGCCTAGCCTTTTCCCAACTATGTTGGGGTCGGCTTCCAGTCTAAGCGGATGCAGCTGAATACCAGTATTTTACATGAAGCGACTGCCTATCTGACCTCCACAACCCAGTTAGTACTGGGTAATACTATACCGCTTGGTAAGACTAGTTGTCAGATTTTGGGCCATTGACCTGTAACGACTGTCAAAGATGAACAAATAACAGCCGAGACCAATAGCTTAATGTGCTTTCCGAGGCATGGAGAAAACGTACTTAAATATATTACTGGCAAAATGTGGGTGCACTAAAATTAAGTATACCTAGCAAGCTCTGCTACCCCTCAGGATTTACAGGCATAATGTCATGTAACATAACACGTGACTCTTTCAGTTCCAAAATAACCGCAACATTGCGCCACACTTAACCAATATTCACAGACGTTTGATCTTCAAACACCGCCACCGTAGAGTTTCCAACCCGTCTGTTGAACCAACTCAAGTATTACCCAAACCGTAAGCTTGTATGTCTGTATGTCCTCTCGTAGCTACGGAACCGTGTGTTTATTCTAGCTAATTGGAACGCGCGTCGCCTGCGGCGGTAGGGGTGGGCGAGTGTCGATGGATTAGGGGTGTCGATAAAATGATATCGGTGACCAAAGTAATATTTATCAATTTAAAAGTAGTTGAGGTTTTTACACCTTAACGGCATAAAGGATTTTGATGAATTCTAGACCAAGATCTAGGTTGGTATGGACATAGTACATGGCGACTGCCACCTTTGCTTCTCCTTCAACCTGGTGAAAGCAAAGCGAGAAAAAAAATAAGACACTAATGTAAAATTGATTTTTGATAGGTTTGGTTTTTTTATCTGTCCTACATAACCCAGCTAATACTGCGTAATACAATACCAATTGGTAATACTGATTGTCAGACGGCCACTGACTCCCTGTAAAAACTGAAAAAGTCCGTAAAAACTGGGTAAGTTTCCGAGTCACGGAGGAAACTTGGTTTGTTATGGGTAATCACCCATCCACAGACCATCCTAGGAAAGTGCGGCTTAACCTAAAGATTAATCGAGCAGCTGTCATCATTTAGTCATGAATAAAAAGTATTTCGAAGAATACACTCTAATTATAAAGAGTGGTGTTATAATCACAATTTTACCACCAATTTTTTTATGTGTTGTCCTGTCAGGCTAATAAATGCTTTTTATTTCATTCTTACTTTCTTTAATTTATCGATAAAAAAAACATGCTTCAAATTTATCAAAATCTATCGACAACAATTCAATCCCGTCCTCCGCACCCCTATCTTATCCTTGTTTAAATATTAATCGTAGCGACAAAGCCTCGTTTGTGGGCTTCCACCTTTATATTCACGACTGTTAGGGTAGCAGGGGGTAGGCACCACCTGAGGCGAGGGAGCAGGATCAACATCGAGCCGTGTGTTGTTTTTTGGGCCAGATGCGATGGAGAACAATGGTGTACGGTGGCCAATGTTGGTCGAGAATTGAGAATGATTGATGGGTTGATACGAAAGCTTTGATGTAGTGGTCGGTTTTTGGTAGTTTCTCTTTCTGATGAATTAAGAGTATTACAAGACCTCTTTTTTTGGATGGGAAATCATCAAATGACTTTTCCCACTCTGCGCGGAGCGGGATGAGTGTCAGACTTTTACTGATTAAAACCCATCCATGTTCCTTCCTCGCCCTTTATGTTCCGGGGCCACGGTATCTCTTTCGAACAGTTCCACAGCCTCGGATAACAAGACCCCTAGAAAAGCCGAAGGGCACTTCATCTCCTCGATATTGTGATGTTTTTTTTTGTTATGGACCAATTTCTGGAGACCTTTTAGTTACGGAGAAAATGGGGGTCAAAGTTACAACTATTGCACAGGATTTTTAAATACACGTTTTTAATGTAAGATGGTTATTTTAAACACTCCACGACACTTCTATACTATATATAATAATATTATAAAACAGAAGAGTGTGTTTGTTTGCTTGTTTGTTTGTTTGTTTGGTTGAACGCGCTACTCTCAGGAACTAACCAGTCCATTTATCGAGGAAGGCTTTAGGCTATATAACATCACGCTACGATTATTAGGAGCGGAGCAGGAATGAAAAATGTTGCAAAACGGGGATTATTTTTCCTTTCGTTTTTCTCTCTTATGTGACGTAGACGAAATTGCGTGGGTCAGCTAGTATACTCGTACTATACAATCCTTCGTCAACACAATTTTTAAAGTGCGTTACATTGAGTGTTACCGTGAAACGTGATGCTTCGCCGCAAAAAAAACGTATTCATGCTGAGGTAAGTGCCTTTTGGCCTCGTATAGGACGAGTTTCGTTTCTTTTTCTTTTTTTTTTTTTCTTTCCATAAGTAGGTATATAATGTTTGGGTGACGGTTTCTTGAATGATCCATTTACACTGTATACTTTTTTTTAAATTAGTTCATTAACGTTCATTTTCAATAACTTACTAACAGGTAACGTAAGGTTGCTATCTCTGTCTGTTTGACATTTAGCTTACGGACGGTTAGAAACGAAACGTCACAGAAAAGCTTTCTTTGATTTTTCTATGAATCAAGTGACATGTATTAAGTGACGTAGATAGGATATTTGAGGAAAAAAAAAACCTAAACCTAGCTAACTAGCTACGAGACGTAGTGTTACAAAATATAGTAGTACTAGATTCTGCCCGCGACTTCGTTCGCGTGAAGTTTTGATATCGCTACGCATCGCCTGCTCAACGGAAGCTTTTTCCCGCATGCAACATTTCTTATTGCTGCTCCGCTCCTATTGGTCATAGCGTGATGTTATATAGCCTATAGCCTTCCTCGATAAATGGACTATCCAACGCAAAAATTCGAGCCCGTAGTTCCTGAGGTTAGCGCGTTCAACCAAACAAACAAACAAACTCTTCTGCTTTATAATATTAGTATAGATTGTGTACATTTAACTAGCAACACCGTTAAGAGTTGGTAACACCGTACTCCTCCCACTAACCGTAGTGCTTTCGGGACTTGATCATTCGATTGCTGATAGATAGCCGACTCGAGAAGTTCTATAGCAAAACCTCTGCCTATTCACCGTGGTCGTTGAAAATTTAAAATATTGTTGAGTACCGGAAAATATTACTATTTTTTGGATGTGAAATTGTGTTAAACTGATTTGATTCTTAGTTTGTACTTGTTGATAATGTGATTAATAAAAGTATATTATCCTGAAGCTGCCGTTTTTCTGAGTTGTCAAATCAAAATCAAATCAAATCATTTATTCTTTGCAAACATGGGTAATAGGTACTTAAGTGTTCTTTGATAATAGTGTTCTCCACATTTTGCCGTCACATAGGTATGCAAATAATTGGTTTACAATTGAATTATAATTTAAAACAAGTGGCATGTCATTGGAATATCATACAATAAAAAATGTCAACATGGTCAAAAAATTAAAAAAAAATGTCAAGATAGTGAAAGCAATAAAAAGAAAAAATAATAGTTAAAACCATCAATAATGTCAAACGGAAAAGTTATATCAGCATGCCAATTAGAACAACAGTTATATGTCAATTAGGCAACCAACAGTCCAACAGTAGGCATATTAGCTAACAGTTAGTTATACTTAAGTAAGTTATACAAAGAGGCCATTAATCGACTGACCGTGAAATGGTAACGAACATCCATCCAAACATTCGCATTTACAACAGTAGAAAGATATCACAAATGTTGCCACCATTACTTTTAACGTTCACTCTTTCCCCTCTGATCCCTCCATTCCTCAGCTAATTAGTTCTATTCCTCCGAGGTTCACGGACGAACAGTTTCAATTAACAACCGGCTGTTATTCTTTAATTAAGATTTACTTTGATTAGGGATGGTTCGGAGATGAGATTTGGATATGACGTGTCTATATAAAGATGTGCAGGGTCAAATTAATGACTGCGGGACTGGTCGAAAGATACCGCGGCCCCGGAACACAAAGGCGAGGAAGGAACATGGAAGGAATTTAGTCGGAAAAGTCTGACACCAGAGGCAATACTGTATGATACTGCATATTTTAATATTGTATTACGTTTTTATTTTAATACAAAGTTGTTATTAATTATTAATATGTACAATATTTACATACTACATCTAAAACTATATATAATTACAAAAATAAAACTAAACGTAAAACTAGTATCAATACACATACAACAATGTCAAAAGGACACTTAGGCGTCAAAGTACTCCTCCGCATCGCTGTCATCGGGAAACGTGCCCAGAAGACTGGCAGCATTGCCACGTTGAATGGCAATGCTAATATTGTATTACGAGTTCGTTCGAAAGTTTTTCCATGATGCCTAGGTATTGGAATAAAGAGATTTTGATTTAAATAAATTCATTTTATTTTTCACTGTGTTTGATTGCACTTCTAATATTTTGAGAATATAATAATTCGAGAATATAACATTTTGCGAATATAATATTTTGCAAATGTAATAATATGAGAACAAAGGAGCGGGAGGAGGCATTTGATGATTTCCCATCCGAAAAAAAAGAGTCAAACTGATTGTATAGATATATTCGAAACAGAATGAAATAACTTTACCGATTACGATCAAGGTGGAAATAGAACCTCCATGAAGCCGTCAACCAAACATTACATCATTATTGCTCGTCAAACTGCTATGCAAAAAATATTTCAGGGAAACGCCTTTTTGGGATGAAAAATAACGGTTTATGTTATGACTTAAAGTAAACCTCTCAAAACATTGTGCTGTGTGCTATTTATTGCCATATGCGTGTGTGTTTGGTGGGTATTTGAAGTAAAACACAAACTTTAAAATAAAAGTTGCGAAAAGGAACTTTGACCCAGATATTTCCGTAACTAGAAGGATCCCAGGTCATGTTCAGAACTTCTTGTTTATTAAATACTGCACCATTGATCACTAAATATGTATATTTAGCGCTTAAATTATTTGAAACTTTGAAACGAATGTGTATTTTTGTGAGTCGTTTGAAGTCGACCAGGGGGGTGAAACTTCCATAAATTGACTTCAAACAAAATTTTCATAGATAGTGCTGCCATCTGTGTGTTTGAGGACACAAACTTTTCAACTGTATGACTATTTTACAACTGTCATAAAGAGAACAGCTATTTTAGACAACTTGTCAGTGAAGTAGATAGCCTAGCGGAGACAGCGGTTGCCTTGTGAATAAGTTCCCAAGTTCGGCCTAAACTGCCGTCTTTATTTGATGAATTCTCGTTTTTCTGGCCGATAACTAGTTCATCAAAATCACTCAAAAACATGTCAACTTTGTATTTGTATTCACATATTTTTTCATCATCATCATCATAATTTCAGCCGAAAGACGTCCACTGGACATAGGCCTACCCCAGGTGTCAACACCGATCCGTGCGACTTGCAACCAGCGGATTCTAGAATATTGAATATCAATATTTTACATAAACCATCAATGCAATTTTAGACAATTTTCCAAAGGAGACAATTTTTTTTGGCCCACCTGGTCGATGCAATTATTATTCATATTACACCAAAAAAAGTTACCATTTTACTATAGTATTAAACGAAATGTTACATAATAAAAACTTTTTTGCAAAAAATATAACCGACTTCACACAAAAAAGTGAAAAATAACTTTAGCTTCAGAAGTCGGTGACCTTTGTTTGATTGATTTAGTTTTTTTGTCACCGACTTCTGAAGCTAAAGTTATTTTTCACTTTTTTGTGTGAAGTCGGTTATATTTTTTGCAAAAAAAGTTTTTATTTTTCACTTTTTAGTGGTTCACATGTGCTTATCCTTTCACAGCGTATCGGTGTGATTTTTTGTTATGAACTGGTGTAAACAATAGACAGACGTGAGTCTTCAGCGATCCCAGTACATTTGCTATCATTTACTAAGGAGTTCAGTTGCCTATCTTCCGAAGTCACCAGATCTTTATCAAATCGAAATGGGATCACTCCGAGAAAGTACTCTGCCTAAAACTACCCAAACCGCTTCTGGTGTGCCTATAAAGTTAAGGAGTTACCTCTATTTCTCCGGGATCCCATTGAATGGAACTTTACACGTCTAACTGTCGAAATCTGGGTGTATTGTATACTTCTGCGTACTCCCTCAGAGAATACAGGTGTGATGTTACGTCATGATGTTGTATAAACAATAAACAACCAAGCGATTGCAGCAATTACTGCAGCTTTGCCGTGTATTTTTGAAGAGTTTCATTTATATCTCGGAAGATCAGCGTAAGATCTTAACCAAATTGACATGGAACCACACTGAAAGCACCAGCTTTCAAATAAAAGAAGAATTATCAAAATCGGTTCACCCAGTCGAAAGTTCTGAGGTAACAAACATTGTCGAAATCTGGGTACATTGTACACATCTGCGTACCCCCTCAGAGCATACAGGCGTGATGTTACGTCATGAAATGAACCTACAAGCGGATGCAGCAATCACTGCAGATTTGCCGTCTATTTTTGGAAGAGTTCCATTGTATATCTCCGAAGATCAGCATCAGATGTTCAACAAATTAAAATGAGACCCAACGGGAAGCACCAGCTTTCAAATAAAAAAAGAATCATCAAAATCGGTTCACCCAGTCGAAAGTTCTGAGGTAACAAACACAAAAAAAAATACAGACGAATTGAGAACCTCCTCTTTTTAGAAGTCGGTTGAAAATGAAACCAGAATCTTAAGAGGCCTGCGGAGCATGCAAAGTTCATACAAACGTAATACCAAAATAGTTTGTAAATCAAACATATTCTTAAGGAAGTGTGTATTTGTTTCGATTGGATTACAGAATATATAGGTTCCCAAATACATATTTTGAATGTACACTGATTTAAAAAAGAGTCATGAGAAAAATAAGTTTTCTATAGAAATTTTAAAATCCTCATATCTCGTCTTTATATCATTGTCCTTTCAAAATATTTATTTGGCAACATAGGTATTCTGTAATCCAATCGAAATATATACACACTACCCTAAGAATATCTTTGATTTTTATATTATTTTGGTATTACGTTTGTAAGTATGAAAAACGTATGCTCCGCCGGCCCCTTAAAATCAAAGTAAATAAGCTACTCGTATGTATATATTATGATATTTTTTGCGAGTTAAATCATTTCTGTTGTGGCCAATGTCATTTGACAGAAAATACTTAGGTGAATGGGGGCGTTTTTTCCGTTTACTAAAAAAAGTACGGTACCTACCCATTGGTAATCATATATCTGCTATAATTATAATAGAATCAGAACAGGATATAAAAATAAATATTATTAAACTTTACGCATTTATATTAATGCTATTTTTAATCTAGAGGTTGTAAGGAAGAAATCAATGTACGTTTCATTATTAAATGATACAATTATGTTGGTGGCCTAATCTCAAAACAAAAAAATTATCTCCTTTCTTCATAGCAAGATTTTGAAGCCCAACGCTGGACCAAAAGTACAGATAAAACACGGTCTAAGCGTGACTTTGTGAATGTCAAGCTCCATTGGTTCCCATTCGTGACGCAGTGACGGTGCGATGAGCAAGTTGTCATGAATGTGTCAACTACGACCGAGGGGTCTTGATACTTTGTTCACTATAACGTTTCTGCTTATATTAACAATAGTAGGATAGAATAAACCAACTTTATTATTAATTGTAAATAATAATCTAACAGTGCTAGGTTTTTGTAACTTTTGCTTAAATTTTTGGATTTATCTGTGGAGGCTTGTTATTAGCAATTTAAGTATATATTTTGTTTTATGATGTTATTAGTCTGTAAGCTTTCCTAAAATGTATAAAATAAATAAATAACATTTATGCATTTGTTTTTATTTCGATGGTTTCACTCGTCATTACAGGTTAACGATTTAAGACAATTTTTTAAGTGAGATAATCCGACGAGCACTTGTCGCCCAGCTGTATTAGAACCTAAGGACTTGATAAGCGATGATCCCAAAAGAGCGGAACGGCATGTCTTTATTGTTTCATTAGAGGAATAGTGGGCCTTTAGTATGGAGGCAACATGTGCCGATCCTTTTGCACCATCCCGTCGTCCTAACTCATCGGGCTGCGCTGGGGCTGCCACCGTCGAGAAAAAAAAACTATGAGTTTTTTTATGTGTTGTTTTTCTAAGCTTGTCTTCATCTTTTATGTGTTTATATTAAACAGAAAGTCTAACCATCCCAAGACATCGTTTTTTTCCATCTCAAAGTATCAAACACTCTCATTCGCACTACGCACATCTTGCAGGGGCGTCTTATCAGGGGCTGTAGCATGAATTTTAATATTTAATTAAAAACTTTACCCTCGAGCTGGCCGTTATATTAATATCTTAAACAGTTTTAGTGGAAATTGAGACTAAATTCTTCGAAATTAACGTCAATATACTTTATACGGGGGGCGTATAATATTATTTTTTTTTAGAAATAAAAGTGGTAGCCAGTAAAAATCTTTAAGTTTTTTTGTATTTTTCTTATCTTTTACAGTCTCTTTGATTGTCCTTAGAACCTGTATACTTCATCTTCTTGGGGGTGAACCTGAGTTATCGAGCAAAAATCAGTCGTCTATACTAACAAAATATCTTTTAGGTAAATTATTGCCTAAGGCATTTTAATTGTGACTAACTTATAGAAGAGTTTTTGAAAACCATTGAACAAAAATAAAAAGATGTCATTCATTTGCCACTATATTTTCCTCTCAATAGAGATGTTCGAAGTAGACTTCTTGGAAATTACAAAAAAAAGTTTTTAATTTTCACATTGACGCTACAAAAATATTCAACAGCATAATCTCCATTCACCCCCTTTATACTTGACCATTAATACATACAGAATAGGGGTTGAATCTCACCCCTCTATACCCCACACCAACCGTTGACACACAATATAGATTTTTGTACAGAAGTTCAATTTCTTGCAAATTGGGGTATTTTTTCCACCACTGCAGCTAAAACACAGAAAAAGGAAGGGGCGAAATTTTGATGGTCTATCGAACCAATGTCATTTTTGACGTAACGAACATACTTATGCAACTTAATTAAACTAATACGAAAAAATACAACTTTATTATACAACTACCGGGAACCGTGGTATCAGTCAACGACGAGAATACCAACATCTTTTGGTCCTTCGAGCCGGATCGTATGGACTTTGATTTTGACAACGTGATAAAACGCTCCTTGCGTTTACAGTCCATTTGCTCACTAACAGATAGGTAACATTCCAAGATAACTCTGTGCCTCAGAAAACACATTAATTAAGCTGTTATTCTTGCTTGTCATTTATACAGTTTGAGGACCAGACCTTCTGTCCGATTATTTATCCCAATCTTCCCTAAGGGCTTGAGCACACTTCCATGTTAAGAGGGACTTACAGACCATAAATCTATATTCTCCTTTATGGAAAAGGTATTAAATTACATTCATGTGGAAAGTGTCAAGATCAGTCGGTCGGACGAACTTTGGACATGACGTTTTTAACCGATTGTGAAAGAGGAAAGGAAGAGTTATGTTGTTTTAAAAGTGGAGTTTAGGACGTTTGTGGAGTTGCTAGGTTTTGCTTTGACTTTGGTTGTTGGTTTTGGATATTGTTTACGCAGATTTTGTTAAGGCGACTAGATGAGCTAAATTAGTAACTCTATTTGTGGTAGTTCAAACTTCGTTTGAAATGCTGTTAGGATAAAGTTCTATTCAGATGCACTACAAAGTGGTTGTTACGTCAGTCACTGCGGGCCAAATTGTGCGAAATGAGTGGTTTCGATCGATTTACAAAAAATCTATTGATTGGACTAAAAAACTAAAACACTATAATGCTAATATATTGCTTGTAGAATTATTTGCCAAACAATCAGAATGATCGCATGTATATTAGGATGTTTTTTTTTTGGTTGAAAGAAATTTCTAGAGATAAGTTCGTGATTTTTTTTATCGTTTCAAATTAATTGTATTATGTTTTTAAAACACTATCATACTAGCATATATCCTGAAGAATATCATATATTTTTCTGGTTTTGTTTATAGCAGTGAATCATATACTTTTAGTCATTATAAAACTCGCGTTTAGCTCATGTAATCGCCTTAAATAAAAACATAAAGCGCCTCAACTGCTGTCGTTGGTCTAGTGGTCGCAAGAGCGACTGGCTGAGCATGGGGTCCTGGGTTCGATTTCCGGGTGAGGCAGTGTGATTTGGTTTTTCCATCAGGAATTTCTCAGTAACAGCCTCGGAGTCTAGATTTGTGCCCGCTTGATGGCAATAGGTTCGTTCCCTGCTACATGGGAGGTATTCCTCAGAGCGCACCTATTTTTAAACCCATCTAAGCGCAACTAAATGATTCCTCGCAGCGCAACCATGGGACTTGAACAAAAATAAAGCCGACTTTAAAAAAAAGAAACAGTTTTTTGTATTTTTTTAAGTCGGTTTATTTTTTATCAAAAGAGTTTTTGTTTTTTACTTTTTAGTGGAGTTCTGTTGCTTATCTCCGAAGTTATTTATCTCACCAAAATCTCTCTCAATTCACCAAATGGGAATAGGACCACTCCGAGAACTTACTCTTCCGTAAATTACCCAAATCGCTTCAAGTGTGCCTATATAATTTGAAGAGTTCTCTCTATATTAAAATCAAAAACTGTACAGCCTTCCGAGAGTATTCGGGGAGCATACATAAAAAAGGTTCCTACGAATTGTGAACTTCCTCTGTTTTTAAGTCGGTTAATTAATGGCGAAATGCTGATGTACTGAGTAGACGACAAAAAAAATCTAATTAGTCCGTCAGGTAGATTATTATAAAATATTTGACCCGTATTTTTTCTTTTGTTACGTAAAACAAAATTGACAAAGATACGACGCTTTTAAAATTCCCAATACGTCACGCCTAGGTATAATTTTTAGCTAGTTCTGACGTCACGAGCCCACACTCCCGAGTTTTGATGCGTTTTATCTTAGTCAATATTCATTGATTTTCAAAAACAAAAAATACGTGTCCATTTTTTTTCAATAATCTAACTGACGGACTAAATAGAATTGTAATTTTTTGATACTGTCGCCATACCTATTACGTAAAGAAATAACTAGATGTACACAGACCAACCGGGGCAGTGACACGTTTTTACAAGTTTTCTTACTGAAAGCAGTACTGATACTCAACAAACAAGAACACACACAAGAACGAACAAACAAGAACGTTTCCAACACAATAAAGTAAACTTCTGTAAAATACTGACGACTCGAATGGCGTAGTGGTAGTGAGGCTGCCTTACGTTCTTAGGGTCCTGGGTTCGAATCCCGGTAGGAGCAAATGTTTGTGTGATGAGCATGGATATTTGTTTCCGAGTCATGGATGTTTATATGTATAATAAGTATGTATTTACAAACAAAAAAGTATATATGTAGTATATCAACTATCTGGTGTCCACGACACAAGCCTTGCTTAGTGTGGCACTAGATGGTGCTGTGTGTTAATGTCCAGCGATATTTATTATTTATTTATTTATACTTTATCCAATTTATCTCGTCTGGTCGACGTCCGTATGTTACTACAGGGATCCAGCAGAATATCAGCGTCAGGTGCACGCCTGACACATGCTGAGCTGGACTCCCATTAGGTGCAACCTTGAGACGCACACCGCACCTTGCATACCTACTTGTTATTTTATTTTACTTTTACTTGAAGTACTCGTATATGTCTCGGTGTTACTATTATACTTATTTCGTAAATATGTTTTTATTTTTGTATAAGTAGTGGCACCTTGTTTTTTTACAAGTGAACTGTATCATTTAATTGTACTTCTGTGTGTTGTGCTGTCTTTTGTGTGCACTAAATAAAGGATTTATCTATCTAAATGTATCTATCTTTCTGATAACCATTCCTTTCGGCTTTCCCATAGTCGAGTAAAAATAAACTCATGAAGCTATTTGCAAACCCTGCTTACACACTTATGTAGCGCGTGACGATAGTTAACTATTTACCGTCAATAAATAGCAATAGAGTTGAAACTCTGCCAACTACAGATTGATTACCAATGACAGAATATTACTGGTTTTGATGCGGGTTTGGTTGGTAGGTAATATTATAAAACGATGGGGCCGGAAACTTCTGGAGTGGCGAACCGGAAAACGTTGGGTTGGAAGGCCTCCCACTAGGTGGTCCGATGACCTGGTGAAGGTTGCGGGAATCCGTTGGATGCGAGTCGCACGGGACCGGTCAATGTGGCGACACTTGGGGGAGGCCTATGTCCAGCAGTGGACGTCTTTCGGCTGAAATGATGATGATGATTGATGATGACTGCCTATCTGACCTTCACAACCCAGTTACTAGATCAAGTGTGCAGTGGGTTCCATTCAATTTTGCTTGAATAATTAAATGTTTTCAGTACAGACAGCAAGACAGAGCCGTTGTATGTATTGACGTCTCATGTCATTAATATTATGAGTGTGGTGGCACACAGGTGTATAGGATGGTCAACACTTTACATTTGTTGGAAGGGATTTAGTTAAACTGAATAGTTGCGTTTGGCCGCAACTCACCTGGGCCTCGATTCTGCTATTACAATAGTGTCAGAGTATTCGATCATTGATTTCATAATGATCAAGTTCTGTCAAATTTTGACAAGTTTGTTAATTCTACTATCATTATGGCGCCATTATGACTTCTCAATGAACAACCACTGACACTCCATTGAAAGAAATGTCATAGAATATTAATCTCGTACATGAAATCTGGCATGAATAAATGTTCGCATTTAGTAGTAGATTTCGAAAACCATTTGTACTAAGGGTTTTATAATAATGACAATACGACAATGCCATTAAAACACAATTTTATTACGAGACCATTGACCGACCATTGTGAATTTAGCAGATTACGAACTTGAAGCAAAATGACAATGGGATGAGAATGGAATCGTGTTGGAGTGACGAATTTATTAAAATAGCAGAATTAGGCCCCTGATGATGCGGCCTAAGGTGGAACACGTTTATTGGGAAACCGAATCACTCCCGTGTATTGAATTTAGTGGTATACAGACTCATCACGACGCCGTCAACCAAGCATTAATTAAGTACATTAAACTAAATAACTTTACGAGCTATTTTAGTTAGTTTTGTATTCAGTTAGAGCTAAAAACTCGCCCGCTAATGCATAAGACTTGAACGTACCTAGCAAAATGTGGGTTCACGAAAGAATACAGTTCTGCTGATCCCTTCAGGATATAAAAGCGACTCTGATTTTCCGACCCAAATAGCGTAGCGGTAGTGAGGCTGCCTTACGTTCTTAGGGTCCTGGGTTCGAATCCCGGTAGGAGCAAATGTTTGTGTGATGAGCATGGATATTTGTTTCCGAGTCATGGATGTTTACATGTAAAATAAGTATGTATTCACAAACAAAAAGTATATATGTAGTATGTATCAACTATCTGGTGACCACGACACAAGCCTTGCTTAGTGTGTACTAGATGGCGCTGTGTGTAATTTCCAGCGATACTTACTTATTTTGACGTCGTTCGAGCCGGATTTTAATAAATTACTCCATATTTTTGTAGTCAGTTCAAGTACGTCATCCCATTAAACAGTATGTCAGATGTCTGTCGTTTCATTTAAGAATAGAATCCCATCAATCTTGTCCAATTGAATTTAGGACGTATTCAGTACAGAATACTGTTTTATTTTGTTTATCATCTGTCTGTTTGGTATTTTAATTTAAGATAAACTATTCATCGAATGCTGAAGCTCAAAATTATTTTTACCAGAAATTATAATTCGATATATTATAAATAGATTTTGCATTGAGGAAAATATCGTGAGGAAAGTTTTGTGTAAGAGACCCCACACAGGCAGATACCCAGACAGGCGCATTACTTAGTGTAATTTATTTCATCACCGCTGCTCTCAAGTCGGTGAAGGACAACATCGTGAAGAACCGGCATGGCAGGCATGTCCTAGAACCAAAAATTCGAAGACAAATGTGATGTGACATTTACCAATCCGCGCTTACAATATCGCTAGAGAGATTACAATATAACGTGTTTGACAATTTTACGGTGACATACTCGTATATACTGCCTCATTGTAGACGCAAGTTGAGGTCCTGAGTTCATTTACCAGGTCAGCTCAAATGAAAATTGCCGTAAATTTCAAAGCACAAATCTTATCTTTAAATAACTCACTGTAACTATTAATCTAACCGTCAGCACCGATGTCACTTCTAAATTAACTATTAGTAACAGCAGGCAAGCAGACAAAAATAAATCGATGGAAGTTAGTGAGAGATATTGATTGTTATTTATTTTAGTAAATGTGCATGTGCACATTTACTAAAAATAAATCTATGAGACATCTCTGTCCAGCCAGGAGTATCTTTTAAGCGTTCCTTACTCTAAGAATAAAAACGGGACCCGGTTACTAAGGGTCCGTGGCTTAGACCCCTAGTGTTCGAGGCCCCTGTGGCCGAGGCACCTGTGGCCGAGGCACCTGTGGCCGAGGTACCTGTGGCCGAGGAACCTGAGGCCGAGGCATCTGCGGCCGACGCCCCCGATTCGACAATTTTTGATCAAACAGCCAGGCACACAAATGTTTTACAAAAATTATTAGTGTTTGTTGATTGTAAGTAAATTTGAATAATATTAAATCATAATTGTATTTTATCACATAGAAATACTTTTTCACCGACTTCAAAATGGAGGAGGTTCTCAATTCGTTGGAACCTATTTTTTAAGACTCCATTGGCCGTCTGTCTGTCACCAGGCTGTATCTATGAACCGTGATATAGCTATTAGACAGCTGAAACTTTCACAGATGACGTAAGTTTTTCTGAACGAAAGAAAGAAAGAAAATACATTTATTTGGCGCACGCCACAAGTGCACACGGTATAAAAATAATAAGAAAAAAAAAACTACCAATTTTGTAAAGAGGAAAGATTAGTATTTTTGTATGTAACGAAAAAATAAAAACTACTTGACCGATTTGAAAAATTCTTTCAGTAATGGATAGCTACATTATCAGCGAGTAACATGGGCTATATTTTATCCTCGTACTCCTACGAGAATTGGAACTACGCGGGTGAAACCAAATGACGTCCGCTAGTCTTGTATAAAATAACATTACTAAGGTCCATTTTCACCAAAAAATACGGTCTTTTTGTCTAAAAACAGCTGTTTAAAACACATTTTTGTATGGGAACATGTCACAGTGACAGCTGTTTTTAGATAATCAGACCGTTATCTTTTCGGTGAACATGGACCTAAAACATAATATATAAAGCTCTCCACAACCCTTTTAAAAAATTACCTCAACCCGAACTCAAACCTCAACCACAGCATCACATAAACTCCTCTAACCACACCACCATTAGGACTGGACCTTCCCATAACAGTAAACTTACTCACCCGAGCATCGAACCTGGGCCCCGCTATTAAGCCGTTGCTTCTAATTAACTTCGGCTTAAGGGGGATGTCGTTGGGGGCTGGTTTATACAAAATTGTGTTATTTTATTGTAAAAAATTGCGCTCTTGCATTAAAAAAGTGAAAAATAACCTTACTTTCGAAAGTCGCTGTTTAGTTGTTAAGCCCACACACATTTTGGCCATTTATTAATTTTACGTAGTAACTAAAAGCTAATTATTTCGTCACTACAAGGTAATATTTTAATTCAACAAATTAGATCATCATATTTTTCATCGATCACATATTTTACACGTTAACAAAAAATGAAGTGCGTCCAAAACGCGTGTGACGTCACATTTGAATATACAGGGTGTTTATAAACCACCTCATCACGAAGCCGTCAACCAAGCATTCTGTACATCAAACTAAGTTTCTAAGTTGGGCTTTCGATCTTGTGCCTTATGACCAGCTGTGGGATAAGCTAAGAAATGAGAAAAATGTTGATTTTGAGGTCACGTCATTGTTAAGGTTCTGGTATGGGAACCAAATAAACAATGTTAGGTGGGCAGGGACTATGTCCGAAGAATATAAATTGGAATGTGGGGTGAGGCAGGGGGGAATCAGCTCCCCGCGTCTTTTCAATTTGTATATTAACCAACTGATTGTTGAGCTCAGCAATACTGGTGTTGGCTGTCATATTGACGGAGTTGCTATGAACAACATCAGCTATGCGGACGATATGGTCTTGCTGAGCCCATCAATCAGTGCATTAAGACGTTTGCTGAACGTCTGTGAGAACTATGAGGTGGCTCAGGGGCTTAGGTATAATGTTGCTAAGAGTGAGTTACTTGTTTTCAATGGTGGTGGCAAAAGATACATAAATGTTCCATGCATCTCATTAGCAGGTACACCCTTGAAGCAAGTCTCGAAATTTAAATATCTGGGCCACTGGGTCACTGAGGACCTGTGCGACGATTTGGATATCGAGAGAGAGCGTAGGGCGCTGTCTGTTCGAAGTAATATGCTGGCCCGTAGGTTTGCACGGTGTTCCTACGACGTTAAAATGACGCTTTTTCGAGCCTACTGTCAGACTTTTTACACCTGCAGCCTTTGGGTCAAGTATACGCAGAAGGCATACAGCGCCCTGCGTGTACAGTATAACAATGCTTTCAGGATGCTTGTGGGGCTGCCGCGGTTTTGTAGCGCTTCGGGTATGTTTGCCGATGCGCGAGTGGATGATTTTTATGCCGTTATTCGAAAACGTTGCGTTTCTCTCCGGCACAGAACGGATGTCAGCACCCACGGCATGTTGAGAGCTTTGTGTGACCGGTGGGACTGCCCGATGCTTGGTCGTTGGGTGAGACTGCACACACAGTTTCGGCTCTAGGTGTTCGCGGATTTTATTTGTTGAAGTTGGTGTTGCAGGAAAGTGCTTCTATCACTTTCTTTTTATCAAAAGTAAACAATAAACCGCTTATAATTAAACAAAATAAAGACTTTCAAACGAATTTATCTCTATCAAATGTATTTATAACGATAAAAAAAAAAACCAAAAGTCGTGAACGTGAAAAACGGTCCTGCACCGAACGGCAAATAGAAATATTTGTTGCTGTTGTCATACGCTTCGGGATCGAACCTCTCCGGCTTGAACTGGTCAGGGTTCGGGAAATACTTCGGGTCGTTGTGCAGCGACTGCAGCGGAATCATCACGCGTATGTTCTCATCTATCGTGACATTCAACTCCGGGAACGTGAACGGACGAGTGCATTGCCTTAACAAGAAGCCTAGTGAAGGAAACATCCGTAAACCTTCTTTGAACACCATCTCCAAGGGCGACAAGCAAAATGCCAGCGGCAGCGTGATCGGCGCGGCCGGCGGCGCGGCGCGCAGCGACACCGGCGCGGCGGCGCCCCAGGCCGCCTGCGTGACGTTGCTCTGTCATCGTGTGTCATATTATTATGTGTCGTGCTTGTCTTTTTACTCGTGTTTTTGTTTGGTTTTTTAATAATTTAATAGTTTTCTAAGATATCACGTAAGTTGTATTTAAATATTGTTTTTCTATGTCGAACAATGACTGTAGTGACGCCGAACGAAGTGCCAGTCAACCTACCACATCGCTGGATGTCCTAGTAAGATGCCCACACTGTTCCCAGGCACGCTTTTTTAAGGGTGAAAGAGGCTTGAAGGTACATTTGGGGAGAAAACACAAGCCCCTCAATGTACCTTCTTCATGCCCCACAATTCCTTCTCCCCTTACACCTGATCCACCCATTCAACCCTTTTGGAAATATCTTTCAAAATTAAAAGCTTCAACTCCTGTTTTGAAGAGAGTTCCTCGAGGCGCGCGACCTTCTGTAGCATCAAGCTTAGCGCGTTGTGTCCGCCTCGCCGCCCGAGAGAACTCTCAAAGTGCTTGGGAGCAATTACTCACCTTCCCTTTTAGAATTCTACATGTGCAAAAAGATTTGGCAAATAAGAAAACCTTGACAACCCAAATTAAAGACAACTGTAACATTTCGGCCCAAAGTTTTGACCCAAAATTTACAGCACATCTTCCCCAAAGAGGTTTACTGCATCATGTAGAATCTAAATTAGGCGAGGGTGATATCAGTGGTGCAGCTAGGATCATCTTTAGCAGCGATGTGGTTGCGCCGTACTCTCCAGAGACCCTCACAGCTCTGGAGAGCAAACATCCCGCCCCGGCTGATGACCTCACCTTCCCTGACCCCCCCATTCCGGAAACTAATACACTTCAAATTACAGCTCAACAAGTATGTGCGGCCGTCTGTTCCTTCCGGAGTGGCTCCGCTGGCGGCCTCGACGGCCTGACTCCTCAACATTTGAAGGACCTCATTTGTTCAGGCGCCGGGGATGCTGGTGAGTCCCTTTTGAAGGAGCTGACGGCCCTCATCAATCTCATGCTCTCCGGCGGTGTGAACGATGCCGTCATCGATATTCTTTACGGGGCCAATCTTTGTGCCCTACGTAAGAAGGATGGCGGCATTCGTCCCATTGCCGTAGGGTCAACTTACCGCCGTATCGCAGCCAAAATTTGCTGCGCCTTTTACAGAGAAACACTGGCCAGCAAATTCCAGCCCTTACAGCTTGGATTCGGGTCCAAAGGGGGCTGTGAGGCTGCGGTACACGCTCTGTCCACTTACCTGCATAGTAATAAGGGTGAGGTCATCCTTAAGGTTGACATTAAAAATGCCTTTAATTCCGTAAACAGGGACACCTTGTTGACAGAGGTTCAAAAAGAAATACCCAAAATTTACAGTTTTCTTTACCAATGCTACAGGAACCCCTCAAAATTACTCTATAAGGACAATCTTTTGGAATCAGCCGTTGGATGCCAACAGGGTGACCCTCTTGGGCCAGTCATTTTTAGTCTAGCAATTAATCCAATTATTCGACAGCTAAATTCTAAATTCAACGTATGGTACCTAGATGATGGAACCCTGGGAGGTGATGTGGACACAGTGTTAAAAGATTTAACTTTCATAAAAGAAAAATTTAGTTCCATTGGCCTAGACCTTAACCTTTCGAAGTGCGAAATTTACCTTCCAGAAACCACTGACAGACAGACTACCATTTCTAAATTTAACTCTTTGGCACCAAATATCAAAATTACCGAAAAAAATTCTCTTCACCTTCTTGGGTCACCAATATTTGACGAATCTTTTCCGTCTTTCATTGAAGAAAAAATCCAAAATTTTAATGATGTTTCGGAGAGACTTTTCAAAATTAACATTCATTCAGCCTTCACTCTCATTCGATACTGTTGTTTTGGACCAAAATTCACGTATAGCCTTCGCTCTTCTCATCTTTGGAAGCATCCACAGCTTTTAGAAAAAGTCGACCAAATTATTAGGAACACACTTACTTCAGTACTTAATGTGGCCCTGGACGACCGAGCTTGGCAGCAAGCCACACTTCCCATTCGCTTGGGTGGTCTCGGCGTCCGCAAAATTTCAAGTATAAGTTTACCAGCCTTCCTCTCCTCGGTCTACGGTACCGAGAAATTAACCAGGGATATTTTATCTTTTTCACTGGTTGATGTTCAGGTGCCGTATCTGTCTGATGCGTTGAACGCTTGGAAAATGGCTTGTCCCAATACGGATTTACCCGACAACCTGTCCTCCCAGAGTCAGTGGGACGTGCCCCTCTGCAGTATTGTACGGAATACCCTTTTACATACGTCAATAAATACTGTGGAGCGTGCCCGTCTGCTGGCTGTGGGGGAATGGGAGTCGGGCTTGTGGCTTCAGGCAGTTCCGTCATTCACCATTGGCACTATGATGGATGACGCATCGTTCCGGGTCGCTACGAGTCTACGCTTAGGCGCACCTTGTGTTGCTTCGCATCGTTGTCACTGCGGTGTAGCTGTCGACAGCCTCGGACACCATGGCCTGTCCTGCTACAGGAGCGCAGGTCGCATTGCACGGCACGCCAGCATCAACGACATTATTCGTCGGGCTCTTGCCAGCGCCGGCGTACCTGCGGTTTTAGAACCAAACGGTTTGGTGCGTGACGATGGCAAGAGACCGGACGGCATGACGTTGGTGCCTTGGAGCGTTGGCAGGCCTTTGGTGTGGGACGCAACTTGTGTCGACACCCTAGCGCCTTGCCACGTTGCAAGCACGGCGGGCTGTGCAGGCGCTGCTGCTGCAGCTGCTGAGATCCTCAAACGGCGCAAATACTGTAACCTTATTGGTAACTACAGCTTTGAGCCGTTTGGGGTCGAAACGCTCGGGTCATGGGGTCCGAGTGCGCGTCTCCTTTTTAAAGAAATCTCCCGCCGACTGATCGACACTTCGCGTGACCAGAGGGCTGGCTCTTTCTTTGGCCAAAGAATTAGCATTGCCATTCAACGTGGCAATGCTGCCAGTCTTCTGGGCACGTTTCCCGATGACAGCGATGCGGAGGAGTACTTTGACGCCTAAGTGTCCTTTTGACATTGTTGTATATATATTGATACTAGTTTTAGGTACGTTTAGTTTTATTTTTGTAATTATATATAGTTTTAGATGTAGTATGTAAATATTGTACATATTAATAACACATAGTCAACACCATGAGTTAATTACCTAGTGCAAAGCTTTTCTTTTTGTAATTCTTATTATATTATGTTATTATTATTTACTATGCCTATTTGTGATTTTGATGTGTGTGTATTGTGTTATTTTTGTGTTGTTTGTGAGATTCAATTATGACATTATTATGTAATTTGTGATGTTTTTCGATTATGTTGTTTTTGTTATTATGCGTGTTTGTTATTTCATGATTATGTTATGATGTCAATATTTTCAAATTTAATTCTATGGACTTCAACGTCTGCAAATAAATGTTATTATTATTATTATTAAGTAACTTTACGCAAAAATAATTGCTGGGAAACGGCTTTTTAAAACTCAATGTTCATGTTTTGTGTATATATATTTATAGTATTTTATATATCCTTGTAGTTTACCTTAGTATTAATCAAATTATTTTCAGATGTACACCTACCACTGCTTGTCTCTGCATCACCCAAAGGTTGACTGGTAGAGAATGCCTATGGCATTAAGTCCGCCTCTGTACTATGTGCTTGAAGTGTTAAATAAATAATAATAATAACGCCATTAAGACATGCGTTATTACTTTGCCACGAGCTCTTATGTTGTTGTAAATATTTTCCTATAACATAATGAAATGCATTTTGTTATTATAAATTTTGTATGAAGCAGACACGAAAGACATCCCCTTAAATAACACATTCAATTGTAATCTGCGAGTAATTTGAGCTACCCCTTAATCCCGGAGATTTCGCAAATTTCCCTAGCGTTTTATATTTATGGATTTTGGTGGAATTAGTAAGAAGTTAAAAATGTGAGTTTAGTAAAAGTCTCGTTGGTCTAGTGGACGCAAGCTCGACTGCTGAGTTTGAGGTCCTGGATTCAATTCCCAGGTCGTGGAAAGTGTTATTGGGTTTTTAACCGACTTCAAAAAGGAGGAGGTTCTCAATTCGTCGGAACCTTTTTTTATTTTTTTTAATGTATGTTCCCCGATTACTCGAAGATGGCTGGAGCGATTTGAATTATTCTTTTTTTGTTTGAAAGGGTATACTTCCCAGGTGGTCCCATAATCATCAAGTCGGGATCTGATGATGGAATCCTGGAGAAATTGAGAGAACCCTTCAAATTTTATAGGCACACTTGATGTGATTTGGGTAGTTTTTGGAAGAGTACTTTCTTAAAGTGGTCTCATTTCAATTTGGTGAAGATCTGATGACGAATTTCGGAGATAGGCAACGGAACTCCTCAATAAATGTTAGCAAATGGACTGGGATTGCTAAAATCTCATGTCTGTCTATTGTTTACACCAGTTCATAACAGAACATCACGCCGCTACGCTGTGAAGGGGTAAGCACAAGTGAACCACTAAAAAGTGAAAAATAAAAACTTTTTTGCAAAAAATAAAACAGACTCCAAAAAAACACAAAAAAGTGAAAAATAACTTTAGCTTCAGAAGTCGGTGACAAAAAACTAAGTAAATCAATCAAACAAAGGTCACCGACTTCTGAAGCTAAAGTTATTTTTCACTTTTTGTGTTTTTTGGAGTCAGTTTTTTTTTTTCATCAGGATTTTTTCAGTCATTTAGCATCTACAGTCTTTCGGGCCACTGACCTTCTGTAACGACTGTCAAAGATCTACAAATGACAGCCGTGACCAACAGATTAACATGCTCTCTGAGGGATGGAGAAAACTTGTAACGTACCGTAAAATGGGGGGAATAGGGATCCAGGGGTGAATGGAAACAAAACTTTGAAAGGGATTTTATCGCTGAGTTTGGTGGGTACATAAAATGTACAAAATGTTTGGTCCTTATTAAATGTTTTTTTTTTATATTGCTAACAAGGTACCTATATAATTTTTTTTTTATTATGGTACCTTTTTAATTAAGTATAATTTAGTTAACACAATAGAGTACTTGTTGGTAGCATATGTGAATTCCACTTTAAAATCCATTCCAAAGTTTTGTTTCCATTCACCCCTGGATCCCTATTCCCATTTTACGGTACTAGGTCACCTATCCACAGACCATCCTAAGCAAGCGCGTCTTAACCTGAACATTGATCCGAGCGGCTGTTATTATTTAGCCATTTTGTGAATTGTCTATTCCTTTACTACGTCATGTATTCATGATATTAACATCATCAGAACTGTTCTGAATAAATGTCCAATCTTTAATTTACCGCCATCCGTTGCCTAGCTATCAAAGAGATCGTGTCACATCAATTTTCGTTGAGCAGTTTATGAGATGGGGCACAAAAATAGACGAGCAGCGTTTTATAGGTACATTCCTAGTTGGACTATATTTAAATGACATAGATTTCGATGTATTTATAGTTGGGTTTCGAAGTAGGTGTTAGTTAGGATTTAAAATAACGTCGTTTTTCTTTGTCGGTGGTTAGTACCTAACCTGGTGTCAGAGTTTTTATGCCACCTCTCTGCGGGCCTCTGACTTGGCTTTACATGCCGTCGAGACATATCTCTCAGGCATGCTGGTTTCCTCACGATGTTTTCCTTCACCGAAGTAATGATAATTATACAATACGCACATGAATCCGCAAAATCAGAGGTTCGTGTCTTGGGTTCGAACTTGAGACCTGATTCGGCAGTGCAATAGTCACACTACAAGGCACTACTTATGCTGTTATTATGTTTTCGTATTTCAATAAATGTTGAGAGCAGCGGTGGCCCAGTGGTGGCGGCCCCGACTTACGAACAGTAAGTCGTGAGTTCGAACCCAGACAGGCGGATTCTTTGTGTAATTTATTTCATCACCACTGCTCTCAAAACGCTGAAGAAAAACATCGTGAGGAAACCGGCATGTCCTAGAACCAAAAATTCGAAGATATGTGACATCTGCCAAAACGCACTGGGCCCGTTTGGTGGATTATAGCCCAAACGTAAAATACGCGCTTTGACGTGGAGTTGTGGACACCAGCCCGTTGTACAATACAATACAATACAATACAAATGTTTTAAACTTTTTAACCTTACCTCTGGCCAATACAATAATATAGGTAAATATAAAACCTTGTCTTTTGTATAAAATTATTTTTGCAAAATTTAAATATCTAGTTGTTACGTTTTATTTTCAATTCTCTAAAGGAGATTACGAGTTAGAGCCTCCTATCTATAAGAGTATGTGGGCCATAATCCATCACGTGGGCACAGTTTCTAAAAAAAAAGCTGTAAAATTTATAATTATTTCACGAGAACACAAACATCTGTCAACATTATCTAAACGAATTCCAAATGAATATTCAAAACTTTTCTTTTAAAATCTTTACTTACAAAAAGACACTAAAAAGATAATACGACAATTGTCTTGATTCATGAAATATTCATTGAATTGATGAATATTCATGTTCATTAAGACTTGGGGTTGAGAAAAAGCCAAAATGCGACGTTTAGTTGTGAGGGTTCCGTACTGTTGAAAAATGTTGCTCTTATAATAAGCTGATGCCGCGGCCGCAGCCGGTTACCGCATTTGACATGTAACGTTCCACGCCTCCTCTATGCAGGGGTTACCTTCATAATATCGACAGTAACTGCATCGACGGTCGCTGTATCGACAACGTTCCATCGACTTGTTGACGAATCGACAGTACACTAAATCGATAGTACACCAAATCGATAGTACGCTTTATCGACAGTACACTAAATCGATAGTACACCAAATCGATAGTACGCTTTATCGACAGTACAATAAATCGACGGTACGCTACATCGATAGTATGCTTTATCGACAGTAGGTACACTAAATCGACGGTACGCTACATCGACAGTACACCAAATTGATGGTAAGCTACATCGATTGCCCGCCCCGAAGCAGATTTAATTTAAAAGATAAGTTTCTATAAAGTATCCTTATTATTGTCAATGTTATAGTCATTTTGAAAGTTATTGTAATGATAACTAAGGGTACGGAACACTCGGGCCCAATTCTGATGAATATCATATTTTCAGCTCGACGTTAAGCTGTGCCCTCCACCATGGTTTTGAGAGTAGTGGTGATGAAATAAAAAAAAACAAAAAGTGCCTGAACCTAGGCAAAAGTTAAAGTACTCATTTGCCTAGGTTTGAAGAACGAAAGACCATGAGTCACATAAGTCGACGCCATTAGCCAGGCATTAACGACCCCGACTTACCCACGGATAGTGGGTCAGGTAGATACTGTTACGGAACTGTTCTTGTGTAAAACGCACACTATGTAGGCAAGCATATTATAAGTTGGGGCATTACATTGATGATAAAACTGCTTGGCTACATGCTGGTCCTGCTCCACAACCATATGAGAAGATTGTAAAAATATTCTTGCATTGTATAGATTCCATCTCTTATTGTATAATTGCATAGCACATGTGTGAGTATCATGTACTGTAAAGCTACCATTTGCATTGAGTTATCTTTCATTGACTTGAATATGCCTTGGTGGCTGAGAGAATGTCATGCTCGTTCAAATGTCTCGCTGATGGTGGCGGGTGTGTCGGGTCATTTAGTTCCCTTCAAAATGGTTGAGCTGAATGGTGCTGATCCATGCGTCATGTTCGTGAATTTTTCATGTGCGTACATGAAAAATTACTGTAACTTCAGAAGTCGGTGACAAAAAGCTAAGTAAATCGATCAAATAAAGGTCACCGACTTCTGAAGTTAAAGTTATTTTTCATTTTTTTTTTTTTTTCAATTAAGTATTTTATTTTTAAATTGTTGATTCATTTATTTTTTACTCTGGACGCTCTTAATCTCTCTCTCTTTTTCTCTCTTCTTGTCTTTCTTCATAGTTCTCACATATATTAATAATCTCAACATGAATGATGTAACCAAGATTTTGTATCAAAATTTTTGATTGAAAAGAGTGTCCATGGAGTTTCTTGCCCGTTCTTCTCCATAGAGATCTGTCGCTAGGGAATGGGCAACTACTGTAGGTACTTTCTCAAGTTATTATGCCTTGTGTCTGTGACTGTAGCTTCGCTTTTTTGTCTCGTTTTATTGACATTCAAAAGTGCCGTAATGGTCTAATTGAAATAAATTATTTGGGTTTGAGTTTGGAACCCTAAAATTTTATAAAAACTTAAATGGAGTTTGCTCAGTTAAATCGTGGTTTCGTTTTGTAAACTGTTGCAAGTTACTGTTTTTTTATTATACCGTGTTTGCATAGTTGGTCTGTGGTTATGTGACCAGACCCACCCATTACATATCGAATCTCCTTGCAATTTACAAAAGTGACTTTTAAACCGACTTCCAAAAGAGTAGGTTCTTAATTCGTCGGAACCTTTTTTTTATGTATGTTCCCCGATTACTCAAACATGGCTGGACCGATTTTAAATATTTTTATTTTGTTTGAAAGAGTATACTTCACAAGTGGTCCCATAATCATCAAGTCAGGATCTGATGATGGGATCCTGGAGAAACAAAGATAACTCTTCAAATTTTATAAGCACACATGAACCGATTTGGGTGGTTTTCGGAAGAGTACTTTCTCGGAGTAGTCTCACTTCAACTTAGTGAATATTTGATGAAGAACTTCGGAGATAGGCAATGGAATTCCTCAATAAATGATAGCAAATGGACTGGGATTGCTGAAATCTCATATCTGTCTATTGTTTATACCAGTTAATAACATAACATCACGCCAGTACGCTGATGAACCACTAAAAAGCGAAAAATAAAAAATAAAATTGCAAAAAAATAAAACAGACTTCTAAAAACACAAAAAAGTGACAAACAACTTTAGCTTCAGAAGTCGGTGACAAAAAAACTAAACCAATCAAACAAAGGTTACCGATTTTTGAAGCTAAAGTTATTTTTCACTTTTTGTGTTTTTGGAAGTCGGTATTATTTTTTGCAAAAAGTTTTTTAAAGAACTCTTGCACCTAGGAAGCTTGTTTTGGTAAACTCATCCCTTCAAGGGGTTTCATAAGTGACATTTTTTTTGTTGAAGGAACTCGTGGCTATATAGTAACAGCCATTTGGATCAATTTTTAGGTCAAGCTTGTGCTTGCCTAGGTTGGACTGTGGATGGGTAACCACCCATTACATTCCGAGTTTCCTCCATGCCTCGTAAAACACGTTAAGCTGTTGGTCCCGGCTGTCAATTGTAGATCTTTGAAAGTCGTAACAGGTAGTCGCTGACAACCAGTCTTACCTCGGGGTATTGCATTACCCAGAACTAATGGGGTTGTGATGGAGGTCAGATAGGCAGTCGCTTCATGTAAAATACTGGTATTCAGCTGCATCCGGTTAGACTGGAAACCGACCCCAACATAATTGGCAGGCTAGGCAAATGATAATGAGATTGCCTTAAAAAGCTATGAGCTTTCTGGTTCTCAGTTTAAAACTCAATTTTCAAAGAAGAAATCCCAATAGTAAAATGCGTTAATGTTTTTCTATAAAACATCTAACCGAAGTATAAACCGATAGTGCTGTCTAACACTTAGTATGGCTAGACAAAGTCGGTATCAATTTTTGGCAACGCCTAACCCCTAATGGAAAGCTAAAAGGGTTTCAAGGCTTTTTACTGAAAAGTAACGGAAAATTTTAAGTTAGAATGTTTTGGATAGATAAAATGACATTATTTTATAGGTAACTATTAAATACCTAGCCACTTTTACAATTTATATTTTTAGAACATACTCATATTTGTATTTTTGTTTATTGAGATGTTTCTCGACGGTCGGATGCTGGACGGGCGGCATGTAAAGCCAACTCAGAGGCCCACGGGCAGCGTAAAAACTGTCACTAACGAAACAATAAGCATAGATAATACATTAAATAATGCGCAACTCTGGTTTTCATTTTTAAAACTGTGTACCTAAACTGTTAGATGGCGCTGTTAGTTTTTGTTCAACCAAATAAATACAAAAAGTAATTCTTGACTGAGGATTCGAACTTGTGAACGATTATTCACAAGGCAATCGCTGTCACCGCTAGGATACCTATCTATTTCACTGACAAGTATTCTAAAATAGCTGTTCACGTTATGACAGTTGAAAAGTTGGTGTCCTTAAACACACAGATGGCAGCACTATCTATGAACATTTTGTTTGAAGCCAATATATGGAAGTTTCACCCCCTGGATAGAAGTTTATATTTTTTTAGAATACAATAGAATACCAACTAAATCTGTACGTTTTACTTTCCGGAGGTACGTTGTTCATCAACATCGCAGGTAGTCGAATGTAAAGTAGTACCGACGTAGTTCGACTTCTTTGTAATAGATGGCGCTATTTTACATTTAGAAAATCTGTCTTTCGTCAAAACGTTGATAGTTAGACGATGAAAAAAAACATTCGAAGCAGCGAAGCAGTTTTTGGGGTCTGCCGATAGAAGTAAGTACTCGTAGCCAATCCACTGCAGCGTAGCCGTAGCTGATCGGGTAAGAGTTTACACTACGCCTTTCGTAGTTGTGTTTTCATTTGAATTTTGAACTTTACATATGCACTTAGATCGGTATTTTTCATTTTGGTCAACTAACGGTGAGGTAAACCAATCAATAATGTGTCCTTTATTATTGCTATTATGGAGGCCGGTATGTGATTGGGAGGTTCTTGATTAAGAACCTGTGACGCTTTCCGACCTGTGGGTCGAGCCCGGGACCTAATGCCATGAGTACATATATTAAACTATTGTTCATTTCTTCTCATTATTTAAATACAACTTTAAATATACTGATTTCCTTACACTTAACAGTTTTCGGGAACTTTGTACATAGGAATTTCAAGTTTTAGCTTTATGAACTTCAGTAACATTTATCTATTTGACATTTTAAGCTTTTGGTATTTTGAATAAAAGTGAAACAATCATCACAGAGTATATAATCACTACGTTTACAATCATTACCTAGGTATTTTGATTTTTGAACGTAGGTTAATTTACGTCAGTTCTTTTAATTTTAGATATTGCAATACGAAGGACCCCTCAAAAAGGGTACTCCCTTGATTGTCCGAAAATCATTATCCATAACACGTTTGCTATAAACTTCAGTAACCATAATGTTCAAAACACCGAAATTATGTTTTACATAACTTACTTTACTTCTAATACTATTTTGTCATAATATCGAATACTATAATAATTGAATCTCCTAATTTTACATGACATAAAGTCGTATGTCCTAAGTATTGTATCACATAATGTGTATGATTCCGAATGGTCATTTATAAACCTAACTTTTAGGGATTTTTTAGGGACTAACAGTCGCTAAAAAATCCCTAAAAGTTAGATTTTAGTGACAGAAACGAATTGCTGTAAATCCGACTCCACGCAGTCTTGTCTGCCCTACCCCAAGAGTGTTATTTAAAATCGCGTAGGCGCGGAGGGGCGAGGCGGGCCGCGAGTTGAGGAGCAGGTGGTTGTGAGCGTTAAACCCATCTGCGACGATAAGCTCGCGTGAGGCCGCCGGAGCCCCGCAGCGCCGGAGCCGTGACAGAAACCATGCCTGCTGCATGATGCTTGCTCGTTTGCATGCTACATGCTTGCTTGCATACTGTATGCTTGCTTGCATGCTGCACGCTTGCATTCATGCTTGCTTGTTGCATGCTTGCTTGCTGCATGCTTGCTTGCCGCATGCTTGCTGCATGATTGCTGCATGCTTGCTTGCATTGCATGCTACATGCTTGCATACCGTATGCTTGCTTGCATGCTGCACGCTTGCATGCATGCTTGCTTGCTGCATGCTTGCTTGTTGAATGCTTGCTTGCTTGTTGCATGCTTGCTTGCTGCATGCTTGCTTGCTGCATGCTTGCTTGCTTGCTGTATGCTTGCCGCATGCTTGCTGCATGCTTGCTTGCATTGCATGCTTGCTTGCTACATGCTTGGTTGCTGTATGCTTGCCGCATGCTTGCTACATGCATGGCGCATGCTTGCTGCATGCTTGCTTGCATTGCAGGTCAACGCCTACATATAATTAAACATTTACTTAGAATAGGACTTGTGACTTTTATTGAAAAAGATTTTATGTCTTTTGTATATTATTGATTGTAATACTTATGGCAAACGGATTTAGGGCTTATTATATTTAGGGATTTCAACTTTATGGCATATGATATTATGTGATTTAAAGTTCGGGTAAATTATCATTCGGACGAATGATGATTATGACAAAAAAAATATGTCATTTTAGATTATGGATTAAAAAGTTAGGTAATACGATAGAGAACCCTCAAAAAGTGCTCAACCGAAAGAGGATTTCACATCCAAACAAAAAAGAATCTAGGATGTACTATTAAAATACTTTATTCTAACACCAATCGGCCTTTTTTGTCAACAATCCCGACCCTTTGCATCCATCCGATGAATCCTCTGTTCTGTCTCATATCTGCTTTTTTACCTCCAACACATTCCGACAGAGGTCGCTTGTGCCACACTGGAAATTAAAAAAAAACATTATGTTAAAGCTTTTCATTGGAGTATGGAAGCCCTTTGTGTTTTCTGTTATTCAAAGATTGAGGAATAGGGACTATCGCGCATGAATTCACCGCTAGGGGCGCTCGTGTAGAGTAAGGTCTTCCGAAATGTCAGATGTCATAGTGTTCGCGCGTTGCGTGCTTTATTTATCACATATTTTTACTAATATTCGCAATTGTGGTCTAGATTGAGCCATTCCTGATTAATAATGACTTGATGATTTTAAGTAACTTTGATTTTCAACATCTAATTTGTTAGTACTTTAACGAAAAAATATTTTTAAACGTAGGTCTTACTCATTTTAGGGGCAATGTTGTAAATATGAATTTAAAGTATGCACAATGCGCAATAAAATAAACTTTTTATGAAATTATTGGTACTACTTTAAAGTATCAAATTCAACAGGCATGACCACAGTATCAAAAAATTGCAAATGGATTTAGTCCGTCAGTTAGATTATTGCAAAATAATGGACAGGCATTTTTTGTTTTTGTAAATCAATGAACATTGTCAAAGATGAAACGCATCAAAACTCGGGAGTGGGGGCTCGTGACATCAAAACTAGCTATAAATTATAGGTACCTAGGCGTGACGTATTGAGAATTTTAAAAGCGTCGTATCTTCGTCAATTTTGGTTTACGTAACAAAAGAAAAAATACGGGTCAAATATTTTTTGATAATCTAACGGACGGACTAATTATTATTTAGTCTGATTATTAAGTCCTTAGTTTATTATAAACTAAACTAAGGACTTAATAACTTTAAACTTCTTCTGAACTTCTGATTATTAAGTCCTTAGTTTATTATAAACTAAACTAAGGACTTAATAATCAGCAGTCCTGATTGTGATCACAAGACCAAAGAGACAGTCCGTACCACAGAACAGATAAAAGAGTTAGATGGGCCTTGTGGGCGGCGCTCATATAAGTGAACGCTCATATTTATGTCAATCGACCAACAGTCGCGCTCTTATTGTGTGTATGTTTGAGTGCACGTCAGGCACGGTTTTTACGTTAGTGTGACAATAATTAGCAAGCTCGTGATCTAAGTGTGAGTTGTTTATTTGTGTGCGTAATGCACGTACGCACAGGTCTCTTGCTTGTAGTGGAGTTAAAGAGTGGGAGACAAGCGGCATTCTAAATCCGGAACCATTTCCTTTCTAACCTCTTTTTCTGTTCTGTGGCCCGTACCGTTTAAATGGTAGTCAATACTTACCAACGTTATAAGTGCATGAGTTAAGGTCCAATTTGCAATGATTAACAAACACCTTTCGTTCCCCAGACTCCGATATGGCACATTGAGGGTCGTAGTCATCAGGGCAAATTATGGGGCAGGGGTGCGAACATGATTCTCCGTCGATATTCATCGTCATGGATCTGAAATATAAAAAAGACATCATTCTAATTATGACGCCTGATTTCGTAATTACGAGTATTAGTAGGGAATGTGAATACACTCCCAATTCTACTCTAGGGTACCTATGCCAATTTTAGACCCAGCACTTGTTGTAAGTTATCTTTTATTTTATTTTTTGACAAACTTTTCACTCCATTCCCAAACCACTGTTTGTTTTGTTTGTTTACTGAAATAATTTAAATACAAAAATATTTACAATATGACCTTAAAACTACTGTAACTCCTGTGCGCCAGAATCAACAGTGGCGATCACCAGAAAAGCGCAAAAACAATGAAGTTTGACGAAGTCCCAGAGAAACTATTAAACTGTCCCGCAACGAAATAACAGAAAAGAATAGCGGAGGAGTAGGAAAACTGTAATGCAAAAACAGTGAACGAATTTGATTAAATATATCACTCAACAAATGAATGGAATAGACTCAGTGACAATTCTTCAGAATTCTAAAGAAAATCCCACCTAAGCCAAAGGGCCATCCAGGAATTTGATTCTAGGGGGCAATATCGCACTATTCGGCCAGCAGTGACTGACGTAACAAACGCTTTGTAGCAAGCTGATTAGAACTTTATTCTAACAGTATTTCAAACGAAGTTTGAACCACCACACATACAGTTGCTAATTTAGCTCCTGTAGTCCCCTAAAACTAACCTTAAATTCTGTAGTTTGTGCGTGAAAGAGTAACAAACATCCATAAATCCTCACAAATTTTCGCATTTATTTTATTATTAGTAGGAAGTAGAATGTCGTACCTTCTAGCAGATAAACTTCTTCTAGTGTTATGTAGATTTGGATCCAGTTTATATTTGTAAGGGTTATAAGGTTTATAAGAGAAGCGTTTTTCTACATGTGCCCCAATCTTCTTGCATTTGTCAGTATCCACTTGGACATATCCTGAAAAAAATAAAATGAAAATGACACGAACCAAGCAAGTTTTAGAAATAACATATTTAGGGTACTTGATCATCTCCTTCGTTTTTGAAGTCAGTTAAAAAGACTATCAGTCACACACAGGTCGTGATAAAGCCGTATTTTTAAGACTGTCAGTTGCAATTAAAGTAAGATAGGAAGAATGAGCGTTCATCACCAATCATCACCATTGCTGTAAAGTTTTTTAGGTCGAAAAATCCGGCTCGAAGGCCGGCTCCCTAATACACGTTTTTTGAAGTAAGAACATACTTGGTCCATATAGTATAGTAACTGGAAAGGCAGTTAATGCGCAGGGCTTGACTTACCCTGGAATTTTACCCATTTCTGAGGCGATGAAGGATTTCGTAGCTACATGAATAACATTCGCTCGGGGCGTTCGCCACGTTTACCTAGGTTAGTTCATGGACCCATGACATACCCAATTTCTTCCATACCTTAGAAAGCGCCGTTGTTCTCAGCTATGATTAGTAGATCTTTGGCACAGTTAGTCAATGGCCCGACAGTCTGTCAACCAGTCTTACCAAGGGTTATTGTATTAACTGGTTTGTGGAGGTCAGATAGGACCTGCATCCGATGATACTGGTAGCCGATCCAAACACTTTTGGGAAAAGATAGAAAGAAAGCTAACCAGATTGTAGATGAGCTTAGGAATGCGATAAAAAATTGTGTGCGATATCAATAAGAGTGGCCGGTGTGCATAGTATCGTGAACCACATTCATGGAATAAACATACTTACTATTTACTTCATAATTAAATCCACAGTTGACTTTTCTAAAATAGCAGTCATTCAAAAACAATCTGTATCTCATTTCGTTGTTAATAAATTTCCCTCCACATACTGACTGGATTGTGTTATCACAGTCCAAGTTGTTACAGTTCAGTTTTGGTTGTTCTGTTGTAACTTCTTCTTCTTCTTCTTCTACTTCTTCGACAACTTCGCCTTTAAAAAAAAAACAAAAAAAGAACTATGATTTTTGTGCTCGTAAAATAAAACAATGATAAAACTAGGTATACTAACGGCCATTTTCAATAACTTACTGTTCGGTTTCGGTATGTTGGTATCCCAGCTTTCTTTGATTTTACTATGAATCAAGTGACATATAGGTTACGCGGATAGGCTATTTCAATCTATCTTTGTTTATAGAAAACTGACGACTACGAGACTTGGCATATTATCTGACAATTAATATGCCAATACGGGTCTAAGCGTATTTGAGCTAAGCCGCGGAATCCTTATAGTTTCATTAAGTATGTCTATAATAAGGATTCCTTGTTGACTGCGGAACCACATAAAATAAACAAAAAATATGAAATTCAATTTTAGAAGTCTCCTCCGTGCCTCGGAAAGCCCGCTAAGCCGGTGGTCGGTGGTCCTGGCAGTCATTTGCAGGTCTTTGACAGTCGTTTCAAGTAGTCAGTGGCCCAAAAGTTTGACAACCAGTCTTACGGATAGCGATACGTATCGCCAGTACTAACTGGGTTGTGGAGTTCAGATAGGCAGTCGGTTCATGTAAAATATAGGTATTCAGCTGCATCCGGTTAGGCTGGCAGCCGACCCCAACATAGTTGGAAAAAGCCTAGGGAGATGATGATGAATTTGTGTTAAAATGTATGAAAATATACCTACCTTTGTAATTATATTTTTCATAGTCATTCTTTCTTCGTGTTTTAACTTCTGGTTTAGTGTTATCAATAAAATCATGGTTCTTGCCTGTTATGAATACTATATCTTCTTTTGGCTTATCTGAAATTAATGTTATATACTATTTGACTACATAAGACACCTCCCCACAACGTAGAGTGCCAAGTTCCCTAAGGGAAGCCGGCAGGAATCGACTTTTTAGGTGCCTTCGTGACTGGTTTCGAATTACACAAATGCATAAAATCACGTGTGTGTTGCCAGTGATTACATACGGGACCGAAACGTGGTCGCTCACAATGGGCCTTATCAAAATGCTTAAAGTCACCCAAAGGCATAATTCCTTCAATCTACATCAAATACAGCAAAAATCTTACCTTCTTCTTTCTCCAAACGAAAATCTTTATTCATAGCATCGTCAACAGTTTTCAGCATCATTATATCGTGTATTCTCAATCCACGACCATCTAGATATTCGTTCTCGTCCCTGTGGAAGAAAGTTAAACTGGTTATTGCACAGAAATACGTCAAGATTATCTGTTGTCTGATGGCAATGCGGGTCACTATGGACACAGTAAAAGTCCTGCCATTTTGGAGATAAGCCGGAACAAACAAATAGACAGGCTACTTTTTTGATAGGCTACTTTTATTTTAGATACCCCCTGTGTTCTAAATAGTTCGATGCGATCCAAATGTCACCTATAAGTTTAGCTTGGCGCCGCGAGAGGGCGCTAGGAAGTTACAATAATGTAATATATTCTGTGCTAACCGCCATCTTAGAATAAGACGATCGCTGTGACACCATATAATTCGTAACGACGACACGAAAAATCAAATTGTACAAAGGCTTTAGGGTGCCGTGCAAAAAAATGATATTGTTAACAAAATCCCATTCCAATCAGCAATATTGAAACAGCTACTTTTAAAATAAATACCTTGTCACCGGCGGTTCCTTATTCGGTACAAACACAACACTTTCTGTTGCTTCTTCGTAAAATTGAGTTGTTGTTTCTCCTATCTTCACTGTTGTCGTTGTAGTTGCTACTGTTGTTGTTGTTGCTGTAGTTGTTGCAATAGAGAAATTGTTTACATGTCATTTTATTTTAGCATGCCTTAGAATTAGATGAGGTCAGGGTTTCCAATCAGAAACCAACCTTGACAAACATTGGTATGAGGTAGATGATAAAAAAATCTAATTAGTCCGTCAGTTAGGTTATCAAAAAATATTAAAACTGTATTTTTTCTTTTGTTACGTAAATCAAAATTGACGAAGATACAACGCTTTTCAAATTCCCAATACCTACGTCACGCCTAGCTATAATTTTTAGCTAGTTATGACGTCACGAGCCCCCAGTCCCGAGTTTTGATGTGTTTTATCTTTCTGAATGTTCATTGATTTGACTACATAGATTTGCAATTTATTGATACTGTTGTCATGCCTATTGCTTGCCAAGGTCGATGCTCGGATGGGTGACCGTCGCTGACGTACCTAGACCCCTCTGTGCTTCGATAAACATGTTATATCGTGTTTTCGGGCAGTCTTTTGTAGGGCTTTGACAGTCATTACTGGCGGCCTGAAAATCTAACAACCAGTCTTATCAATTATCTATTTGAATCAATGGCTTCAATGTATTGATTATAATGCAACAGAACGTTTGTTGAAACCCCTGAACTAATGCATGGAACGATTTACTATACGCACACATAAGTTCTTCTTCGCACTATTTGCTTATTATGTGAAGAATAATTTCTCTCTCACTCACTGACACACACACACACACCTAGACACACGCTCCAACCATAATTATGAAAGATAACCCATTCTTGTCATCTCAAATGTTTACTTTTACTTTACTTTACTTGTACTTCTACTTTTAGTTTATGTTATTTTGATAAAATCTATACCTTAATGTTTTAATTAATTAATTGATTATCTAAAATTGTTAATTTATTTGCTAATTTCATTTAAATTAATTTAATTTACTTAATTTTGCTAAATTCATCATGCATGATTTAATGCAATAATATCTTGTCATGAGATAATTGTCCGATGGAGGGTCAGCCTGGTGATCTGTATACAGGTTTTACCTAAAACAGACATCAGTCTCTTTGTAGTGAAAATTGACTTTGTTCTGTATTAAGATGATCACAGAAAATAAATGAATTATTATTATATTATTATTATTATATACATATAATATAGGTAATGTGTGGGATCTCCAGGAAAACTTTTAAACGTCTTTAGAATAGTTTATTTTGAGAAATCTTCAACACCTTTTACAACACGTCTTTAAGTATTTTATATTACTCGCCATCTTGCGTTTTTCTTTAACTTTCACTCATTCAATCACCTTTAGATCATTCGTACAGAAACTTGCCTTTCAAACGTTTGAAATGTTTGGTTTATACAGCCTTCTTACTAATCATCTTTTAATCCTACATATAAAAGGTGTAAAATACACCTTAACGAAGTCGAAAGGCACTGGTTCTCACCGTCATTGCGATCATTTGTTTGTTCTACACCATACCTGGGAACCTTCTAGTTACGGAAATATTAGGGGTCAAAGTTCCAAATTTTTGACAAGTTTTTTTTTGAAGTACAAGTTTTTATTGTGAGATTTTTACTTTGAACACCTCCACGACTCTCGCAATATTCAGTCTATCCATCAGCACAATGTTTTGAGTGCGTTACATTGAGTTCTACAACAAAACATAATTTTTCACCCCAAAAAATAAAGTCGTTTCCCTGCAATAATTTTTGCGTAAAGTTACTTAGTTTGATTTACAGAATGCTTGGTTGGCGGCTTCGTGATGAGGTGGTTTACACCTGACACACACATGTATGTTATGTGTCTATATCCAAAACAGCACTATGATAAAGTACAAAAAAGTAAATAAAAACCGACCAAACTAGTAAAAATCATCATCTTCGGCGCAACAAGATTTTTTCTTCCATTCTACTCTGTCGACTGTCACAGTATCATTTACTACTTTTTCTTTTATATAATTCTTCACACAATCTATCCATCGTTTCCTCAGAGTTCCTCTCCCTCTTCATCAAGCAACATTTATGTTTATAGCTCTTTTATAGTCACATGCGATTCATCCCCTCTAAAGGCGCAGACACATGACTTTTAGTGATTTTAAATTGATCATCACGTCTTAACTTCTAGTCTAATTTCTTTGAAAAAAATATATGTTATATAGACCATTTTTTTCATAATGTGATATGTGAAAATTTGAAGAAATATTTTTATAACTTAGTGTAATTAATTTGTCTAACGCGGCAAAAAAACGATCATCACGCAAAAACTATCGGGCGTATTTGCATGAAACTTAGATCATCTCAAAGACAATTTAATGCCCTTTATATTAGTATACGGCTTTTATCCGTATTGTGTTTGATAAATCAAGGTGGATTGTTTTTTCGAATAATCTTGGTGCCGGGCTCCTCGGGGCGACGGGCGGCAGTGTATCGCTGACCACTCTCACGCATGGGTATACGCTATTGCTAAACTTCTCCCACTCGCTCAAGGTCGTTGGCGTGAGGTAGCCCCTTAATGTCCATGCCACGATGATCGAATCCTTTTCAACTTTTCTGTAAATGGCGCAACTTTTTATTTTTTTATAATTAATTTTCTACCGCAGACGTGGGGGTCCGTGCTCTTATTTACATTTTTTGTTTGCTTGATTTAAAAGAAAAAATTAAAACTAAACGAATTAAAACTACGAGATTATTATTAGTAACTTAAGATCTACGTGAGTCTATCCATTTTTTTTTTTTTTTTTGTCTTTTAGCAACCGCCGGTGGTTGCCGGTACCCTTTGACGGACATGACTTGCACATCCGCGCCACTTAGCTCAACCATTTTGTAGGGAACTTAGCGACCGGATTTGCAGCGCCACCATCGGCACTGTTTTTACGTGAGTATGACAGACTCACCCTGCCATGCAGTTTTACATAATCTATTTTTGGTAACAGAGTTGTTTGGGAGTGGGATGTATTGGCGTTGGGTTTTGGGGTTAGGATGGGGTTTTTTTGTTAATTACATCGTCTAATGGGACTTCGCTAGCCTGAGCAAAGCTTCCACAATCTGTGTCTCGATGCGCAACTTTTAAGCTTCCTCTAATAAACTCGTTCCTTACTTTATTCATTCTTGTCACACGACACATCCACCTCAACATTCTGATCTCCGCTACATGCAATACTTTTTCATCCATCTTCTTTACAGTCCAGAGGCTCTACTCCCTAACGTTTCGTCCGTATATTCGGATCTATCCGTCTCTCTCACTCGCACTCATCTGCAGACGTGAGCGAGAGAAACGGATAGATCCGAATAAACGGACGAAGCGTTAGGCAGTAGGGCTTTAGCATTCCGATCTATACAGTACGACAGGTACTATCACGGACGTATATTTTCCCCTTTAACTTGAGGGGCATCCGCGGGTCGCAAGTTGTTGTAGTGACCTGTCGCCATAGCCTTCATCCAGCTTATTCGTCAACTGGCGAGTGAGAATCCCGCGAGAGCGCGCGAGTTGGCACCTTTCTATTTTATTCCTTTTTTGTCGTCAACTCGCTCGACCTTGGAAATCTGATGTAAAATACGTCAGATGCACAATCAGCTACATAAACTTCTAATGAGATATTTTATAAGACTTGACTTTAAAATAAATATAATTGATCGCGCTGGTAAGGACCTTATTGGGGTCGTTGGAAAATTGACTTTGAACCAGAAATAGAAAATGCACAGCGACAGCAAGGATGGATGTAGGTAAAGGACTCACCGTAGCTCGTGGATCGAATGTCCAGAAATTGTGAATGTTCGGAGGTCTCCTGTCCACGAAGTTTACCACTTCACAGCACAGTATAGTTTTCCTGTATTTTTGGCACAGTTTATAGCACAAATCACGAGATTATAACAATTGAAGAAATTCCAATGCGTGCGCGACGAAATCAAGCCGGCAACTGTTCTTCCTGGTGAGAAAAGGTGGGGAAAGAGACAAGGAATAGGTTTGCACAGTAGTGCGAGGGAGAGGGAACATCGCTGTGCAAAAGTACCCGATTAAAAGTCTATTTCCTTTTATATCTTTTTTTTAATAATTTGAATTCTAGCAATTTTGGCCTAAACATCCTCCCGGGGTTGACAGGACATAGTCCTTTCAAGAAAATTAAGGTAAGACTTTAAGCCGCCTTAAATTGAAATCAAAGTGTCAAGAAAATTATAGAATTTATTTAAGTTATTATATTTTTCCGTATGGACAAATTCAAGTTTATTTAATTAATACTTATGAGCTAAAATAATTAATCATAAATTGGATATAAAATTTTAGTTAGTTGAGCGATATTATGGACTGTATAATGTTATTTATTGAGACGGTAGAGGAAAAACCTTCACTACTGGTCTACGGTACAACCCAGATCTTGTCCGAACGTCTACTACACGTACAACTCCATCTTTACCAGGAAAAGTTTGTTCTATTATGCCTAAAGGCCAATCTAGTGGGGCGCTATTATCCGACTTTAATAAAACTACAGTTCCCTTTTCTACAGAGCCGTTGGTTTTTACCCATTTATTGCGGACTTGCAGAGAGTTAAGGTATTCTACCTTCCACCGTTTCCAAAACGACTGGACTAAGTTGTCTAAATTACGTTTCCTCTGGAGCAGAGTAACGCACTCATTCGTTAAATCTTCTGCTGGAAGAGACTTTAATGGTGTCATCACAAGGAAATGAGCAGGCGTCAGAGCCAAAGGCTCAGTAGGGTCACTGCTCAATACCGACAGGGGCCGTGAGTTGAGCACAGCTTCCACTTGAGCGAGCACTGTTAGCGTCTCTTCAAACGTGAGCAACTGACTACCTACTACCTTTGTGAGGTGAGTCTTGACGCACCTGATATTGCCCTCCCATAGCCCTCCAAAATGAGGTGCAGAAGCGGGATTGAATTTCCATGTGATCCGATTTTCACGCAATTCATTAGCGAATTTATCTTTGTATTCTTCCGACTCCAGCAATTGGTATACACTGTCTAAATAAGATTTAGCGCCAATAAAATTAGTACCTCGATCCGAGTACATCACCGCAACAGGGCCGCGACGTGATATGAACCGCTTCAGAGCATTCATGAAGGCTTCAGTACTTAAGTCGGAAGCCAACTCAATATGCACTGCCTTCGTAACCAGACAAATAAATAGGCATAAATAAGCTTTCTGACTACGTACACCTCTACGCCGATACGGAACGATATGCAAAGGACCTGCATAATCCACCCCTGTGTGACAGAAAGCCTTTGCTTCCTGCACTCGGCAAGCTGGCAAATCAGCCATAATGGGAAACTCATTCCGAGGGTTTACCTTAAAACAGATGTTACATTTTTGTATACGTTTACGCACTATGTTGCGAGCCGACAAAATCCAGTATTTTTGCCTCAGTAGAGACATTAATAATTGGGGGCCCGTATGAAGATACTTTTGATGATAATAATCAATTAGAAGGTCAACGATATGATCCTTTCTAGGAAGTAATATGGGGTGCTGACTGTCGTAACTCAAATCTGCATTACTCAATCTACCACCGACTCTAAGTAAATCATCTTTTACAAAGGTCTTTAGCTTTAAGAAAGCTGGGGGTAGATTGCCTCCAGACTGAGCCAACTTAAGCTCACTTGGGAAGTGGATCTGCTGTAACTCTCTAATGACTGCTTCTTCAGCTTGCTCTAAATGGGAGACTTCAAACTTCCTTGGAAGTTTCTTTATGAAGCGAAGAATATACACTACAATCCTTAGCAATTTTGACCAAGAGGACACGCGAGAAGAGAGGTCATAGAAAACTGATGCCGATTGCGGAGCTGCCGGCACAGTAGTAGCCATTACATTGACCTTCATTTCAGGCATTTCACTGAATGACGCTGGATCAAACTGATGGACTGGCCATTCAGGAAAGGGTACGTGAGCAAATCGAGGCCCGTGGAGCCAGAGAGGGTGATCAAGCAATTGTGCTGGCGTCAAGCCTCTCGACAAGCAGTCAGCAGGGTTTTCTTTTCCAGGTATGTGGTGGAAATGACGAGGTTCCAATTTGCTTTGTATTTTGGCAATACGATTTGCCACAAAGGTCTGCCATCGGTTAGGCAAGGAGTGGATCCAGGCCAAGGCCACAGTACTGTCCGTGAATGCATAGATATTTGATATTTGACAACGAGTGGAGTAGGTGTCAATAACTAAGCGCATTAATTTCGCAAGTATGAGATTAGCACAAAGTTCCATTCGAGCAAGAGAAATCACCGTCTTAGACGGCGCCACTTTGGACTTGGCGCAAACCAGGTTAATTAGTGACTTCCCTGTCCCGGGGAAGGACACATGCAAATACACAACTCCACCATAGGCGTTCTCAGATGCATCTGCGAATCCCAAGATAGATATCACGCATTCGTCGTTCACTCCAAGGTGGCGTGGCAATTTAATTTGTTGAAGCAAGGGCAATTCCGCTTCAAACTTCTGCCATAGGGCCACTACGTTGGCGGGAGGTACCTCATCCCAACCAATGTTTTCCCTCCAGAGGGATTTGATTATTAATTTAGCGAGTAATGTGACTGGTGCCACGAAACCCATTAAGTCCCATAATCGGGCAATAGTGGATAAAATATTTCGTTTTGTGCAGTCACGTGACTGGGGTGTCACACTGAAAGTGAACACATCTTCGGCTGGTACCCAGTGTAGACCCAATATTTTAAGCTGACTATCAGGACTGAACTCGACTGTTTCAGAGATACGATGCGACACAGGGATATTCGTCAGAACTCCAGGGGAGTTACTAGAAAATTTAACCATCTCAAACCCGCCAGCTGCAAATAAATCGATCAGCTGATTCGAGAGGGCAATGCCTTCTGACACCGAAGAACAACTGGTGGCTAAATCATCCATATAGATGTCCGTCTCTGCCACACCAGCTGCCAGGGGGAAGCGCTCGCGCTCATCCAAAGCGAGTTGACGCACAGTGCGTATGGCCAGGTAGGGACTGCAGCACAAACCGAATGGCACTCTAGTCATTTCAAAAATGTTTATTGGCTCATTTATGTCAAATCTGTAGAGCAATCTCTGGAAGCGTGTATCTTTTTCATCCATTAAAATTCGTAAATACATTTGACGTATATCGGCACTTATCGCCACTGACTGCAATCGAAATTTAAGGAGAATTTGGAATAAATCATTTTGTAGATTCGGTCCTGTGTACAAAATATCATTTAATGACTTTCCCGACGTAGTCGCGTTACTAGCATTTAAAACTACACGCAACTTAGTAGTACTTTTATCCGTACGGACAACAGCATGGTGAGGTATTACGTATTGATCATTCCCCGAATCGACCTCCGAAATAGTACCGACTGGTCTCAGATAATTTTTCTGTAGGTAATCTACGAACACGTTATCGTATTCCTCTTTAACAGACGGATTCAATAACAATTTTCGCTCTAAAGATAAATACCTATACTCGGCTGAACGCAAGGAGTCGCCTAACTCGGAAGTATCGTTCTTAAGCGGAAGCGAAACTACATAGCGGCCATTACAATCGCGGCGCGTAGTTTCACAGTAATAATCCTCGCATTTTTGCTCATCCGGGGATAAAATGGTAGGTACATTAGGTACCTCCTCCAATTCGAAAAATCGATTCACACAATTTTCGAATGTTAAGTCAGTAGTGCAGTAAGTACGCACAATATTACTCGCGGGGCTAATTATCGGAGCTTGCCCTACTATTATATAGCCTAACAAAGTCTCAACCGCGACAGGTTCCCCAGCGGCGCGAGAGATTGTATTCGGACCTAAAATACGGGCAAATACGTCCGCACCTAAAATCAGGTCAATATTAGCAGGAGTAAAGTAATTACAATCCGCTAATGGAATATTATTTAAATAATCCAAACGTGAAGCGTCGATCTTCGCGGTAGGTAATTCATTAGTGATACGATTTACGACCACAGGCTGAATATTAAACCTAACCGAATCATCGAATTTCGAACGAATTGTTAGACAAGTTACGCCTTCAATAGGATTCGTAACGTCGCCTACACCTGATACAAATTTATTCTGAGGCGCACGCATTTTAAGTTTCAACCGTTTACAGCACTCTGTCGTAATCAAATCCCTTTGGGACGCACTATCAATTATAGCGCGTAAAACACAAATGTTGCCTTCGGTATCAACGATATGGCACTGCGCAGTTCCTAGCAAAACAGACGTCGTCGTCGCATCGCCATGCCACGGGCCGCTCGACGCAGCGACGGCAGCGCACTCGCCCACTGCACATAGCGAAACGGCAACAGGGCCGCACTCGGGCGCGGCGCACTTCTCGCGCGCGGAGCCTTCCGTACATTCCGTGACTATCGCGGTAGTACTGGATGCGATTGGTATAGAACTGCGTGTGTTTGAATTCGTATTACTTGTGGGGAAATGTAACAAGCTGTGATGACTACGTTGACATTCACTACAACGAGTTGACTCAGCGCACTTTGTAATGTTATGTTTATCACTTAAACAATTTACACACATTTTTCGCATTTTTACGAATTTATAGCGTTCACTAGGGGTCTTTGACAGGAATTTTGGGCACTGAGATAAACGAAAATGCTCACTCTTCCCACAAGATACGCACTGATCTTGTTCCTGCACATTAATAAACGTCTTAACGTTATTATTATTAGAACGCGAACCATAATTACCGCCCGAATGCGAGGAAGTATTTTTGCGTAACTGAGTACCTCCCGTGGAGGCTGGTTGCTTCGTACTCGATGAAATATTTTGCGCGCGTTGCAAAATGTGAGACTGGTTCCGTACAAATGAAATAAATTCTTGACAGTTTGGAGTTTTATTTTTGTCATTACTAATGTGTAACTCATAAGATTTTACCGTTTCCAAACCTACTTTCTTACAGGCAATGTGGATAAATACGAAATCTTCCAAATTGTCAATATTCATTTGTTTTAACGCGGAATAAATTGATGAAAATTGATCTATAAATTCCTCCAAATTAGTTGGTGAATTTTCTTTTACATTATATAACGCGAACAGTTTATCTAAGTACGTAGCAGCTCGTACTCGTTTGTCATTATATTTACTGACTAACGTATTCCAAATAACGCTGTAGTTTTCGGCAGTAGGTAGAATACCTTGACAAATACTTAGGGCTTTGCCTTTTAATTTACCTACTAGGTACTGAGTTTTCTCGCTTTCGGTAAGATCTGGATTTTCGTGAATTACCGTCTTGAAAGTTTCGTAAAACATAGGCCACGACTCAATTTCTCCATCAAAAGAACATAGCTCTAACGCAGGCAATTTTATTGAAAGTTTTTTCTCGCATTTAACCGCGGAACCCTGGTCGCGACTAGTATTATCAGTCACTTGCGACAACTTGTGAACCTTATATTTGATACGCGAATAAAGCTGTTCAAATGAAATTGCCGAACTGTAATTCGGTACAGGATTTTCCGGACTAGACAACTGGAACCGATTTCTTTCATTTAACGTGGTAAGAAAGTCATTTCGTAGGGTATCAAGCGTAAAACAGTCGGCTAAAAAGTTTTCGATCGCGATGGGTTCGTCATTCAATTTACAACTAGTGTCGTAAATAGCTTGAGCACGACCATACAAAGCACTTAATTTGTTTTGTAATTGTTGCAATTCGCGATCTATTCCCGCCGACGCCGGTGCGTGTGGATCGCTCGGCATTTTTACCAATCAATATGGCTGACCGCGCTTACCACGTGCCTACCAACTGACCCACTACAATTAAATTAACGAATCTGTTAATCCGGAACGGAGTGACCAAAAATAGTGATCGCGCTGGTAAGGACCTTATTGGGGTCGTTGGAAAATTGACTTTGAACCAGAAATAGAAAATGCACAGCGACAGCAAGGATGGATGTAGGTAAAGGACTCACCGTAGCTCGTGGATCGAATGTCCAGAAATTGTGAATGTTCGGAGGTCTCCTGTCCACGAAGTTTACCACTTCACAGCACAGTATAGTTTTCCTGTATTTTTGGCACAGTTTATAGCACAAATCACGAGATTATAACAATTGAAGAAATTCCAATGCGTGCGCGACGAAATCAAGCCGGCAACTGTTCTTCCTGGTGAGAAAAGGTGGGGAAAGAGACAAGGAATAGGTTTGCACAGTAGTGCGAGGGAGAGGGAACATCGCTGTGCAAAAGTACCCGATTAAAAGTCTATTTCCTTTTATATCTTTTTTTTAATAATTTGAATTCTAGCAATTTTGGCCTAAACAATAATAAAATAATTTTCATTTGACTAGGGTACTAGAGTAGGTTCGGTCCAACAAGCTAATTGGTTTACAGTTTAACCCACAAATTACATTGTAAAGTGTAAACCAAATAGCCTGTTCGACCGTACACTCTAGAATGCGCGAGCGAGTTAACAACAAAAATAAAATCGGAAGGTGCCAACTCGCGCGCACTCGCGAGTTTCACAGTCGCCAGTTGACGAATAAGCCTTTCATCAATCCAGAGTAAAATTAATAAATAAAAAATGTTAAATACGTGGTGTAGTTGTAGTAGTGGTGGTCTGTCTCGGATACTCCACTTCAGCATGTCCGCCTGATCTGACGAAGACAGTGTCACTGTCCGTCGTGTTGCCTTCACCGTTGGATCTTGTGATCAGGGTCGGAATGATGAAGGGAATCCAGTACTGGTTCCACATGTTGTTAGGGACTATTGCATAGTTCGGTTGGTTGAATTGAATGTTGAGAGCCTGTAATGTGGGAAAAGAAAAACTCGTTTCAATATCTGTTTGGTCTTTTCAAGGAAATTTCAAAACGCTAAGTTTCTTCTCAGATTATTCGGCAAGAAAAATCCATTAAGGGGCTACCTCACGCCAACAACCTTGAGCGAGTGGGAGAAGTTTAGCAATAGCGTATACCCATGCGTGAGAGTGGTCAGCGGTACACTGCCGCCCGTTGCCCCCCCGAGGAGCCCCGCACCAAGATTATTCTAAAAAACAACCCACCTTGATTTATCAAACACAATACGGATAAAAGCCGAATACTAATATAAAGGGCATTAAATTGTCTTTGAGATGATCTAAGTTTCATGCAAATGCGCCCTATAGTTTTTGCGTGATGATCGTTTTTTTGCCGCGTTAGACATTACTTCACAATTTAATTACACTAAGTTATAAAAATATTTCTTCACATTTTCACATATCAAATTATGAAAGAATTGGTCTAGTATAACATATATTTTCAAAGAAATTAGACTAGAATTTAAAATCACTAAAAGTCATGTGTCTGCGCCTTAAAATGAACTTTTTTGCATTAGCGGCAACCAACGAAAAGTTTCAATGCTATGGTGTTTTATGTAAAAGTTATGTGCGGTTATCATTGTCCCTTACCTACACCCTGGATTTTCTATTTAACTAGACAGATTGGAAAGAATTGCTTGTTTATGTTTTTTGTATAGTAAGCAACGACCTATGGTCGGGCCTACGCTGTCCTCCCAAACTAAAGTACTAATGCTGTAACATAATAATATTGTAACACCAAATGATTTGAAAAGAGTAACCATGAAGTTTTTTGTCGGTTCTTCTCCATTGAAACAACCAATGCGAACCGTGCACCTTTTTCGACGTTTTATAAGTGCCCATCTAATAGTCCCCACCACGAAAAGCTATAAATTTTGTAAACACATATTCGGGTTCGCAACCTTTGGTTCAAATTAAAAATTACAGCGTCAGCGTGAACTTTCTTCAAAATGGCGTCCCAAATGTTTACGTTCCACGATGTCAGATGCGTTCCAGTACCACAAAACATAAGACAACATGCAGCGCTTTGTATCGCCAAAAAATAACCCGACCAAGTGAAATAGCTCATTATTTTCATATTACACGTATGACAATTTGAGTTGATTGAATTTGGGATTATGTTGCTGATTGAATTGTCACTACGTAACTTGGTAGAAATTCTTTGTTTAAAAAAAATATAGCTTTTATGGTCCGTGTTCACCGAAAACATAACGGTCTGATTACCTAAAAACAGCTGTCACTGTGACATGTTCCCATTCAAAAAAGTGTTTTAAACAGCTGTTTTTAGACAATCAGAGCGTCATCTTTTTGGTGAACATGGATCTAATACTCTGTATTTTGTACACCGTAATTAATAAAAAAAAGTAGAAGAAGAAGAAATACCGTGACAATATAAGATTAAAAATTAGACATTCACCTGTGGTGAAACAATGAGTGGTCTTTTCGCTAAAAGCGATCTCTTCAAGACTACCTTTCTTTGGATAGATTACAGGAAGAAGGAGAGACAATACTGTAGGTAGTCTGTGGTGTACCAATTAAAATAATATATGAGATGTGGAGACCATAGAAACGATGGATGGACTGTGTGAAGAATGATTCAGATAAAAAGGAGGTGTCTAATGAGATGACGAGTACTAGAGACGCTGTCCAAACTTACCGTTTAAACAAAAAAAAAAAAAAAAATTCTGAAAACGCCTTTTCAGATTATTTCATCTGTGTTACGTACACTACCCACATTCCACGCACATGCTAAAACTGAATTGTACCATTGTTGAAAGTTTGTTAATCGACAACATTGCCTTATCTAACCATACACAATGGTTTCAAATCGTTATTGTTGTAACCAATACTCCTGTAGTTACCGAGTACACATAACATAACAGCTGTAATCCCAGAAGAGTTGGTCAGAGTTGCACCTCATCATCATCATCATCTCAGCTGAAAGACGTCCACTGCTGGACATAGGCCTCCCCCAAGTGTCGCCACATTGACCGGTGACTCGCATCCACCGGATTCCCGCAACCTCCACCAGGTCATCGGTCCACCTAGTGGGAGGTCTTCCAACGCATCGTCTTCCGGTTCACGCACGCCACTCTAGAACTTTTCGGCCCCATCGGCCATCCGTTCTGCGAGCAATGTGCCCTGCCCACTGCCACTTAAGTTTAGCAATTCTTTGGGCTACGTCGGTGACCTTGGTTCAGAGTTGTACCTATTGTATTGTATTGTACAACGGGCTGGTGTCCGCAACTCCACGTCAAAGCGCGTATTTTGCGTATGGGCTATACCTAAATCCACCACGCGGGCCCAGTGCGGGTTGGTAGATGTCAATGTCTTCGAATTTTTGTTTCTAGGACATGCCGGTTTCCTCACGATGTTTTCCTTCACTGTTTTGAGAGTAGATGAAATAAATTACACAAACGAATGCACCTGTCTGGGTTCGAACCCACGACTTACTGCTCATAAGTCGGCTGCACCGCTGCTAGAGTTGTACCTATTCATCATCATCATCATTTCAGCCGAAAGACGTCCACTGTTGGACGTAGGCCTCCCCCAAGTGTCGCCAACTCGCCACATTTACCGGACCCGTGCGACTCGCATCCAACGGATTTGGGTGTACTGTTGTTCCTAATCGTACACCCAAATTCCACTAGTAACGTTCAATCTAATAGGGGTGAGCTTATTGCCATCAACCGCCAACCGGGCACAAATCAAGACTCCATGGCCGTTACTGAGAAAACTCTGATGGAAAAACCCAGTCACACTTTTCCCGACCTGAGAATCAAACTCAAGACCACACTCTCAGCAGTCACTAGACCAACGAACAAAAAAAAAATCCCAGGAACTACAAAATAATGACTTTTTACCAAAAAATAATTAACTTCACCATTTTGTTATCAGTAGCGCCATCTCTTTTGAGAACGTTATACTACTAAGAAGACAAGCTGACTAACTTTAACGTTAGTTGAATCTGAATTTGAAGCGCGAGTTTCCTTGGTGTTTGAAAGAAAATGGCAATAGATGGTGCTGTTTTAAATGTTGTAGATTTTATTAACTGCATAGCGTAAAATAAATCAACGCGTCCATTGATTGATTAGAGTTACCATATCCTGAACTAAATAATGTTGTTATTATCTATTACGTCTTATTTGCAGTGGGTTCAAACTTTTTGTGGTTGATTAATGGGAAAAGATTTTAGTATCTATGATCTTGGTAGGTTTAATAAAAACTAAGTAGGTATATTTTACGGCCTTAGAAAATTATTATGATAGATCAGAGCTTCCACTCATCATCACCAGTCTAATGCTGGACATAAGCCTCTTCAATCGCACGCGAATCATCAACTCGATTCTCACCAACTCTCATTTAGATGCTACCGGCCTCGATTCTGCTATTACATTAGTGTCAGAGTATTCGATCATTGATTTCATAGTGATCAAGTTCTGTCAAATTTTGACAAGTTTGTTAATTCTACTATCATAATGGCGCCATTATGACTTCTCAATGAACATCCACTGACACTCCAGTGAAAGAAATGTCATAGAATATTAATCTCGTACATGAAATCTGGCATGAATAAATGTTCGCATTTAGTAGCAGATTTCGAAAACCATTTGTACTAAGGGTTTTATAATAATGACAATACGACAATGCCATTAAAACACAATTTTATTACGAGACCATTGCACAAGCACAAGCAAAATGACAATGGTATGAGAATGGAATCATGTTGGAGTGACGATTTTATTAAAATAGCAGAATTAGGCGCCAGTCACTCTGCAAAGATCGTCGCTCCACCGAGCATGCGAACGTCCCACTTTACGTTTGCCAATTTGCTGGCTCTACTCAAGAATACCTAACCCGACGGTCATCGATCATCACTATCAATATCACTATCACTACATAGGTATTATAAAACAAAGTCTCCCGCCGCGTCTGTCTGTCCCTATGTATGCTTGGATCTTTAAAACTACGCAACGGATTTTGATGCGGTTTTTTTTAATAGATTTAAGAGGAAGGTTTTAGTATAGAGGGTTACTGGTAATTTTTTATGAAAAAAAAAAAAATCGACCTAACTCAAAAACCACTGAATTTCGGTAGGACATTTGGTGGCTTAATTTCTTGCATTATAGTCCTACTATAACGTCCTGCAAGGAATACGTCGAATTACCAGTAACCCTGTATAATTTTACGCGGGCGAAGCCGCGGGCATCGGCTAGTCGGCTTATATGACCAGCCCATTGCCACTTAAGCTTACTTCTTCTGTCAGCTATGCCGAAAACTCTGGTTCTGTCGGATCACCTCGTTTTGGATGTGATCTCTCAGAGAGATACAACTTACGAAGGACAGCAAAATGATGACAATGATGACCAATTTTATAATAACTTTAATTTACAATAATTATCGGAAAATGGGTGACATTCAGAAGTACCTAACCCGTAAGGGCGGTAAATTCGGCGCATAACTGAAAATTGAGAATCTAAGGTGTAGTCGCAGTGGGCAGGGCACATTGCTCGGAGAACGGATGGCTGATGGGGCCGATAAGTTCTAGAGTGGCGACCGTGATCCGGAAGACGATGCGTTGGAAGACCTCCCACTAGGTGGACCGATGACCTGGTGAAGGTTGCGGGAATCCGGTGGATGCGAGTCGCAAGGGACCGGTCAATGTGGCGACACTTGGGGGAGGCCTATGTCCAGCAGTGGACGTCTGCAGGCTGAAATGATGATGATGGTGATGATGATGGCTGTAGTACCTACCTACAATAACTATTAGTCCGGGAGGTACCGTTGCAAATAAAAAAGTCATAATATACCTTTCCAAAAAGGTAAACATCAACACATTACTGGTTGCTTACCATGGCTTAGTACTTAGTAGTGTCGAACTTAAGGTTTGGTGTCATATTTTGGGGCAATTGTTGTGAACGAGAAAATATCTTTAAAGCCCAAAAACGCTGTCTAAGAGCAATGTTCAAATTAAAAAAACCGACTTCAAAAAAAAAACCAAAAAAGTGAAAAATAACTTTAGCTTCTGAAGTCGGTGACGTTTGTATGATTGATTTAATTTTTTCGTCACCGACTTCAGAAGGTAAAGTTATTTTTCACTTTTTTGTTTTTTTTTTTGAAGTCGGTTTTATTTTTTGCAAAAAAGTTTTTATTTTTCACTTTTTAGTGGTTCACATGTGCTTGGTACACATGGAAAGTGCATACCGTTACAATTACAACAAGCCATCAAACCCATGATTACACGACTAGGATATACAGGGTGTAAAAGACCTCATCACGAAGCCGTCAACCAAGCATTCTGTACACCAAACTAAGTAACACTGCGCAAAAATAATTGCTGGGAAACGAAATTTTTTTTTGGACCTAAAAAATAATCAGATTTTTGCAGCGCGCAATGGTCGGCGCGCTACCGACTGTTCCAATGTGTGCGTTGTGCCTACACGCCACACTGCACACAGCCAGGCGGCGCGGCTCCGCCCACCGCGCATTACTGACGCTACTCAGCGTAGGTACCTACTTACCTAGCAAAAAGTATTAGGTAAATTAACTTCGATTAAACTCATCATCATCATTTCAGCCGAAAGACGTCCACTGCTGGACATAGGCCTCCCCCAAGAGTCGCCACATTGACCGGTCCCGTGCGACTCGCATCCAACGGATGCCCGCAACCTTCACCAGGAGGTGGAGGTCTTCCTCATCGTCTTCCGGTTCGCGGTCGCCACTCTAGAACTTTTCAGCCCCATCGGCCATCCGTTCTCCGAGCAATGTGTGCCCACTGCCACTTAAGTTTGTTTGTTTTTTTTGTTTACGATTCAACTACTCACAAGAAAAGATACTTGTTTGAAAGTAGGTAGGTACATGTGCATCGCTTTATTGTCATCTACTTAACTGATCTAGCATCGATGGACACTGCACGTGAAAACAAACGCATTCTCTAATCTTCTACCTACTTCTACTGCTCGAGTGGCCTCCATCGTATTTCCTTAGGCCTTACGATACCTCAACAGTTAAACATGTACTTACGAATTTTTGCGATTATTACTGATAGCCGGCATTCGGCCGGCGTTTCAGCCGGCGTTCGAGAACGAGACTGCAATGCAATCAGCCAAAATACACTCGCTCACAATTACTCACAAACACAATGTACTCACAGAAGCATCACTCCTCTACCTATCACCTCTCTAACTTAATCACCATCACACAAAACGAAACACGCACGATTATGGTGCTTACTGCCATGCGCAATGCGAAATGTCTACAAACAAACAGAAAAAAAGAAACATGGACGTAAATAAAAAGTTGCGCAATAAAAATACACATGCACACTCGGTGGTGCTAGAAACGGAACTAATAATTATTCTTAACATTTTGAATTTCTTTGTGGGATAGGTTTTAGGTACGCTAGAGGGCCGCGCGGCTCGGCCGCGGTGTCGTTTGATGCTTTGATGTACGCCGATATCAAACGCGTGCGCCGCCGCCGCGCTGCTAACGGAGTTCATTTTAATGTGCTATTTTTTACCAGCTAACAAACTTAGCGTATGACCACTTTTCAATCTTAACGCTAAAGGCTTAAGGGTTAAAACTGGTTAACCGCCGTCTGGGTCAAGTGTTTGTAGATAGGATAGGATGTGACGATGTGAGTGTCGTTAGAGTTTGATTTACGTGGTCCCGACTCCCGAGGCGGTATCTTTAAACATTTTCGGCCAAATTTTGTCATTCCATTTTGAACTTAACAACTAACATTTTGTGGTTTAAAATTTTCCCAGTGAACCTCGAACCTAATCTTGTAGCGATAAAGTTGAAAATCTATTAAATAATTTTACACTAGTCTCCGGCGCCCGCGCCGCTGTACCTAATGCTAGCATCGATCGATCGATCGATCGATCGATCGTTGATGTAGCTAGAATTCCGTACGGGTACCTACTTCCTTGCAATTTTATGATTGACGCAAATTTAGACATTTTTCCCCTTGTTGCTTTCATGAAGTAGCTAGTAAAGGTACTTGCTTTAACTAAAAAAAAAACATAATTTCCGAGTATTAATTTATTGCTTAACATTTTCAGTAAGGTGTAAATTATTCAGTAAATGCTGTTCAGTTTATTTAAAAACCTGCTCTAAAATTATTTAATTTGAAGTAAGTTAAAAAGTATGAGAGTTATTGATATTAACTAATTAAGGAAACAGGTAAATTCTCAGTCATTGGTTTAGGTAGTTAGATCGAAGTAAGGCATTCCTGCTTACTACCAAGCACCTGTGAAAAGACGTATCGCACACGTTTTAATGTATGACAGATTACGTTCAAATTTTTCAAGGAATTTCAAAACTTATCTTTTGGCAGGGTTCAATGATAACATAACATCACGCCTGTAATCCTCGAAGGCTTAGGCAGGGGTGTACAGAATAGTACACTCACATTTCAAACGTTATGTTGCCCAACTAAACCGTTTTTATGGTTTGTATGCGCGAACGGAAAAAAACAGTATTAAAAATACAAAATTAATAACATTTCTACTTGAACCTGCAGTTTTTAAATTATTTTGTTGTGGGTTCTTCGATATTGCAATTTGCAATTCGGTATCTCAAAAATCCGCAGAGTAAACTTGTGTTTAAAATCGCAAAGCAAATAACCCATACTTAATCCACGTTTTTTAAAAACATCTGAAATCAAAAACAGTTTAATGCAAACAAATAAAGTCCTTTAATCGATCAGCTGAGTACGCCGCGCGGGTAGGTTACCTACCTAACACGGCCGCTCACATTCATGCGTTGAACTCAAATGACTCGAGGTCACGCGCCCCGCGGACACAGCTGATACCGCGCGCTTGTGTGCGTGAGACGACCGCGGCGTTGTCAATGTGTGTGTGCGCTTGGCTTGCGCGTACATTGCATTTCGTCAACTTCAAACGCATAATTTGTTAAGAAAATTTTAAAATTTTGATAATGTTAGTTTGGAAGAAAAAATTGTGATGACGCTTAGAATTTGATGATGCAAAAAAGTAGAAAAAAAAAATGACACTTTGACCCTCAATATCTCCGGAACCTGTGATTTCCCAGGTATTGTCTAGAAGTAAAAAATGATCCCATTGATGGGCAGAATATGAGGTTTTCGTTTTCGTTAAGAGGTCTTTTACACCCTTTATAATGAGACCCGTAACTCTTGGCTTCATCATCAGATCTGATGGTAGAATGGTTCTTATCAAACGCAAATGCTTCACTTGTTGTAGAAAATACCAAAATTGCTGTACGTTATCCTATAAAATTTGAAGAGTTCCCTCGATTTCGCCAAGATTCCATCATCAGATCCCGACTTGGCGACTATGGGACCAACTTGGAAGTATACCCTTTCAAACAAAAAAAGAATTTTTCAAATCGGTTCAGGCGTCTTCGAGTAATCGGTGAACATACATAAAAAAAAAAAAGAAAAAAAAAATACATACAGTCGAATAGAGAACCTCCTCCTTTTTGGAAGTCGGCTAAAAATTACAGACAGCTGCAAACCATTTTTTGTTGATAATAAACTACTTACTTTTCCCTGCCTTTACATATTAGAGATATCTATTTTTGTCAAAAGTAATAGTAATTTATTCCCTACTTTACTTTTTCCCTAAAAAAAGTGTTTTAGGTAATGCCTGTAATTTATAATATTAAGATTCCAAATAGCTTCAAGGAACAACCTTTGAGATTTAAAAAAAAACAGCTTTCATCTTTTTTAATACAAAAATGTTATTATTCTGTGTCGATAATATAGCTGTATTATCATTGTTATTCTAATTTAGATTTGATTTTTTTTTTTTGATACACGATAATTTGTTGAGTGATTGTGAAAGTTTTAAATTGAGGTTGTGTTTTTGTATTGTACCTACACTTACCTAAGTATACATTTTTAAATGCCAATTGGTAGAATGTACCAGGAACTATAACCATTACTGTAACAACTCATGTATGTACCTACATTCAATGCAAATAAATTATTTCTATTCTATTCTATTCTATTCTATTCATAGTAAGCCGGCTGATGTTGTCATCGAAGGTTGATCTTATATTACCAATAAGTGAATCAACTGTCAGCTGCTCAAGTAGTGGTGGGTGTAGGATAGAGAGGTTACGAAAAATTAAAAAAAATTAAAAATGAAGTCCTATTACGGCAGCTGAAACTTTTTTCATAAATAGGTTACATCATACTGAGCTTAGAAAAATCAGCTGTATGGTGGAGGGGGGATTATGCCTCAGCCGCACGCATGAACTTATAAATAATACACGTCTGATGAAAAAAATTAAAGGATTCCACCATCAAGTTGGGAGTGTGTGATATATTGCTTTAGTTTTTTATCAGACATGCATCATTATTTTACAAGTTCATGCGAGTGGATGACGCATAATCCCCCCATCACTATACAGCAGACGATATTTTTAAGCTCAGTATGACATACCTAAACTATTTATAAAACAAGTTTCAGCCGGTGAACTATGACTTTTTGTTTTTTCAAACCTAACCTAACCTCCCAATCCTACATGCACCGCGGGTGCGTCAGCTGACGCTGGGTTTATTTATCAGTCATTCGAGATCTATTGAACAAGATGGCAACCGATCGGCGTAAAAAACACTACCTACAATGCAACTGTACCTCTCGAACTATATGGAACCCTTGTTATGAGTCCTGTGTGTCCTGTAGTTTGCTAATTACAGGAGCTGATAGACGCTATTCAAAATGCCGAGTTCCTTCGCCCAGATCTGGGCCGAGTTCAAATAATTCTGCTTTTCCATTCAGGGCTTACACCGTGATCTTTAATGTAACAGCAATTTAAAAGTACTTCCTACAATTATATTATTTTAATTAAGTACGCACTTTACTACTTATGTTAGCCCTTTAAAAGGTAATTTTCAGAAATTCTACCCATTTACCCAACATTGAACAGTTGTTTAACTGTCAGGAATCGTACAGAATGACCCAAGTTTAGTTCCCGAGTGGACACTGATGTGGTTTCCAAACTATTTTGATAGTTGGTAGTAATGTAACTTCCTGCTTGGAACTCCATGAAGGGATGGGCAAAAGTATGTAAAGGTTGTATAACACATCTTAACGAAGCCGAGAGGCACTTGTTTTACTCGTCTTTTGGATCATTTTTTTGTTCTACACCATACCTGGGAACCTTCTAGTTACGAAAATAATTATTGGGGGTCACAATTACAACTTATTGACGAAGTTTTTTTTTAAATACAAGTTTTTATTACACGATTTTTACTTTTATACCTCTACAAACCCCGTACTATTCAATCCATCAATCAGCACAATGTTTTGAGTGCGTTAATGCATTGAGTTCTACCACGAAACGTGAGTTCACACCCAAGAAAAAAAGATTGTTTCGCAGCAATAATTTTTGCGTAAAGTTACTTAGTTTGATGTACAGAATGCTTCGTTGACGGCTTCGTGATGAGGTGGTTTACACTCTTTTTCTTTTTTTTTTAGGATGGGAAATCATCAAATAACTTCTCCCACTCTGGGCGGCTGGAGCGGGCGGTAGTGTCAGACTTTTACTGACTAAAACCCATCCATGTTCCTTCCTCGCCCTTTATGTTCCGGGGCCGCGGTATCTCTTTCGAACAGTCCCGCAATCCCGGCAGGAGGTGGTTTACACCCTGTAGTATATCCACGTTTCGGCAGTTATATTTGTACCATAATCCAATTGAGTGAAAGAATACTAGCGACATCTTATCTTCGTTCTTAGGGTCCTGGGTTCGAATCCCGGTAGGAGCAAATTTTTTTGTGATGAGCATGTACATTTGTTTCCGAGTCATGGATGTTTACATGTATAATAAGTATGTATTTACAAACAAAAAGTATCTATGTAGTATATCAACTATCTGGTGTCCACGACACAAGCCTTGCTTAGTGTGGCACTAGATGGCGCTGTGTGTAAAATGTCCAGCGATATTTATTATTATTTATTTTATCTATGAAGTAAATTGAGAACTAAAATGGTGCATCGCATTGTAATAAAGGGGTGTATTATGCCAAATTGAATATCAATTGATTGACCACTATAAATCGAACGTCTAAGTACTCGAACGCTCATAATATCGAATGGTAAATAAATTAAACATTGATCACTGGAGTCGGCTTCAGTCTAACCGCATGCAGCTGAATACCAGTATTTTACATGGAGCTACTGCCTATCTGACCTCCACAACCCAGCTAGTACTGGGTAATACGATACAACTTGGTAAGACTGGTTGTCAGACTTTTTGGGCCACTGACTACTTGTAACGACTGTCAAAGATCTACAAATGAGAGCCGGCACCAACGGCTTAACGTGCTTTCCGAGGCATGTAGGAAACTCAGCATGTAAAAGTGGTGACCCATCCACAGATCAACCTAGGCAAGCTTTGCTTAACCTAAAGAACGACCCGAGCAGATGTTATTACTTAGCCACGAGCTAGTTTACTCACGAATTAGTTTAGTCTTCTTATCAAATGTTGAAATTTTGGAACTTAAGGTGCCACTTCACGCCAACGACCTTGGAGCGAGTCGTTTTTAACCAACTTCTAAAAAGGAGGAGGTTCTCAATTCGGATGTTTCTATTTTTTTTTAATAATGTTTGTCGCTTGCCAACCGATTTGAAAAATTCTTTTTTTTGTTGGAATATACTTTCCAAATGGTCCCATAGCCACCAAGTCGGGATCTGATGATGGAATCTTGGCGAAATCGAGAGAACTCTTCAAATTTTATAGGATAACGTACAGCGATTTTGGTATTTTCTACAACAAGTGAAGCATTCGCGTTTGATAAGAACCATTCTACCATCAGATCTGGTGATGAATAATCAGACAATAATGAGACAATGTATCTTAGTCGTGTGTGGGCTATTGTTGCATTTGTAACGGTATGCACTTTTTTTGCAAAAAATAAAACCGACTTCAAAAAAAAAAACAAAAAAGTGAAAAATAACTTTAGCTTCTGAAGTCAGTGACAAAAAAATTAAATCAATCAAACAAAGGTCACCGACTTCAGAAGCTAAAGTTATTTTTTCACTTTTTTGTTTTTTTTTTAAGTCGGTTTTATTTTTTGCAAAAAAAGTTTTTTCATTGTGTTTTACTCGTAGATAGCACGGATGTAATTCAGAAAAAAATGTTTTTATATTTCACACTGATCTATTCTAGATATTTCGGCCGTCCGATACATGATTACTTGCACTTTACTGCATCCAATTAAATTGCAGAGACAAGTCTGAATGATAATCTAATTTTCATGTACGTTTTTCACAGGTGACCACTGAAAACCAGCGCTGTTCTGTGGGTTCCCCATAGCACAGCATCATGCTGAGTGGTAAACCTATTTGTCGCACTCACGGCGTGCAATTTTTTATTTTTTGTCTGTTTAGTCTTACAATTATTATGCTAATGTTGTTGTGTTAATTTTCGGTTTTAGTTTAAATGTTTGTGTTTGTATTAATGCGTTCTATGTTTACCTTATTAATATTGTATGCACGTCATGACTTTGCGACGAATAAATATTTTTTCTTTCTTTCTTTCTTCTTTCATGTCATTTGAGTTACGAGTATATTAGACTTTGAACAATAACATTTATTTCATAATAAAGGCCGTAAAAAATGTCACCATCATGTGAAATATGTATCAAGTTGGGTTGTTTCTTCGAATAATCTTGGTGCGCGTTGACGCGGGGGCTCTAGCGGGCGACGGGAGGCAGTGTATCGCTGACCACTCTCACGCACGGGTAGACGCTATTGCTAAGCTCCTCCCACTCGCTCAAGCTCGTTGGCGTAAAGTAAGCCCTTCAAATATAGTCTTAAATGAACTGAATTGTTATTTGCCACAAACCCTCCGGGTCAGTTAGTTTACATGTTAATTGTCAATTAGTCGGTATTAGGAGCCTTCCAAAACAAGTTTAATAGATAAATGGAACTAATTTTTAATAAGAAAACCATTATGTTTTGATTCGAGATCAACTTTAGCTTTCTAACAGTCTTGTAAGACATGTAGCCTTTGGGCGATGTGTGTTTCCAATGTGTCTTGGCGTACGATACGGGAAAATTAATACTAAGAAATAAATAAAGTATATTAATTAATGAATGAACAAGGCCGGATGACGCACAGAGTAGATAAATGATTAATGATGTTTATTTTCCAATTTGGTTCTTAAAAACACTCTTACACGTCATTTTTTACAAACTAGATGGGGCTGGTGTTTCGTACCTGACTACTCTGAGGAGAAACAGCCGAAACAAACTCAGAGATCATAGTCTCTTTTGAAGTCCAGACATAATCTTGCTTAGTTCACATTAAGACTGCAGATTAGTGTCTGAGATGGCGTTTGAAGAAAGAACCTCACAGATGGTATGGAAGAAGACAGGAAAAGCTTTTGCCCAGCAGTGGGACACTATTTAGGCTAGCAAAAAACACAACAAGAAGTAGGGATAGTCTAGTGACCGTCGCGCTCGGACCGCCAAATCATAAGCCTCTAGTTCGAACTCAAGACACGCTCCTCTCACTTTTCAGATTCAACTGTCATTCATGAACCTTTATGAACTTGGAGGGTAGTATTGATGATTACTACATACGTCTTACATCATATTTTAATCAACAAACAACCTAGCACTGGTCTGCAAATTGTCACTTGCTTCGGTGAAGGAAAACATCGTGAGGAAACCAACATGTCTGAGAGATTTAATTATCTCGATGGCATGTAAAGCCAAGTCAAAAGCCCATCTATACTATATATTATATATTATATATTAATATTATAAAGCAGAAGAGTTTGTTTGTTTGTTTGTTTGGTTGAACGCGCTAATCTCCGGAACTACGGGCTCGAATTGAAAAATTCTTTTTGCGTTGGATAGTCCATGTATCGAGGAAGGCTATAGGCTATATAACATCACGCTATGACCAATAGGACGGGAGAAGCAATAAGAAATGTTGCAAGCGGGAACAAAGCAGTTTAAACTTCCGTTGAGTAGGCGATGCGTTGCGATATCAAAACTTCACACGAACGAAGTCACGGGCAAAAGCTATGAGGCTATAATTTATCTTGGAAACTTGAACACCTGATGCAGAACCGCAACAGACCAGCTAAACTATAAGAGATACAAAAATGCCACAATAGCAAAAATTGTTCTACATGATGAGCATTTTCTGCTGAGAGTATAAGTTTGAAGATCTGGAACATCTGATGTGGAACTCTAAGAGCCCAGCTACACCATAACACATATAGGAATGACGTCTTAGCAAAAGTTGTTCAATTTTATGAGCACTCTCTGTTGGTTTATAAAAATCGAAGATCTGGAACACCTGTTGTGGAACTCCAAGAGCCCAGCTACACCATAACACATATAGGAATGACGTCTTAGCAAAAGTTGTTCAATCTGATGAGCACTCTCTGTTGACTTATAAAAATCGAAGATCTCGGACACCTGTTGTAGAATTAATTTCCTTTTCCAGTTATCTTCGTGACTCGGTAGCCTACCCGGTAACGCAGGGGAGCAGTTACTTAGATTTCAATTGATCAGGTATCTTCACAACAAAACTATAACCATGCCTAGAAAGAGGTCAAATCTTTCCCAATGTTCCAAAGGGGCTAAAAGATTGAGGATCATAAGATCCCAAGAATCTATCGAAGAGCGTCAGGAGAGACTTGATGCTGTTCGAGAACATCAGGCTGCAACTTGCTCCGTGGAAACCTTTTCGGATCGCGAAGCACGCCTGCGTTCTCAGCGTATTTCTACATCCAGGTCTCTAGAGACCAGTGAAGAATAGATGCGCGACTGACCGCTAATCGTGAACGTCATGCATTGTCTTGCGAGTCGGAGCCGTTCACGGATAGAGAATTGCGCTTGAGTTTCAAGCGTATCTACGCATCGACTACTACATCTCTAGAGACAAGTAGGGAACGTGATGCGCGACTGACCGCTGATCGTGAACGTCACGCATTGTCTCGCGAGTCGGACGTTCACGGATAGAGAATTGCGCTTGAGTTCTCAGCGTATCTACGCATAGCTTCTTCTAGGTCTTTAGAGACAAGTGCGGAACGTGATGCGCGACTGTCCGCTGATCGTGAGCGAATCCGAAATTTTTACCGATACAGAATCAGGCTTGAGTTTTCAGCGTATTCGCACATCTACTAACAGGTCTTTTGAAACGAGTGATGAACGTGATGCGTGATGCGCGATGCACGTTCATTGAACGAACGTTTGAATTCTGATCGACGTCGACATTCTCCGAACAGAATGTCGATATCATCTGAAAAACCGGATGTGTCTCAAGATATAGCCGTAGGGCATGGCGACCTGCCGTGTCGACGGCGCGTTCGTGTTCCACGTGCGCCTCAAAGAGATTTTAGCATAAAGGGAGGGGCCCGCAAAGGTCGAAGCCTGCCGGGGCTGCGGGACTGTTCGAAAGAGATACCGTGGCCCTGGAACGTAAAGGGCGAGGAAGGAACATGGATGGGTTTTAGTCAGTAAAAATCTGACACTCCCTCCCGCTCCGCCCAGAGTTGGAGAAGTTATTTGATTATTTCCCAACCGAAAAAAAAGGCATGGCGACCTTCCTTGGGTTGATAAGGCACGGAGTGCATTTACGTCTCCTATGATTGAATACGCCACATATTCCGCCATCGGAGGTATGGCTAAAAATTGTACTTTTTGTGAAGCTGTTAAATGGCAAAAAGAAACAAATGATATGTGTTGCTCAGGTGGGAAAGATCCGTTATTTTCCCGTCCCCGGGTTCTTAGAATTCGACATCAGACGTTTCAGATCTTCGACGACCCCGTTGTCGCTGGCATAAGCAACAGGATCCGCGTACGAAGTCGCGGGCAGAAGCTAGTTGGTTCCATAAATCTTTGGTTAGGTGCTAACCTCGCGATAAAAAAGAAGAAGAAGGGTACTTATTGAGACCAACGCTTTGCCATGTGCATAATTAAAACATCGTTGCAGGATACATCGTGCCGGTGATTACCGAAGGAGGTATCTCGAACGGTACACCCACATTATGTACAACACCCATATATGACAGGGGTCTCAAAAATAAATGAATTAGGCTAGGCGTATGCTGAGAGGCAGGCAACGCAGGCCGCGCAGTGCAGACCGCACAACACAGAGCAGTGCAGTTACTGTACACATCTGAACCGCACGTGCCTGCACTGCAGCATACGTAGCTCAATGACGTTCCATGCTTTACAAAATCTGCTCTGCTCTGCGCTGCACGGCCTGCCTCGCCTGCCTCTCAACATACGCCTAGCCTAATTCAGTTATTTTTGAGACCCCTGTCATAAAGGTGAGCTTACAGCCATCAAAATCAAAATATTTTATTTCACAAAGGCCTAGATGGGCACTTTTAACGTCGAAAAAGGTGCACGGTTCGCGTTAGTCGATTCCATGGAGAAGAACCGGCAAGAAACTCCATGGTTACTCTTTTCAAATCATTGGTATTACAATATTATTATGTTACATTACAGCATTAGTACTAAAGTGTGGGGGGACAGCGTAGGCCCGACAATAGGGCGTTGCTTACTGTACAAAAAATGTAAAACAATGAAGAACATCGACCAGACAAATGGGCTGTGGCATATTATGTCATGCACAAGCGCGCCGCGTCCTTGGTGCGAAAGGTGCGGGTTTGCCCCAACATTGTACTGGCAATGGTTGCAGGAAGACTGGACTGCCCCTTCATCCGGCATTGTTCCAGCAAACATGTTGCTGTACCAGTGTCGGAGAGAAGGTATTAATTATGTATTTATTTTGACTTCGTTTTATTTTGGTTTTATTTAATTTGCTTTGTTCCATTTGTTCAGATTTATTAATTGATTGACTTAGATTTTGGATTTCATTTGTTTTGATTTAAATTAATTCTAATTTATTGACTTAGCTTCTGGATGTTATCTGATTTATTTGATTGAATATGTTTTTGATTTAATTTAGTTCTAGTCGATTGAGTTTTGATTTTATTTTATTGTACTTTTTGTATTTGATGTTAGTTGGCTTTGTTGGTTTGATGTTACTTTTGATTTGGCAGTGGGTGTTATTTACCTGAAAATAAATGAATTTATTTATAATTATTTGGCCACGAGCTCAAATATCGTGCAACATTGGACACAAACCGAGTACCTTACGTTGCCCATCTTCTACACTAATTAGGTACTGTTCTGCCTCGGGGCTACTCGCTCCTGAAGCCCGGTTCTATATATAAGATTTATGCTATTATATGCTTTATATTATAAGTATGACGTCATATTGTAGAATGATGGGGATTCAGTCAGCCTCGTGGCTTGGTTATTAAGGCCGCAATTGATCTTCTAAATCAAGAATTTAACGTTTGCTGAGGGCGATGTATGACAGTTTATTATTCAGACATAATGGTAGATCTTTTTATCTTCTTTTAAAGGGTTATGTGCCTAGTGGTGAGACCGTAGGACTGCCGAACCGAACCGAACCCGAACCTAAAACACGCATCTTTGATTTTTCGAATTCATGTGCGTATTGTATAATTATCACTTGCTTCGGTGATGAAAAACATCGTGAGGAAACCAACATGCTTTTGAGAGATATTTCTCGACGGCATGTAAAGCCACGTCAGAGGCACGTGGCATAAAAACTCTGACACCAGGTGAGGCACTAACCACACTTTATAAAAAATGGTGTACCTTTGACAATTTATATATTTTGTCAATTTATATGTTTTGAAAATTTTAATATTATGACAATTTATATATTTTGACAATTTACATATTTGACGACCCAAATAGCGTAGTGGTAGTGAGGCTACCTTACGTTCTTAGGGTTCGGTGTTCGAATCCCGGTAAGAGCAAATGTTTGTGTGATGAGCATGACATTTGTTTCCGAGTTATGTATGTTTATATGATACTAAGTATGTATTTACAAACAAAAGGTATATAATATGTAGTATATCAACTATCTGGTGTCCACGACACAAGCCTTGCTTAGTGTGGCACTAGATGGCGCTGTGTGTTAATGTCCAGCTATATTTAATATTTAATTGTTCGTTACGACTAGTTGACAGAAAACTAAAGTTGAGCTCCTTTTGTTATATATGGCGAGTTAAACGATCACTGGCAAATGCTGGCACTGACTGGACCGGTCCTCTCAAATCTGTGTGGTGCTTTCTTGAGATCACGTCATTGAAGGTCAAATAAAGGTTAAACAGATTCCTTTAAAACTACGAATGAACATAGCGTATTTTTTTATTTGAACGAGAAATAAATGTAATTGGACACCTTATTCTTAGAAATGGTTTTGCAACTATCACTATTTTTGAAAACTGAGCAATCCCATCCAAGGTTGCTGGAATCCGTTGGATGCGAGCTGCACGGGACCGGTCAATGTGGCGACACTTCGGGGAGGTCTATGTCCAGCAGTGGACGTCTTTCGGCTGAAATGATGATGAGGAACAATCCCCATTCTCTATGTAACATCTAACCTTTTCTAGCTTAGCATTTTCCTAACTGTGTATGTTGGGGTCGGCTTCCAGTCTAACCCGATGTTGCTAAAGACCTGTACTGTACTTATATGGGGGAACTGCCTATTTGACCTCCAAAACCCAGTAAGTACTGAGTAATACGATACCCCTTGGTAAGTCTGATTGTCAGACTTTCGGGCCACTGACGACCTGTTATGACTGATAAATGTAATATACTAATAAACGTAGCGTGAGCTTTATGGTTCCGTGTGTCGACCAGTCCACACTTATCTCGGACAGCGAGCACACGTACCCCTAAAGTAGTTCGTCTACTTACTGATAATTTGGTGGTTTTATTCTAAACCCTTACTAGTGATTTAGTGAACACCACATAGATCTAAAAATGACAGCCGGGACTAACGGCTTAACGGAGGAAATTCGGTTTTTAAGGGATGGTCACCCATTCACAGACAAACTTACTGGCTTATCCTGCAGATTATTCGAGCGGCTGTTATTATCTAAGCCATGCATGAGCTTCCATTTTCTGTGTACTACTTGTTCTATTATTAGGTACTAATATGATTATGTTTTCCTTTGTGACAAAAATATTTATTGTATATTATTTATTTATTACACACTTAGAAATGCCCATTTAATATAATAACATTATTTAATACCTACTACCCTCATTCGTGAGTCACTGCGGGGGCCTACTGAAAACCAGCGCTGAGTGTTTTACACCCAGCATATGCTGAGTTGGTTACCCTTTCGTTATGGGCATGCTCAGCGCAGTTGAGCTGTTTTAATTAATTGTTAAGCTGTTTGTTGTATAATGTATAGGTATGTGCTGCTCTATTGTGTTGTGCTGTCTATTAACGAATAAATGATTATTCTATTCTATTATATTCTATTCTATGTACTATCGATCCATAATTTTCCAAAAACAAAAGTATTTGATTAACCAAATCTACCTGCTGCCAATATTTTTTTAAACAATACCTTACCTACATCCCTTGGGTTAGAAATAACTGCGGATCGTTGTAAAAACAAAACGATATTTATACAGTAATCTCTGATAACAGACACAAAATGAATGATATATATTTTTCTTTGATAATATATTTCTTTTTGTTATTTATATAACGTTGTTGTTTTAAATCGATTTGTTATTCTTTTATCTTTTGAGTAGGTTCTTATATTTGAGAAGAGCCACGCCACGTGTATAACTGGTTATTGAATGGTGTGAGAGAATGAGATTTGATCATCATCTGCAAAGCATTTTCCCAACTATTGGGATCGACTTCCAGTCTAAATGGATGCAGATGAATACCAGTATTTTACACGGAGCGACTGCTTGATTGACCTCCACAACCCAGTTAGTACTGGGTAATACGATACCCCTTGGTAAGACTGGCTGTCAAAAATCTACAAATGCCAATCAGGACCAACCGAGGCACGGAGGAAACTACCATCCACGGTCTGAGTTTGGCAACTACGGTTTAACTTTGAAGATTGACCTGCGGCTGTAGTTCTTTTTAGAAATTTGGAATATGTGGTAACAAGTCACTATATTTTATAAAACAGTCCATCGCCGCGTCTGTCTGTTCGCGATAAACTCGAAAACTTCTACACCGATTTTCATGCTGTTTCTCGAGTGGTTCTCGAGGAAGGTTTTAGTATATAATTTGTACGCAGACGAAGCGCGGGCATCAGCTAGTATTGAATAGATTCAGTTATAATGGTTGGATCGTACTGAGAATCAATTTTATTGGCAGACTTGGACATCAGTTGTTGGCCCCTTTTATAACATTCGCGGATAAAAATAACATTTTACTGGAAATATAGAAAAGTTACTGCCAAGCACTGTGTTTTTAATATCCTTCGAATACTTCGAAGAGTTTCAATAAATTCTTTAAATGTCGTGTGGTTAGTGTCAGAGCATTTTTGTCACCTGTAACCCTCTGAATTGGCTTTACATGCCATCAAAAAATATCTCTCAGGAATTTTGGTTTCCTCTCGAGGTTTTTCTTCACCGAAGCAAGTGATAATTATACAACACGTACATGAATCCGAAAAATTAGAGGTGCGTGCCTTGGGTTCAACCTATGATATCAGTTATAACTACTATCTCAGTTATAACTACTATTCAGTTATAACTACTATTGCTGGAGATTTAAAGAGGTATTTTTTTTAATGTTCCTTATTCGCTTTCGTTCCTGTTTTCATTTGGATGTACCTAATGGTTATATTCGGAAGCTTATGCAAACACAATTTAAAAAACTCCCGACCCAATGGGGTCATAATTTCAAGATATTCCCGGTTTGTGGTGTTGGCCGTTTCATTTGATACCCATATTGAGGGAGTTGTGAAAAAAAAATGTAATTCACCATTTTGTGGTGGCGACCATCTTAGATTTGAAATTTATTATAGCGTATAGTATTTTACTAGTCAAGCCCTTTCTTTTGATACCCATATTGAGCAAGTTGTTAAATAATATGTGATTCGCCAATTTGTGGCGCGGCCATCTTGTATTGTTTTTTATCAAACATAGCTATAAGAACACTACCGACTAATTCACTTTTTAATATAAAAAAAAAACAAAATCGATTGATCCGCTCGGGCGCTACGATGCCACAGACACATATAGACACGTCAAACTTATAACACCTGAACCTTTTGGCGTCAGGGGTTAAAAAGTAGGGCACGCCACGATAGTGGCGGTAAGTCCCCTCTTTGAGAAGTGGCTAGAGAGGCGCCACGGCGTCCTCACCTTCCGCCTGACGCAGGTCCTCACCGGACACGGATGTTTCGGGAGGTACCTGCACCGAATTGGGCGGGAGGACACGCCCGGGTGTCTCCACTGCGAGGATCGACCGGAGGACACGGTGGAGCACACGGTGGAAGTCTGCCCTGCGTGGGCGGAGCACCGCCGTGTCCTCGTAGCGGCGATCGGCGGCGGCGACCTCTCGCGTCCGGCCCTGGTTCAATCCATGGTCCGGAGCGAGACGGAATGGGAAGCCGTCACCTCCTTCTGCGAAGCAGTCATGCTAGCGAAGGAGGTGGCGGAACGAGAGAGGGAGAGAGCCTCTCTTCCCGGCCGCCGCGGGAGACGCACCGGGCGTCGGGGGCCACGTGGTGGCTACCGGCCACCGTAGACGCGGGCCTGTGGACGGTTGGCTATGGGCTAGCTAGCCGTCCGTCCGTCTAAAGACGACAGGCCGTGTCGACGGCGCGTTCGTGTTCCACGCGCGCCTCAAAGAGATGTCAGCATAAGAGAGGGGCCCGCAAGGGCCGAAGCCTGCCGGGGTTGCGGGCCTATTCGAAAGAGATACCGCGGCCCCGGAACATAAAGGGCGAGGAAGGAACATGGATGGGTTTTAGTCAGTAAAAGTCTGACACTCCCTCCCGCTCCGCCCAGAGTGGGAGAAGTCATTTGATGATTTCCCATCCTAAAAAAAAAAAAAAAAAAAAAAAAAGTGGTTAAAAAGTGTCAGTCAACGAGCGTACAAGTATGTGACGTGACGCAATGTTTTTTTTTCCATGCGTTTGGTTTTGGCACCCAGTAACGTAGTCAGTTCAACGCCATCTACAGAGTACTTGGAAACTTTTTTTTTTAAAGTCAAACAGAAAACCTCTCATTGATGCTCTATTGTTTCAGAAAAACTCTTCGCTGCCTGCAATGGTCATCCCGAGTGGACCTATGTCTTCACCTCCGAAGGGTAAGTCTTTTGTAACAGTTGCGAGAAAAATCAAGTCGATTCTTTGGTCTGTTGTCTCTCTTGACAATAGGGTCAGATGAAAAATAATCTAATTAGTCCGTGAGTAAGATTATCCAAAACGTATTCGACCCGGATTTTTTCTTTTGTTACGTAAATCAAAATAGGCTTGTTAACTGAAAAAATCTGATTAGTCCGTCACTTAGATTATCAAAAAATATTTGACCCGTATTTTTTCTTTTGTCACATAAACCAAAATTGACGAAGATACGACGCTTTTAAAATTCCCAATACGTCACTGTTCGGTATCATTCTTAGTGAGTTGATACCGAACAGTGACGTCACGAGCCCCCACTCTCAAGTTTTGATGCGTTTTATCTTTGTCAATATTCGTTGATTTACAAAAACAAAAAATACGTGTCCATTCTTTTCCAATACTCTAATTGACGGACTAAATAGATTTGCAATTTATTGATGGTGGAAACAAGCCTATTGACGAAGATACGACCCTTTTCAAGTTTTCAATACATCACGCTGGGGTATAATTTTTAGTGTCTTTTTTAAACTTTCACATACCCGTCTTCATATGTTTTATAATTTTTAGTGTGTTCTGACGTCACGAGCCCCCTCCCGAGTTTTGATGAGTTTTTTCTTAGTCAATATTCATTGATTTACAAAAACAAAAAATACGTGTCCATTATTTTGCAATTCTCTAACTGACGGACTTACCTACACGAAAACATCGGTACACAAGGACATCACTAACTCGTCGTAAAAAGCAGCGGCCGCACAACGCGACGCATGTCCTTATTGAACTATCGTTTGGTGATTTTTACATTGCTTGTTAAGTCACTTAGCGACAAACTAAGGTAGTGGTTGAGGAGCAATGCATTTATTGTAAAATAGTATAGCCATTTGCTTATGACTGGCACAAGAGGTCAGGGTAGAGAGGGGTCTTGTGTCAATCGCGCGGACACCGACACGCCCCCTTGCCACTTCTCCTGTTTTTTATATTTCTATAATTGTCATGTATCTACTTATTTATTTATAGTTTTAACAATCTTTAATATTGAGACAGAATACCGCGAACGCTTTTAGAACGCATTTAAAAAAAAATTGTGGTATTAAAATTTTTATTGTTTTATTCTCTGATACGCTTGCAATGATTAGGTCAATGTACGCTAGCTACAAAATACAATAAAACTTGGATAGTAAAGTAATAATAATAAATATGAATGAGTCCAGTGACGAAGTCTGCTATTTACCACCCGAACAATTGAAGCATAAGCATAATGTACAAAATGCAGAATTAAGTTTCCTGCCTGAAAAATATCTGAAACTTATTTCATATCTGTACATTAATCATATCTCAGTATGTTTATTTCGTCAATTTATATTCCTTACATAAAATTTTTAGTTATATTTAGCTTTGTAATTGTACTTACCGAAAACTTGAAATTCAAGTCTGCAAATAATTTAATTAAAAAATTGGTTAGAATGCTAGAAATTTCCAATCCAAACCCAAGATCGTTTCCCAATTTTAGGTCACAGCACAAGTCAATCGATGACGTTCAGCAATTTAACGACGGATGGGTGAATTCTGTTTCACATCAGGGCGTTTTCTTAGCCTCAAGCGAGTTCTGAAATACGTAGCCGTAATCAAACAATGTTAGACGCAGTTGTGAATTTAACTTAACAAACATAGCATTACGCCTGTAAACTCCAAAAAGTTAGACAGAGGTGTACGTAACCGGGGTTGCGGGACTGTTCGAAAGACATACGAAAGAAGAAAGAAAGAAAGAAAAAGCTTTTATTAGCCCGCACAGGACAAAACACATCAAAATTATCAGTTTATAACTTACTAATAAAACTTACACAGAAACAACAAAATAAAAAAAAACGTCACAGCGCTGGTATTCTGATAGGGCCCAGTATCGTGACCCCGGAACATAAAGGGCGAGGAAGGAACATGGATGGGTTTTAGTCAGTACAACATGTATTAGAAAAGTGTGGCCATATTTAAGGACGTGATACAGCTGCTAGATCATCAATCTGAACAACTTTCTCGATGAGACCAACATTTGAATCTATAAAAAATAATCAACAAAACCATTCAAAATTACCTCTAAAGTCTCGAGTTCGAAGTTCGAACCCATGACACGCAGCTTTGATTTTTCGGATTCATGTGTGTATTGTATAATTATCACTTGCTACGGTAAAGGAAAATATCGTGAGCCAACCAGCTTTCCTGAGAGATTTTTATAGATTAAAGTCAAGTCAGAGGCCTAAAAAACTCCTACAAAAACTCTAATCCCAGGTTAGTAACTAACCACTCGATAAAGAAGTAAGAAGTCAGTAAAAGTCTGACACTCCCTCCCGCTCTGCCCAGTGCGGGAGGAGTCGTTTGATGATTTATTTATTTATTAAAACTTTATGCACATAATTTACAAAGGCGAACTTAATGCCTTGGGCATTTTCTACCAGTCTACCTCTGGGTGATGCAGAGATTGTCAGCATAAGGGGAGGGGCCCGCAAGGGCCGAAGCCTGCCGGGGTTGCGGGACTGTTCGATAGAGATACCGCGGCCCCGGAACATAAAGGGCGAGGAAGGAATATGGATGGGTTTTAGTCAGTAAAAGTCTGACACGCTCCGCCCCAGAGTGGGAGAAGTCATTTGATGATTTCCCATCCTAAAAAAAAAGGGTGATGCAGAGATAAAACAGTAGGTGCAATAATATAGAAAATTATAAAAAAATAAAATTTAACAATAAATGCATACATACATAATTATAAAAAGTAAGGAAAGATAAAAAAAAAAAACATAGATGAAGAAAAAAAAACAGATTAAATGAGAATAAAAAGAAAAAAAGGAAAAAAGAGGTGTATGTAAGAGTACTAAGTACCACATTTCGCTAGATATGTTTTCTAAGTCCCATGTGAAGAGGGCGATCTGTTGCCAATAACTGCGTATAATTTCGAACTCCATGGCTACTACTGGGTTTCTGATGAAAAAATTCACTATCAGTTTGCCCGACTCGCGAGAAAAACCCAGGATTTCATGAACATGGTATTAGCATTTGCGGTAGCGTTGGTTGTAGGTAGGGGGGTGAAACTTCCATACATTGGCTTCAAACAAAATTTTCATAGATAGTGCTGCCATCTGTGTGTTTAAGGACACCAACTTTTCAACTGTTTGACGGCTTACAACTGTCATAACGAGAACAACCATTTTGGACACCTCGTCAGTGAAGTAGGTAGCCTAGCTGTGACAGCTACTGCCTTGTGAATAATATGTAGTTCACAAGTTCGAATCCTTAGTCAGGAATTACTTTTTGTATTAATTTTGTTGAACAAAATCTAACAGCGCCATCTAACAGCTTGGGTACACAGTTTTAAAAACGAAAACCACAGTTGCGCATTATCTTGTATTATATAGTGTATCATCTATGGTTGTAGGATTGGGAGCTTAGAGATTAGGTTAGAAAAAAAAATAATATTGAGTCATAGTACGCCGGTTGAAACTTGTTTCATAAATACTGTAAATCATACTGAGCATAAAAAAAATCATCAGCTGTATAGTGGTGGGGCGATCAGACGTCAGCCGCTCGAATGATCACTCACATGATCCACTCCTGATAAAAAGCGAAAAACAATCTTTCAAACGCTCTCTATTTGGATGAAGATTGCTTGTAGTTTTTCATCAGACCTGTATCATAAATTTACAAGTTCATGTGAGCGGCTGACGCATAATACCCCTCCAAAATGCAGCTGACGATTTTTTTAAAGCTCATTATGATGTAAACTATTTATGAAAAAAGTTTCAGCCGGCGTTCTATGACTCATTTTTTTATTTTGTTCACAGCTTTGTAAATTAGGCTAGTTTCCACCATCAATAAATTGAAAATCTATTTAGTCCGTCAGTTAGAGTATTGGAAAATAATGGACACGTATTTTTTGTTTTTGTAAATCAACGAATATTGACAAAGATAAAACGCATCAAAACTCGTGAATGGGGGCTCGTGACGTCATAACTCACTAAGAATGATACCGAACAGTGACGTATTGGGAATTTTAAAAGCGTCGTATCTTCGTCAATTTTGGTTTATGTGACAAAAGAAAAAATACGGGTCAAAAATTTTTTGATAATCTAAGTGACGGACTAATTAGATTTTTTCAGTTAACTAGCCTATTCTACACCCACCGCTACTTGAGCAGCTGACGTTTGGTTTACTTATTGGTAATATAAGATCAACCTTCGATGACAATATCAGCCGGCTTACTATGACTTTCTTATTTGCAACGGTAGCTCTCGGACTATTTATTATACCCATCTAATTTCATAGGTACTCAACAGTTTTCTCACAACATTTTCCTTTTGATAAAATTACTTGTGTTTCTAAATAATCTTAATATAGTAACAAAAGCTATAGTACCTATATAATAATCTGTAAGATTCTCATTAATGTATTCTGTTTACCTAACCTCAAACGTAAGGATTTTAGTGATGTAGCTGTAGTCGATATACAATTTATAGTTTCTAATCGATTTATTATGATGAACAATCTTTTTTATGTATGTTAGTTTGTATTTACCTATGCTTCTCCGTAGTGTAAACTACTCATCCGATTATGATGTCTAAGGTGTCAATCGATTTGTTATTGTGACTCACGTAACCAGGGACTTAAAACCCTTCATAAAGATTACAGAATTATAAGTTTTACATGTTGAATAAAATTGGTAACAGAATCAAATATGTAACACTTTTAATGTGTTTTCAATGTGTTGACCCAAAACACTTACAAAAGTGTAACCGTAACATATCTGTAACAGATATCAAAGGTTTAACAGTGTTAATAAGTGTTTAACAGGTAAACTTAGCGTTGTCAAATTTACAATGTACTTATTTATGGTTAATAAGCATTAGATAGCCGAAATCTAGTCGCAGTCTTTTGTAAAACTGATTATTTCAGTTACACATATTAACAATAAATTATTAACACATAAAAGGTTACAGTTTGATTCGGTAATACATGATGGGTTACATCTAAAAGTGGTTTTCTGTTGAAACTGTTTTAAAAACAGTGTTAAAAACACATTATTACGGTTACAGTTTGAGTCCCTGCAGGTAACATAGACTACGTTTAAACCGAAGACCAACGAGGTAGTCATTCATTATAACTAATAATAATATAGTATCAATAAATTGCAAATCTATTTAGTCCGTCAGTAAGAATATTGATAAATTAAAAATTATACCAAGGCGTGACGTATTGAGAATAAATTTTAAAAGCGTCGTATCTTCGTCCGTTTTAGTTTCGTAACAAAAGAAAAAATACGACTCAAATATTTTTTGACGGGCTAATTTTTTTTTTGTCGTCTATTACTATTACTCATTATTAATTATCACTTGCTTCGGTGAAGGAAAACATCGTGAGAAAACCAGCCTGCCTGAGAGATATTTCTCGACGGCATGTAAAGCTAAGTCAGAGGTCCATGGGTGACATAAAAACTATGACACCTAGTCACTGACCACGCGATAAAAGAGAGACATAATTACTTTATCAAAACGTAGGAATAATACGAGCCGTGTCTCAACCCTAGTAATACGCAGAAATTAGGTTAATTGTGTAGTTAAATATTCAAAACGGTTCTACTCGGATTGATGGGTTAACTACGTTTTGTGAGCGTCAGTGGTTCTCTGTATTTTATAGTAAAACTAGCTCCAGCCTGCAGCTTCGCCCGCGTAAAATTATATACAAAAGCCTTCCTCTTGAATCACTCTATCTATTAAAAAAACCCGCATCAAAATCCGTTGCGTAGTTTTAAAGATCTAAGCATACATAGGGACATACAGACGCGGCGGGAGACTTTGTTTTATAATATGTAGTGATAGTGATAGTGACAGTGATAGTGACTAGCTCCTGCCTGCAGCTTCGCTCGCGTGAAGTTCGATAATAAATTATTGTTTCACGTGATCATACTACTGGGATAAAAATAATTCTTTGTTTGTTATTCTCCTTTATCACACAGATAGTTTATAACCTAGATATTAATCTAAAGGATACAATTCTGGTCGTTGCATTTATTATTCATAATTACATAAAAAAGGAACCATTTTATTATAGTATTAAAGGAAATATTACGTAGAAATAAAACCGGAATCTTTAAATCATAAAATCATAATAATTTAAATAAATAAACTATGTAAGTTATGATATTTTTTTTGCAATCATTCCTGTCGTGGTCAATGTCGTTCCACAGATAATACTTGCGTGAATAGGGGCGTTTTTACTGTTGACTAAAAAAGTACGGTACCTACTTATATTGGTAATCGTATCTGCTATAATTATAATAGAATCAGGATAGAATATATAAACAAATATTATTGAACTGTGAGCCGTCAATCAACGTGGCACGGAACGTTATAAATCCACTTTTTTAGTGGTTGGCAGGCAACTTCATTCGGTTTTCGTAAGTGTTTTTGCAGATTTTTCGTATTTATTCCGGTTAGGCAATGGTTAGTTAATTTAACCTCTATAATCTAGAGGTTATCAGGAAGAAATCAATGTACGTTTCATTATTAAATGCTACAATTTATGTGCCTCATCTCCGATAAAAAAAAATTGGGTCCTTTTGTCCAAATCCGATCAGTAGTTTTTGTGTGAAAGGGTTACAAACATTCATTCATCTTTACAAACTTTCTAATATATAATCATCATCATCATCATTATCATCAGCGTATAATGTTCCCACTGCTGGGACACGGCCTCCTCTCTGTGAGAGGGAATAGGCTATAATCCACAATTTTTGGTTTTAGGAAATGCCGGTTTCCTCACAATGTTCACCGTTTTGAAAACAGTGGTGATGAAATAAACTACACAAAGTTATGCCTATCTGAGCTCAAACCCATGACTTACTGTTCGTAAGTCGGGGCCGCCACCACTGGGCCACCGCCGCACCATGCCGCTCTTAATAATAGTTTCAATACCTAACCTTTTCCCAACTATGTTGGGGTCGGCTTCCAGTCTAACCGGATGCAGCTGAATACTAGTATTTTACATGGAACGACTGCTTATCTGACCTCCACAACCCAGTTAATACTGGGAAATACGATACCATTTGGTAAGACTGGTTGTCACTGACTACCTGTAACGACTGTCAAAGATAGACAAATGACAGCCGGGACCAACACCTTAACGTGCTTTCCGAGGCACGGAGGAAACTCGGTATGTAAGGGTGGTCACCCATGTATCGGGCGGGAGGAAACGCCCGGGTGTCTCCACTGCGAGGATCGACCGGAGGACACGGTGGAGCACACGGTGGAGGTCTGCCCTGCATGGGCGGAGCACCGCCGTGTCCTCGTAGCGGCGATCGGCGGCGGCGACCTCTCGCGTCCGGCCCTGGTTCATTCCATGGTCCGGAGCGAGACGGAATGGGAAGCCGTCACCTCCTTCTGCGAAGCAGTCATGCTGGCGAAGGAGGTGGCGGAACGAGAGAGGGAGAGAGCCTCTCTTCCCGGCCGCCGCGGGAGACGCACCGGGCGTCGGGGGCCACGTGGTGGCTACCGGCCACCGTAGATGCGGGCCTGTGGACGGTTAGCTATGGGCTAGCTAGCCGTCCGTCCGTCTAGTGACGACAGGCCGTGTTGACGGCGCGTTCGTGTTCCACGCGCACCTCAAAGAGATGTCAGCAGAAGAGAGGGGCCCGCAAGGGCCGAAGCCTGCCGGGGTTGCGGGACTGTTCGAAAGAGATACCGCGGCCCCGGAACGTAAAGGGCGAGGAAGGAACATGGATGGGTTTTAGTCAGTAAGAGTCTGACACTCCCTCCCGCTCCGCCCAGAGTGGGAGAAGTCATTTGATGATTTCCCATCCTAAAAAAAAAAAAAAAAAGGGTGGTCACCCATCCACAGACCAACTTAGGCAAGCACGGCTTAACCTAACGATCGACCCGAGCGGCTTTTATTATTTAGCTATGGGCTTCTCCCTAGTAATAGTATTATCATTACTTATTTTACATAATATATTTATAATATTAGTAGGATAATTATATCGTTTAACCAGAAGCAGAGAACAGTGATAACTTACCCGCTTAGTATGACCACCGTAGACACGACAGGGAGTCGACAAATCTTTTGTTCATCTGTCATTTTGTCGATTCAATGACAGATGAACAAAAGATTTGTCGAGTCTCTCTCGTTTCTCCGGTGGTCATGCTAGGCGAGCTGGTGATGTGACCAAGTCATAGATTTCGAGTTTGAACCCAAAACACTATTTTTCGGATTCATGTGCGTATTGTATTATAAAATATCGTGAGGAAACCAGCATGCCTGAGAGATATTTCTCGACGGCATGCGGCATGTAAAGCCAAGTCCATGGGCGGCATAAAAACAGGTTCGGAACTGACCACACGATAAAGATAGTATTTTTGACAGTCGTTCCTTACGACGAGTTGATAGACAACTAAAGTTGAGCTCTATTAATTTAGTTCCAAGCATGGAACGCTCCATGGCTCTCTGTGCTACTCAAGATCTGAACACAGTCTCTTGTGAGAGCGTCCACGTCTCACATCCGTCGTGGAAGGCAGAACACATTCATTACTGATACTACACACACTTAGATTTCCAACCTCATGACTTGTGGCATAAGAGTGAAAAGTGGTAGTCTCTCAGTGAACTCAGGAGTACAAATTAATATCATGAAATTCGGTTTCAGAAAAGAGAACAGTTGGTCATTTGGATGAAATAAACTCCCTTATTTCATTCCCAAAGGAAGTTAAAATGAAAAAACTAAAATAACGGTTTTAATAGAAAAACTATGCGCAATATAAATACTAGCCAAACTTAAACAATGTTAATTGAAAAATAACTTTGTTCTTTGTTGAAAAACTGGAGCTTTTCAAATGGACAAAAATTGTGGCGGTTATTTTTTTATGGAAGACTAGCTTTTACAGGTGGTTTCGGTTCGGTGGATATTATTTCTGGGGAACGTGGTACTGGGATAAATAGTATCCTATGTCCTAACGTCTATACAACGTGTTTTTTTTGATATGCCATAACTCTAGGGTATGATTGAGACCATATCAAAGAATCAACTGGCATATGTGTTATGTTTCAATCATCCTTTTTTTTATTTTTCATACAAAGTAATTCGACAAAGTCACGATTATCAATGTAAAACACCCTTACGTGAAATATGACAACGTCGCATTTTCTTAGCTTTAAATATGAATGAATTACTCGTATTTATCAATGAAACTTAGATACCTAGACACATCGAGGGTCTATTTTGTACGGTAAGCAAATAAAATTAGGTAGGTGAACTTTATAAAATTTTGGTTAAGTGATCAAAAGTAAAAGTAATGATTCGTCATACTGGTGACTATTTTTGCCCTTATTTAATTATGATTGATGATATCTCCGAAACTAGGCATTTTTGGACCACCTATTCTTGGAGTTTTAGTTTTATTTTTACCTACAGAATATAACCTTAGAGTTATGGCATATAAAAAAAACCCCGTTTTCCTCTCCAATCAACTAAACCGATCAACTGAAACGGATCAACTATTTTTTGTTCCCAACGAATCAACCATTTAGTTGATCCGATAGGAACATTTGTTATTCTCCTTGTCTGTTCCTATCTGAACAACTAAATCGAGTGTTAAAACACCTTTTCTTACTTACTGTTTCTTAAGAACTATCCACTTGTGAATGATAGATAAAATGTTCTTTCGATCAAGACATTGTCGTAGAAAACATTACATGTAATAAGATAAAGTTTTAAATAATTTAATTCATCATAATTATTAATTATATAGCATTTTATCGGGCGGAAATAAGGTGTGTGCCTTCAACGGTTGGGTCATTCCGGTTTTGATGTACCTACTCTTTCGGCATTCTCAAATGAACTCAAACAGAACTAGACGCCCTGGATACGATCGACGATACGATACGGAAGTATGGCGGTCGAAGCTTTTTAAACGCAAAGACTTTCCACAATATCTCCCGCGAGGCGGCGGGCATGCTTGCCGGATTGCCGCCATGGGATCTGGAGGCGAGAGTCCTCGCGCGCCTGCACGACTGGCGCGCGGAGGCACTACGCCGGGGGGAACTCCGCCGCCGCGGCAAATTGCCGCTCAGCGGACTGACCTCCGGCGCGATCTCATGGCGACATGGAGAGAGCGACTGTCGCAACCCCGTGCAGGGCACGCCACGATAGTGGCGGTAAGTCCCCTCTTTGAGGAGTGGCTAGAGAGGCGCCACGGCGTCCTCACCTTCCGCCTGACGCAGGTCCTCACCGGACACGGATGTTTCGGGAGGTACCTGCACCGAATCGGGCGCGAGGAAACGCCCGGGTGTCTCCATTGCGAGGATCGACCGGAGGACACGGTGGAGTCTGCCCTGCGTGGGCGGAGCACCGCCGTGTCCTCGTAGCGGCGATCGGCAGCGGCGACCTCTCGCGTCCGGCCCTGGTTCAATCCATGGTCCGGAGCGAGACGGAATGGGAAGCCGTCACCTCCTTCTGCGAAGCAGTCATGCTAGCGAAGGAGGTGGCGGAACGAGAGAGGGAGAGAGCCTCCCTTCCCGGCCGCCGTGGGAGACGCACCGGGCGTCGGGGGCCACGTGGTGGCTACCGGCCACCGTAGATGCGGGCCTGTGGACGGTTAGCTATGGGCTAGCTCACCGTCCGTCCGTCTAGTGACGACAGGCCGTGTCGACGGCGCGTTCGTGTTCCACGCGCGCCTCAAAGAGATGTCAGCATAAGGGGAGGGGACCACAAGGGCCGAAGCCTGCCGGGGTTGCGGGCCTGTTCGAAAGAGATACCACGGCCCCGGAACATAAAGGGCGAGGAAGGAACATGGATGGGTTTTAGTCAGTAAAAGCCTGACACTCCCTCCCGCTCCGCCCAGAGTGGGAGAAGTTATTTGATGATTTCCCATCCTAAAAAAAAAAGACTCCACAATCGCGAGATATGCAGTCTCAGGGAATATTTCCTAGAAGCCGACCTGGTAATGCATCGAGATGTGGTTGCGATGGACAACCTAACCTAACAGCGGTTGTAGCCTGGCTACGTTCCGAAATCAATCCGTCACATTATCTCCGGGTGTTCTCGTCTAGCTAACGGAGAGTACTTGCTTAGATACAACCTTGTAGCCAGGATTATCCAGCAGCAACTTGCTCTGAAATACAACCTTGTGGAATCGGAAGTACCCTACTATAGGTATGTGCCCGACCCAGTTCTCGATAATGGCAGTATCACATTGTACTGGGATCAACCCAATATCATTGACAGGACTATTGTAGCCAATAGTAGAGTAGTTTAATAGGCCTCATATAGTGGTGGTGGATCGATCAGAGTGGCGCGCAATGATTGTTGACATAACGGTTCCGCATGATGAGAACCTCGTGAAAGCCAGGAAAGATAAACAAATCAACTATCTTGTCTTGGTATGTGAGTTTGTTGACATGTGGGAAGTAGACTCTGCGATCATTGTGCCAATAGTTGTATCAGCCCATGGTTTTATTGCCAGGAGTCTCGACCAATAATACCTGAAAGCGGTACTCCTCCACGGTTCGGATTGTTAGGAGGTTTCTCTCTCTGGAGCTCTGACCTTACCCTACCGTAGCTTGGACCCTGTTCTCGAAACCGGTAGGCTACATTTATTATATTTTTGAAATTAACGTTTAAAAGTGTAAATGAATTTCAAGTTTATAAATGAATAAAGGGTTTTTTCTATTTTTTTTATAGTTGCTTCGATGGGAACAAAAAGGAAATAAACTTTAGTTAAAAATGTATCGCATCAACTAGTTGATTCGATAGGAACATATGCCTGAATCGACTTCCACTTTGATCAACTGGTTGATTCGTTCAGTTGATCCGAGTGGAAGACGTGAAAAAAACACGTTGTATAATAGGTCTCAATATGTGCAACAGCCGCTAAGACATACATCCATACTCATTATAGGCTTGTTTCCACTATCAATAAATTGCAAATCTATTTAGTCCGTCAGTTAGAGTATTAGAAAATAATGGACACGTATTTTTTGTTTTTGTAAATCAACGAATATTGACAAAGATAAAACGCATCAAAACTCGGGAGTGGGCGCTCGTGACGTCAGTACTCACTAAGAATCATACCGAACAGTGACGTATTGGGAATTTTAAAAGCGTCGTATCTTCGTCAATTTTGTTTTATGTGACAAAAGAAAAAATACGGGTCAAATATTTTTTGATAATCTAAGTGACGGACTAATTAGATTTTTTCAGTTAACAAGCCTATTATCTACCTAGCCTTTTTTCAACTATGTTAGGGTCGGCTTCCAGTCTAACCGAACAAAGCTGAATTCAAAGACATCATCATGTATCTGCCTAGCCTTTTGTGCTTACCCAGGTGTTCCGTGGATAGGTGAAAACTTTTTACATACCGAGTTTTCTCCGTGCTTCGGAAAGCACATTAAACCGTTTGGTCCCAGCTGTCATTTGTAGATCTTTCACAGACGTTACGGATAGTGGCCCGAAAGGCAGACGTTCAGTCTTACCAAGGGATATCGTATTACCTAGTACTAATTGGGTTGTGAAGGTCAGATAGGCAGTCGCTCCATGTAAAATACTGGTATTCAGCAGCATCCGATTAGACTGGAAGCCGACCCCAACATAGTTGGAAAAAGGCTAGGCAAATATATTTCCTGAATATGTCGCAACATGGGTGGCCGAGATGCGAAGTATCGGGTCTTCTTCACGATCCGACATAGTTTCAAATAGATGTGGGCATTATAGGCTTGTGTCCTAAAAAAATTTAATTAGTCCGTCAGTTAGATTATAAAAAAATATTTGACCCGTATTTTTTCTTTTGTTACATAAACCAAAATTGACGAAGATACGACGCTTTTAAAATTCGCAATACGTCACGCCGTGCCGTTTTTAGTGCGTTGTGACGTCACGAGCCCCCAGTGTTGATGCGTTTTATCTTTGTCAGTACTCAGTGATTTACAAAAACAAAAAATACGTGTCCATTATTTTCCAATACTCTAACTGACGGAATAATTAGTTTTGCAATTTATTGATGTAGGAAACTACCTGTTGAGAAGCACAACCATTTCATACTATTTTATAATTAATAAATGAATCTAGCTTTAATCTAATACCTAGAACACAGCAAAGTACATAATATTGATCGGTCGCCCTGTAAAGACCAAGCTTTAAAGCCAGTAAGTTAATATTTAATAGGTTTAGATAGCTTTTTGATGATTTCTGTCATAAATCGGGACTTAACGATGTTAAAAAGTACCCCAATAGGTAGCCTGAACCCTAATACAACATAATCCAATAATGTAAAGTCAGAATATAGCCCAGAAATACGATTAAACTCCATAATCAAGTAATATTGTAGGAAAAACACGATAAATTAATGTGACAAAGTCCTAACTTGAGGGTAAACAAACAAGCTGATTGGTCGAGAAACCCCATTGTATTCTACATCCGGGTTCGTTGGGCGAGTCCATTTTTATTTGGGTCACAGGGGTGAGGAGCGGGGAGTCGAGGGGCGAGGTTTTCCCGGCTTCCTCGCTATAGATAGGCGAGTGGTCGGCAACAAAATATGCTACCACCGTGACGTGCGCTTATGTGTAACAGTATAAATAGAGGCGCTCTGGGGTGTTACGGGCAGTCTTCGCGCTAACTCCGTCATAATAACACCTAGTGGTTACTATATTTGTCGTCGTCGTAATTTTCGAAGTAAAAGTCTTTCCTGTATGTGTAATTATAGTGTAATAACAGTTTGTAATAGTTCTTCAAAAGTTTGTGTTAAAAGTTATGTAATCAGTACTGTAAATAAGTGTCAATATAATTACCTCAGTTCATCTTCAAGTGTTTCTATTAATCAACCCTTGCGGCCTAAGATCCCTACATATTTGGTCCTTGCGAGTCGGATCTGTTGAGCACGCGCGAAGATGAGTGAAAGAAGCACTATTACGACGAGGAGTAAGTTGCGCCGGTTGGAGGCCGAAATGAATAGGCGTCGAGTTTTGGAAGCTGACTCTGGGTTGCCGTCTGACAGGGCACCGGGATCACCTTCAATTGCACCTACGACAACGTCGGTTCCTGTCCCTGTGATCCCATTGGCGGGTGGAGGTCGTGTCATCGACTTCACAGAAATGACCACGCCAGTGAGGTCGGAGAGAATACAGAGGGCGAGGTCCGAGACAAGCCACGTTTCGTCGAGGAGCGGCCAGAGAAGTGCCGACTATCTACGACGGAGGGTTGAGTACGAGGCTGAACGAGAGTTGGTGCACATGAAGGAGCGATTAGTACAGAAGAAGCTTGTAGCCGATCTCGCTGAGATAGACGCCGCGGCCGAGGAAGACTCAGATGACGAAGGGGCGACGCGTCGTGTAGAAGAATGGGTCACGGACACGGCGCCCACTGAAAGAAGAACTCCCACACCCGCTGTGTGTCGCGACCCGCCGCCGCGACAAGTGCCCGCGCCCGTGCGCGAAGTGTCAACGTCCGTACCGCCGCTTGACTACACACCAGCGCTCCAACAGGGTGCGCCCGCGTCGGTACAGTTTCGTGATCCGCTGTACTCGGACAACGAGACACCTGCAGCTACGGTGAGAACTCCACGACCGCAGGCTCGAGAAGTGCCTCATTGGGATAACACGTACGCTGATGATAGAGACAGGAGCAGGTCGCGGGACAGGAAGATTGACCAGTTGGCGGACGCTATAACAAGCTTAGCGCGCCCGCGGCCGGTACCAAGACAAGCCTACGAGTTGCCCTTTTTCAAAGGCGACCCAGCTGAGTGGCTGTCGTATAAAAATATGTACCGTGACACAACAGTAATGTACGAGTTCAAGCCGCATGAGAATTTAGCGCGCTTGAAAACATCGCTGCAAGGAGACGCAAAGATAGCTGTAGAGGATTTATTGCGTACCTCTACGAACCCAGCCGAAATAATGAAAACGCTGGACGAAGAGTATGGGCATCCTAATCTTGTGCTAGAATGTGCCCTAAGGAAAGTGCGAGCGTTGCCTAAAGTGACTGAGAGTGGTCGCGAACTTAGAAAGTTTTCAACAACAGTGAGGAATTGTGTGTCGCTCCTGAAAAGTATACAAGCAAATGGATACTTGAACAACCCACAACTGGTGAGTGAGCTTTTAAATAAACTTACCTCTGTACAACGTGCTCAGTACGGTGATTTTGCAATGGGCATGGCGACAAGCCAGGGCATAGATGTGCGAGTTTCACCCAGTCTAGAAATACTCGCAGAGTTCTTGAGTCATCTAGCCCGAGCCACGTCCTATTATGTACAGTTGGAAATGAGTACGCCCACAGCATCGACTAGCTTCACAAAGCCTCGAGTAAACGTACAAGCACTAAAGCAGACTAGAAATGTTCAACGCTTACATGTACATTCTGATAATGAACAACAAGTTAAAGCTACAGAGGAACAATGCACGCTATGTGGAGATAAACATAAACTACCTAAGTGTGAGAAGTTCACTGGGTTGAGTGTCGACGAGAGATGGCAACACGTCAAGCAAAACAAGTTATGTTTCAAGTGCATTATCAAGAAACATGGAAAGAACTTCTGTCGTGCAAGTAGGTGCGCGTCGTGTAATTACGCTCACCACACGTTGTTACATGCCGACAAGAAGAGCGAGAGCGTCACGAACGTTAGTGATTACACTGGAAAGGCACTATTGAAGATAATGCCCGTGTGTGTAACAGTGAACGGAGAGGACAAACATTGTTATGCCCTATTGGATGACGGGGCGACCGTTTCACTGATTGACGACTCTCTAGCGGAAAGTGCCAGTGGGAAGCAAGTTCCACTAACACTACACAGTGCGCGCGGTCAAGTGATCGTCGACGACTCATCAAGAGTTATTAGTGTGACAGTGCGCGGACCGAACGGGCAAACGCATAAAGTGAAGTGTCGTACATTAAAAAGCCTGGACTTGCCCGCACAAACAGTACCTGCCGCAGTGATATCGGAACACGCCCACATTCGCGACTTGGGTTGCGAAGAGATGAGGGGAGCCAGACCACTGCTGTTGCTGGGTCAGGACAACTGGGAGCTGCTGACCAGCCAGGAGACTCGCCGAGGGAAATCCGGTAAGCCAGTTGCCTCTTTGACCAGCTTAGGTTGGGTTGTGCACGGACCTGTAGGTAGCTATCACGACACTAATGAACACTCTTTAAACTGTGTAGTAGAGTCAACTATTGACTTACATGAGTTAGTTAAAAAACAGTTTGAGCTAGAAGCGATAGGAATTTCAGAAGTGCCTAGAAAACACAAGGATGTAGAGAGAGCCAAGGCTATTTTAGATTCAACTAGCCGTCAAACCGAGAGCGGTGCGTGGGAAGTAGGCCTGTTATGGCGTCGGGACAACCCTCAGTTGCCTGACAATTATAAATACGCACGTCAACGTCTAGCGGGAATCGAACGTCGGTTACATAAAGACTCTGTATACGCTACTGCTTACACAGCACAGATAGATAGGTTGATAGCTGAAAGGTACGCGAGTAAAGTAGAGGGCGGCGTCAAGTCCGATTCGGTTTGGTATTTACCGCACTTCGGGGTAACGAATCCCAACAAGCCGGGGAAATTGAGATTAGTGTTTGACGCCGCAGCTAGATACAATGGGACATCATTAAATGATAATTTATTAACTGGGCCTGACTTACTCAATTCCCTGCTAGGCGTTTTATTTAAATTCAGATTAGGGCCCATCGCTTTCACTGGAGATATAGCCGACATGTTCTTACGCGTCTTAATTAGAGAACAAGATCGCGGGGCACAACTGTTTCTTTGGACAACTAACGATAATAAGGAGCCTGACGTGTATGTCATGAACTCCATGATATTCGGTGCCGTGTCGTCACCGACATCGGCAATTTACATACTCAATAAGAATGCAACCAAACATGGAGTAATGTACCCCGAAGCAGTAGCCGCCATACACGAAAAACATTATATGGACGACTACCTAGATAGTGCTTGGTCTGCCGCGCAAGCCCATAGACTGATTGAGGATGTCACACACGTCCACGCCACAGGCGGGTTTAATATACGGGGGTGGGTCACAAACTCTCCGGAGTTGCGCGACAAACTAAGCACTGAATTGCCTGACCGGGTTAATTTAGATAAAGGTGAAGGTGCGACGGAACGCACATTAGGAATGATTTGGTCACCGAACACAGACGAGTTGGCCTTTGACCTGTCATTTAAGCGTTTACCTAAAAACATAATAGAGGGTCACGCAGTACCAACTAAGCGGGAATATCTTAGGTTCATCATGTCGATCTTTGACCCTTTAGGTTTCCTATATCCGTGTGTCATACAGTCGCGTATCCTCATGAAACGGATATGGCACACGGGTATTCAATGGGATGAACAGTTAAAAGAGACGGAAGCCAAGTTATGGTTTGAATGGCTGCGTAATTTACATCATCTCAATGACGTGTCGATACCTAGATGGTACGGCCTACAATTAGAACAATTAGAGTTGCATGTGTTCGGCGACGCAAGTGAGTCCGCCTACGCGGCGGTAGCCTATATAGTAGGTTTAAATTCAGAAGGGAATAGGGATGTCGCTATAGTTATAGGTAAGGCGAGAGTAGCGCCACAAAAGGTAACATCCATTCCTCGGTTAGAGTTGCAGGCAGCTGTGTTGACCTGTAGACTAGCTGACACAGTTGTCAAGGAATTAGGAACATCAATAAACAGTGTGCATCTATGGACAGACAGTAAAACTGTCCTCAAGTGGATAAATTCAGATGCATTAGAATTTCAAAGGTACGTGTCACACCGCTTAGCTGAGATAGATAGGAGGTCAGAGAGGGCCAATTGGCGCTGGGTTCCGTCGGCGATGAACCCCGCTGACAAGGCCACCCGGATGGATTGGCCTGGCAACAGTAATCAGTGGTTGTCGGGTCCCCTTTTTCTTCGCTGTCCCCAGGAGCAGTGGCCGGCCGACACCGATCTCGACGCGGTGGCAGAGCAAGACCTCGAGAGAGTGCAGCGGGTACACACAGTCGCAGCACAAGCCGAACCGCTGCTACATTACGAGCGGTTACCCTCCTGGACGCGCGCCGTTAACGTTGTGGCGCGTGTACGAATATTTGCAGATCGATGTCGCAAGCGGCGTCAGACGACTGCAGTGACGGCGGACGACCGGCGCGAGGCTGAGACGCGCCTCTTGCGTCTGGCGCAGGCGGAGAGCTACGCAGCTGACATCAAGGCACTTCGAGAGGCACGCCCACTGCCTCATAACAGTAAATTACGGGCACTGGACCCTATGCTGTTTGAAGATGGGCTGTTGAGAGTACGCGGCAGGCTGGGCGCCTGTAGCGAGCTCGACTTCGGGGAGCGCCACCCCATTATTCTAGATGGGAAACATACACTCACACGGCGCCTCCTACATCAGTATCACGTGGAGGCGCTACACGCCAATCAAGAGACTGTGGTAAACAGAGTACGCGAGAAATTCTGGGTGACCAATTTGCGGTCATCTGTTAAGGCCGTCACCGCGAGCTGTCAGCGGTGCCGACTGGAGAGGGCCAAGCCGGTGACACCCAAAATGGGTGACCTTCCGGTGGCCAGACTGGAAATTACGAGAAGAGCCTTCGTCCACTGTGGGGTCGATTATTTTGGCCCCATGGAGGTCGCCATCGGTCGGCGCAGGGAGAAGAGGTGGGGCGTGCTATTCACGTGCCTCACCACCCGCGCCGTCCACCTGGAGCTGGCGTCATCGCTGAGTGCAGACTCAGCCATCCTTGCCTTGAGGCGCTTAATTGCGCGCCGCGGGCGACCTTCAGACATGTATTCCGACCGCGGCACGAACTTCGTCGGGGCACACGCCGAGTTACGCGCAGCTCTGCGCGACATGGACCAGGATAAGCTGAAGAGCGAGGTGACGGGCCGCGGTATCGCCTGGCACTTCAATCCCCCGGCATCCCCACATATGGGCGGGTGCTGGGAGCGACTGGTGCGCTCAATCAAGAACGCACTAAAGGCAACGCTGCGAGAGCGTGCCCCCCGCGAGGAGGTTCTCTATACCCTCCTTGCCGAAGCCGAGCTGATCGTAAACAGCCGGCCTCTCACGTATGTGAGCAACGACGTCGAGCACCCAGTGGTGCTGACCCCCAGCCATCTCCTGCTGGGCACTGCCGCAGGAGATGCACCGTGTACGCGGCGGCATGCCGCCGACCTAGACTCCCGCCGCATGTGGCGACGGGTGAACGCGCTGGCCGACCTCTTCTGGAGGCGTTGGCTGCGCGAGTACCTGCCGACTCTTCAGCGACGCAACAAGTGGACAAGTGACGTTCCTAACGTAAAAGTGGGTGACGTGGTAGTGATTACAGACGCTAGTAAACCACGAAATCAGTGGACCAAAGGGGTCATTAAAAGTGTTTATCCTGGTGCGGACTCTATAATAAGAGTGGTAGATATAAAAACGAATCATGGGGTCCTGCGTCGACCCGTCGTAAAAGTGATTGTGCTTCCCACAGATGGAAATGTAGTCGGATGAACCCTCCTACAGGGGGTGGAAATGTTGAGAAGCACAACCATTTCATACTATTTTATAATTAATAAATGAATCTAGCTTTAATCTAATACCTAGAACACAGCAAAGTACATAATATTGATCGGTCGCCCTGTAAAGACCAAGCTTTAAAGCCAGTAAGTTAATATTTAATAGGTTTAGATAGCTTTTTGATGATTTCTGTCATAAATCGGGACTTAACGATGTTAAAAAGTACCCCAATAGGTAGCCTGAACCCTAATACAACATAATCCAATAATGTAAAGTCAGAATATAGCCCAGAAATACGATTAAACTCCATAATCAAGTAATATTGTAGGAAAAACACGATAAATTAATGTGACAAAGTCCTAACTTGAGGGTAAACAAACAAGCTGATTGGTCGAGAAACCCCATTGTATTCTACATCCGGGTTCGTTGGGCGAGTCCATTTTTATTTGGGTCACAGGGGTGAGGAGCGGGGAGTCGAGGGGCGAGGTTTTCCCGGCTTCCTCGCTATAGATAGGCGAGTGGTCGGCAACAAAATATGCTACCACCGTGACGTGCGCTTATGTGTAACAGTATAAATAGAGGCGCTCTGGGGTGTTACGGGCAGTCTTCGCGCTAACTCCGTCATAATAACACCTAGTGGTTACTATATTTGTCGTCGTCGTAATTTTCGAAGTAAAAGTCTTTCCTGTATGTGTAATTATAGTGTAATAACAGTTTGTAATAGTTCTTCAAAAGTGTGTGTTAAAAGTTATGTAATCAGTACTGTAAATAAGTGTCAATATAATTACCTCAGTTCATCTTCAAGTGTTTCTATTAATCAACCCTTGCGGCCTAAGATCCCTACACTACCCTATTGCGGGCACTCGAACGAACGGTTTTACAATGCGAGAAACAAACACGTGCGTTGGTACTGAGTATCTGCCAAGGCTGTCGGAGCTGGACTGTCGCAAGACTCCGTTGATCCGTTCCTTCTCGAGCCCTCGTTGCATCCCCTCTACCGACGATCGTGTCCAAGCGGTAGGGAGCGCTTGCGTTCCCGCTATTGATATTATTAGTTCACAAAACTAATTGTTAGGTGACGCTGCTTGTTGCACTATGGCGCCTTCAATCCACGACAAATATATCAGTCATTACAAATTACAATACACAACGATTCTTGCATGGTTACAATCTCGTACGGAACCTAATTTTGGTCGTCATGAATTTTATACAGCCGGTTCTATAGTGTGTGAGTTTAGAGCGTAGTGCAAGTGAGGAGAGGGAGCGGGTTGACGTTAAAATGGTGTGTGGTGTAAAGATTTAAATTAAAAGAGACTAGAGATTTAATTTAAAAGAGACTATGACCTCTGAGTTTGTTTCGGCTGTTTCTTTTCAGAGTTGTCAGGTACGAAACACCGGCCCCATCTAGTTTAAAAATAAAGACGTGTTAAAGTGTTTGTGAAAACCAAGTTGCAAATTAAATATTATCACTGTCCGAGTGCGCGTCTCCTTTTTAAGGAAATCTCCCGCCGACTGATCGACACTTCGCGCGACCAGAGGGCTGGCTCTTTCTTTGGCCAAAGAATTAGCATTGCCATTCAACGTGGCAATGCTGCCAGTCTTCTGGGCACGTTTCCCGATGGCAGCGATACGGAGGAGTACTTTGACGCCTAAGTGTCCTATTGACATTGTTGATGTAGGTACTAGTTTACGTTTAGTTTAATTTTTATATATCATTTATCATTAATCATCATTCAAATGGTGGTGAGCGAAAATATGATGTTTGTTCAATTGTAGTAGGTGTCGTTTTTTTCTGGGTGAAATTATGTTTAAGAAGAAAAGATTCATGAGTTCTGCTGAGCACTCGTATGTTTTTCTTTATTTGTATCTAAGTTCAACTAGATAAACAACCGTTCCTCGCTCATCGCTTGCACCACAACACAATGCGTATCTCACTGCCCCGCTCTCCGCTTATAACTCGCACCACAAGAACAAAGCCGCACAGACGTCAGTATGTACACACTGATTTCCCAAATGAATCGCCGGAGGCGGTCTAACTGTGAGAGAGAACCAAGAATTAGTTAGTGAGGTAGCTAATATCCGTGATTTTACTCGCATTTACATCTTTGTGATCCTATATCTGAAATGACAATCATCGTCTGCCTAGACTATGTTGGGGTCGGCTTCCAGTCTAACCGGATGCAGCTGAATACCAGTATTTTACATGGAGCGACTGCGTATCTGACCTTCACAACCCAGTTAATACTGGGAAATACGATACCACTTGGTAAGACTGGTGTCAGACTTTTTTGGGCCACTGACTACCTGTAACGACTGTCAAAGATGGACAAATAACAGCCGGGACCAACAGCTTAACGTGTTTTTCGAGGTATGGAGAAAACTCGGTATGTAAGGGTGGTCACCCATCCACAAACCAACCTAGGCAAGCATGGCTTAACCTAAAGATCGAACCGAGCGGCTGATATTATTTAGTCACGAGCTCCTCTTTCCTGTCTAAAATGACAATGATTGTCATATATCTAAATGACAATGATTGTCATATATCTAAAAACGGTATTTTGTGAGGGACTTTTTAATAGATAGAGTGATTCAAGAAGAAGGTGTTTTTATATAGTTTTACGCGGGCGAAGCCGCGGGCATCGGCTAGTTTATAATAATTAAAGCACTGATTTGTCATTGTGCCGATAGTCGTGTCGGCCAATTGCTTAATACCCAAGAGCCTCGACCAACATCTTTAGAGGCTCTCGCTTGGTAGCTGGATCAAAGGCTTAATTCAGAAAGCAGTACGTCTGGACACGGCACGTATTGTTAGGAGGTTCTTCTCTTAAAAGTCCTGACCACTGGCAGCTCGGACCCTGTTCCCAGCGCTAGTGGGCCACTGATTTTTTATGCATATATTTTTTTATTTAGTTTTATTAAGAAATATTTAAAATGTAATTATTATGTAATGAAATGAATTAATGAAAAAAATTGCACTGATTTATAACATGGCTCATTCTGAAACCGTTGCGCGATACTGAGCTCTGACGGTTCTGTAACACAATGGATTCGCATGAACATCGCCAAAAATGTGGTCGGAATACATGCGTTTGTATCTTCGTCAATTTTGGTTTACATATTAACAAAATAAAAGAACTGACAGCGTAGATTTTTTGTTGAAGAGTTTGTTTGTTTGTTTGAACGCGCTAATCTCTGGAACTACTGGTTCGAATTGAAAAAATCTTATTGTGTTGGATAGTCCATTTATTGAGGAAGGCTTTAGGCTATATAACATTACGCTACGACCAATAGGAGTGGAGCATACATGAAAAATTTTACAAACACGGGGGAAATTTATTATTTTTGTGAGCTTTTTCTCTCATGCGTGATGCAGACGAAGTTGTGTGGGGCAGCTAGTAAGTAATGAAAATAAATTAAAGGGGGCCCCTTGGCCGGTTTTCAACCGACTTCTAAAAAGAGGAGGTTCTCAATTCGTCTGTATTTTTATTTTATTTTTTTATTTTTTTTATTTTTATAGTACGTACTTCCTCAGTCTTGCTCTGTAACAAAGAAATAGCTCCATTTCCCTTCCTATCTATCCGAGATCCAAAATTTCGTTCACAAAATCCATGTACCAATGTAACCGGTTGAAAAACCACCCCCACACACCCCTTGTCAACATCAGGGGTATTAAAAACGGGTACTTATTTCACCCCGGGGCATGTTAGGTTTTTTGTTAATTTATATAACTTAACAAATGTAATACTTTCGCTTTGATGTCGGTTAAGCTTTGTGATTTCAAAAATGAGTTTTTTTTTTGTGTACAACGGGTTTGTTATGTGGGCTTATTTATTCATATTTTTGTATTGAAATTGTGTAATAAAGTTATGTTAAACACTAACATATGTTTGTTTTATTAATTCACGACGCAAAAACGAGGTGTTGTTATAAATTTGACGTGTCTGTGTGTGTGTGTCTGTCTGATTATGGAATCGTAGCTCCCGAACGTATGAACCGATTTTGTTTTTATTATTTCTTTTTTTGAAAGATGAATAAGTCGGGAGTGTTCTTAGCTATGTTTGATAAAAATCGGTCCAAGATGGCTACCGCTACAAAATGGCGGATTGTGATGTAGTAATTGTAAGGTATATAATAAGGTATCTTTATTCCAATATAGTCAGTGTATTCTCGAACCTCATTCGTTTCACTTGTCTCCTAAACACCCGACCTTACATGGCGACCCTGCCAGTAACAGTAGTCGGCACAGGCCCGCGCGCGTGTAAACCATAAAAGGACAAATATTATAAACAATCAGTACTGTTAATGTTAATGTTAAATGTAATTTTTTTCACAACGCCCTCAATATGGATATCAAATGAAAGGGCTTGACAAATTATACACTATAAGCTATAATAAATTTCAAATCCAAGATGGCTGCCACCACAAAATGGCAAATTATTATTTTTTCAGAAACTCCCTCAATAAGGGTATCAAATGAAAAAAAAACCTTGAAATTATGACCCAATGTGTCGGGGGTTATTAAATTTTTAATTTAATGTAACTTGTATTATACAGGGTGTAAGCCACCTCATCATGAAGCCTTTAACCAAGCGTTCTGTACAAAGTAACTTTACGCAAAAATAATTGCTGGGAAACTATTTTTTTTTTGGTCTTATTTGACCCAATGGTTGACTGGTAGAGAATGCCTTGTGGCATTAAGTCCGCCTATGTACCACTATTGTACATGAAGTTTAAATAAATAAATAAATAAATATCATGTTTTGTGGTAAAACTCAATGTAACGCACTTAAAACATTGTGCTGATGGATGGATTGAATAGTACGGGGGTCAGGGTGGTGTCAAACACTTACAGTAAAATCTTGTTTTATAAAAAGAAACTTGTTAAAAACTTGTAACTTTGACCCCAAATATCTCCGTAACTAGAAGGTTCCCAGGTATGGTGTAGAACAAAAAAATGATCGCAATGATGGGGAGAACAAGTGCTTTTCGGCTTCGTGAAGAGGTGTTTTACACCCTTTATTGTTGATCTTTTAAAATCATTATAATCTGCCAAGCCTTTTCATAACTACGAGTATGTTGAGATCGCGTTCTAGTCTAACAGGATGCAACTGAGTAACTGCCTACCTTCCCTCCACAACCCAGTTACTGGTAAGACGGTAAGATTCTTAACGAACGAACTGGTAAAGATATCGAAATGAATTTCATTAGTGAATTTTGATTTTAATTTTGTTAATAATTTTAATTTTAATAGTGATTTTAAGAGTAATGTTGATTTTAATATAATTGTGCTTTTGATTTTGTAATTTTTAATTCTGTTTAATTGTACCTATGATCCAATGTTGATTGAGATAAAAAAAATAAAAAAAAACCAACTATGTTGAGGTCGGTTTCCAGTCTAACCGGATGCAGCCTAATACCAGTATTTTACATGGAGCGACTGTCTATCTGACCTCCACAACCCAGTTAGTAATGGGTAATACTATAACTTTTGATAAGACTGGTTGTCACTCGGTATGTAATGAGTGGACACCCATCCACGAACCAATCCAAGCAAGCGGCTTAACCTGACAATCGACCCGAGTGGCTGTTATTATTTAGCCTCGAGCATTTCTTTAAATACTGTACCTTGTCTTTTTAACAGCCTATGAACATCTAAGAAAGCGTAGCGCATGCCTACGCCGTAGATGCGTCTACGCCGTAGCAATTCTACGCCGTAGATACATCTACGCGGTAGCAACGTCTACGCCGTAGATGCATCTACGCCGTAGCAATTCTACCGCGTAGATACATCTACGCGGTAGCAACGTCTACGCCGTAGATACATCTACGCAGTAGCAACGTCTACGCCGTAGATACTTCTACGCCGTAGATGGGACTACGCCGTAGACATGTCTACGAATATTGAGGAATTATACATCACATCTGATATTAGTATAGATTTGCTTGAGTCCATAATTATATTGATAAAGACTCTATAGAAAATCAATCAATTGATTCTTCTTTCAATATCAAAATACCAATCCGACTACCGGTACATTACAGATATTCACAGAATTTCCTTACAATTAGTGTGTTTGTTGCAGCTAATATGAACCCTTTTAGTGTTTTTTAGAAATGTCTAGCTATTGACTAAATATTTGTTCTAGTGGTCTCAAGTGCTACGGCTGAATATAAAGTTCCAAGTTTTTTTTTTTTTTTTTACTTTTTTTTATTCACGATCAGAACACATTATAAAACATATGAAAACGGGTATTTATCGCGAATTTACCTTTAATTTAAGCCCGACGTTTCGACCGGATTGCACCAGCCGTGGTCGCCGGGATTAAAGGTAAATTCGCGATAATACCCGTTTTCATATGTTTTATAATGTTTTTTTGTTCAGTTTTAATTTTGAGGAGCTCATGGCTAAATAATAACAGCCACCCGGGTCGATCTTTAGGTTAAGACGTGCTTGCTTTGGTTGATCTGTGGATGGGTGACCACCTGTTACATACCGAGTTTCCTCCGTGCCTCGGAAAGCACGTTAAGCTGTTGGTCCCGGCTGTCAATTTTCGATTTTTGACAGTCGTTACAGGTAGTCAGTGGCCTAAAAAATCTGACACCAACATAGACACAGTAGTATTTTATATGGAGCCGAATGGAGCGACTGCCTTTCTGACCTCCACAACCCAGTTAGTACTGGCTATACGATACCACTTGGTAAAACTGGTACCTAGTCAGGCTTGTTGGGCCGCTGACTACCTGTGTCGACTGTCAAAGATGGACAAATGACAGCCGGGACCAACAGCTTAACGTGCTTTCCGAGGCACGGAGGAAACTCGGAGGGTGGTCACCCAAACACAGCACAACCTGGACAAGCACGGCTTAACCTAAAGATCGAGCCGAGTGGCTGTTATTATTTAGTATTTTAGAAATAATACCAACTATTCGTATTTTACCATGCCTACAACATACACACAAGCCATGGAATGTGAGTATATAAAAACATACACAGGCTCTTGACCCTGTACTCGTAAATGAACCAAATAATAAGATCCAATACCTACTTCGGTAGCGACAGCAAAGAAAGAAATACTGGAAATATATTTCTCTAGCTGCGGCTTCATCATGAATTTGATCATTTGACGACCCGAATAGCGTAGTGGTAGTGACGCTGCCTTACGTTCTTAGGGTCCTGGATTCGAATCCCGGTAGGAGCAAATGTTTGTGTGATGAGCACGGACATTTGTTTCCGAGTCATGGATGTATATATGTATAATAAGTATGAATTTACAAACAAAAAAGTACATATGTAGTATATCAACTATCTAGTGTCCACGACACAAGCTTTGCTTAGTGTGGCACTAGGTGGCGCTGTGTGTTTAATGTCCAGCGATATTTTTTATTTTTTTATTTATTTATTTCCGCTGAAAGACGTCCACTGCTGGGCATGGGCCTTTCTCAAGTGTCACTATACTGACCGGTCCCGTGCGCCTCGCATCCAGCGGACTCCCGCAACCTTCACCAGACCCCGTATTCACAACGCTTCGATTCGGGAAGACGTATGTCTATCTCGCTCGTTTTTGTTATGCCAAAAAAGGATAGACATACGACTTGTCGAATGGAAATTCATTCCAAGCGTTTGTGAATATGGGGGCAGGTCATCGGTCCACCTAGTGGGAGGCCTTCCAATGCAACGTCTTCCGGTTTGCGGTCGCCACTCTTGAATATGTTGACTTCATCATCTGCCCAGCCTTTTCCCAACTATGTTAGGGTCGGCTTCCAGTCTAACCGGATGCAGCTGAATACCAGTATTTTACATGGAGCGACTACCTATCTGACCTCCACTACTGGGAAATACGATATCACTTGGTAAGACTGGTTTTAAACTTTTTGGGCCACTGACTACCTGTAACGACTGTCAAAGATGGACAAATGACAGCCGGGACCAACAGCTTAACGTGCTATCCGAGGCACGGAGGAAACTCGGTATATAAGAGCGGTCACCCATCCACAGACCATAACTATTTTGACTTCGTTTGCGTTAATTTAAAATTTGACAATCAATTCGGGTTGTACTGCTTATAGCAATATAATTCAATCACGATTTGAAAGACACGTGTCGCCATCTATTATCATAAGAAAGTTACTGTTGTTTTCTTCAGTACTTTTTTCGTGATGAAAAGTACCCTATGTCCGTTTTTGTACATCTGAGAATGTATATGCAAAATTTCAGAATGATCAGTTCAATGGTTTAGGCGTGAAAAGGTGTGTTGCGGGCCTATTCGAAAGTGATACCGCGTCCCCGGAACATAAAGGGCGAGGAAGGAACATGGATGGGTTTTAGTCAGTAAAAGTCTGACACTCCCTCCCGCTCCACCCAGAGTGGGAGAAGTTATTCGATGATTTCCCATCCAAAAAAAAAAAAAAAAGCGTGAAAAGGTAAGAAACAAAAATACTCGCATTTAATATATTGGTTAGGATTAGTTTTTGCACACAGCTTTGTCTTTATTGAGGCCGGAAATTATCCCATGGGAATTTACATCCGGGATAAAAAGTATCCTATTTCTTAACCTAAATCGTGGGTACACGCAGGTGGCGTGTACTATTTCGTCGAAATTGAAAAGTTACAACCTCACGGGACATTTCTGATTTGTTTCTGGCAACGTTCGATGGCACTGGTGCTGATATCCATAACTGCTGCTGCGCGTCATACCTGCCCTTATCCGAATTTATTTGTAGTTGGCGCAGCATGGTCTTCTTCCTGTACACAAATAAATAAAATTGAAGTGTATACTTGTAATTTCAAAATACTTCACCGCTTTTTACTGAATGATGTGAAAGTATTTGCGGTACGTATAACAAAATAAACGTTTTTTTAAATTGTAACTGTCTGTCTGTGTGTTTGTTCCGGCTAGTCTGCGAAACGGTTTCACCGATTTTAACGGCACCTTTACTGGTAGATAGCTAATGTTATAAGGAGTAAATTAGGCTTGACTAGAAATCCAGACTACGTCTCTGCTACAGGGAAATTCTTGATCGAAAAACCCAATAGCACTAAAGTGTTATCTGGTTTTTCCATCAAGAATTTCCCTGGTCAGATAAACCTAACCAGGGGATCGACTACAGGACCTCATGCTCACGAGACTGACGAGGCAGAAAAGTACTTAAATGTAAACCCTGTTACATTTAAGTACTTTACTGCCTCGCACGATTTTTTAACCCCCGACGCAAAAACGACGGGGTGTTATAATGTGTGTGTCTGTCTGTGGCATTGTGCTCCCGAACGGATGAACCGATTTGGATTTTTTTTTTTTTTTTTATATTTGAAATGTGAATAAGTCGGAAATGTTGTTAGCTATGTTTGAAAAAAATCAGTCCTAGATGGCCGCTGCCACAAAATGGCGGATTACATATTGTATTCAATGACTCCCTCAGTATGGGTATAAAAAAGGGCTTGACTAGTAAAATACTATACACTATAATAAATATCAAATCCAAGATGGCCGCCACCACAAAATGATGAATTACATATTTTCTTTCACAACTCCCTCATATGGGTATCATATAATTATAATACTAGTATGAATTATGATTACCCGATGTGTCGGGGGTTTTTTATTTTTTCAATTTAATGTACCTACCTTGTTTATACTCCAAACAAAGCGTGTTAAAGTCAGAAATAGTAAAGTGAAAAAAAGTGTAAATATTTATAAAAAAAAAACTAAGTAGGAAGTTTTTTTTTTTACTCCTGATTAGACAGAGTGATCCGATACCTTTCATGACGTCATTCGACAATATCGACGTACAAAATACATACTAAAATTCCATTTATCTAGAAAGAGATGGAAACACAAGTTTTATTGGTTACTAGCTTCTGCCCGCGACTTCGTACGCGGATCCTGTTGCTTATGCCAGCGACAACGGGGTCGTCGAAGATCTGAAACGTCTGATGTCGAATTCTAAGAACCCGGGGACGGGAAAATAACGGATCTTTCCCAACTGAGCAACACATACCATTTGTTTCTTTTTGCCATTTAACAGCTTCACAAAAAGTACAATTTTTAGCCATACCTCCGATGGCGGAATATGTGGCGTATTCAATCATAGGAGACGTAAATGCACTTCGTGCCTTATCAACCCAAGGAAGGTCGCCATGCCCTTTTTTTTCGGTTGGGAAATAATCAAATAACTTCTCCAACTCTGGGCGGAGCGGGAGGGAGTGTCAGATTTTTACTGACTAAAACCCATCCATGTTCTTTCCTCGCCCTTTACGTTCCAGGGCCACGGTATCTCTTTCGAACAGTCCCGCAGCCCCGGCAGTCTTCGACTTTTGCGGGCCCCTCCCTTTATGCTGACATCTCTTTGAGGCGCACGTGGAACACGAACGCGCCGTCGACACGGCAGGTCGCCATGCCCTACGGCTATATCTTGAGACACATCCGGTTTTTCAGATGATATCGACATTCTGTTCAGAGAATGTCGACGTCGATCAGAATTCAAACGTTCGTTCAATGAACGTGCATCGCGCATCACGCATCACGTTCATCACTCGTTTCAAAAGACCTGTTAGTAGATGTGCGAATACGCTGAAAACTCAAGCCTGATTCTGTATCGGTAAACATTTCGGATTCGCTCACGATCAGCGGACAGTCGCGCATCACGTTCCGCACTTGTCTCTAAAGACCTAGAAGAAGCTTTGCGTAGGTAGATACGCTGAGAACTCAAGCGCAATTCTCTATCCGTGAACGTCTCCGACTCGCGAGACAATGCGTGACGTTCACGATCAGCGGTCAGTCGCGCATCACGTTCCCTACTTGTCTCTAGAGATCTAGTAGTCGATGCGTAGATACGCTTGAAACTCAAGCGCAATTCTCTATCCGTGAACGGCTCCGACTCGCAAGACAATGCATGACGTTCACGATTAGCGGTCAGTCGCGCATCTATTCTTCACTGGTCTCTAGAGACCTGGATGTAGAAATACGCTGAGAACGCAGGCGTGCTTCGCGATCCGAAGAGGTTTCCACGGAGCAAGTTGCAGCCTGATGTTCTCGAACAGCATGAAGTCTCTCCTGACGCTCTTCGATAGATTCTTGGGATCTTATGATCCTCAATCTTTTACCTCCTTTGGAACATTGGGAAAGATTTGACCTCTTTCTAGGCATGGTTATAGTTTTGTTGTGAAGATACCTGATCAATTGAAATCTAAGTAACTGCTCCACTGCGTTACCGGGTAGGCTACCGAGTCACGAAGATAACTGGAAAAGGAAATTAATTCTACAACAGGTGTCCGAGATCTTCGATTTTTATAAGTCAACAGAGAGTGCTCATCAGATTGAACAACTTTTGCTAAGACGTCATTCCTATATGTGTTAAGGTGTAGCTGGGCTCTTGGAGTTCCACAACAGGTGTTCCAGATCTTCGATTTTTATTAACCAACAGAGAGTGCTCATAAAATTGAACAACTTTTGCTAAGACGTCATTCCTATATGTGTTATGGTGTAGCTGGGCTCTTGGAGTTCCACATCAGATGTTCCAGATCTTCAAACTTATACTCTCAGCAGAAAATGCTCATCATGTAGAACAATTTTTGCTATGGTGGCATTTTTGTATCTCTTATAGTTTAGCTGGTCTGTTAATGCGGTTCTGCATCAGGTGTTCAAGTTTCCAAGATAAATTATAGCCTCATAGCTTCTGCCCGCGACTTCGTTCGCGTGAATTTTTGATATCGCAACGCATCGCCTACTCAACGGAAGTTTAAACTGCTTTGTTCCCGCTTGCAACATTTCTTATTGCTGCTCCGCTCCTATGGGTCATAGCGTGATGTTATATAGCCTATAGCCTTCCTCGATACATGGACTATCCAACGCAAAAAGAATTTTTCAATTCGAGCCAGTAGTTCCGGAGATTAGCGCGTTCAACCAAACAAACAAACAAACAAACAAACTCTTCTGCTTTATAATATTAAGTATAGATATCAACTATCTAGTGTCCACGACACAAGCTTTGCTTAGTGTAGCACTAGGTGGCGCTGTGTGTTAATATCCAGCGATATTTATTTATTTAAACTTTTGTGTTGTTTGGCCGATTTTAGTCTTGTTTTCACTTTTTGTCATTATTTTATAGTGTTTTTACATTCCTTAGGGAAATAAAAGAAGAAAATGTATGCATATTCCCTATTGACATTGGTCAACAAATACAACTTACTGAGATTGACTCTCGAACTTTTGCTTTAAGTAAATACGAGTTTGATTAAGTTATTTGAAATATTATGTACATTTGAGGTAGTTGGTTGAGTATTTATAATTAAGTTGTGTATTCTATTCATTTTGAATGTTAAGTTACTCAGTCAAAGTTTGGTTATTTTCAAACTGTACTTATACAAGAAAAAACTAAAATGAAATTAATAAGGGTATAAATAAGGTAGCTGGGTTTGGAGTTTAGACTTGTGCCCGATGTATGGCAATAGGGCAAATGACAAAAAATAGTCCATCAGATAGATCATTAAAAATATTTGACCCGTATTGTTACACTTTTCTAAGTCACGTAGGTATCACACTCTTTTTTCTTCTGTTCCATAAACCAAAATTGATGAAGATACGACGCTTTTAAAATTCTCAAAACGTCACGCCGTGGTATTGTTTTTAGTGCGTTCTGACGTCACAAGCCCCCACTTCCAAGTATTGATGCGTTTTATCTTTGTCAATATTCATTGCTTTACAAAAACAAAAAAGAACGTGTCCAATATTATCCAATACTCTAACTGACGTACTAAATAGATTTGCAATTTAATGATGGTGGAAACTAGCCTATAGGCTAGACCTCTGTTTTATATGGAACTTCAAGATAACGAACCTCTGTCGCCTCCATAGAGGCTAAGAATTGCTGACCTGAGTTCTGAACGCGTTTATCGATTTTTTGGATTCATAAACGTAATGTTTTATTTTCACTTGCTTCGGTGAAGGAAAACATCGTGAGCAAACCAGCATGCCTGAGAGATATTTCTCGACGGCATGTAAAGCAAAGTCAGAGGGCCATTAAATTCATATTTCAGGTTAGAAATTAACCACACGATGAAGAGACTGAACGTAGTTGGAAATACGCTAGACAAATGATTCAGTGGGCCTGTAATATAATGTAATCTGGTATTATGGATTTCCTTTAGTAATAAGTTAAAACTCACGTGTACGAATTTAGCATCGGTTGCAAACTATAATTTGGTGCTAGGCATTTTTGAGTTATTATTGAATTTTGTACTAATAAGTTTGGTTTGAGTTTGGGAATGAAAAATAACTTTTTTTTGCTGACCCTCTACCGCCGCGCCGGTGACAACCTGCCCGTTTCCCTGTGATCAAATAAGCAACGATCCCCTTGTCTGAAGGAGTCGGAAGTCAGAAACTAATCAGAAGTCAGACTTACCATACTTTGTATTAATTAGAATGAACTTATTCATGATGAATAATGATATAGAGGACTTTAGTGACTGCAAGCATTTCTTGTACGAGATAACAGAACATCACATCTGTATCTGTGCCGACAACTGCATTTATTTATTTATATGGCACTGCAACGACTTAGGTCCATGTTCACCAAAAATATGTCGGTCTGATTATCTAAAGACAGCTGCTGTTTAACACATTTTTGTATGGGAACATGTCACAGTGACAGCTGTTTTTATATATATCAGACTGTTATCTTCTCGGTGAACATGGACCTTACTCCCTGAAACATACATAAATATAGATCACAAATTTTCGATAAATTACTTTATTCGTCACTTACAGAAGTGCACAGCATTCACAGAATATAAAAATGGCAAGTAATGTTACAGACATTGCATAATTTGTCACAATATAAAGATAATTAAAAATTTAAAAAAAGAAAACAAAGTTTAAGATGGGCTATGTACAACTATAAGCCGGTGGGAAATGTAGAATTATTCAACGAAAAAAAAAATGTATAAAATTAAGAACAAAAATTAAAATTAAAAAAATATGAGCCAGATACGGAAGAGAAAATAAGAGAGAAGAGAAGAAAGAATTAATTGCATTCACTTCAATGGGCAATGAAAGAATAAGCATTTATTATTCCGACAGGACAAAACACAAAAAAAATAGTATAATTATAATTATAACTATTGAAAAGTGAACAGTGAGAAAAATAATAATATCATAAAAATACAAACAAAATCAAACTGTCTTAAAAAAATACATCATCATCATCATCATCTCCCTAGTTTTTTCCCAACTATGTTGGGGTCGGCTTCCAGTCTAACCGGATGCAGCTGTGTTGAAATGAAACAGCCTAAGCGTAAATAGAATAAGTTAATAAAAGAAGCTTATTCTATTTACGCTTAGGCTGTTTCATTTCAACAGGTTATGGGCCCAGTATGCCCAGATATTGAAAGATTATATAGGAAAAGATTTTTTTGAAATTCGGTTTTAACTTCATTTTGCATAAATTACTGGTGCATCAGTTTTCGGAAGAAAATCATGGGTTCGAACAACAATATGACCCTGATAGAAAAATTGACCGGCAGAGATAATTTTGCAACCTGGAAGTTTGCAGTAAAGACGTATTTACAACACGAGGAACTATGGGAATGCGTATCAGGTACCGGTGAGCACAATCCTAAGAAGGACGTAAAAGCAAAGTCAAAGATTATACTCCTGGTGGATCCGATAAATTACATCCATATTCAGGAGGCCAATAGTGCCAAGGAGGTATGGGATAACCTCTGTAAAGTCTTCGACGACTCCGGCTTAACACGTCGAGTTGGATTGCTACGAGATCTCATCACGACAACACTTGAAAATTGTCAAAGTATTGAAGAATACGTAAATAAAATTATGACTACAGCGCACAAGCTTCGAAACATCGGGTTCAAGGTCGACGACGAGTGGCTTGGAACGTTATTACTCGCTGGACTCCCCGATCAGTATAAGCCTATGATTATGGCGATAGAAAGCTCCGGTGTCGGTATAACAGCAGATTTGATCAAAACAAAACTGTTACAAGAAGTCAAAAATACTGATCCAAGTGTATTCCTTGCAAACAAGAGCAAATACAAGAAGCAACCTCTCAAACAAAATAAACAATCTAAAGGACCAAGATGTTTTACATGTAACAAATATGGACATATCAGTAAAGACTGTAAAGACAAAAATAACATACATTTGCGTGCGCTCCACCAAAGACCTGTTCATCCGTTCCGCTAGCTCATTTTGCTCAGGCGTGTACGGAGTGCTGGTCTGATGTTTTATACCAGAAGCTGGATCTGACGCACATCTTTACGAACATTTGTCTTAATGTTTCCTTTACCCGACTTTTGCACTCGACGAAGACTGCATCACTATTTGCCACCATTATCCCCTCCTTTCGCTTACGAGACGCGAGACTAAGCGGACGTGTTTTTCTGTACTTGCTTAAATGAAATAATTATCTATAAACAATTACGACGAACATTTCAATAATCATTTGCGGCGTCAGTTATAATAAAGTGTGTCAACTGTGACAAGTGCCAATGCAACTTTTAGGTGCAAGATGAACTGAATGATATTTGTTATTCTATTGACAATCAATAAAGTGTAGCGGTTAGTATGTCTAACCCAGGATCGCACCCAGGATCGAACCCAGGATCGAACCCGGGATCGAACCCAGGATCGAGCCCATTTGGTCGTAGCCAATTACTACGGCGAAGTCCTCCGCCAACGCCTACCGAACAATTGCCCCCGAGTGCACCAAATCCACCACCAGTACCTGAGGAGAATTTTTTGCCGAGTGATGTTGTCAGCACACCAGAGATTCAGAAATGGTTATTGTCTATTGATGGCATTTTGACCGAAGTCTGCAGTATTGTTGGTGAAGGGAAAATGAACTCTGACCAGAAGCAGCGCGTCGTGAATCTTTGTCGGAAGGTCCAAAGTGGGACTTCTCAGATGGCTGTCCTTTATCAGTCGGTGAAGCAGAAAATGCTCCAGTCCCACAGCACCGTTCAGCACCTACAGCTTCAGAAGAACATGGCAAACTCTCTGGACCAGGTAAAAGAGGTTATAGACTCAAAGCTGAATATGTGCAACAATTCTTATGCCAGCATGGTGAAGAAAGGCTCCGACAATTTCGTCCGTCCAGCAAATTTGAGTGCAATCGCCATTTATCCTAGTGATAAAACTAAAACGAGTGACGACACCAAGTCACTTGTTCAAAAGCTCATATCTCCCGAGCAACTCAAGCTCCAGGTACGTGGCCTGAAAAAAGTAAAAAATGGGGGAGTACTGATAAGCACGGAAAATAAAGGCGACATAGACAAATTGAAGAATTCAGAGAAGATATTCACCTCGGGCCTTACAATAGAAGAACCTTCTAAACGACGTCCTAGGGTTACTATTATTGGTGTTCCCGTAGCCCTTTCTGAGAAGGAGGTTTTCGACTGTATTTTCGAGCAAAACGTATCCGACAAAATGCCGAATACAACTCGTGAATCCTTCCTTGAGAACATCAAACTGAGCCATAAATCGGGCAAGAAAGGCCTTCCTACCTGCAACTACATTCTGGAGGTACCCGCTGGCATTAGAAAAATGCTTGTTAACCAAAGCAGAATTTTTATAAATTGGACCTCATGCCCCGTGAGGGATTTTACAATAGTCACCAGGTGTTACAATTGTCAGCAGTTTGGCCACGCAGCTAAGTTTTGCCGTGAAACGAGTCCTACTTGCAATCACTGTGCAGAGACGGGACACTCCGTGAAGGAATGCAGTAGCAAAACTTCTCCTCCCCAGTGTGCGACGTGCAAAAGATTCAAGAGAAAATGTGACCATCCCACCGGTGATGTAAGTTGCCCGGCACGTAAATATGCAGAGACCAACTACATCAATTCAATAGACTATGAAGGCGCCTAAGAGCGCCACAGTATCTTATTTTTAGTAGGCTTACACACAGGTAGCTTAACCTTTATTTGTATTTCATTTTAGTTTGTAATTGTCATGAGCAATCAACTAATAAGTGATCTAGATAGTTTTACTGTGTCTGAATCCAAAATCTGCAATGTAGAGGACTGTAAATACCTTCTTCGCTCGGGCGACAAATCGCTTACCTTGCTGACACAAAATATTCGCAGCATTAACCGAAATATGGACGGTTTTGAAGTGTTTTTACAAAGTCTTGATATAAACTGTGATATTATAGTACTAACAGAATGTTGGTTGTCAAAACAGACAGTCAACTTACCATCTCTGAACGGTTTTTATTCATATAAAACAAACAGAAATATCAATCAAAACGACGGAGTTGTAGTTTATGTTAAAAATAATTTACGAACTATCAAAGAAGAACCACTATCCCAAGACAGTAATTGCTTATTAATTAAAATTATCCCCGATACAGTGGTCATGGCAATTTATAGGCCGCCGTCTCATAATATCAACAGTTTTTTAGACTCACTAGACACAAACTTAGCAACCATAAAAACTTTCAAAAATATTATACTTGTAGGAGATATAAACATAAACATTGCCTCCGGGAAACCCGATACCCATACACACAATTACCTAAATATTTGTGCATTCCATGGACTTTTACCAGCTCATTATTACCCCACTCATCAAAGCGGGTCTTGCTTAGACCATATCATTCTAAAATCCAAAAATCCATCTAAAACATTGGTTACTAACTCTGCGCTTACCGATCATCAAGCTGTTTTACTAACAATGCAAATAAAATCACCTAGAAAAAACTGCGCGCGTAGCTACACTAAAGTCAATATGACAAACCTTGAAAAAGACATACGCAGCATTAATTTTAACCCCATTTACGATTCTGTTGATGCAAATATTTCGTTAGAATATTTCATACATTCCTTACAATATGTAATAAGGAAAAACACTTTTACTAAAATAATCCCTAGAAAGTATAGTTGCATTAAACCGTGGATCACACCCGGTCTCGTTCGTTGTATAAGACACAGAGACAAACTTCACCAAAAATCCAAACTTGCACCCAATGACGTAATACTCTCTGTAACATATAAAAGATATCGTAATTTCTGTAATAACCTTTTAAAAAAAATAAAAAACCAGTACGATAAAAATGAACTCAAGAAAGCGGGAAAAAATAGTAAACTTGTGTGGAAATTTATAAAAACTAATACATTGAGGTCCAAAAATTCCGAACCTCCGCTAGATTTACTTTCCACAGAAATAAACCCATCCGAAGCAACAAATAAAGTTAACAAGTATTTTGTTAACGTTGGTAAAAACTTGGCTGAAAAATTCACAAATATTACCATTCCTCTTACTCAAAACCCAACTAGGACATCTTCGTTAAATTCCTTTGTTTTATTAGATACGGACGTAAACGAAGTAGTTAGAATAATAAACGGGTTAAAGGATGTCTGCGCAACGGGGTGGGATGAAATACCCAATAACGTACTTAAAAGATTTCAACACCTACTGGCCCCTCCGCTTACCCACATCTTCCAGCTATGTTTATCTAAAGGGATATTTCCAAAATTGCTAAAAAAGTCTGTGGTGACACCTATTTTTAAGTCTGGTGACAAAATGAGTGTGAATAACTACAGACCCATTTCAGTACTAACGGGTCTATCTAAAATTCTAGAAAAAATCATAAACAGTAGACTGATAAAATATCTGGAAGATAACAAACTTCTTTCAGACAATCAATTTGGTTTTAGGCCCAAAAAATCAACTAGCCAAGCAGTAAACAAATTGATTAATTACGTTTCCACAAATCTGGATAGAGGAATGCATACAGTTGGTATCTTTCTTGACCTTGCCAAGGCATTTGACACTATTTCTTGCACTAGTCTTTTGCAGAAGCTTGAAAGACTTGGAATAAGAGGACCGCAGCTTCTACTTTTATCTGATTATCTTAACGATCGACAGCAATGTGTAAAAATTGGTCCAAATACAAGTTCTGATCTTTCTAATACTCGTTTTGGAATTCCACAAGGCAGTATATTAGGGCCTACCTTATTTTTAATCTATATTAATGACCTGTGCAACCTGCCACTCGAAAATGGTGTTGTTATGTCTTATGCAGATGATACTGCTCTGTTGTTTGCAGCTAAATCAAGAGCTGAGGCCTATGAAGTTGCTCAGAATGGTTTCAACGTTGTGTCTAATTGGCTCCAAAATAATTATCTAACACTGAATGCTGAAAAAACCAAATACATTTCATTTACAATGAGAAATACTAACACACCGCTTACTAACCTAGTCATTAACGCGCATACCTGTACCTCGTACGCTGACGCTGCATGTTCTTGCCCTACATTAGAAAAAGCTGACCATTTGAAATATCTTGGTGTCACAATTGACTCCAATCTAAATTTCCGTAAACATATCGAGTTACTATGCACTAGAGTTCGCAAACTAATATATGTTTTTAAGTATTTACGTAATGTAGCCGATTTTAAATTAATTAAACAGGTTTATTTAGCATTGTGTCAATCTATTCTAACCTATTGCATAACGTCCTGGGGTGGCGCGGGAAATTCGATTCTTCTCCCTCTAGAACGTGCTCAAAGAGCAATTCTGAAGGTTGCTACCTTTCGTCCGTTTAGATTTCCGACACAGCTGCTCTACAAGGCATGTAATGTGCTCACAGTACGGCAATTATTTATTCTTCACGTTATACTACAGCAGCACTCCACTCTCCCCTATGTCCCAGTACCTTCCGATAGGAGAAGGAAGGACCTGGTTTGTACAAAACCTCAAACGAAACATGCTTTTGCTCATCGATTTTATGTGTTTTTAGGACCTTTTCTGTATAATAGTTTCAACAAGAAACTAAACTTCTATAGTCTCAGTTATAGGAAATGTAGTCTTGTAATATCAGGTTATTTAGCGGCACTTAACTACGCGGACACAGAAAAACTTCTAGAAGTCATAGTATAATTTTGTTATCCCCTCGTATTTAATTGTACTGTATACCTTAATTAGTTTTAATGTTTTAGTACCAGTTTTATTGTTGTTATAATTGTTAATAGATTTATTTTATTTTAAAACTTTTACTGTCCTAATTAAACTATGTACTGTAAGTGATGGCCTGAAACACAGGTTTAAATAAACCTACATCAGGCAGGTCGCTATCTAACATTTGAATTCGTAATTTTCGTTACTTGCAACTGTTAAATATTATATTTTAGTTATAATTTTACTTACTAGCACTAACTATATGATTGTTTAAGAAATAACACTACTGCACCTAAATGTACATTTTTGTGATATCTACTTTTTAAATAAATTATTCTTATTCTAATTATTCTTATCCTTTGGATCGGAGGTGACTGTAAGTCATACATCCAGTCTGACCGTCTCGTCATATGCAATGTACATCTGGATTGAATGTGCTGTCAGCTGAAGAAATAGCTGAAAAACTATGCCGTAGCAGTGCGCGCCTTTTCCCAGTGGGTTTTTAGGGTTCCGTAGCCAAATGGAAAATAACGGAACCCTTATAGTTTCGCCATGTCTGTCTGTCTGTCTGTCTGTCCGCGGATAATCTCAGTGACCGTTAGCACCAGAAAGCTGAAATTTGGTACCAATATGTATATCAATCATGCCGACAAAGTGCAAAAATAAAAATTTAAAAAAACATTTTTATTAGGGTACCTCCCCCAGACGTAAAGTGGGGAGCGATTTTTTTTTTAATTTTGACCCTGACGTGTGATATATTGTTGGATAGGTATTTAAAAATGAATAGGGGTTTTCTAAAATCATTTTTTGATAATATTAATATTTTAGGAAATAATCGCTCCGAAAGTCAAAAACAATGTGTCCCCCCCCCTCTAACTTTTGAACCATAAGTTTAAAAAATATGAAAAAAATCACAGAAGTAGACCTTTATATGAACTTTCTAGGAAAATTATTTTCAACTTGATGAGTTGAATAGTTTTTGAGTTATATAGCACTTTTTCAAAAAAACGCAAATGATAACTTTGTTTTTCATACAAATACTATGAAAAACAAAGTTATTTTTGCTGACGAAAAATGTTGGTATTTTTAATGGTCTGGGAAGCTACGGAACCCTACAGTGAGCGTGGCCCGACACGCTCTTGGCCGGTTTTTTTATTACAGAGATTTATGGTTCTTCCTGTACTTGTGATGAAAACTCAAGACTCGGAAACTTTCACCTCTTGTAAAAGCTTTTGTCTTAACAATGACTCGGAAACTTTCACCTCTTGTAAAAGCTTTTGTCTTAACAATGATGATGATGCCTAGAACTTTCCAGACCCATTATAGGTTTATATTCAAACCTGCCAGTATGAGTGTTCATAGCCATTCATCTCCGATTTCAAAACAAATGTATCGTAATTTGCATGCAGTTGTCATAATTTTCAAATATAAAGAAGATTCATAATTTTATTCACATATTCCTCGACGCTGGAGCAGTTGTTTAGTGTTGTGTTGATTAGGTCTCGTAATACACTTTCCTTGATAACCCAGAGTCCTCGAAAGCATTTTGAAAGTTAATCCATACTGCTCGAGCTGACTTAGCATCTTGGCATTTACTTGACCACCAGGATCAACACTATACCACAAGTTTTCGTGTTCTTAATACGACCGAACTGAGAACTGCCACGTGGACCGGCAAGTTTAGCCTTTTGTCAATTTGACATATTCATGTCGGGAATTTCTGTGTGAATTACTTCTTGTCTTTATTTCAATAACATTTTAACTTCGGTTCTATTTTAGGTATACGAAACTGGGCCCATAACCTGTTGAAATGAAACAGCCTAAGCGTAAATAGAATAAGTTAATAAAAGAAGCTTATGAAAGAAACCCATGTGATGCACTGTGAAGAAACCGTTTTAATGCTATGATGACAGTAATAGACTATAGTAATAGACAATTACAAGATACGTTTGTGGCCAGTATTATAAACCTTCTTTTGAATATTAAGCCATGGATATGTGTTTATTTGCTCCAACATGAAAGACAAAAATAACAAGAAACAAAGTGATAACTCTTTTGTAGCCGTTTTTTCAGCCTCATGTAACCATGATTCTGGATGGTATGTGGACTCGGGTGCAGCAAAGCATATGACCACGAATAGGGAATGGCTTTATGATGAAAGTCCATCTCAAATCAAAACCATCCGTGTAGCCAATAACAAAGAGCTGCGAGTTGAGTCCTGTGGTAAGGTGAATCTGTATGTTAAAAGTAAAAATGGACTTACAAACAGAATACAGGTAACAGACGTTCTTTATGTACCAGAGTTATCCACGAATCTTCTGTCAGTCAGTAATATAGTCAAAAATAAAGGTAATATAAAGTTTGACAGCCAAGGTTGTTATTTGTATAATACAGAAAATGTTGAAGTTGCAATGGCAACACTTGTTAATAATATGTACAAGCTGAATGTTGTCTCCGTGCAAGCATTTATGTCAACCAATACTAATGATGATTTTTATCTCTGGCATCAGCGACTAGGTCATTTGAACTACAATGATATGAAGAAGCTAAAAGATCACACCGAAGGAGTGAAAATACCTCAGAGCAGCGAGCTGACCTGCATCCCATGCATTAAAGGAAAACAGGCAAGATTACCATTTCCAAATGAAGGTTCCCGAGCAAGTCAACTGCTAGAAATCGTTCATTCAGATGTATGTGGACCGATGGAGGTAAAGTCCCTCGGAAATGCAAGGTATTTTCTTACATTCACTGATGATTATTCTAGAAGGGTGTGTGTCTTTACTATAAAATCAAAGTCGGAATGTCTTGAAAAATTTAAGGAATATAAATCATTGGTTGAAAATAAACTTGATACTAAAATCAAAACACTTCGAACTGATAATGGAACTGAGTACACAAATAAGAACTTTACTGAATTTCTAAAGTTACATGGAATTAAACACCAGACATCAACTCCATATACTCCACAGCAAAATGGTCTGTCAGAGCGCATGAACAGAACATTACTTGAAAAAGCTAGATGTATGTTAATAAATGCCAATTTACAGAAAAACCTATGGGCAGAAGCAATCAGAACTGCTGCATACATCACCAACCGTTCACCGACGCGAGCACTGAACTACAAGACACCAGAGGAAGTATGGAGTGGCTGCAAACCTAACTTGAGTCATATGAGGATATTTGGCTGCGATGTCATGATGCATATACCTAATGAAAAAATAAAAAAGTGGGACTCTAAGTCATGTAAGATGATTTTTGTTGGGTACTGTGAGGAATCCAAAGCATATCGACTACTCAATCCTAAAACAAGGACTGTAACCAGAAGCAGGGATGTAGTGTTTCTAGAAAATTCTATCAAAAATGATACAGTACCAGTTTCCTTATCAAACACTGAAGAACAACATGTAAGTACAAGTAATCTCTCTGAAAGTAGTGACTGTAGCACAGATCTGTCTACTCATACTGCAGTGGAAACAAGTAACACTGATGATGAGGAATATGTGCCTGAATGGTCAAATGAGACACCCCAACCCTCAAACATCACACTTCGTCCTCGTAACAGACCAAAACCAACAATGAAACCTGAGTCCTATGTATGTATGGTTGATGTACCACTGACATATGAAGATGCTCTTTCTTCCAAGGATTCTGAGATGTGGGTTAAGTCCATTAAAGAAGAATTTAAGGCGCATGAGGAAAATGGCACTTGGGAGCTAGTAAACAAACCAGATGATGTGCGGCTATTAGACAGTAAATGGGTGTTTCGTGTGAAAAATGAACCTACAGGTCCTAGGTACAAATCTAGTCTTTGTGCAAAAGGTTATGCTCAGAAGAGCGGCATAGATTACACTGAAACTTTCTCTCCGACTGTCAGGTATGACTCTATTCGCTTACTGTTGTCCATTGCAGTGGAAAAATGCATGACTATAATGCAATTTGATATTAAGACCGCCTTCCTGTATGGTGAGTTGCAAGAACAAATATATATGAAACCACCTGAAGGGCTTAATGTTGAAAATAATATGGTTTGCAAGTTAGTAAAATCATTGTATGGATTGAAACAAGCACCACGCTGCTGGAATGCTAAGTTCAACTCAGTCTTAAATAAATATGGTTTTGTAAACTGTCATGCAGACAAATGTGTGTATGTTAGTTCTGATAGAGAAGTAAAAGTATATCTCCTACTTTATGTTGATGATGGACTTGTATGTTCTACCAGTCCAACAATAATTAAAGAAGTCCTGGATGATCTTCAAAAGGAATTTTGTGTCAAGATTTGTAAAACTTCAAACTTTATTGGTATACAGATTGAACAATGTAAGGATTACATTTTCATACACCAAAGAAAATATATTGAAGATTTGTTGTCAAAATTTGACTTGGATAATGCTAATCCAAATAGTGTACCAGCTGATCCGCATGTTACACTACAGAAAAGCACAGTGCTGAAAAATGAAAAGAATTTTCCTTACAGAGAAGCAGTGGGATCACTTATGTTTGCTGCCATAGTCTCTAGACCTGACATAATGTATGCAGTGAGCACTGTTAGTCGATTCCTAAACAGCCATGATCAAAGTCACTGGAACGCTGTCAAGCGAATCTTAAAATACTTAAAAGGAACAATGTGTTACGGTCTCTGTTTCAGATCAACAGAAAATAACACTCTGGAATCTTACTCTGATGCTGATTATGCTAATGATCTTGTGACAAGGCGATCAACCACTGGTTATGTCTTCATGAAAAACGGAGCTGCTGTCACATGGAGCAGTCAAAGACAAACAACAGTTGCATTATCTACCACCGAAGCAGAGTTCATGGCCTCATGTTGTGCAACCAAAGAAGCACTCTGGGTTAGACAGTTACTGTTAGATATAGATGAATATAAACAAAATTGTATAACAATTAACATTGATAATCAAAGTGCTATATGTTTAATTAAAAATTCGGAATATCACAAGAGGTGTAAACATATTGACATAAAATATAATTTTGTTAAAGAAAAGTATGCTCAAAAGGTAATAGATCTTAAGTACATTAATACTAATGAACAGTTAGCAGATATTTTTACAAAACCTTTGCCTAGAGCTAAGTTTGAATATTTCAGAAATAAGTTAGGTTTAATTGAAAATCCAAAAGGATGTAACTAAACTTTAAAGTTATCTTTGTACTGTTTTAAAAACTATGCCATATTGCTGTTCATTTTTTAATGTGCAATGTTGCTGATAAGCATTTAACTAGATTAGTATTGTAGTCTTATCTATTAACTGAGTAGAATAATAAGGCTAGAATTTAGAGGGAGTGTTAAATAGTTTAAATTTGCCGCCTTATTGTGTCTATGACAAACTACTTTTTTATTTCGCTTGTCTGTGGTACGCTCTGCCAACTTGTAACGTCTTATTTTTGACTGTAATAAATTACAATAAAATCCACATATATCTTTCAAATCTCCGTTTTAATTCAACAGGTTATGGGCCCAGCACGCTTCCACTGCGAATACCAGTATTTTATACGGAGCGACTGCCTATCTGACCTCCACACCCCAGTTAGTGCTGGGTACTGCGATACCCCTTGGTAAGATTTGTTGTCAGATTTTTTGGGCGACTGTAACGATTGTCAAAGATCTACAAATGACAGCCGGGACCTCGGGAAACTCGGTATGTAAGGGTGGTCTCCCATCCACAGACCAAACTAGGCAAGCACGGCTTAACCTAAAAATTGACCCGAGCGGCTGTTAGTATTTTAGCCAGAAGCACCACCTGAATTAAAAACTCTCTTAAAAAATATATTCGTATTAAATCTCTAGATTCTCCAAGACACTTCGGTTAAGAACTGAGTTTAAAGAGACTCATGATGAGAATACTTGAATTTAACTTAAACACTGAACTTAAAATAATACGAGGACTAAGTTTCTTTTTGAATACATTTTAGGTCAGAAGTGGGCTAGAGTTTCAGAGAGTTTTAAAAAGATGAATACCAGTATTTTACTTTAACAGTATTTTAAACGGGGGGGGGCCGTTAGGTTAGTTAGGTCCCTCTCGGAAATAGGGGCCCTAAAGTGTTTCAGGGTTAGGTTATATTAATCGGTATTTCTCAGGAATGGTACATTATCTTTTCATAAGAGTGGTACCACTGGGCAAGGGGGACTCCTCCTTCCCTCCACACCGCGTGAGTTGCGTGTGCGTGTTGCGTGCGTTGAGTACCATCGCATGCATTTCACGAAAAATAATGCGTTTTATTGTAAGCAGTATGATCAAAAGTACAATACTTCGAAAGTTTACAATATCGCTAGAGAGATTACAATATAACGTGTTTGACAATTTTACGATGTCATTTATAAATAACAGCTTAACGTGCTTCTATTGTCACCCATCCTTATACAATTCTAGGCAAGTGCAGCTTAACCTTTGAAGAATGGCCCGTGCGACGGTTTTAATTGGGTCAAGTTCGCTAACAAAACAATCTCGTACTGACTGCCTCATTGGAAACAATAATTGCAAGAGAATAAATCCGGCAAGACTGGAAGCCGACCCCAAACATAGTTGTAAAGGCTAAGCAGATGATGATATAGACTTATGTCTAGAATTACTAATCTGCCTTGAACAATCGCTTTGATAAATATTTCTGCTTACTCTTTTTGCGTAAAGCCTTGCAAATACACACGTACTGGCTGATTGCAACTCTACGCAGAAACCGAGTGTGTATCGCCACTACAATACGGCTGAACGTGACGACGCCGCATTACATAACGGCGACGTTTTACAATCTGGCGCGCCATTATTTAATACGGCGTGTTATACGAATTGGCTAATTTTGTTAATACTGTCGTCATAAGAAAGAAGGCCGTAACTACGTCAACGTTGATTCCGAGATAATTGAAGTTTTATCTAAAACGGAGGCCCGCGGTTTACTGAATGGTTTTAGTTAGTGATGCTTGTTTTATAAAACGTCAAAAAATATAGGCTTTATGTTGAACCATAATTTATTTAAAAACATACATGCGTATTCATTTTATTTTAATTTGCCCTTGTTTTCTTAGCAAAAAAAATAATTATAATTTGTGAAATACTTATCTGAAAGGGCGTAATTGCGTAGAATGTAATTACGGCTTAGCTTGACTTGGCATGGCTTCCGAATGAGGAAGCGTTCCTTCAAAATACTTCTGTAAAAAGCCCTTATTGCGTAGTTAGGGCTTTTTCTAGTAGTAAATTTATTTAATATTTAAAGCTTAATAATATTTAATTGGTAATTGCGGCCTTGCAGACTAGAATTACGAAAATACTAACAGAAAAAGCCGTTATTGTGTAATTAAGGCTTTTCAGATGCCTGCCGGGGTTGCGGGACTGTTCGAAAGAGATACCGCGGCCCCGGAACGTAAAGGGCGAGGAAGGAACATGGATGGGGATTTCCCATCCTAAAAAAACAAAAAAAAAAAAAAAAGGCTTTTCAGATTCAAAAACCATAATTTATGTCGTAGTTAAGGCTAAAATTCTTATGCTATCTTATCATCTGCCAAGCCTTTTCCCAACTATGTTGGGGTCGGCTTCCAGTCTAACCGGATGCAGCTGAATACCAGTATTTTACATGGAGCGAATGCCTATCTGACCTCCACAACCCAGTTAATACTGGGTAATACTTGGTAAGGACTGGTTGTCAGAATTTTTGGACTACCTGTAACGACTGCCAAAGTTGACAAATGACAGCTGGGACCAACAGCTTAACGTGCTTTTCGAGGCACAGAGGAAACTCGGTATGTAAGGGTGGTCACACATTCCCGGCCGCCGCGGGAGACGCACCGGGCGTCGGGGGCCACGTGGTGGCTACCGGCCACCGTAGATGCGGGCCTGTGGACGATTAGCTATGGGCTAGCTAGCCGTCCGTCCGTCTAGTGACGACAGGCCGTGTCGACGGCGCGTTCGTGTTCCACGCGCGCCTCAAAGAGATGTCAGCAGAAGAGAGGGGCCCGCAAGGGCCGAAGCCTGCCGGGGTTGCGGGACTGTTCGAAAGAGATACCGCGGCCCCGGAACATAAAGGGCGAGGAAGGAACATAGATGAGTTTTAGTCAGTAAAAGTCTGACACTCCCTCCCGCTCCGCCCAGAGTGGGAGAAGTCATTTGATGATTTCCCATCCCAAAAAAAAAAAAAAAGGGTGGTCACACATCCACAAGTTAACTTAGGCAAACACGGCTTAACCTAAAGATCGGCCCGAGCGGCTGATATTATTTAGCCACGAGTTCCTCAAAATTGTTACAACAAAAACAACCTTTGACCCTTTCTTTTTTCTGTCAAGACCCTTTTTTCAGGAACGCTTGAGGGTATGAAGCTGAAATTAATTTCAAGTATCTAATCAAATCTGCTACCGCATGGAGCAGTGAAAAATGAAACTATGACCGTTGTAATATTTTGCGATTTCACAAAGATATCAAAACCAATTGGGTACATTTTGCCGTTGTTTCTATTGCCGGCAACTGAGTGCGAATAATCTAGACTTCTAGTTGCTACTGAGGTGACAGTGATGTCTAAGATAAACTTGAAAAGTACATATGAATTAAATAGTCATAAATTGCAAGATTTTGGTTATAATTCAGTTTTAATAGGCTTGTGTCCTAAAAAAATCTAATTAGTCCGTCAGTTAGATTATAAAAAAATATTTGACCCGTATTTTTTCTTTTGTTACATAAACCAGATTCGACGAAGATACGACGCTTTTAAAATTCGCAATACGTCACGCCATGCTATAGTTTTTAGTGCGTTGTGACGTCACGAGCCCCCACTCCCGAGTTTTGATGCGTTTTATCTTTGTCAGTACTCAGTGATTTACAAAAACAAAAAATACGTGTCCATTATTTTCCAATACTCTAACTGACGGACTAATTAGTTTTGCAATTTATTTATGGTGGAAACTAGCCTATTGGACTAAACACCCCCATTTGAGCCAAAAAACGGGTTTATTATTATAATTGTCCACGCAGATTTTGAGGTTAACTTAACCCGCGTGTGAGATTGAAAATTGAAGAGAACAATTTATCATGGTGTTAAGTGTCGTTTGAACTATTATTGTGCTTCATCCCGACCTGTTATACGCTGCTGGGGCAGCGTCTGTTGAAACATAGTCGGATCTGGCAAATCACTCGACCACACATCACTTTTCACGTACACACACAGACATACAGTACCAGAGCCGGCTTGATCAAGGACTGGTCATCCCTTTCAGCCCACCGGCACCAGGTAAGTTACTTTCCTAAGGGCAATTTAATTTGATTGTCTCCGCGAATCGCGGACGGTTCGGTCACAGCTTGCCCTGGGTTTGGACCGGGTTTTGAATCCACAACCTCCTTCTTGGTAGTCCGGGAGGTACCTTTGCAAATAAAAAAAGTCATAGTAAGCCGACTGATATTGTCATAGAAGGTTGATCTTATATTACCAATAAGTGAATCAACCGTCAGCTGCTCAAGTAGCGGTGTGTGTAGGATTGGGAGGTTACAAAAGGTGTAAAAAAAATAAGTCATAGGACACCTGAAACTTTTTTGCTTTAGCTGCATGGTGGAGGATTATGCGTCAGCCGCTCGCATGAACTTGTGAATGGTACAGGTCTGATGAAAAACTAAAAGCAATCTACCATCAAGTAGAGAGTGTGTGATATATTACTTTTTGTTTTTTTATCAGGCCTCTAACCTGACCTAACCTCCAAATCTCCCCTCCCCACACCCACCGTAGGTGCGTTAGCTGACGCCGTCTGGGTATACTTAACAGTCATTCAAGATCTCTTGAATAAGATGGCAACCGGTCGGCGTAAAAACACTCGGTACCTCCCGGACTATGTGAGGTGACGTCTTAACCTTAACCCCATAGTCAATCTTCTCTCTATGAGAGGGAATGGGCTATCAAAATCTGAAATCAAAATCAAAGCATTTATTTCAAGTAGGCCAATTACAGGCACTTTTGAATTGTCGAAACTGAAGAGTATGGGATCTACTGGGAATACCGGAAGCACAAATAAGATGATAAAAAGATGGACTTGTCTTATAGGCGTATATTCACAGACTGGCGCAAGGTTTGCAACGTACAAATAACTTAAGACTAACTACCCACTATTACAAATATATCACACCTCCACCACAATACAACAGTACATCTAAATTATAACACAATAATAAACACAATAATAAAACACAATAATGGAAACAACAATATCAACATAAGGTAGCTAATGCTGTTAAACTATTTTAAACCTGTCTACTGGTTTACGTGTTCGCTTAGGGGAACGGTTCTCCGGCGGCAGTGGTTGTGGTTGTAAAGTAACCAACGAATCTTCAGGAATATTAATGTCTGGATTTGAGCTTTCCCCCTTATTCCTAGTAGTCGCCTCTGGTGAGGCTACCTTTACTACCCGTTCTAAACCCTCGCTACGTGGCTCGACCACACTCTCTCCCCCTTGATCTGTATTGTCCACCGTCTCTGGACAGGTAACATCAGATAAGCGTGACCTTCGGCGCATTTGATCTACATGTCTTTTTAGTGATTGACCATTATTCTTTACCACTGAGTATCTGCGGGCACTGTCTACCCGTTCCACTGTACCTTTTACTCACCTATCACTAACACCATACTCACGAGCCCAAACTGAATCACCCTCTCTGAAACTGCGGTCTGTTCCCCCCGCGGATTCCCTTTGTCGTCTCTGGGCTTGATGGACTCTGTCATTGGTGACCGAGTTGGTACGCAGTAAATCAAGTCTGGAGCGTAATGGACGTCTCTGCAACAGCATAGCCGGGGTTTCCCCGGTGGTGCTGTGCACTGTGTTTCGGTATGCTAACAGAAACGTTTGTAGTGCGGTGTCTACATCTACACAATCCCTATGCGCCTTCTTAATAGCCCGCTTGCAAAGCTTGACTGCATTTTCCGCAGCCCCGTTTGATGATGGGTGGTAGGCTGTTGAAAAATACTGTTTAATGCCGTTGTTTGTTAAGAAAGCTTTAAACTCCATACTAGTAAATGGTGGGCCTTGATCAGATACTAATTCCTCCGGCAACCCAAACCTTGCAAATGTTGCTCTTAAAACCTTAATAACATTCGATGCATTAGTTCGTGTCATCTCAAAAACTTCTAACCATTTTGAAGATGAATCAATGATAACTAAGAAGGTAAGACCTTTGTATGGCCCTAGGAAATCGATATGAACCCTTGTCCAGGGGCGCTCGTGATACTGCCACGGCTGTATCGGGGCCCGCGGCGGCGCGTCCGCCTCCGCTGCACAAGTCTCGCATTGTTTACATAATGCTTCCACAGCAGCGTCAATTTTAGGCCACCATACGTAGCTACGTGCCAAGCTTTTTGTTTTTACGATCCCCATGTGACTGCTATGCAGTTGTTTTAACACGTTATCCTGCAACGAAGTTGGTATAACCATGCGATAACCCCACATAATACAATCACACTCTGTATATAACTCATTACGCCTCATATAGTATGGTTTGACACTCTCATCTACACAGGTTGGAGGCCACCCAGATCGTATGTAAACTAAAATCCTACTTAAAACTTTATCTACTGCCGTCGCTTTCTTAACGTCTTGGCTCGTAATTGGTAAATAATTTTCAACGAAATTAACATAAGTATTTTCGTTTTGTGATATTATCTTTTCTTCACATCCCTTGTAAGGTAGTCGTGATAAAGCGTCGGCACAATTCTTACTCGAAGAAACATATTCTATGTCATAGGTATACCCTGTCAATAACACTGCCCAACGCTGTAACCTAGACGCGGCCATCACCGGAATACCGACTTTATCACCAAAAATATAAGTGAGTGGCTTGTGATCGGTTCTTAATATGAATTTACGACCATACAGGTATTGATGAAATTTACGAACTCCAAACACAATAGCGAGTGCCTCCCGATCTATTTGTGAGTAAGCCCGCTCGGCTTGCGTGAGCGCGCGCGATGCGTACGCCACAGGGCGCTCGCCCCTTGCCGTTGTGTGCGATATCACAGCTCCTATGCCTACACTGCTCGCGTCTGTTGTTAAAATTATAGGTAACTCCGGTGTGTAGTGCATTAGCACTTCACTACATGTTAATAAATGTTTTATTGTACTGAATGCATCTTCACATTCTCTATTCCAGCTATACGTAGTTCCAGCTTTAAGCAACTTATACAAAGGCGCTAGAATTGTACTAACATTTCTTATAAATTTCCCATAGTACATCACCATACCAATGAAAGCTCTTAGTTCAGAAATATTCGTGGGAGCTGGAGTTTTAACTATAGCTTTTACTTTGTCTGGGCACGTGTGGACCCCTTCTTTACTAATCGTGTGACCTAGATAGTTAACTGATTCCGCAAAAAATACACATTTTTCTTTTTTTACTCTAAGCCCGTATTTGTTCAAGCAATCAAATACTTTGCACAAGTTACGTAAGTGAGCTTCTTTTGTGGGTCCCGTTATTATAATGTCATCCAAAAATACCCCAACATGTGGCAAATCTACAAACAACTGTTCCAAATGTCTTTGAAAAATGCCCGGACTTGATGCCAACCCGTATACTAGCCTATTATACATAAATAATCCTTTATGAGTGTTAATCACTGTGTATTTTTTTGTTTCGTCCAGCTCGAACTGAGCGTATGCCTGTGAAAGGTCAATTTTACTGAAATGCTGGCCACCCTTCAAACGCAGTAGTACTTCCTCTACTCTGGGTAACGGATAACGGTCAACTTCTATAACCTTGTTTAAAGTTAATTTGTAATCTGCGCAAATTCTAATGTTACCGTCCTTCTTGACGACCGGCACGATGGGTGTGGCCCAGTCAGAACGCTCCACAGGAGAGAGAATGCCGTCACGCTGTAGCTGGTCCAGCGCGCGCTCCACCGGCTCGCGCAGCGCGTACGCCAGCGGGCGCGCGCGCATGAACACCGGCCGCGCCCCCTCGCGCACGCACACGCTCACCGTGCCGCCGGTGAAACGCCCCAGCCCGTCCGCGAACACTTCACAGTATTTGGAACTGAAAGCAACCACATCAAATACATTGTTTTTGTACATCTCAACATCATTACTATTACAATCGTAGGTTACTGTGGGTAATTGTATTTTTAGTTCTGCCATCCACTGACGGCCTAAGAGTAGTGTTTTTCCATTCTCAACAACATATAAATCTAATTGCTTATGCCTATTTTTATATTTCACTAACGGTTGTATAACTCCAAGAGGTTTCACTAACTCGCCGGTGTAATACCTTAATGTTAAATTACTAGGCTTAAGTTTTACATCTTTATACAATCGATTATAGCACTCCCAGCTGATGCATGACACCGCACTGCCGGTGTCACATTCCATTTTAATGTCAATATTGTTTACATTCAGTTCGACATAAATAGGACTACACTGCATCGCTGATAATTTACAAACATCTACAAATATTACCTCATCGCTCTCCGCGCCATCACTGTCATTAGAGTTTCTTACTTGAAGCACGTCCATGTCCACGTTGTAGTGTTCCGATAAATTGGGACACATACGTCGCAAATGTCCCACTCGGTTACACACTCGGCAAGTATAACGGCCGAACTTGCACTGGCTTGTGTCGTGACGCGCGCCGCACACTCGACACTGCTGTTGTTGCGCGCGCTCACCCAGCTTCATGGGCGCAGGCGCAGACGATGCGCGCGCGCCGCGCCACCGTCCGCTAGACGCCGTAGCATCGAGCGATGTTGCTGCTCCGCGGACGTCACGAGTGGCCACCGCTGCCGCACCCTTCCGCCGCGAGCCCGCCGACATCGCTTGACACGTCACCGACGGCGACGTGGTGGATGCCCTCTCGCTTCTCGAACCGCTCTGTCCTTCCACAGCTGCGGCGTCTTTTTCTGCTGCCTCCATGCTTACCGCCAACTTATACGCCTTCCCGAAGTCCAAATTGCTTTCAGCGAACAATCGTTGTCGTATGGTTTCGTTTGTTATGCCACATACTAGCTGATCTCTCAAGCTTTCTTCCAGCCAGGACCCAAATTCACATGTTTTGGACATTTTCTTCAAGATAGCCGCGTATTCCGATATAGTTTCACCTTCTTTCTGTTTCCTATGTCGAAACTTGTACCGCTCCGCCAACTCACTTGGCTTTGGTTGCAAGTGTTTTTCCATGACGTCAACGATTTGTGCCAACGTTTTAGTTTTTGGTTTAACTGGCGTACACAAATTAACAAGCAGTTCATAACACTCCGCCCCCATCACTGTTATTAACGTGGGCATGGACGTGCTTCAAGTAAGAAACTCTAATGACAGTGATGGCGCGGAGAGCGATGAGGTAATATTTGTAGATGTTTGTATTCCCAGTAGATCCCATCCTCGTCGCCACTGAAGAGTATGGGATCTACTGGGAATACCGGAAGCACAAATAAGATGATAAAAAGATGGACTTGTCTTATAGGCGTATATTCACAGACTGGCGCAAGGTTTGCAACGTACAAATAACTTAAGACTAACTACCCACTATTACAAATATATCACAGAAACAAAGATAAAAATTATATGTAGCTACAGTCCCAGTCACAAGACATAAAAACTGTGAAAGTACTGTAGTTGCCCATTCCCTAGCGTTGATCTCTATGGAGAAGAACGGGCAAGAAACTCCATGGACACTCTTTTAAATCAAATATTTTTACAAAATCTTGGTTACATCATTCATGTTGAGATGGTGAGAACAATGTAGCAAGATGTGCACGTTAAAAGTGTCCATAGTAAAAACTAAATAATTCATTCAAATACGCCATGGCAAATAAGAGGTCACAACTGACACCGCCCGTTCACGAACTTAATAATTCACTACGTGTGCCCAGTATGGGTTGGTAGATGTCATAGGTCTTCAAAGTTTTTGGTTCTGGGACATGCCGGTTTCCTCATGATGCGATGTTTTTTTCCACCGTTTCAACTAACTGACATTAGTCTTAATTGTGTCAGATAAAAGTTTTCTTTTGTACAATTCGTTAAATTCCTTTAGACAGAAAGGAAAACTTGCATTCTTTTGAATGTAAAAGGAAGTTAGCAATACAAATTAGGCAAGTTTTCTTCTTTTCTCGAGGTACCCGGAGCTATACAAGAAAATATTTTCAGCGTCATAATATCTGCCTTGCCTTTTCCCAACTACCTATATTGGGGTCACCTTTTAGACTAAAGCATTTTCTTAAAGGTGAACAACAGTTTTTCTTCCGACAAGCAGTGATAGCAATGTTAATAAATTGCCCAAATCATGGAGAACATTAAGGTACATCTGCTCTTAAAAGTAAATTGAAGAGTTGGCTAACTAAAAGAGCATATTACAGTATAGCATAGTTTATGAAAGAAGACAATTTTCTTCGTTTTTGTATTATGACATGATAAAGTAATCTTGTAATTTTATTCTCTTTATTTTGGAATAGTTGTAATTTGGAATTGCAATTTTAATTATAGTATTGTGTTGTATTTATATTTTTATTGACTATTTTATTAATGACCAAGTACTTTTACATTTAATTTTATCTAAAAAAAAAATGCTTTTTGAATATACATAATTAATGTAATTAATGTAATGTTGAGGTAATATTGTCACGGTTTATGCACCATCTCTTTCTACCAATTTGTACGCCACGATATGCGGCTGAACATGTTACAACTTTTTTGTATAATATTATTATCTTGCACGCAATGTATCATGTACACCATGTTTAAACAATATTACATTTTTATACAAGTGGAGAAAGTTTGTTATTGTAGTTCAAGGTAGTAAGCTTAACGTGCTTGCCGAGGCACGGAGGTATGTAAGGGTGGCCACCCATCCAAAAACTAACCTAGGCAAGCACGGTTTAACCTAAAGATCGACCCGAGCGGCTGTATTTAATTAGCCCAGATCTCCTCGAGATATTATGTACATTAGTTTCTCAAACTAAATCTACCTAGTGAATGATCGCTTTCCAGTCCACTCGTTTTGACAAAACCTTGAGTGAGGTTCTAAAGTGAATAATGCAGAATAGCAATACTGCATAGTGAATTGAGGGAAGCAATGAGCTTAATATGATTACTTTAGGAATCCTGCTTACCCCCGTTTCAGTAATAAAACTGGTGACAGCGGCGCTCAAAGTTTTTTTGAACTAGTATTATAAGGAGCCAATCAACCAGCATTGGGATTGCGTTACGGTCCGTCTCCAGAAATCGTTTTTCTCAGCGTTGGGAACGTTTTCATGGCCTGTGTATTTATTTATATACTAATTTAATTTTTAAAAAAACTTACAGACTATACAAGGGTCAATTTAATAGGTCATATTTGACATCTGTCAGTTCTAAGGAAAGGTTACCTTTTTTGCCATTGTTACAATAAATATGCAATCATAATTGAAAAATGTAAAGCAATTGTGCAGTTCTAACTTCGAAAAAATTAATAAAATTTTATGCCAGCCATTACAAGGTTACGTTGTTTTATTTTGATAAAGTGTCAAATGTGATCTATTATTTTGGCCCTACATTAATAATAATCTTAAATATCTAGTCGACATGTGGAACGTGGACTCAGCGATCATTGTGCCGATAGTCGTATCAGCCCATGCATGGCTTAATTGCCAAGAGTCTCGACCAATACCTGAAGAGGCTTGATTCAGAAAGCGGTACTCCTGGATACGGCTCGTAAAATGTAATGAATTTGTATAGATCTGAATAAAGGAATAATAATCTTAAATATCATGCACAAGTAGGCATTTTCAAATTACAAGCTTTCACAAGTAATAATGTAATAGTCCGGCAAACAAGCAAAGTTTTTACTCAATAGGCTTGTTAACTGATAAAATCTAATTAGTCCATCACTTAGATTAACAAAAAATATTTGACCCGTATTTTTTCTTTTGTCACATAAACCAAAATTGACAAAGATACGACGCTTTTAAAATTTCCAATACGTCACTGTTCGGTATCATTCTTAGTGAGTACTGACGTCACGAGCCCCCACTCCCGAGTTTTGATGCGTTTTATCTTTGTCAATATTCGTTGATTTACAAAAACAAAAAATACGTGTCCATTATTTTCTAATACTCTAACTGACGGACTAAATAGATTTGCAATTTATTGATGGTGGAAACAAGCCTATTATTGTGCTGCTCACCACCTATAAAGTCAAAAAATGGAAGCGTCGTGACTGTGAAAAGTTACCACACGCATGATGCTGTGCTATGGGGAGGCTACAGCGCTGGTTTTCAGTGATAACCGGTGAAGAAACGAGCGAAAGTCAAGGAAGTATAAATATTTGGAATACACGAGTAAGAAAATAAAGTAAACAATACTTGGACTACTATATTAAACATAAAGGGTGTACAATACCTCTTGTTCTCCCCATCATTGTGATTATTTTTTATTCTACACCATACCTGGGAATACCCCAATTAAGACGTAATTATAAAACTAGTTACGGAGATATTGGGGGTCAAAGTTCCAACTTTTTGACAAGTATTTTTTTTGTAAATACAAGTTTTTATTGCATTTTTTTTTTACTTTTAACTCATACACGACTTCCGTACTATTCCATACTTCCATCAGCATAATGTTTTGTGTGCATTACATTGAGTTGCACCACAAAACATGATTACTTACCCCAAAAAAAAAGTCGTTAGCCAATAATTTTTGCTTAAAATTACTTAGTTTGATGTACAGAATGCTTGGTTGACGGCTTCGTGATACGTCGTTCGTCCCGCATAACATAGTAAAAGTGCGTCAGTTAAAATTTAAAATAATGTCTGCGGGCAAAACAAAATAAACATTAATATAATTTGAAGACATGGCGTGTTTTTCATTCTCAAATAATATCTTAAGTAAATAAAAAAACAAATCTATCACAGAGGTGTACCCTATAGTGACCATCACAAAACACTGAACATATCTATTTGTTAATCTTATTATTTATAATCTATTTTGTAAAATTTATATAAATTGTAATTCTGTTTCTGTGTAACTTGACATCATTGGTTTCAATTCAATTTAATTTATTACGTTCTTGCATTAATTGATCTTGTTTATTTCAATTTAATTTACCTATCAAGTAATAATCATTTTAATTCGTATATCTAAACTACCTACATACATTGCTACTAACTAGTTTTAAGATATTTAATTTGTATGCTACTAACAAAGTATGGACATCACTAGTCTGAAATAAACATTTTTATTTGATTATTATTTTTTATTTTATGTCGTGGTTGCTGAGAAATTCCTGATAGAAAACTCCAATAAAATTTTGCCCTACCCAGAAATCGGACCCAGGACTTCATGTTCAGATAGCGAAGCAGTTTAATACTTGGATAATAAATCGACTGCAGTACACAGAATAGATACTTAAGCTAAGTAATTACAGTAAGACAAACCAATTCTCCAACTTGAAAGTACATCTCAAGTTTTGTTTCTACCCTTAGTATTGTAAGATTGATAAACTTCTCGACGGTTAAAACCTTATCAGGAGGGAAAAGGGTTATTAGAACGTGGAATAATGGCTGAATAATTTATTACTTGCACGATTTCAGAACCGGTTTTTGACAGCTGTCAATTTGAATTGACGTCAGTCAGAAAGTTCTTTTTTCGTTTGTTGTTTTAAGAATGATAGAGCTATAATTTAAGCATTTTTATTGTTTTTTTTTGAAAATGTTTTGATTTCAATCCTAGCCTAGATAAACAGCATTGCCCAGGAAAAAACGGTTTTATTTTTTCACCGAAATCGAGCTTACGGCGAATAATAATGCTTTTACGATTTTGTTCTAAAATTATAATTCTGCGTTTAAGTTTTATCTATAGAAGAAGTGATTGAAGTTAATGATCAATATCAGATTAAGTTATTTAAAAAAAACAATAATTATCATTTTAACCATATTAAAAAAAAACAGATTTTGTAGGTAATAAGAACTATTAATGAATTTATGACTTCACAAAACTGTTAACAATATCTGCACAAACAAAGAATAATGAAAAGAACTTAGAACCCAGTTACTTGCTGATAATGTACCTAACCATTGCTGAAAGAATTTTTCAAATCGGTCCAGTAGTTTTTGAGATTATTAGTTGCACACAAAAATACAAATTTTTCCTCTTTAAAATAGTTTAGATTTCAAGCACATAAATGGACTTATCGCCGTATTATAGGCATTTTGTACTATTCTAAAGTCTATGACCACACTACCCGAACTCATCCATCAGGAAGCTACCCTGCCGTCACCACAGAAACTAAACTAAGCACTTTGACAACCGCGCTTCAGATAATCGATCATGCAAAAAGAAAAACAGTAATATATTTAATTTGACTAAAGTTGAGAACCACACGCCTTGCCAAGCCAAATTTCGCTTAACGCGGGCAACCCTTAAGTGCAAGTGAGATAGAAGATATGTGGGAGGGAAAGAGAGAGGCATACAATTGTCAGTTACGCCCAATCAATGCACGGAGGCTTTATACTCTGCAAGCCAGTGTTTCGTTAACCATCTCTGTAAACGGTACGGTCGGTCGTTCCAAAAATAAATAAATAAAATATTCAAAAAAAAATACTTTAAAAATTAAAATTGATGCGTTCAATTATCTTAATTCAAGGAAAAATATTTAAAGTTCGCTCCGTAAACGTTTGGATCTGAATTTTGAGGATTCGAAATTCGAACGCGTAACAAAAGACCGCGATGAATTGTGGCTTTTTTTTTTAAATTGCGTGTAAAAAATATCGTGGTTTAGGTAGAAGGTTTTGTTCAACCTTGTGGATTTTTGAAAAAATATATTGAGTGACATTATGGTTTTTTTAACGCCGTACCAAGGCAGGGGGATATCCTTTGTTCCTAATGCACCGAGCGCAATACTAAAAGGTAGTAAGTTGATTCATTTTCAGCCATCTTGGATTACTGCTTTAACATGTATTTTCAGGGTTTTCCTGTGTTTTCTGCAACATTTCAGGACATTTTTCAGGATGTGTTTCACAGTTTTTCCTTACAGCTTTGAAAATGTTAAGTATTTTCTAGATTTAAGTGTGTGAAAGAAAACAAATTTTAAAATGCATTTTTTACGTTTACTAACCAATATTTTTGGCATATTTTGCCAAAAAAAACTTGCATAATTTTATTATCCACGCTATATTTGCGACAACTTTCTTTATGAATCTGCATCATTTTCAGGTTTCTATAACGACATGTTTTTCGGAAATTTTAAACCCGTATTTTTAAAGGATTTTCGTGCATTTTTTTGTATAATGCGTAATTCGGTGCGGTCCCTAACGGTCGCTTCAAATTGTATGCTTCAGCCGCATCTGGATATACTAGAAGCTGACCACAATATATTTGTAAAAAGAGATAGAAATATAATGCTATACTCCTCTAGCTATGCAAATTATTATTATACTATTTATTCGCACTTGCCTAAGTTGGTCTGTGCATGGGTGACCACCCATTACATACCTAGTGTCCTCCGTGCCTCGGAAAGCACGTTAAGCTGTTGGTCCCGGCTGTCATTTGTAAATCTTTGACAGTCGTTACAGGTAGTCAGTGGTCCGAAAGTCTGACAACCAGTCTTACCAAGGAGTATCGTATTAGCCAGTACTAACTGGGTTGTAGAGGTCAGATAGGCAGTCGCTCCATGTAAAATACTGGTATTTTGCTGCATCCAGTTAGACTGGAAGTCGACCAAAAATAATAATATTTTTATTTAAAAGAGTGTCCATGGAGTTTCTTGCCCGTTCTTCTCCATAGAGATCTACGCTAGGGAATGGGCAACTACAGTACTTCCACAGTTTTTATGTCTTTTGACTGGGATTGTAGCTACATTTAATTCTCATCTTTGTTTCGACAATTCAAAAGTGCATGTAACTGGCCAACTTGAAATAAATGCTTTGATTTTGACCATAATATAGTTGGAAAAAGAAATATAAATAAAACACTATACTTGTCTAGCTATGCAAATTATTGTCACATACCAATCTTCAAGTTACACCGACATACCGAGTTTCTTCTGTGCCTCGGAAAGCACGTTAAGCCGTTAATTCCAGCTGATAATCAGCTTCCAATATTCCCACTGTTAAGACGAAGGTCTTAATGAGCCCGCTCTTATAATATTAATTATGCATGCACTATACTGAAAAAAGTGATGATGTTTCATGTGTTAATATCTATGGTACCAAATAGCCGGGTTCTTGTATTTGAACAACTTTCATCGATTGATGTTTCGCTTAGTTTGCGGTTTTGTTGCAAATTATTTCAAAGCATAGCTGTTAGCGACCACAACTAGGAGATTGATTAGTTGTTACGCTCCATTTTTAATGAATTTATATGCATGAGAGATTATCATTTGATGAGGGATATCGTAGTACCCAGTACTAACTGGGTTGTGGAGGTCAGACAGGCAGTCGTTCCATGTAAAATACTGGTATTTAGCTGCATCCGGGTAGACTGGAAGCCAGCTACAAAATAGTTGGGAAAAGGCTAGGCAGATTTGATTGATTACTCGAGTTTATAATACAACATAGCTATTTATATGTTCTCCAAGAAGTACCAGGCTGGCATGAACTCAAGGTGGTATACATTTCAATAACTCTGGATAGGTACTATCTTCTAATAAATATCATCTTGGATTCATGCCAGCCTGGTACTGCTTGTAAGGTAACTAGCACAACTGTACTAACACTACTCGATCCCACCCATACAATGCTAAAAGTACGGTGGGAGCAAAAGGATTCTATTTATAATCCTCTTTTCCTAACATTTTTCTGCACGGTGTTACTCAAATTTGAAATTCGATCGCATTTATTTTTTAATTTTAAGAGCGGGACCAATCGACTAAAGAAAATGACATAAAAGTATTCATTTAGTAAACTCATCCCGCGGGACCCAAATGAGCGGGATCAATATACCTACTAAAGAGCCTCATTTACAAAGGTATTACTCTAGCAGTCGCCTAGTAACACTGAAAAGTAACTATTACTAGACCAAAACTTTACCAATTACTCATTTAAAAATAAATCATCGATTTATGTTCAGAAACGGCTGGAACATTAATAATAAAATTTGCATTTAAACGCAGGACTTTGAGCGAAAGTGGCTTGAGGCACGAAATCAAACACATTCTTTTTGTCATGGAATTTCACAGAACTTCGGATAGAAGTAATGCTGGGATGCAAAATAGGCTTGTTTCCACCATCAATAAATTGCAAATCTATTTAGTCCGTCAGTTAGAGTATTAGAAAATAATGGACACGTATTTTTTGTTTTTGTAAATCAACGAATATTGACAAAGATAAAACGCATCAAAACTCGGGAGTGGGGGCTCGTGACGTCAGTACTCACTAAGAATGATATCCGTCGGCATAAGGGGAGGGGCCCGCAAGGGCAAGATGCCTGCCGGGGTTGCGGGCCTGTTCGAAAGAGATACCGTGGCCCCGGAACGTAAAGGGCGAGGAAGGAACATGGATGGGTTTAGTCAGTAAAAGTCTGACAGTCCCTCCCGCTCCGCCCCGAGTGGGAGAAGTCATTTGATGATTTCCCATCCTAAAAAAAAAAGGGGGTGGTATCTGCTTACAAGAGGTTTTCTCCATGTAACTCCTCTTTGATGAGTGAATATAAATGGGCATAAATAATGTTGCTTATTAGACTTTCAACTTTTATTGGTACAATTGAAATAACCCTAACTTTATTATTACTATATGAAAAAAATGTTCAAAGTTAAGCATTTTTTCTTTGAAATTTCGTAACTACTCCTAAACGGCATTAAGTTTTAGTTTTTTTTTTACACACAAGTATTTGTCGCCATTTTCTTCACAAAGTGTACAATTGGAATTTTGATCGAATGATTTATTAGGCTAAAATTAAATAAAAACCACTCATTTCGCACTATTCGGCCCGCAGTGACTGACATAACAACCACTTTGTAGTGCAAGCTAATTAGAACTTTATTTTAACAGTACCTATTTCAAACGATGTTTGAACCACCACAAACAGAGTTGCTAATTTAGCATAATTACACCACAGCCTTAAACAAGATAAACAAAAATAAACCGTATTTCAATAGTCTAACGGGCTACGGCAGCGATTTAACCCTTTGTTAATATTTTTAGTAGAATACAAAAGGAGGAGCTTGTGGCTCAATAATGCCGCTCGGGTCGATCGTTAGGTTAAGCCGTACTTGCCTAGGTTGGTCTGTAGATGGGTGACCACCCTTATATACCGAGTTTCTTTCGTGCCTAGGAAGGAACGTTAAGCTGTTGGTCCCGGCTGTCACTTGTCCATCTTTGACAGTCGTTACAGGTAGTCAGTGGCCTTAAAAGTCTGACAACCAGTCTTAGCATGTGGTATCGTATTACCCAGATTATTAATTGGGTTGTGGAGGTCAGATAGGCAGTCGCTTCATGTAAAATACTGGTATTCAGCTGCATCCGGTTAGACTGGAAGCCGACCCCAACATAGTTGGGAAAAGGCTAGGTAGATGATGAGAATACAAATGTATCTATATAATTTCATTACAAAGAACTTGAACTTGAAATGGAAACGTATACTCTAAAATATAAGTCAGGCAAAATAGGGTATATAATATTGTTGTGTGTGTTTGTATTATTTGTCTCAATAATTTTGATATTGGTGTGGAGATAAATAAACTTTATTAGAAAATGTAAAACGGTTATTGATAAAACCAAAAGAGGTAACAGGAATGTTCTAGAAGCTAATTACCACAGAGTAACCAAAATAATTGCCCACTGAAATAAAGGGTGTAAAAGACTTCTTAACGAAGCCGAAAGGCACTTGTTCTCCTAGTCATTGCGGTCATTTTAAGGGTTCCGTAGCCAAGTGGCAAAAAACGGAACCCTTATAGATTCGTCATGTCTGTCTGTCTGTCCGTCCGTATATCATAGACACTTTTTTCCGAAACTATAAGAGCTATGCTGTTGAAACTGGGTATGTGGATGTATTCTGTGAACCGCATTAAGATTTTCATACAAAAATAGAAAAAAAGAAGAATAATTTTTTGGGGTTCCCCATACTTTGAAGTGAAAGTCCAAAAATTTTTTTTCATCAAACCCATACGTGGTATCTTTGGATAGGTCTTTAAAAATGATATTGAGGTTTCTAATATATTTTTTTTCTAAACTGAATAGTTTGCGCGAGAGACACTTCCAAAGTGGTAAAATGTGTATCCCCCCCCCCCCTGTAACTTCTAAAACATGAGAATGATAACCATGTAAACTTCCACCGAAAATTGGTTTGAACGAGATCTAGTAAGTAGTTTTTTTTAATACGTCATAAATCGTAAAATCGTTACTTTAATATTATGTTACTTGCTGCTACGGAACCCTTCATGAGCGAGTCCGACTCGCACATTGCTGCTTTTTTTTGTTCTACACCATACCTGGGAACCTTCTAGCTACGGAGATATTGGGGGTCAAAGTTACAACGTTAACACAAGTTTTAAATGTTATTACTTTAATTTAAATACCTCTACAACCTCCGTAATATTCAAGGCACCCATTAGCACAACGTTTTGAGTGCGCTACAGGTAGTCAGTGGCCCGAAAGTCTGAGAACCTGTCTTACCAAGGGGCACTGTTTTGCCTTGTGGAGGTCAGATAGGCAGTCGATCCATGTAAAATAGTACCGCAGCCCTGGATATAACGCTGCGTCGCACTTCGGGGAAAACACGTGAATGTTGCGCCAACCCCTCCCTCTTTCCTCCGCACTTAAACAGGTGGCTTCAACAGACTGGATGCAGAATTGCGGGATTCTGAGGACAGAGTGTTGTGGCGTATTTGGAGCAAGGATTGTCTGAGTAAATTGACTACCCATTAATGTTAATATTAATCCGTGGTGCTAGGCAACTGGGCCTATCCCAGTTGTAAACGTCCCTTTGTGCCTATTGGCCTTGTTTAGTTCTGTCTCCTGCTGATATGGAGGTGGAAGTTACGGTATTTCCTACTCCTCCGCTATACTTTCTGATTAACTTCATTGCGGGATCCAAGACAGTTAAATTCATTCTCTGGGACTTCGCTTCGTCGAGCTTCATTGTCTCGGCGCTTTTCTGGTGGTCGCCACTGTTGATTCTGGCGCACAGGAGTTACAGTGGGCAGGTAATAGTGTTACGGGGTGGTCCCAAAAAAAAAAACAAAAATGACTTATAAATACTGTATCACAATGACTTTTTCTCGAATCGAAAATATTGCAATAAGAGGCCTGCGGAGCATGCGTAGTTCATACAAACGTAATACCAAAATAATTTGTAAAGCAAAATATTCTTAAGGCAGTGTGTATTTACTTCGATTGGATTGCAGAATATCTATGTTCTTAAATATATATTTTGAAAGGACAACGATATAAAGACGAGATATGAGGAATTTAAAATTTCAATAGAAAACTTGTTTTTCTCATAACTCTTGTTTTAATCAGTGTCCATTCAAAATATATGTATATTTAGGAACCTGGATCGATGAAGGCGTCTTAAGATGTGGTCCTATAAATATTAGTGTACATTTTCACTATTTTTTTTTGCAATTTTCAGCCCTAAATCTAGAGTGGTAGTAACAAGTGTATAGTATTACCTAAGACTAACTGGGTTGTGGAGGTTAGATAGGCAGTCGCTCCATGTAAAATACTGGTATTCAGGTACATCGTAGTCGAGAAATTCGTGATCCATGTTACGCACCACTACGTGATTGAAGCCACGGACAAATCAAATAATTGTGTTGTATTACGTACTGTTCTTTTTTGTTTTTGTTTTTTTTTTCTATATTTTACACAAAGCGCCATCTAGTACCACACCAAGCAACGAGGCTTGTGTCGTGGACACCAGATAGTTGATGTACTCCATAGATACTTTTTATTTGTAAATACATACTTATTATACGTATATACATCCATGATTCGGAAACAAATGTCCATACTCATCACACAAACATTTGCTCCTACCGAGATTCGAACCCGGGACCCTAAGAACGTAAGGTAGGCTCACTACCGCTGTGCCATTTGGGTCGGTTTTAATTTCAGTTTCCTAGAAACAAAATATAATGAAAATCCGATTTCTAGGTTGTTACACAAAAGAACCGTTTTTCCAAAAAGTCGGTTGAACACAGTAACTACATTCCTTTGTTAGAAAAAAGATGTTAATTAATTTTCAAACAATTATTTTTTAATCTCCCTCTTTAATAAAAACATTTCATAAAAGATAATAAAAGGTAATGGGAGATGAATTATCTTTTGCTATTCAATTATCTTTTTTTTTAACAAAAGGTTTTTTGTGGGTCGTGTGTTTTGAATTTTATCCTCGTTGGTTTACAGGAACTGTCTAACTTGTGGTCCTAAGGAGATCATCCAGCTTAGTACATTTGTTTTTTAGCAACCATTAACAATACATTTTTAAAGCACACATGTAGTCGTGGGTTCGAACCCACACAGGCGCATTACTTTGTGCAATTTATTTCATCACCACTGCTCTCAAAACGGTGAAGGATACATCGTGAGGAAACCGGCATGTCCTAGAACCAAAACATTCGAAGACATGTGACATCTACCAACCCGCACTGGGCACGCGTGGTGTATTATAGCCCATTCCCTCTCATAGAGAGGAGGTCTGTGTCCCAGCAGTGGGAACATTGAGAGGCTGATGATGATGATGATAAGTAACGCATTATTTTTTACAATGGCGTCAAAGTCGACAACTATTTGGGTTCGGAGATGTACGAATAGCGAAAAACGCTCAAAGGAGCCTCAAACCAGATTTTGATGAAAACTAAAACTGCATCATTAGATTTCAGAAAAAAACAATATTCCTATTATTATAAAATCAAACACTCGCGTATTCAAAAGTAATATGTTTAGGTCCATGTTCACCGAGAAGATAACAGTCTGATTATCCAAAAACAGCTATCAATGTGACATGTTCCCATACAAAAAAGTGTTTTAAATAGTCGTCTGTCATTTTTTTGGTGAACATGGACCTTAATCAATTATATCATCAACATCATCATTTCAGCCGAAAGACGTCCACTGCTGGACATAGGCCTCCCCCAAGTGTCGCCACATTGACCGGTCCCTTGCGACTCGCATCCACCGGATTCCCGCAACCTTCACCAGGTCATCGGTCCACCTAGTGGGAGGTCTTCCAACGCATCGTCTTCCAGCCAGAACTTTTCGGCCCCATCGGCCGTACGTTCTGCGAGCAATATGCCCTGCCCACTGCCACTTAAGTTTAGCAATTCTTCATTAACATTAATGGGTAGTCAATAAACTCGGTCAATCCTCGCCCCAAATACGCCACAACACTCTGTCCTCTGAATCCCGCAATTCTGCATCCAGTGTGTTGAAGCCACCTGTTTAAGTCAGGAGGAGAGAGGGGGGGGTTTTTTTTTTTTTTTTTTTTTTTTTTTTAGGATGGGAAATCATCAAATGACTTCTCCCACTCTGGGCGGAGCGGGAGGGAGTGTCAGACTCTTACTGACTAAAACCCATCCATGTTCCTTCCTCGCCCTTTACGTTCCGGGGCCGCGGTATCTCTTTCGAACAGTCCCGCAACCCCGGCAGTTGGGGGGGGGGTTGGCGTAACATTCACGCGTTTTCCCCGAAAGGCGAGGCAGTGGTATATCCAGGGCTGCTGGAAAGTTCGAAAGGGGACCGTGGCCCCGGAACATAAAGGGTGAGAAAGGAACATGGATGTGTTTTAGTCAGTATTCGTCTGACACTCCCGAGCTCCGCCCAGAGCGGGAGGAGTCATTTGATGATTTCCCGTCAGGAAAAAAAGCAGAGTCATTAATGAATCTCCAACTGAACTGGTTTTTCTTTGCTGCGGTCAACCTATTTTTGAAGCAAAAATCAATATTCTTCTTAGTCGTGCCAGCTGATTTTGAAAAAAAAAACAAATACATAAGTTAACACATTAAGTTACATTTTAATACGTCTAAAGATACCCATTTACCAAATAACCCCGTTAAAAAGATCACGTTTTGAAAATAACTATCGCGTAGCAATGTGCTACGCCGTAGCACTTACTACGAGGCGTAGGCGGAGAGCTACGCGGTGTCGTAGGCGAGGTGTGATATTATCATATTTCGATGTTATTTTTGTAATCTCGTTCTAGTTTTCACAAGCATTGGGTTACTATTTGATTCACTTTTTTGTAATATGTTTTTTTTTTCGATTAATATAAGTACCGAATATATAATTTCACATAATTATAAATTGTAAACCTGCATCATCCCACTGCTGGGCCTTACAGAAAGGAAGAACGAAAAAGCATTTATTAGCCCGCACAGGACTAAACACATAAAACTAAAATGGTCAAACAACAATATATAAAAAGTAAACATAGCGAGAAAAAATAAAATAAAAACGAAATTGATCCTGTACGAGGCCAAAAGGCTCCTATCTCAGGATGGTGCTGTAATATTAAAAAAGGCCGCTCCCCTGCATTTCACATGCATTCATGAAATGCACGTCGTTTCTACGCACCAGAGAAAAGTCTGCAACGCCTATATAGAGTTATGCATGCAATTCATCCATGAAAACAGTAATCGACTCACATGAATTATCCGGCTCGAAGGACCAAAATTTATGTTCATGTGTTAGGCGCCTTCTTTTTATTTTGAAATTACACAGACAAACACTTCAAGTTTTTTTTATTTTGGATAAATGGGATTTTAAGCCAAATTAGCTTTATTACAAAGCGCTATGCTTCCACATGTATTGTGTGAACCGTCAGTCTGTGGGATTCACAGCTGGTTTTTCTATTCCCTGATTGAATGAAAGGCGTAGTGGTCCTGGGTTCGAATGCCGGTAGGAGCAAATGTTTGTGTGATGAGCATGGAAATTTGTTTCCGAGTCATGGATGTTTATATGTATAATAAGTATGTACTCGTATTTACAAAGGCATACTATATATTTAGTATATCAACTATCTAGTGTCCACGACACAAGCTTTGCTTAGTGTGGTACTAGGTGGCGCTGTGTGTTAAAGTCCAGCGATATTTATTAATTTATTTATTTATCCATTACAATCTGGATGTACTCAAAGTTCTAGTGAATTAAGTTCTTCTAGGCAAGCGTGCTTCAACCTAAGCCGCATCATGGCTTCACATCAGGCGAGTTGAAGCCAAACGAAATACTATTCCATGCTAATATCATCATCATCATCATTTCAGCCGAAAGACGTCCACTGCTGGACATAGCCCCCCCCCAAGTGTCGCCACATTGACCGGTCCCTTGCGACTCGCATCCACCGGATTCCCGCAACCTTCACCAGGTCATCGGTCCACCTAGTGGGAGGTCTTCCAACGCCAGGTCTTCATACTAATATGACAAAGAGGAAATATTTTAAGTTTTTTCACTCGATAAGCTCCGAAACTACATGACCGATTTTAACCATTTTTTCACCAACACAAAGCCAACCAGCTCGTGGTTCAATAATAACAGCCGCTCGGGTGGATCTTTAGCTTAAGCCGTGCTAGCCTAGGTTGGTCTGTGGATGGGTGACCACCCTTACATACCGAGTTTCCTCCGTGCCTCGTTAAGCTGTTGGTCCTGGCTGTCATTTGTCCATCTTTGACAGTCGTTACAGGTAGTCAGTGGGCAAAAAATCTGACAACCAGTCTCACCGAGGGGTGTCGTATTACCCGGTATTGAGTGGGTTGTGGAGGTCATACAGGCAGTCAATCTATGTAAAATACTGACATTGCAATAAAAATTGATTTGAGACTGGAAGTCGACTTCACCATACTTGGCAGTCGCTTCGTGTAAAATACTAGTATTCAGCTGCACCCGGTTAGACTGGAAGCCGACCCCAACATAGTTGGGAAAAGGCTAGGTAGATGCTGATGAGCACGCTGTGACGTCACTGTTCAGTCAACTCAATTACTACTGATTTTTGCAATTTTATTGATTTCAAAGCAACTAGAATTTGGTAATAAATCGAGGTTTTGGGCCCAAAATAAAGTTATTTTTTAAGAGATTGGTGTCGTGGAATTATTGTTTTATGGTGTCATCTTATTCATTAAATATTAACGCAAACGAAGCTGTGGGTGAAACATAGTTTAGTAATAAACATTAATTTTCCCAATACGACCAAACCATCTAAGCAAAAATAACGACAAAGCTTGCCTCATTCTCTGCTCACCCCCAAAAGCCAGATCTATGCGACGTTTTAGCGTTGTGTTGCCCATTAAAAAATTAGGTCAGAGCACATTAACTTCTTGGTGTTGTTGCCTTTGTTTAGCTTGCTTGCTAAATGGGGGTAGGTAGACATCGAAGCTGGCTTTCACGAAAATATGGCTTTCAATAGTCGCATTATTTTTTTTTGGTTATTTCGCTTTCGACCACTATGTCATCTCTAGTTTTATCTATCTTTTGTCGCTTAGCTATGTAGCTCAGCTAGTGCGAGCTAAGAGCACATAGCTAAGTGAGGAGCTGAATAATAAGAGCCACTCGGGTTGATCTTTAGGTTAAGCCGTGCTTGCCTACCCTTACATACTGAGTTCCCTCCGTGCCACGGAAAGCGTTACGCTTTTGGTCCCGGCTGTCATTTGTAGATCTTTGACAGTCGTTACAGGTAGTCAGTGGCCCAAAAGGTCTAAAAACAAATGTTACCAAGGGGTATCGAATTACCCAGTACTAACTGGGTTGTGGAAGTCAGATAGGCAATCAATCTATGTAAAATACTGACATTGCAATGAAAATTGATTTCAGACTGGAAGTCGACTTCAACATACTTGGGAAAAGGCTAGGCATTATGATGATGAAGATGGGAATAACCCAGGCAGATGAAGCATTACGTTGCTTGGTTTTACTCCAGCATGAGTTATCTCATACAGCTTGTGTCGACATGAGATATAAAACGAAATACTAACATATTCGGTCCACGTCTATACGTTTCAGGAAAAATATTATACCAGCGTTATGAGAGGAGCAGATTGCTTAAATTATTGCCAACCATAACGTGAAGCTTATTGTGGTATTTGATTAAAAAGATGGGAGGTCAAGGTTGGGTCAAATAAGGCTGTTTATTTCAGTGTTTGGGAAAAGAAGTTTTGTCGTTTTACTAGCTGATAATGAAGTCCAAACTCGTGAAGGGAAAAAAACTAAATGATAATAGTCGCTCGGGTCGATCTTTAAGTTAAGCCGTGGTTGCTTACGTTGGTCTGTGGATGGGTGACCCAACCCCACATACAAAGTTTCTTTCTTGCTTCGGAAAGCAAGCTAACCCGTTGGTCAAATTCTGACTGTCATTTGTAGATATTTGACAGTCGTTACAGGTAGACATTGACCCGAAAGTTTAATAACCATTCTTACCAAGAGGTATTGTATTACCCTATGCTAACTGTGTTGTGGAAAGTCATCGAATGTAGTCGCTGGGACTGAAATCTTCTATCTGGCTTTATCATCATCATCATCATCATTCGGAAGCCAACCCGAATGATCTCTAAATTATGAAGAGTTTCCTTAAGATTTCATATCCATCTGTTCACTCCAAAAATAAAAGAAACTTCCCTCCCATTCGAATTCATTTGTTTATTCAAATGTGAATGCTAAATCCAAAAAGTTTGTGGTGAAAAAAGTTTTGAATTCATTACAGAAGGAACCAAAAATATACATGCACGTAGAGGGGAAAACTTTTGTCGAAGTTGGGACCATACAAATCAGACTTGTGGTTAATTTTCCAAGTGGCTAATACGAGAGTGGAGCTGTTGTTTGGCTTCTAGACATAATGGGGTTACCCCTTTTTTTTTGGGAGGTGTTCAAAAGCTGATTATAGGATTAGGCTTCTAAGATTTTATTTTTAGGGTTCCGTACCTCAAAAGGTACAAACGGAACCCTTATAGGATCACTTTGTTGTCCGTCTGTCTGTCTGTCTGTCTGTCTGTCTGTCAAGACCTTTTTTCTCAGGAACGCGTGGAGGTATCAAGCTGAAATTCATATCAAATACTCAAGTCTATGGTCTCTTGGAGCTGTGAAAAAATCAAACTTCTAAGTCAACGCGATCAAAAGATACTCCCGTTTATGCCGCAAATTTTCGACACTCGCAAGGGAATCAAAACCTACAGGGTACTTCCCGTGAACTCAGAATCTTGAAATTTGGTACGAAGCAACGTCTTATAACACAGATAAAGGAAAAATTGCGAAAAGCATAAATTTTTGGTTACATCATATAATAAAAATATTTTTAATAATTTTAAACTTATTACCCCTTTACTCATGAACGCGTAGTGGTATTATATTGAAATTCTTAACAAATACTCAAGTCTATAATATCTTTAAGCTGTAACAAAATCAAACTTCTACGTCAACGCAATCAAAAGATACAGCAATTAAAGCCGCATATTTTGAAACTCGCAACTACTCGCAAGGGAATCAAAACCTAAAGGATACTTCCAGACGACCTGGAATCTTGAAATTTGGCATGAAGCAACGTTATAAAGTACACATATAGGAAAAATTCCGAAAATCTTAAATTACCATAACTTTTACTTATATACCTACAGGCTTGTACGGAACCCTCGGTGCGCGAGTCTGACTCGCACTTGGCCGGTTTTTTTATTTAATTTGAAAAGTGTTTAAGAATATTTTTGCAAAGGGGACGGCGGAGCATGCGTTTTTCATACGAACGTAATACCAAAATAATTTGTGAATCAAACACATTCTTATGGTAGTGTGTCATTCATTTCGATTGTATTATAGCATTTCTATGTTCCTAAACAAATAAATATTTTGAAAGGACAATGATTTAAAGACGAGATATGAGGAATTTAAAATGTCTATTGAAAAAATATTTTTCTCATAACTTTTGTTTAAATCGGTGTGACTCCATTCATAATATGTGTTTGGGAACCTATATATTCTGTAATCCAATCAAAATAAATACACACTACCTTAAGAATATGTTTGATTTACAAATTATTTTGGTATTACGTTTGTATGAAATTCGCATGCTCCGCCGACCCCTTTTTCTTTCGGATGGGAAATCATCAAATGACTTCTCCCACTCTGGGCGGAGCGGGAGGGGGGAGTGTCAGACTTTTACTGACTAAAACCCATCCATGTTCCTTCCCCGCCCTTTAAGTTCCGGGGCCACGGTATCTCTTTCGAACAGGCCCGCAACCCCGGCAGGCTTCGGCCCTTGCCGACCCCTTTTTTTTTTAAGTTCATTTTATAATTATTGATATTACAATGACATTCAAATACAATTAGATGGTTATTCGTTTATAGCGCAGCTAAACATAACATCACGCTTGAAATCGGTAAGTCTCGAGGGCAGAGGTGTACCTTAAAGTGCATCAACATTTCGCCAGTTATCTTTTAAATCCCATGTAATATGAGGCGACCCTATTGTCAATCAATAAGACACAAACTCAAACTCAAATCATTTATTTCAACTAGACCATTACGGCACTTTTGAATGTCGATAAAACGAAAAAAAAAAGCGAAGCTACAGTCACAGACACAAGGCATAATAACTTGAGAAAGTACTGTAGTTGCCACAAATTCAAACTCCATGACTGTTACTGAGAAATCGCTTATGGAAAATCCCAGTAACAGATTTCATGGCGACAGTATCCAAAAGTTTCAAATCAATTAGTCCGTCAGTTGGAGTATTAGAAAATAATGGACACGTATTTTTTGTTTTTGTAAATAAATGAATTTCGACATAGATAAAACGCATCAAAACTCGGGGGGGCTCGTGACGTCAGAACTCACTAAAAATTATACCAAGGCGGAACGTATTGAGAATTTTAAAAGCGTCATATCTTCGTCAATTTTGGTTTACGTAACGACAGAAAAAATTCGGGACAAATATTTTTTGCTAATCTTAATGACGGACACAAATATTATTTTAATAATCTAAATGATTATGACTAATTCTTTGAGTTTTTTTTTGTCATCTATCCTATTGAACCCGGGACGTCATACTCAGTAGTCATACTTCTGACCACAAGACCAACAAGGCAAGTCTTACGGCTAAGAGCTCTGTATTTATTATCTATCTCAAACCGACTCCCATTTACGAGCGACTAGCATAACTAACTTCTGAAAGTTGGCGCCAAAACGTCCACCATTATGGTTGGCAAGCGGCCATCTTTAGTTCATCTGTCATTTCGAACGTAGTTTTCAATAAACGTATTTCAGTTAGAACGTAGATTCTAAACGACTGCAAATAAGATTCACAATTTTTTTGTTGGTATTAATAACAGCCGCAATGGTCCATCTTTAAGGTTAAGCCAATGATGTTATATATAAAACTGAGGTTAAGCAGTGTTTGCCAAGGTCGATCGGTGGATGAGTGCATGACCTTTCATTACATACCGAGTTTCCTCCGTGCCTCGGAAAGCACGCTAAAGCAGCTAATGGTCCCGGCTATTATTTGTAGATCTTTGACAGTCGTTACAGGTAGTCATTCAGGGGCTCGAAAGTCTGACAACCAGTCTTACCAATTTTTTTTTCGGCCGGGTAATCATCAAATGATCCCACTCTGGGCGGAGCGGGAGGGAGTGTCAGACTTTTACTGACCAAAACCCATCCATGTTCCTTCCTCGCCGTTTATGTTCCGGGGCCGCGGTATCTCTTTCGAACAGTCCCGCAACCCAACCAGTCTTACCATGGGGTATTGAGTTACTCAGTACTAACTGGGTTGTGGAGGTAAATAAGATGGAGATACACTTATTTTTCCTACAAGTGCACAAACACCAAAAAATGGAACATGAAACTAGAAAAACTAGTCTTTGTGGACTGCCGATAAAAGTGAAATTCGGCTACGAGTGCTACAAAGTGTTAGGTGACGGTCACGCGAGCTCCTCGATTTTTTTTCACTCAAAAAATGCTCCACGCGACTAAAGAAATTTTCACTTCAATAAGCGGGCGTTCAGAAAAATGTCGGACAAAAACTATCGCGCCTTAATGAACGGGCCAAAAACCTAAAAAATTAATAATAGATATCAAAATGTAAATTTCATACAACTCAGGTTTTAAATCAGCAAAACCCAAGCACGCCCGTAGCAGCTTAGAATAAATTGAAGCAATATAATTCAAGCCAACGGTAATACAATATTTTCTATTGGTCAGCGTTTTCAATATATTAAACCCTGGCTTGCAATATTGAAATTCTTATTGAACATTCATCTACCATGTTTTATGAAATAATCGTTTCGAACAGTTTTTCTGAACTATGTCGTGGCTGCTTATACAACGTGTTTTTTTTTATATGCCATAACTCTAAGGTTATTTTCTGTAGGTAAAAATAAAACTAAAACTCCAAGAATAGGTGGTCCAATTATGCCTAGTTTCGGAGATATCATCAATCATAATTAAATAAGGGCAAAAATAGTCACCAGTATGACGAATCATTACTTTTACTTTTGATCACTTAACTAAAATTTTATAAAGTTCACCTACCTAATTTTATTTGCTTACCGTACAAAATAGACCCTCGATGTGTCTAGGTATCTAAGTTTCATTGATAAATACGAGTAATTCATTCATATTTAAAGCTAAGAAAATGCGACGTTGTCATATTTCACGTAAGGGTGTTTTACATTGATAATCGTGACTTTGTCGAATTACTTTGTATGAAAAATAAAAAAAATAAAAAAAAGGATGATTGAAACATAACACATATGCCAGTTGATTCTTTGATATGGTCTCAATCATACCCTAGAGTTATGGCATATCAAAAAAAACACGTTGTATAACACAGTGCAGCTGGATATTAATAAATAAATAAATATAAATATCGCTGGACATTACACAGCGCCATCTAGTGCCACACTAAGCAAGGCTTGTGTCGTGGTCACCAGACGGTTAGTAAAAACATACTTATTATACATTTAAACATCCATGACTCGTTTATATGTATAATAAGTATGTATTTACAAAAAAAAGTATACGTGTAGTATATCAACTGTCTGGTGACTACGACACAAGCCTTGCTTAGTGTGGCACTAGATGGCGCTGTGTAATGTCTAGCGATATTTATATTTATTTATTTAAACATCCATGACTCGGAAACAAAATGTCCATGCTCATCATACAAACATTTGCTCCTACCGGGATTCGAACCCGGGACCCTAAGAACTTAAGGCAGCTTCACTACCGCTGCGCCATCCGGGTCGTCTAATTAACATTTTACATGAGCTGGTGGCGTAATAATAACAACATCTTCAAGGTTAAGCGGCACTTGTCTTACGCTTCGCACCGTGGATGATGGGGGACCACCCTTACATACCGAGTTCCCTCCGTGCCTCGGAGATCACACTAAGCTGTTGGTCCCGGCTGTCATTTGTAGATCTTTGACAGTCGTTACAGGTAGTCAGTGGCCCGAGAGTCTGCCAACCAGTCTTACCAAGGGGTCTCGTATTACCCAGTACTAACTGGGTTGTGGAGGTCAGGTAGGCAGGCACTTGTTCTCCTCGTCTTTGCGATATTTATTTGTTCTAGTTACGGAGATATGTGGGGGTCAAAGTTTATTCATATTTTTAATTTAATACACTTTTTAATGTTAGAACTTCATTTTAAACACCTCCACGACCCCCGTACTATTCAATCTATCCACAAGGACGAAGTTTTGAGAGCGGTACATAGAGGTTTACCGCAAAACATAATTATTTTTTCACCCCAAAAAAAAGTCGTTTTCCAGCAATCATTTTTTGCGTCAACTTAGTTTAATGTACAGAATAGGGTAAACGACAAAAAGAATCTAATTAGTCAGTCAGGTAGATTATTAAAAAAAAATTGACCTGTAGTTTTCTATTTGTTACTTACGTAAATCAAAATTGACGAAGATACGACGCTTTTAAAATACCCAATACGTCGCGCCTTGGTATAATGTTTAGCTAGTTCTGACGTCACGAGTTTCCCCCCGAGTGACCCCACTCCCGAGTTTTGATGCGTTTTATCTGTGTCAATATTCATAGAATTACAAAAAGAAAAAATACATGTCCATTATTTTTCAATAATCTAACTGACGGACTAAATAGATTTGTAATTTTTTGATACTGTCGCCATGCTTCTTGATGGTTCTGTTCACACTATATTTATTCTGATGATTATTTTCTTATCTCAAGTACCTTTTTGACTTCCCTGCTACCTTTAACAATATTCAAGCCTTAATTCCCATCTTGTCGGCATGATCAAAGACCGGTAGAACAAAGAGGCGGCGCTTTCAAAGAAAATTTTCGTTTCTACGTCGGTTGGTTGTTTTTATAGGATGGTTAGAGTTGGAAATACGGGTTAATTTTAACCACTATTTCATTTAATTGTTGTTTAGAATGAATTTTAAGTTTTCTGTTTCGGTTAAGAGTAAATATTTTTGAATAATTCTAACTATCATAAATAATAAATGTTTGTGTGATGAGCATGGACATTTGTTTCCCATGTTTAAATGTATAATAGGTATGTATATTCAAACAAAAAGTATATAATTATGTAGTACATCAACTATCAGGTATACAGAAACGAACTTAAGGTGTCATAGATGGCGCCACGTATTTTTCGAATAATGATTTAATTACACTATTGCACCTAGAGTAAAACCCAAATTGATTGTGATATTCTAAATTAATGAGAGCGAAGCCGCGTGCATAAGTTATTTAATCATACTATTGGTAAATCCCCATTACATAAAATAAACAAATATCGTTGGACATTACACACTGCGCCATCTAGTGCCACACTAAGCAACGAGGCTTGTGTCGTGGACACCAGATAGTTGATATACCACATAGATACTTTTTGTTTGTTTGTTGTACTTAAGAGGCCTGCGGAGCATGCGTAGTTCATACAAACGTAATACCAAAATAATTTGTAAATCAAACATATTCCTAAGGTAGTGTATATTTATTTCGATTGGATTAAAGAATCCCAAATATATATTTTGATGGGACACTTATTTAAACAAGAGTTATGAGAAAAATAAGTTTAGAAATTTTAAAATTCCTCATATCTCGTCTTTGTATCATTTTCCTTTCAAAATATATATTTGAGAATATAGATAATTATTCTGTAATCCAATCGAAATAAATACACACTACCTTAAGAAAATGTTTGATTTTCATATTATTTCGGTATTACGTTTGTATGAAAAACGCATGCTCCGCCGGCCCCTTAAAATAAATAGTATATGATTAGGTACAACCTAACCCTTCAGAGATGTTATGGGTCACCCATCCAAGAGCCAACCTAGGCAAGTGCAGCTTAACCCAAAGATCGACCCGAGTGGCTGTTTCTACTTTGCCACGAGCTCCTCGTAGACCTAATATTAGTACATTTATGTTAACTTATTATGAGCGTCCAACGGGAACATTTTGCAAAGGCCGAAGGTCAAAGGGCATCTTGTAGATTTGACCTTTTGGCATTAAACACGCCTTTGGTCGATCCTTGCCCACAAACGTGTGAAGAGGTAAATCAATATTTGTATTAAAAGCATCCACTCTAATGTTAAGACAGACCATCAAGCCTGTAGCCTCAGGGGTTACCCAGAGGTGTATCTATTACGGCTTCAACAACGACTTCAAACTCTCTTCCGCTTGTAATCCAGTGATCACTAAGTGTACTCTTCGGGCATAAACTGCGTTACGCGTGTGCACGCACGTGAGCACGTCGCGGGCCACGCTTCTGGTGCACGCACGTGAGCACGTCGCGGGCCACGCTTCTGGTGCACGCACGTGAGCACGTTCGCGTGCTTATGCGCGGGCATCGGCGCGTCAGTTTTCTCAGTACAATTTTGACGTTGGAGGTGTACAGTCGAGTAATTATGGATAAATTAATGTTGTATTATTTATCAAGACGACGGCGACGACGAATTGCCAAAAAAAGACGCCAGCCAGTAAGCCCGTACGTTGAATCTAGGTTACTGTGCGGGGAATTCGTGGCGAAGTTTGGTATATTAAGAGAAAATGAAAGGTTTTTTTTCAAATATTTTAAAGTTTCATTACAAGTCTATGATGAATTATATTCAAAACTGGAGCCCTATTTGAAGACTAACAATCTACGATTGAAATCTACGTCAATCGTATCACCAATGGAACGATTTGCAATGACATTGCGGTAAGTAAAGACATTTCGATATTAATAATCATCTTTATTCATGTAAAAAAAACAGTCATTATTTAACAAAAGTTTAGAACACTCATATTTTTTTGCCAATTTATGTAAGTCACACTACTGTTTAGCCACATCAAGCCAGAAAGAAGAAGAAGTTCTTATTGTTTCGGCAGTGACACCTGAATATGGCTTAAAATGTTTTTCTTGATGTGGTGCACTCTGTTCTTAGGGCCGAAACACATAACCGCACACTTATTAATCATCATATTAATCACAGTTTCTTACATTTATTAATTATATTTTGTTATTTCTAAATTACACAGTTTTATCGTTTTCGTTTTTTTTATCTATACCTACTTATTTACTTATTTTTTTATATAATCACAACAGTCATCACAGTGTCTTGCATAAACGTTACGTTACAATTAGTTTTTGATTATTCATTTGAAATACACTAATAAAATCACAGGTTCAAGTTTAAAATAAAAAAACACAATAACAGTTAAAACAGTACAATAAAACCTTACAAAGTATTAATTATAATGACGCATATTGATTGCAAGTTTTTACATACGAATATTTCCCTTATTAATTATTCCCTTCTATTACTAGATCGGGTACTAATATTATTTTAAATTCTTATTTATCATCACAATCATAATCACAGTTTACTACATAAAAGATTAAATTTAAGAAGAGGATATATGAAGGAGCAATGTTATGAGTAGGTTCAAAAAAAAGGACCATTAAGTAAAAAAAGGGGTCTATTGATACACTTTTTTATTTGACCCTAAATAGGGTTTAAGATAAAAGTGTCCGAATCGACCCCGTTTCTTTCCTTATGAACATTACACTCAAGGCTTGTAAACTTTTGGCGAATGCCCTTGTATATCATAATAATTGCACATGAGACCAGAAAAATATAAATATAAAATTGCGCTTTTTACTAACTTAAATAGTTCTTCATGTTCTTCTCTTTCTTTTGTTCTTAATAATTAAACAGTCTTAATCAAATCTTCAGTCTTTCTTGTTACCTATTTATTCATTGTTCGTGTCTGATCTTATATTTAAGGATTCTAAATCATTCGTTACCGTATTTTGCGTAAATGAAAGGTCATCAATGGTAATAATAATTTCTTTTTCTATATCAATTAAAGCTTCTAATACTTTTGTACGAAATAATAATTTTTTAAAGCAACTCAATTTTTTCACAGTTGGTAATAATGACTTAAAAAAATTCAAGTCTTCGTCCATATTATCTGCAGTGTTATTCTTCACGCAATTTAACAACTCTAATTCGAAATCAGTTGGCGATTCGCACTTACGTTTCTTGGAAGATCGTGTTTCTTTGGTAACGCTGGAGCTGGTGCTAGGTACATTAATCAAATCTTCTTCAATAATCGTATTATTTTGTGAAGTTCTCGGTGACGCGTTTTGCTCTACTGACTGATTAAAATCGTCTGCCGATTCTTCTCCTTGAGTATTCGAGTTTGAATCTAAAAATGACAGCATGTCATAGTAAATGTATGTTTTATTTGCCCTGGAACCGGAACCTGATTTAAGTTTTTTTTTAGTAGACCTCACTCTTATATAAGTGTCTCTTGCAGTTTTCCATCTTTGCTGCAGCTTTTTCACTGAAACAATTATTTTATTTTATTACAGATATTTAGTTAGTGGACATACCTTCGTCGATATTCATCTGGCGTATCAGACAGGACTAACCACGGTCAGAAAAATAGTAACAGAAGTTTGTCAAATTATAATTGAAAGGTTAAAGGAAGAATGTATACCAAAATTTTCCCGTGCGCTATGGGTAGAGACTGAAAAAGGTTTTTTAACGCAAGCCCAGTTTCCTAACTGCATAGGTGCAATAGACGGAAAACATATACGCATTATAAGACCTCCACATAGTGGTTCCCTCTATTACAACTATAAGCATTACTATTCTATTGTACTGCTTGCAATGTGTAACGCCAACTATGAGTTTACCTATATAAATGTGGGAGTGCAGGGTAAAGAATCTGACTCCGCAATTTTCACACAAAGCCGATTCTACGAACAAATCAACAATGACTTAATAGATATTCCTCCTGCCAAAGCATTGCCCGTAATACACAATGATAAACCAACCAACACTGCTGCAACCGCAGCTTTGCCCTATATTATTGTAGGAGATGAAGCATTCGGGTTATCTAGCCATGTCATGCGGCCATATGCTCGAGCTCTCGATTTAAACTACAAAAAAAAAATATTCAATTATAGGTTAACGAGGGCGCGACGTTATATTGAGTGTACATTTGGTATCATGGCTAATAAATTTCGCATACTCCATCGTCCATTGAACGTTGGAAAAGACAAAGCAATTTGTTTTCTTAAAACAATTTGTATTTTGCATAATTTTATAAGATCAAGAAGTCAAATTAATGACTTTCATGATATTGTCATTATACCAGACCATATACGTTCAGTTCGGGGGTTAATTGGAAATACCCACAGAGATTCGTATACATTACGCGATAACTTCGCAGATTATTTCGTTGCAGACGGACAGCTGTCATGGCAAGATCGCAGTATTTATTGAAGATAGTTGGCTTTTTTATAATTTATGTACATTCAATAATTGATTTTTCACGGTTTGTTACCACACATTTTTTATTAACATAGCAGGCATATTTTAATAATATACCTAATGATTTTATTTGTTAAATTCATCGGATGTAACCAAATAACTTAGATTGTTGTAAACTAAAGTTGAGAGATGTCAAAGAAAAACCTACAAAACTACAAAACGCACGCTTATTTTACAAAGTTACTAGCCCAATTCTAAAACCAATATAATAAATATTTTAGTTGATAATTGTTTTATTTATTTACCTACAGATCCACTGTTTCTGCCCTAAAATGATTTTGAACCCTAAATACACCGATAGTGTGAAGTAGTGTGAAGCTCGCAGTCGTGAACATAGGTACTGGTTGTCTCGTGACGCGCAAAATGGCGGCGACCGCGTGGCCGAAAGAAAGAACTTTGGAATTTATCGAGCAATATAAAACCATACCAATATTATGGGACATTGTTCACACGAATTTCACAATGTTCAGAAATACGCAGTATCTCTGCACTAGTTTTGAATATAAGCATGATTTTATATTTACATAGGTAAATTATTGTAAATATTCCGAGTTTTAATTTTATAGTTGGATTAATTGTTGAAAACATTTAATTGACACAAATACAATTGAAATAACTAATTATATATAACTAATTGCATAGATTATTAAAAATAAAAATTTGGCGCAAAGAATAGTTTACCTAACCTACGTTATTATAAAATAAATAAAGAGTGTAGGTACTTACCTTGTATTTTTTTTTCTGCTTCACTCCAGTCATCAAAATTTTGAAACAGTACTGTACAAATGTCTAGCCATGCTTTTGATTTAGCGTCCCGGTCTTTAAATATTTCGCTAGATTGGTCCCATATGGCAGGACGACACTGAACTTCAACAATTACCCTTTCTGTATCAAAATTTGTCATTTTTTGTTATGGGCGCGTGCGGTCGGTTCGAGATAGCGCTGTCAACTGAACAAGCACGCGCGTGCACCCGCTAGCGGGCTTCGCGCGTGGACCCGTCCAACGTGATGCGTGATCACGTCGCGTGCATGCGTGCCCCGTTGCACGGAAGTATCACGCGACGGGCGCCCGACGGGCTCACGAGCGTGTGCACGCGCATGGGCACGCGCGGGTCGGTTTTGTGTGGACACGCGAGAGGCACGCTTAACGCAGTTTATGCCCTTCAAGTGAAATCACCTCAATATACGGACACTGTTAGTGTAGTGGGCTGTCCTAGTGTGAACCGGCCCTAATTAACATTTATGAAGATCAAGTGAGGGTAGTTGAATAAACGCCTTCGCTTTGCTGTCGCGGTACCTCCAATACTTCAGTCTCCCCGCGACCACGGCTTGTGCAATCCGGTCGAAACGTCGGGCTTAAATTAAAGGTAAATAGTACGTACATTTCTGCCCGGGATGTTTAAGTCTCATGTAATATATTGAGCGAGAATATTGCTGTCAACCGGGCACGCACCTATCGGTGAAGGAAAACATCGTGAGGAAACCGGCATATCCTAGAACCAAAAAAATCGAAGACATGTGACATCTACCAACCCGCACTGGGCCCGCGTGGTGGATTATAGTCCATTCCCTCTCATAGAGAGTTGGCCTGAGTCCCAGCAGTGGGACTATTAATAGGCTGATGATGAGACTTTGCAACCGACGCGACAAGTTAATCATATGCCTAGCCATTTTTTCCAACTATGTTGGGGTCAGCTTCCAGTCTAAAAGAATGCATCTGAATACCAGTATTTTACATGGATCGACTGCCTATCTGACCTCCACAACCCAGTTAGTACTGGGTATTACGATACCTCTTGATAAGACTGGTTGTCAGACTTTCAGGACACTGATTACCTGATAACAACTGTCAAAGATATACAAATGACAGTCGAGACCATCGGCTTAACGTGCTTTCCGAGGCACTAAGGAAACTCTGTATTTAGTGACGGGTCACCACCACTCACCAATGCAATCAACGACCCGAATGGCGCAGTGTTAGTGACGCTGCTTTACGGTCTTAGGATCACGGGTTCTAATCCCAGTAAGAGCAAATGTTTGTGTGATGAGCACTGACATTTATTTCATTATACAGGAAAAGTTTTTAACCACTGCGTAAATTTTTTTTGGTAGCTCAGTGTTAGTAATAGAACACATTCCCATTTTTAGTTTTAATTTTTTTTTTTCAAATTTTTCCATCTTGTCCCATTTTAAAATAAGCATAACATGGACATAATTTAATTGTAATACTGTGAATGAAAACGCGCTGGCTGCTGACGTACGATGTATCTTAAGCCCATGAAAGTATGAAGGAAAAATTGGAATTACGTTTACAAATAACATATCACAGCCTAAACTTAAAAAAGTAGCGCGAAACGGCGGTCAGTAACCGTCAGCGCGTAGGTAGGTAAGTTTACGTCGGCGCCGTCGCATCCAGCGAGCGCACCTACAAAACTCAGCTGATCTCAGGTTGCCGGTTGGGCGACCGGTCGACGCGTGAGTCGGTCGACCGGGCGCCCGACTGGCAAGCGACCATAAAATAAGTTTATAGGTAAATAAGTCTCGTAAGCGATAACTTTATTTTTTACTACTAACACATATCAAAATAAAAAATACGTGTCTATTAAAATACATTCAAGTTTATCATGTCAAAATTTGCGCACTGGTTAAAAACTTTTCCTGTATATGGATGTTTATGGTGTAAACGATCTCATCACGAAACCTTCAACGAAGCATTTTGTACATCAAACTAAGTAACTTTACGCAAAAAACTTTGCTGGGTAACTACTTTTTTTTGGGGTGCAAAATCATGTTCTGTGATACTCGTAGAACTCAAAGTAACGCACTTAAACGTTGTGCTGATGGATAGATTGAATAGTACGGAGATTATATAAAATAAAGTTGTCGAAAAGTTTGAACTTTGACCCCCGATATCTCCGTAACTAGAATATTCCCAGGGGCCTAATTCTGCTATTTTAATAAATTCTTCACTCCAACACGATTCCATTCTCATCCCACTGCCATTTTGCTGGTGCTTGTGCAATGGTCTCGTAATAAAATTGTGTTTTAATGGCATTGTCGTATTGTCATTATTATAAAACCCTTAGTACAAATGGTTTTCGAAATCTACTACTAAATGCGAACATTTATTCATGCCAGATTTCATGTACGAGATTAATATTCTATGACATTTCTTTCAATGGAGTGTCAGTGGTTGTTCATTGAGAAGTCATAATGGCGCCAATATGATGGTAGAATTAGCAAACTTGTCAAAATTTGACAGAACTTGATCATTATGAAATCAATGATCGAATACTCTGACACTATTGTAATAGCAGAATGGAGGCCCAGGTATGGTGTTAAACATACCTATGACATGAAAAACAAGTGCCTTTCGGCTACGTAAAGACGTGTTTTACACCCATTATGTATAATCATCAGTATGTATTTACAACCAAAAAGTATCTATGTAGTATATCAACTACATAGTCCACGATACAAGCCTTATTGCTTAGCGTGGCACTAGATGGTGCTGTGTGTAATGTTCAGCAATATTTGTATTAATCTAGGCAAGTGTGACTTAACCTAAAAATCCAACCGAGGTGCTGTTATTATTTACCTACGAGGCGTTGAAGTTAAAGTAATAATAAATATCACATTTTGTAATATCTCAAGAGTTACAAAAACCAATATTTACTAAACAAAGTCGTACTATGGTATTACCTACCAAACAGGTGCTTGGCAGAAAGCCAAGAAGTAACCGAACTTATTTGAATATTATTGTCTATGGCACTCCTTATGAAAAATATAGAGTTATTATGTCTCTGGTTATTGGAAGCCGTGACTTGCATGCTTATTGGGTTATTGCAAGACGTAAGTCAGTTTGAGTATCTGTGTGATGCGTATAAATGAGGATGCGTATAAGAGTAGAGGAAGACCAAAGAAACGATTGATGGACTGTGTGAAGTATGATATGGCTAGAAAGGAGATGACTGGCTGTTCTGACTCGCTGTACTGTTGCACACTCAAAATCATCTATTCCCCGGATATTAGCTGTTGTTAACGCTCTCCTGAACTCAAGCACAGATCTTGATGTCTTTGCGAATGAATGGAAGGTGATACTGTCAGAATGTATGGATTTTTGTGAGAAGAATGCATGACTTTGTTAAGTAAATTATATGTTTAAATAGTGTAATGAGAGGTTTTCTATTCGAGCATAAAAAAAAAGTTTTTGTGAACTCGATAGATGGCGTTGATCTGACTACGTTACTAGGTGCGAAAGCGCTTAAGGCGCTTAGACGAGCTAAATTAGCAACTCTATTTGTGGTGGTTCAAACTTCGTTTGAAATGCTGTTAGAATAAAGTTCTAATCAGCTTGCACTACAAAGTGGTTATTACGTCAGCCACTGCGGGCCAAATAGCGCGAAATGAGTGGTTTCGATCGATTTACAAAAAAACGATTGGATTAAAAAACTAAAACAGTATCATGCTAATATATTACTTGTAGAATTATTTGCCAAAAAATCAGAATGATCGCATGCATATTAGTATGTTTTTTATTGTTTGAAAGATATTTTTAGAGGTTAGTTCGTGATTTCTTTTTATCGAGCCAAATTAATTGTATTATGTTTTCAAAACAGTATCATGCTAGCATATATCCTGAAGAATATCATATATTTTTCTGGTCTTGTTTATAGCAGTGAATCATGTACTTTTAGTAATTATAAAACTCGCGTTTAGCTCTTATAGTCGCCTTAATAGCGCAAGCGTAAACGCTTGAAAACGCACACGTCACATACGCTCGTTGACTGACACTTTCGTTTGCATAAGCTTCCGAATATAAAAATTAGTTCCAAGTGAAATTATGTCACATTCTGTTCCTTGCAGTAACGTACCGAGATCAGCGCCATCTATCTAGCGACTAGGGAAGAGTTGAAAAAGAAAATTCTTCTTTGGATTCGGATTCGGCCGTTCTATTTAAATAAATAAATAAATGACGAGTAATAGAGAAGCATGGAAGAAGAAGACATGTTACGCCGACCACAAATAAATTGGAATACGGGCAGAAGATTAATGATTCACCTTTTTACACTCGAAGCGAAACATCTAAAATCCCTGTCGTTTCTTTGAAAATAGTCATAGTCACATGTTTAGTTTGCAAAACACATTTTTTACTAGCTGTTGCTCACGTAGTTTTTTCGAGATGAAAGTTAGCATAAGTCAGCTTCTGTACACCTGACGACGTATATGCAAAAGGGGTTTGAACTTTTTGGCCGGATTTTCTTCTGCCATTTTTTTTTCTCAAAGTAGCGGACCGCTAAGACCGCTATTTTAGTCGATAGCTGGTATCAATACAAACACGTTTTGGGTGAAACAAAACGTCCTAAAGTGTCACCTTTCCGAGATATGAGCTATCAAAATTAAAATACCTACATTCACTGATGGCATCTTCAGTACAACTATGACTTGATCGGACTCGCATATGACCTATATTAATCGATAGCTGGTGTCAATACAAACAAGTTTTGTATGACACAAAATGTTCTAAAGTTTCACGTTTCCTCGATAAGAACTAACAAAGTTACAAGTTCATTGATAGCACCTTCAGTACATGTTTGATTAGATCAGACACGCATACAACGTGTATCAATTGATAGTTGGCATAAAATTAAACAAGTTTTATCTGAGACAAAATCTTCCTAAAGTGTCAAGTTTCCGAAATAAAGGGTGTAAAAAACCTCTAAACGAAGCCGAAAAGCACTTGTTCTCCCCGTCATTGCGATAATTTTTTTGTTCTACACCATACCTGGGAACCTTTTAGTTACGGAGATATTGGGGGTCAAAGTTCCAAGTTTTTTTTTAAATACAAGTTTTTGTTGTAAGATTTTTACACACCTACATGAAACCCTAATGTATAAATACGTATCATAAATGCGTAAATACTCAGGAAAATTGTTATCCTGAAAATTGATAAAGTTTTTCGGTAATACAACGACACCGGTAACCTAGAAACAACAGCTGACGTTCTAACTACGAACTTAAACGGATTATTCGGGGGAAGTATTGTCTACTTTTATTTAATAATAGCACACAATCGTCACTTTAACTCTCTAGCACATCCATGCCAATTTCTAGTATGTTTATTTTTGCTGAATCATTACCCTGCACTGGTTACAAATCTCTTTGTTGAGAACCAACCGGTCATAAAACAACAAAGACAATAATTCCATTAAGTACTTTGTTTTTATTTTTAAATCGATCTTTTCAATACAAATTCATAAATATATCGTTTATGATCATTTATTGTGCATTATTAACTTTTAATTAAGTAATTTCATAAGATAAGTTTAAATTTTCTTGTAAGCAACCTACCCACACAAGTAAAAGTAAATCCAGACAATAAAACCATTGAAATTGAACACTCATTTCAATTTGACACATTAAATTGGATAAACTTTTAAAGCTAATATATACTAAACCTCATTCATTACATAACTAAAGGCTCTTTCTTGTCATTTATTTTTTATTTTTTCCCCTCTCATTGCTAACTTTATTTTATTAGTCTATTCTATTAGTTCTCACCGTTTCTTTATTTCTAATTTTCAGTAACCCATCCTTAAACCATGCCTGTGATGACCCGTAAGGCTACTGCTCTGGATATGGAGTTAAAATTGAGAACGGCCCTCCAGGAACTTAAAGAATCAAACCTCCAAGTCCAACAACTGTTACAGGAGAGAGAGGAGAGTGAGGTGGAGGTCGATAAGATTAATGGCAAAAACTCAAGCTTAAAACGGGAGCTAGTAGACCTTCATCAGCAATACTTGGACGTTGTGGATGAACGGGATCAACTGAAGGTGGTCACGGATGGTTTCAGTAATTGTAGTGATTTATATGAGCAGGCTTTATTTAAAATTAGGGACTTAGAAGATAAGTTAATTCATGCCAATAGTTGTATAATAAAGTTACAGAAAGAAAGAGCATGTTCACAAGCTAAAGAAACAAACCTCTTATATAATGAATTATTAAACAATAATAATAATTTAAACCCCCCTTCCTTAATAACTATTGATCTGACAGAGGATTCATTAATGAAACAAAATTATTCAGTTAGCAAAAACAAATTAAAAAAATATGCTAAGTTGAATAGAATAATAAAAAAATGTAATCAATTTAGGAAACAACAAAAACGCTTTTCCAAATGTATTCCACTGAGGAAAGAGCGTGTTGATTTAGTAAATAAGTTAAACAACTATCAAATAAAATTGGAAGACAGTGTAAAAATTTATCAAATTGATACTCAGCAATTACAGTCTGAAATACAGGTACTTCAGGATTCACTAAGTTCCCTTTCTAGTAGGTATATGATATCTCAGAACCAAATTAGGGAACATATTTTTGCAGCAAATGAGTTGGTAATGGGTCAATGTAGTTGTCAGACGGTTACCAACCATGACAATATCCAGCCTGAGGTAATGGAGGACCCATCCCAGATTGAGAATTTGTCTCAGGACAGTTTACTGAACCAACAATCAAATAATTTTACACATGTTAGTCTGCCTGAGAGTGGTAATTTTATTTCTCATAATAATCATGATTGTAATCTTTCAGTTATGTTCTCTGACAATATAGGTAAGGGGCTAGGTAAATTAATTAGTAATAACCTGAATTATTGTACTCAAAACAATTGTATGCCAGGGTCTACCTACAAACAGGTTATGGCATCTGCGACAAAAACCGTTTGTGATCCTAGTACCACCATAACTATATGTGTAGGCAATAGTTCTAAGATTAAAAAGGAAGATATCACTGACTGTGTATCCGAGTTGTTAAAGTTAAAATGTAGTAAAATCATATTGTGTGCTTTTCCCTATTTTGAAAATTTGGGTAATAGGAAAAACAATTATATACATATGTTAAATAACCATATTCATTTTCTAGTAGGTCACTATAGTGACAGACTTAAATATCTGGATATCAACACTATTGTTGGTAAACTAAAGTCGACACGGGGTAAGGTGTATCTACCTATTGTATGTAGACACAAAATAGCTCGGCTATTATCTTATAGTATTCACACAGACATAAATAGTATGTCTAAGTTTAGTTATATTATTAATACATCGACAATTAGTAATTCTACTAATGTTCAGGTGACTGGCACGAATGAATATAGCACTAGTGCTATAAATGTTTACACACATTGTACTGGAGAGGATCCATCTGTCACCGTGGAAAATTCTCAATTAGGGTTTATTAGTGATAGGGTCTTGTTGTCAGAGGATGGCACGGGAGTCTCCGGCCTCACTCCATATATTAATTTAAACTAGAAAGTGAGACAACAGAAGGTACCATTAACAATATTATTGTTAATCCTACCAACAACAAGGTATCTTCTTGCACTCAACTAGTTAGTAAAAAAGGGCCTCAGCAGAACACCTTAAAATTATTCCACCAAAATATCCAAGGCATTTCTTCCAAATTATTAGAAATTGAATTGTTTTTAGAAAGTAGTAAGTTTGACATTATTTGTTTTACTGAACATTGGCTAAAGGATTACCAAATGCTTATTAATTATGAGAACTATATGGTGGGTAGCTGCTTTAACCGTAAAACTATGCTTCGTGGAGGTTCCCTAATATTAATAAAAAATAGTTTTAAATATAAGCAACGTAATGACATAGTAGGTCTCTCGGTTGAACATTGCGTCGAACTGTCCTGTGTTGAGCTAGATAAGCATGTAGTTGTGTGTGTGTACAGACCCCCAAACTATCAAAACTTTTCCTTATTCGAATCAATAATGGAAGATGTCCTGGCAAAACTTGCAGCCAGTAATAAGTCTACAATTATTTGTGGTGATTTCAATATCAATATTTTAGAAGAGAATCCAAATAGCAGTCGGTTATTAAATCTTTTTAAGTCATTTGACTTGACCAACACTTTTATAGAACCTACTAGAGTAACATCATCTTCTGCTACTTGTATAGATAATGTTTTCTGCAATTGTGATTATTTAGATAAAGCCATAGTGAATTGTTTGCCGTCTGACCATAGCGGACAAACTGTAACTTTTAGGTGTCTCTCTCCTCCAATACAAAATGTTCAGATTAAATTTAGACCTATAACTTCTTGCAAATTAAATAGGTTTAATATTTCCCTACAGAAAAAGTTAGGTGAAATGAGCCAAGAGGATATTAATATAAATCAATTGTATGACCGTTTCTTTTCATTAGTTCACACGGAATTCAACAAAACTTTTGAAAAGAAGACAAAGAGTATTTGCCCTAAATTTATATTTAGTGATTGGGCAACTAGAGGTATCAGAAAAAGTAGGGAAAGGCTATTTGAGCTTTACAGCCTTAAGACTTTTATAAACACAGAAACTTTTAGCAAGTATGTTGCTAAGTATTCAAAGATTTTTAGAAATACTTGCAAGGTTGCTAAAGCCCTGCACATTAGCAACAAGATCAAAACAGCAGAAAATAAAATAAAGACCGTTTGGAAAGTCATAAATAACGAGACTAACAGAAAGAAAATACGTAATAATAGCTATACATTAGATACAGAATGTGGTCCTAAAAGCTCTAATCAGGAAGTAGCTCAAGAATTTGTAAATTTCTTTACCGATATACCAATAAAAACTACGGAGGCCCTTAATTCCTCACCTGAAATCTCAATTGGCTTATTAAAGGCGAATGTGTCTGGCTGCCTGGCTGAATTTAAATTTAAACATATTAACCCTATGACAGTTATTAAAGCTTTCCGGCAAATTAAAATCAAACTGACCGAAGATCTATGGGGAATGTCTATCAAAGTTTGTACATCTATACTTGAGACCATAGCCCCGTACTTAGCTTTAATTTTTAATTCATGTGTAGACCAAGGAGTGTTCCCTGATTTAATGAAATACAGTAAAGTCATACCTCTTTTCAAATCCGGGGACAGTAAAGATGCCAATAATTATAGACCTGTATCCGTGTTACCAGTTTTTAGCAAGGTTTTTGAAAAAGTAATGCTTAATCAAATGCTCTATCATTTTAACACCAACAGAATCTTACATGATCAACAGTATGGTTTCACCAAGGGACGTTGTACAACTGACGCCGGTGTAACCTTATTAAAGCACGTTTTTGCTGCGTGGGAAGAGTCCCAAGACGCAATAGGAATTTTCTGTGACCTCTCCAAAGCTTTTGACTGCGTAAATCACGACACATTACTTTTGAAACTGGAGCATTACGGACTAGGTAAACTTGCACTTAACCTGGTAAAATCTTATTTGAGTGATAGAAAACAACATGTTCAAATAAATGGTGTCAATTCACAGGGTTTGAAAGTAAAAATGGGGGTTCCGCAAGGCTCAATATTGGGTCCTTTCCTTTTTCTAGTCTATATAAATGATCTACCCTATTTATTGAAAAACCAACCACAAAATATGGTGCTATTTGCTGATGACACTTCCCTAATTTTTAAGATAAATAGACGGGCCCAAAATCTAGATGAAGTGAATAATGCCCTACTTCAGGTCCAAAATTGGTTCACAGCAAACAATTTGGTATTGAATGAAAAGAAAACTAAATGCATAAGATTTTCATTACCAAATGTTAAAAGTAGTGATTGTGAGATAATATTGAATAAAGAAAAACTCGAATTCGTAGATAAAACTGTTTTCCTGGGGCTTACGCTTGATTCAAGGCTACAATGGGGTTCTCATTTAACATCGCTTGCGGGGCGCTTAAGTTCAGCAGCATATGCCATTAGAAAAATCCGTCAATTCACTGATGTAGATACCGCTAGACTGGTCTATTTTAGTTACTTCCATAGTATAATGTCTTACGGTATTTTGCTATGGGGACGGGCTGCTGATGTTGAGTCTATATTTATTCTGCAGAAAAGAGCCATCAGAGCCATATATAATCTTCGTAGGCGCGATTCTCTAAGGGAACTATTTAAGGATATTGGCATCATGACGGTTCATTGCCAATACATCTACGAAAACATAATGTACGTCAGAAAAAATCTGCATCTTTTTGGTAAAAGAGGTGACAGACACAATTAAAGTACTAGAAATAGGGACCAACTAGTTCAGCCAGGCTTTAGACTCGCTAAAGTAGACTCATCTTTCATGGGGTACTGTTTGAGATGCTATAATAAAATTCCACAAAGTATTCTTGAACTGAATGAGACGAAATTTAAAACATGCGTTAAACGCACACTATGTAAACAAGCATATTACAAGTTGAGCGATTATATCGCTGATAAAAATGCTTGGCTTAATGCTGGTCCTGCTCCACATGGACAGGGGCGCAAAAATTGATAGCATTAAATGGTATTGTTGGAGCTGCTGAAGATTGTACAAACTTATCTTTGCATTGTATAGATTCAATGTTAGTATTATATAATCGCATAGCCTATATTGTGTGAGTACTATGTACTAGTAAGCTATCATTCACTGGAAACCTACGGCAGTTCTTGACTTGAATGTGCCCTGGCGGTTGAGAGTATGTCATGCTCTCTCAAATGTCTCGCTGATGGTGGCGCGTGTGTCGGACCATTTAGTTCCCTTCAAAATGGTTGAGCTGAATGGTGCTGATCCATGCGTCATGTTCGTGAACGGGCGCTGTCAGTTGTGACTGGTCATCTCTTAGTCGCCATGGTTTATTTGAATTATTTAGTTTTTGAGTTGTATTTTATTTTTGTTTTGCTATGGACACTTTTAACGTGCACATCTTGCTACATTGTTCTCACATAATATACCATCTCAACATGAATGATGTAACCAAGATTTTGTAACAATATTTTGATTTAAAAGAGTGTCCATGGAGTTTCTTGCCCGTTCTTCTCCATAGAGATCTACGCTAGGGAATGGGCAACTACGGTACTTTCACAGTTTTTATGTCTTGTGACTGGGACTGTAGCTACTTTAAATGTTCATTTTTGTTTCGACAATTCAAAAGTGCCTGTAACTGGCCTACTTGAAATAAATGCTTTGATTTTTGATTTTGACCCATACTATTCAAATCATCCATCAGCACAATGTTTTGAGTGCGTCACATTGAGTTCTACCACAAAATATGATTTTTCACCCAAAAAAAAAGTCGTTTCCCAGCAATAATTTTTGCGTAAAGTTAATTAGTTGGATGTACAGAATGCTTGGTTGACAGCTTCGTGATGAAGTGGTTTACACCCTGTATATGGCATTGTGATCGCTACCTACCTTTTCTTCAATTATTACTAAATTAAATTAATTAAATTGTTATACCTACGTTGCAATACTCATTTCTTACTTTATCCATTCGCGTAACACCAGACATCCCCCTTAACATTCTCATTCATGCCATTCATTTAAAAAATCTGAATGAAAGGTAAAAATGGAAAGCGAATGTATCTTATTTCAGTTTTCACGGAAATTGACACACCAATGTGTCACAATGAATTCAGGTCCTGATTCTAGGAAAACAATCTACTGTTTACTAAACCAACAATAAGTTCTGGTATAGCTGTGTTATATCTGATATTCTGACCACACGTTTCAATACTAGTGTTAGAGCGTGGACTGTATTTATTGAGTTCGTAGGTCTTATAAAGTGAGAAACTGCAAGTAATTGACACCAGAACTATTTATTAGCTTATTTTGCACGGAATACAATGTTTGCACAGCAATCGTTAGACGGAAGTGAAGAGCGAATGAACATAAACAATAGAGTACATAAAAATAAAAGGCAGTATTGCCAGCTAATATTGTAGGATTCCTACAACTAGGTCACAGTATAATTAATATAAGCAGTAGTTAGACTTCAAAAAATTAAATTAAATTAATATTCCGAAAAAAGATTTAACTAAGAATCTTATATTACAAAAGAAAAAAAAAATGGATGGACTACATCAGTGCGCTTTTATTTGGGTTTTTATTTAGGTTTCATAGTTTCACCTAACCATTGATTGGTGAAAACCAACGGTAGAGGTCATATGCAAACGAAGTTTTTAATAGTCAGGGAATTCTGTGTACTTAGAATAATTACTACGAGTATAACACTGTTTTCGAAGAATTTTATTAGTTCAGAGTTAATTTAATTTCTTAATAAGTAATTAAGTATGTGTCATAATTGTATTGCTGATTGCGTCGTTGATCCAGTGCAGCGGTCGGTAACACGCGCCCCGTGAAGGTTTTCTAAATAAGCTAAAAATATCAAAATGAATTAATGAACGAACTGCGATTGACTGTTTAGTGTGAATCTAGCCTTATTAAAGTGACGACATTTTTTCCATAGAATTTTCGAGAAGGAAATACTCCACTTCCATCTCAGGTCCAGTCCAGAAAACCAGCGTCGGGCACTAGCTGCTCGGCAATTATGCTGAACTGGGCCTTTTTGGCGCAGCCGTGAGACACACAATATTATCTCTTTTGTTTTCTGTACAGTTTTAAGTTTCTTTATTTACTTTTTATTGTTTAGTTTTAAGTTTTTACTTTATTTAATTCCTATTTTTGGTATGTTGTGTTCACTTGCGGCATAAGCCAAATAAATATCGTTTCTTTCTTTCTTTCTTTCTTTCTTTCTTTCACTGTTTGACACTTCACATCCGTGATATAGTTTTGTCTCATTATAAATGTTGTCTGTGCGGAAACAGAATAGTAAAATGAAAAGCCATTAAAAAATTAAGAGCTACCAAAGATTCGTTTTTATTGCCAATTGTCCAAAACGTCGGTACCGTCAAAGCAAATAAATCGGAAAATGAAAAATAAATTGTTTGGTGATTGATTTATGCAGTGATTTTTTAAAGGACTCTTCGTATTTTTTTCTTTTTTTGTCACTTTTCGTGTTTTCTATGGGATAAGACCAGTTATATTTATTATTTTATTAGATTGGCTGGGCTACTAGGATTAATATCACAAGAGCGGCCCCCGCCTTCACTTTATTTTGCCACCTTATGGCCCTTGCCTGACAAAAGGTTGCCGACCACTGATCTAGATGTTGCAAGGTCAACTACTGAGTTCGATACCCGGGTTGAGCAAAGTGTTAATGGGTTTTTCCACCAGACAATTGAATCTTGCCCAGTTAACGGCAATAGGCCCGCTATTTTAATAATATATTAATAAAGCCGTGTTTATTCCTTAATAAAAAAATACATTATTTGATACTTTAGTACTACATATTATAATTTAAATATATTAAATTAAAATTTAGATAACACGAATTAAAATATTGGAAACACAAAAAAAAATGTCGTTAATACATGCGAAACAAATCACTATTATTAAGGACCTCTCTACAGAATCAAGGCCTCCTCCATTTATCTCCACTTATCTCCATTTGTTGCTATTTCCATGCAGTTATTTCCCATTGTTTTCAGTATTTCGTCGAGCCACCTCTCGCTCTGTTACATACGCTTAAACCATGGGAGCCTGCAAGCCGCATGGGACCGGGACATGTGGTGACACTTGGGGGAGACCTATGTCCAGCAGTGGACGTCTTTCATCTGAAATAATGATGATAATAAAACCATAACTGGTGAAATGATTGTGTACTATTAGAGGTACATTAATGAAGACCCTGTAGGCAAATACAAGCGTAATGTTACGTTTATGAAAGACTACAACTTTAGAGGGTAATGTAAAGGTAGTCCACAAAATGGCGGCACAGTTTTGCGTATTATTTTATTTATTTGGTACACCAACAGCAATACATACCAATACAAATTAATGTGAAACATTGAAAATAACAAAAGTGCAGATATTTAGGTATGCCTATTACAGGACGTATTTTAAATAAAATTGAGTTCAAACTCGTAATCATCAACATCATCAGCCTATAATGTTCCAACTGCTGGGACACGGCCTCCTCTCAATGAGAGGGAACTCGTAATATTTACCCCAAAATACTAGCATTCATATTTCAGTACATAAAGCAGCGAGAGCTGATGTTTCTATTTAAAATATTTGAGTAATCACGTTTAATCATAATTTTAATTACCTCAACTTAATTGTAATTACATTAATCGACATGAGTCTGACAACCAACCTAACCAAGTGGTATCGTATTACCCAGTACTAACTGGGTATGGAAGTCAGATAGGCAGTCGCTCTAGGTTAAATACTAGTATTAAGGGGACTACAAGAGCTAAATTAGCAACTCTATTTGTGGTGGTTCAAACTACGACTTCTGTTCATCTGTCGTGGGAGCTACGATTTCACAGACAGACACACACACACGCACAGACACGTCAAATTTATAACACCCTGTCGTTTTTGTTTCACGTAAAACCTATCTATTGCAATTCAGCGTCGGGTCAGCAGTACAAGTACCTACGTAGGAATCGATAGGACTCGATAAGATAAATTTGACAGTTATTCTCGATAAAATGAGTTTTTATGCAGTCAAAAACTCATTTTATCGAGAATGACTGTCAAATTTATCTTATCGAGTCCTATCGATTCCTACGTACTTGTACTGCAGGTTAGGAAGATGGTTACGTTCGGAACAATTATCTTATATTTTTTTCAAGTTCCTAACCTAGCCAGCGACCGAGTTAGGATTTCGGGTCTTTTGTTCAAATCGATAAAATTCTAGAGGTTAGCTATCGATCGTTAATATAGTTGTTACGTACTTGTGGCATCTATTCGATTCGATAAAAAACTAATTTTATCGTGATGATCTGTCAAATTTATCGAATCGAGTCCTACGTACTTGCACTGGGTTCTGAATAAACCGAAAAAGCTAGGCTGTTGTTTAAAAACAATTTCTTTACTTTTCCATGCTTCCCAGTATCCATCAGCTCAATGTTATAATCGTACGTTTTTAACACAAAAAAAAAAAATTAATTTTCCAACAATAATTTAAACACCGTGTTACTTAGTTTGATGTACAGAAAACTTGATTGACGGATTTGTAAATGGGCCGTTTCATCATTCATCATCTTCTCAGCCACAAGTGTCAACACATTGACCGGTGAAAAGAAACCGTAAAGAGCCGTTTATACAGGGCATAACTGTTCTTTAGATTTCATGGTCTTCCCTTCATTTAATCTATACTTAGGTCCATGTTCACCGAAAAGATAACAGCCTGATTAGCTAAAAACAGCTGTCACTGTGACATATTACCATACAAAAATGTGCTTTAAACAGCTGTTTTAGGTAATCAGGCTGTTATCTTTTCGGTGAACATGGACCTTAATACTTAATAATTATTATAAAGCAGAAGATTTTGTTTGTTTGTTTGTTTGGTTGAACGCGCTAATCTCAGGATCTACTGGCTCGAATTGAAAAATTATTTTTGCGTTGGATAGTCCATTGATCGAAGAAGGCTATAGGTTATATAACATCACGCTATGACCAACAGGAGCGAAGCAGCAATAAGAAATGTTGCATAAACGGGGGAAATTTATTCCCTTTGTGAGATTTTTCTCTCTTATGTGACGCAGACGAAGTTGCGTGGGTCAGCTAGTTTATCATATTTGTTAGAATGATTTAAGCCATATGATTGCCCCTACTGATTGACGTAAAAAAGTACAGGATGTTATTTTTCCGAACTTTGGTCGATCCATCCCGGGTTCAATTCACGAGTGTGGCAAGCGAATTTTCGAAAATCTGTGAACGCAGTATTGTTTCTTTAAAAAATAATGGAATGTTTCGTTTGAGTAAAATTTGCTATCTCCAGTATTTAGTGTACTTTCCCTCCAGGTGGCATTGAAATTTTCTACCCTGTATACTGCATATTATACAGGGTGTAATAGGCCCTTTTAGAAAAAAATTAAACAGTCTGTAATATTCCATTTCAGTGCCTCCATTCCATCATCTGCCTAGCCTTTTCCTAACTATGTTGGGGTCGGCTTCCAGTCTAACCGGATGCAACTGGATACCAGTATTTTACATGGAGCGAATACCTACCTGACCTCCACAACCCAGTTAATACTGGGTAATACGATACCACTTGGTAAGACTGGTTGTCAGACTTTTTGGGCCACTGACTACCTGTAACGACTGCCAAAGATAGTAGACAAATGACAGCCGGGACTAACAGCTTTACGTGCTTTCCGAAGCACGGAGGAAACTCGGTATGTAAGGGTGGTCACCCATCCACAGACCAACCTAGGCAAGCAAGCCTTAACCTAAAAATCGTGTACATAATAGTGTAGAAAATTCTGACAGATTAAACTACATCAACGGATTTATCTGTTAACTGTAAAAGTGTAAATATATATTATACTCAGTAACTTGAAACAGTAGGTACTTATCCGTCGGCGTATCGCCTTTGATCTAGAAGCTTTGTCGGCTCTTTTGAAGTTTGAAGCTTCAAGTTACTCTGTCTTAAGTTGTCAAGTAGTATTCCGTTTGTTTCTAAGTTGAAAAATATTAGGTAAGGTTTGTGTTGGAGATTATGAACAATTTTAGGGGTAATAGTTGCAGTGGTCGATACTTTATAACCTTGATGATGAATGATAATTAAATGCTGTTATTTAGCAAGTAGGTTTTTACAAACACTTTTACACGTCATTTTTAACCCCCAACGTAAAAACTACGGGGTTTTATAAGTTTGACGTGTCTGTGTGTGTCTGTCTGTGGCATCAAAGCTCCCGAGCGGATGAAACGATTTTGAATTTGTTTTTTTTTTGTTTGAAAGGTGAATAAGTCGGGAGTGTGCTTAAAATGATAGCAATGATGGGGTAATTTTCGGCATTGTTCGGAGTCTTTTTACACCCAAGAAGAGTGTCTATCATTGTAAGGTCCATGTTCACCAAAAAGATGACGGTCTGATTATATAAAAACACCTGTTTTAAACACATTGTGTCACACAGTGACAGGTGTTTTTAGATAATCAGACCGTTATCTTTTCGGTGAACATGGACCTAAGTTACACCACTGATGCTTCGCAATTTTCGCATCTAAAGAAATGTATCTTCTTTTTTCTTTATCGTGTTTTTAGTACCTAACTTGGTGTCAAAGTTTTTATGCCGATCATGGACCTTTGACTTAGCTTTACATGCCGTCGAGAAACATCTCTCAGGCATGCTGGTTTCCTCACGATGTTTTTCCTTCACCGAAGCAAGTGATAATTATACAAAACGCACATAAATTCGAAAAATCAGAGGTGCATGTCTTTGGTTCGAACTTGAGACCTATGATTTGGCTGAACGGTCACACCAATAAACTACCACTGCTGATTGTATTAAAGTACAATATACCTTGACGAACTGATCTAAAAATATTACCTAGAATCATCCGAGCGCTCCTGTTGAACTTCTCGCTTCGCTTATATCGATCCTGGCGACCCGATGATGAAAGAGAGGTGTATAACCTAGTATGCTGCGTCCCTTTCCCTCGTCAATTTTGTACTGGAGTGCAAAATCGAGTGATGGTTGAAAATTGATACTTCTTATTTGGTAGCGGGTAGCGCGATAGTGTTTTTTTTTTGCGTTGAATTCTGTGAATAAACTTTGAAAGTCTCTGAATGGAATCTGAGCGTAAAATAAAGTTGCAGTGGTATGAATTAAGAACTTTTGAAATGAAACAAAATTCTTAACTAAATTTTGAGCCAAAAATAAAATAATAACACCCGCTAGGGCCGATCTTTAGGTTAAGCCGTGCTTGTCTAGGTTGGTGTGTGGATGGGTGACCACCCTTACATACCGAGTTTCCTCCGTGCCTCGGAAAGCACGTTAAGCTGTTGGTCCCGGCTGTCATTTGTCCATCTTTGACAGTCGTTACGGGTAGTCAGTGATCCAAAAAGTCTGACAACCAGTCTTACCAAGTTGTATTGAATTACCCAGTATTAATAACTGGGTTGTGGAGGTCAGATAGGCAGTCGCTCCATGTAAAATACTGGTATTCAGCTGCATCTGGTTAGACTGGAAGCCGACTCCAACATAGTTGGGAAAAGGCTACGCAGATGATGATTTTTAACCTTAAGTAAGACTGCATGACGGCATGCGGCTGCTGAGTGCTGAGCATGAGGACCTGGGTGCGATTCCTGGGTTGGGCAAAATGTTATTGGGTTTTTCTATAAGGAATTTCTCAGTAGCAACCACGGAGACTAGATTTGTGCTCGGTTGATGGCTATAGGTTGCCTCCTTTCACACATTGGACTTAAACATAGCTAAATAAATATCGCTAGACATTACCCATAGCGCCATCTAGTGCCACACTAAGTAAGGCTTGTGTCGTGGTCACCAGACAGTTGATATACTACATATTTACTTTTTGTTTGCAAATACAATAAAATACTTATTATAACATATAAATTAATATACCTAAACATCTAATAGACTCGGAAACAAATATAATCACATTCCGTGGTATAACTCAATGTTACGCACTCAAAACATTGTACTGATGGATGGATTGAGTATTAGGGGGTTCGTGAGGTATTTTAAGTCAAAATCTTACAATAAAAACTTGTATTTCAAAAAAACTTGTCAAAAACTTGCAACTTTGACCCTCAATATCTCCGTAACTAGAGGGTTCCCAGGTATGGTGTAGAACAAAAAAAATCGCAATGATGGGGAGAATAAGTGCCTTTCGGCTTCATAAAGAGATTTTTTACACCCTTAGGTACCACTATATGGAAAACCGCTAAGAAGTAAAACTTTTTAACCACGTGTATCAAAGGACATTTTTCAATGCACTTGCGAAAAACAAAAATAATAGAACTAAAAGTGTTTTGTCATTAATCACAATTAAATTATGATTTCATATCCTTTTTTTTAAAAGAAGCAAAAGTACAAAGCCTCGAAACAGCCTAAATCGGATTAAAATGTACGGAAAAGCTATTCTTTTTTAAATTATGGGTGAAACATTTTATATGGGGTTTCAGAATGACGTACTGAACACGTGCTAACAGTTTGTGTGTCGGTGTCCCTTCACCCTGTATAATTTTCGCATTCAGTCGCACTGGCGCGCTTGGCACTTTTACTAGTCGCCTCCCAGTGTGGCCACCGTGTATCCTAGCAAGTAACTAGATGTTAAGTTATTACTTGCTTAGTGTGACACTAGATGGCGCTGTGTGTTAATGTCCATCGATATTTATTTATTTAGTTATTTATTTATTTATTTGTTTTTTTTCTTTTTTTTTTTACTGTTACTGAAGATCGTAATAGCGGTCATTGACCCACCTTCATTTACTAAAGTTCTTTGAAATCCAAAAATAACCCTGTTCAAGTCTTGAATCGTCATCTGTCGCTATCTTCAACATTTTGTCCAATGAAAAACGATACATGGTTCATTTGTTTCAAAATCAAAGCATTTCAAGTAGGCCAGTTAGAGGCACTTTTGAATTGTCGAAACCAAAATGAACATTAAATGTAGCTACAGTCCCAGTCACAAGACATAAAAACTGTGAAAGTACTGTAGTTGCCCATTCCCTAGCGTAGATCTCTATGGAGAAGAACGGGCAAGAAACTCCATGGACACTCTTTTAAATCAAAATTTTGTTACAAAATCTTGGTTACATCATTCATGTTGAAATGGTATATTATGTGAGAACAATGTAGCAAGATGTGCAAGTTATAGGTGTCCATTGAAAAAACCAAAACGATTCATTCAAATATCTAAGCCATGGCAACTGAGAGATGACCATTCATGCTAGACAGGTGATGCGGTCTGACGCTGGTCTTTCAATGAACCTTGAGGGGATAACTGACAGACAGAAAACAGTTTCAAACATAACATATATAAACAAGTGGTTTCATACTACATCATTATTAGGGCTTCGAACTCGAAGGGTAACTAACAAGCCCCTTTTACAAAGCCTCCACTGTCCGTCCCTTCGTCTGTCCGTAATAGGTAGACAGTTGAAATTTTCACTGAATGTTTATTTCTGTTGCCACTTTTACAACATATTATATATTAAAGGGGGCTCTTTTACGTACAGAACCCTCCATGCATGATTTCGACTCGCAATGGCTGGTATTCATTCTATATACCATTCCTACATAAGAGGTGATATAATGGTCAAACACAACTAAGATAAAAAGAAAACATCGCATAAAAACTCAACCCGTTGAAAAGCCTACAACGTTTCACCCCCTATATCGATCGCTAAACACCCCGTCATCCCTTATTAACGAGGACAAAAGGGGTGAAACATGACAGACCGCAATGCCAAACTGTTAGCGAATTCAAATCGCTTGTCATGATGGTGGTTTGGTGTTACAAGTATTTTTTGTTGCAATATTATTTGGGGTTTGAGTTCAAATAAAAGGAAAGAAAGAGAAAATATTTATTTTCGTAGGGACATGATGTGCATACAAAATTAGGAAAAATATAACAATAAACATACAACGCAAAACTGATATTTATACATTCAACAGGACGGGGAAGCAAAAAAATATAAAAAAAAATTACAGTTATTGCATTCATCATTTTTTTTTTTTTAATTTTTAATTTTTATCTATTATTGTAATATTTCAAAGAAAATTCATCATAATTCAAGCATGTGATTTGTATTCATTATTGAAAAATTGCTTTGTGAATGCATGGAATAAAAGGCTTTTTTTATTTTTTATTTTTTTTTTATTTTATTATTGCATTCTGTAGTTTCTAAAAAGATAGAACCGTTTAACCAATTTCTACAAAATGAGGACGCTAGATATCACCAGCATCGTTTTTTTCTGATGTATTTTCATCGACGTATCCGTGATTATACTTGTCCGATTTAAGTGATTCACTTGGTAGAGAAACCTTTGCTTAGTTACTTGTGTCTGTGTTAATATTTTGTAGTTACTATGTAAAAATTGATACTTGACAAGGATTTCAACAAGATAACCAAAAAAGTTCAGTTTTTTTTTTGTATTTTTTAAAGTGTTGATACCTACAAGGTTAAAATATGTGGAATTGCATTTTTTTAAAGTAACCGACCACAACTTTAAAACTGGGGGGCCTTCAGAACATTACACACATACAAAGAACATTTGTGATGTGTGAATACATGGTATTTGTTTGTGGTATCGTATTACTCAGTTCTAACTGCGTTATGGAGGTCAGATAGGCAGTCGTTCCATATAAAATACTGATATTCAGCTGCATCCGGTTAGACTGGAAGCAAACCCCAACATAGTTGGGAAAAGGCTTAGCAGATGATGGCATGGTATTAGTTTGTGCGTCGATGTCTCTGGTACCCTATCTTCAAAGACTCATACCATCTCACTCATCGTTCCACTCCCCTTATTTTAATTCATTCGTGGTCGACGCAGCATGTCTACTACATCCATACTTCTCTATTACTCGTCATCACATCAGACACCTCCTTTCGTGCCATATCATACTTCACACAGTCCATCCATTGTTTCTTTGGTCTTCCTCTACTCTTTAGGGGGTCCTATCATAATAGAAGAGTGATAAACAGATATGTGGGTTGAAATATCAAATAGTTTTTTAACGACTTCAAAAACATAGGTAGCTTAGTGAATAGAATAGAATAATTTTATTTGTGTAAAAACATGGTACATTTAAGGTCTTATAAAATAGGGTTGTGAGCTCACATGTTTCGCCATTTAGAGGCATATAAATATTAGAACTTAAAAAATTAAAATTCATATATCGAAATTTCAACAATTACAAATGCTTATAGTTGAAAAAAATAAAAATAAACATATATCAACTTAAAACACTTTATAGTTCTCAGTAGCCATATTAAATCAGTTATTTTTTGTCAATAAATTCTTTTACACTATAAAAACAATTATCTGTAAGCCATTTATGTAATTTGGATTTAAAGTATTTTAAGGAGAGTTCTCTTATTTCTTTGGGTATGTTATTAAAAGTGTTGTTTGAGCCATTTACCAGACGTTTTTTTAGACCGCGTTTTGTTTTAACATCGCGTGTTTTAAGCATTTTTGTGTTAGTAGTTTTTTTACTGTGAAAAGCCTGTGTTCCCTTATTAACGTGGACAATAGGGGTGAACTGAACGACAAACCGCTATATGTCAAATTGTTCGTGAACTCAAATCAGTCAACACATGACATTTGACGGCGCAGTTGGTGCAGTGGTTGACCGATTGACTGTCGCGGGATTGATCCCACCACGTAACTAGTATTTGTATGGCCAACCTACAAATGGTTGTTTCTCTCTCACACTCACTTCATTGTGCCGATACTGTTGTGCACAAACTAAACTTAATTTAGGTTATTGCTATCTTTTACTAAAAGGCAGTGCGAGAAAAGGACGGCTATAGCTATGAACTAAGTTAGAGATGTCAAACTAGTTTATGCCTTGCGCTTCACCGTGTTTTTAGTCGACACGTTTTTACGTGCACCCTTCTTTTGTATGGAAATTTTAGTAACAATTAAATTTTACAGCTCCAAATTACGTTCGTCTGTTTCTCGTTTTACTATAGAGACAAATATAGCAATAGCCTAAATTAAGTTGAGTTTTGCACAATAGAATCGACAACAATATCGAGTCCTGCGTGTCCTGTTGTTTGTTCACTACAGGAACTGATGGATGCAAGCGAAAGCGCCAAACTAGTAGCTAAGTACTGGACCAACTCCAACACTAGTTAGATTCCCAATGACATGCTAAGAAGAAGAAGTAGGTATTTGTGGTATTTTTTTTAAAGAGGGTAAAACAAATAAACTCAATTTTAACGACTTAAAATTCCGTGCTTTTTCAGAAAATCCACGTATTTTTCCTACTTCATATTGGTCGTTTTTTAATCCAAAAAGCCTGCTAACCCCTATTAAAGTGGACAAAGGGGGTGAAACGCAACAGACTGTATAATGTGTCGAACTGTTAGCGAATGTAGATCTAAAGAAAGAAAGAAAGAAAGAAAAGATATTTATTTGGCTTATGCCGCAAGTGAACACAACATAACAAAAATAGGAATTAAATAAAGTAAAAAACTTAAAACTAAGATCTCTTTGTCATTGTGATGGAGTATTAGACAAATTTAGTAGGCACAGTTTTTTCTATAAAGGGTGCATAAAAAAACCTCATAACGAAGCCAAAAGCACTTATTTTCCCCGTCATTGTGATCATTTTTTTGGTTCTTCACCATACCTGGGAACCTTCTAGTTACGGAGATATTGGGGGTCAAATTTCCAACTTTTTGAAAAGTTTTTATTGTGTCTTGTATGAATCAGGATGTTGGGCCACAAAATGGATGAATGAAACGCATTTGCATGTGGTTGATATGAGAAACTAATGGTGGATGAATAAAATAAGAAATGAGTACATAAGAGGAGGTTTATTTCGTCACCGCTGCTCTCAAAACGGTGAAGGAAAACATCGTGAGGAAACCGGCATGTCCTAGAACCAAAAAAATCGAAGACATGTGACATCTACCAACCCGCACTGGGCCCGTGTGGTAGATTATAGCCCATTCCCACTCATAGAGAGGAGGCCTGTGTCCCAGCAGTGGGAACATTAATAGACTGATGATGATGATGATGATGATGACATAAGAGGAACTCTGAAAGTGGCGCCGTTGACTGAAAAGATGTGTGGTAATCGTTTCTGGAATGGAATTAGGAAAATGTTGTAAAGAATGTTTTGGATGAACTGGGTCGGTAAATCATGTCTTCATCTTCCATAGTCCTCTATTACTCGTCATCTCGTCAGACCCCTCCTTTCTAGCTTAGCTCCTTTAGTTTTTGACTTGAATGTGCCCTGGCGGTTGACAGTATGTCATGCTCACTCAAATGTCTCGCTGATGATGGCGCGTGTGTCGGACCATTTAGTTCCCTTCAAAATGGTTGAGCTGAATGGTGCTGATCCATGCGTCATGTTTGTGAACGGGCGCTGTCAGTTGTGACTGGTCATCTCTTAGTTGCCATGGCTTATTTGAATGAATTATTTTGTTTTTACTATGGACACTTTTAACGTGCACATCTTGCTACATTGTTCTCACATAATTTACCATCTCAACATGAATGATGTAACCAAGATTTTGTAACAACATTATGATTTAAAAGAGTGTCCATGGAGTTTCTTGCCCGTTCTTCTCCATAGAGATCTACGTTAGGGAATGGGCAACTACAGTACTTTCACAGTTTTTATGTCTTGTGACTGGGACTGTAGCGACATTTAATTTTCATCTTTGTTTCGACAATTCAAAAGTGCCTGTTATTGGCCTACTTGAAATAAATGCTTTGATTTTGATTTTGATTTTGATTTAGCCATAACATCCTTCACAGAGTCCATCCATCGTTTCTTTGATAAAAACAAAATACTTGAAATAATTCTGTTTCAATCTTCCGGTAAAAGCGACTTCTGGCAAAAAACGTAGCGTTGGATAGAAATTCGTTTAATGTTTTTTATTCGGTTTACACCTGAACGGTCAAAGCAACTATTTACCTTTGACTACTATTAAGAAAACCGATATTTATCGATAAACCGAAAATAGGTCAGAGGGGTTCATGGTTAAGTTTAATAGCTGCACCGGCTTACCAAAGGCGTTGCGTGGATGGGTGTCCATTCATTATACACCGACATCCGTCTGTGGCTCGATAATTCCAGCCACCCGGGTCCATCTTTAGGTTAAGCCGTACTTGCCGAGTTGATCTGTGCATGGGTTACCATCTGTTACATACCGAACTTCCATCGTGCCTCGGAATTTTAATTTTTACACATTAAGCCGTTAGTAGTAGATCTTTGACAGTCGTTAGAGGTATTTGGGTGAAAGTCTGACAACCAGTCTTGTCAAAGTGCATCTTATTACCCAGTACTAACTGGGTTGTGGAGGTCAGATAGGCAGTCGATCCATGTAAAATACTGGTATTCAGCTGCATCCGTCATGTTCGAGTGGAAGCTGACCCCAACATAGAACAGTCGCTAGGCAGATGCTAATGGAAATGTCACCGTAAAATTGTCAAAAACGTTAGATTGTAAAATAACTAGAGAGATTGTAAACTCTCGAAATATTGTGAAACGAACATACTGCTTACAATAAAACGCATTATTTTTCGTGAAATGCATGCGATGGTAGTCAACTGACCTCAGGTGTGGAAGAAAGGAGCGGTCCCCCTTGCCCAGTGGTACCACTCTCATGAAAAAATTATGTACCATTTCTGAGAAATACCGATAAATGTAACCTAACCTTAAAACACTTTATATTCCCCTAAAAAGCGTATTCGACGTAGCCACGCTTCGCGGGGCCTCTATTTCCGAGTGCAGGGTTTAAAGGAACCTAACTAACCTAACGGAGGGGTGCCCCAAGTCCCGATTATGGGGGCTGAGATACTTCCGTATGTTCAGTTGACAATATTTCGAGAGTTTACAATATCGCTAGAGAGATTACAATCTAACGTGTTTGACAATTTTACGGTGACAGATACAAAATTTGCTGATTAATCATCACTTTTTCTGTCTTTTAGATAGGCTATTGGTTTGTATAATATACGAAAATGGCCGAAAGAAATAGTTACTGCTTTCACATTACAAAAAAAAAAAACTCATATATGCTTAAACGAAATTAAAACTGTCAGGGAGCTAACGAGTTTCTCGCTAAATGAATACTTAATGTCTGACATACTTTAAGAGCCGTGGTAAAAATGGTATCAACCTTAACTGAAGAATTTTAGCTCTTAATAGATAGGCATAATTATTGTACTCGTGGTAGAAACAAGTTAGCTGGCTACCCACATACCCTAGCTAAGTCTGGAAAGTTAATTCATGTTATGGGTCCATCAGTATACAACCGGCTACCGGATGACATCTTAAGCGCGACATCTGACAATGCTTTTAAGGCTAAACTCAAAGGCTGGCTAACCGACCAGGCATTATATGACCTAAAAGAATGGTTTTAGATAATTTTGTATGATTATTATGTATTAGTTGTTCATTCTTAATTTATTTATTTTAATTTATGAATGTATTTTATGATAATTTTTAATGTGTTTTTATTAATTTTAATTTTTTAATCAGTTTACTTATGTGTCGGATTTTTAATGTGAATATGATTTGTGTTTTTTACTTTTTATAAAACTGACCTGTAATTCCTGATAATTATTAATAAATAAACTAAACTAAACTAACTTTAAGAAATTTATTTCATCACCATTGCTCTCAAAACATCATCTTCCTAGACTTTTCCCAACTATGTTGGGGTCGGCTTCCAGTCTAACCGGATGCAGCTGAATACCAGTATTTTACATGGAGCGACTGCCTATCTGACCTCCACAACCCAGTTAGTACTGGGTAATACGATAAAGACTGGTTGTCAGACTTTTTGGGCCACTGACTTTCTGTAACGACTGCCTAAGATACTCGTAGATAGACAAATGACAGCCGGGACCAACAGCTTTACGTGTTTTCCGAGGCACGGAGGAAACTCGGTATGTAAGGGTGGTCACCCATCAACAGACCAAACTAGGCAAGCACGGCTTAACCTAAAGATCGGCCCGAGCGGCTGTTATTATTTAGCCATGAGCTAAAATACTTCACATGAAGAATATCTAAAACTGTGAAAACAAAGCGATATTATTGGTCGACGCCCGCGGTCAAGCTGCTGTGCGTGGCTTGGTAATATAGACTTTAAAATACTGTGTACACGATTCAATATCGTTTAAAGATTTTTAAATTCTGAGACTGTGTGTAAAATAAAAAGCCGTTTCGTGAAAATCGTCCTTTGCGTTAACTGCTACCGCTCCAAATTCCACCCTTTGGAGCCAGAACTTCACAAATACCTCTAACATTACAAATGATCGATTTAAAGTCACTTAGTAAAGGCTCCCGAATGCAAAGATCGTCTCTCAAAATTGAATATCGACACCAATTTTTCATGACCCCCGTTAGAAGACATTTAACATCGTTTGACGTGTCTCGATATAATGGAAGTTTTTAAATTGAGCCCTCGTACAGAACGTTTGGTTAAGTGAGAAGGGTCTACTCCATTTGGGTGTAAGTTTGGATATTCTTCATTGTGTCAGACAGGACGTTTTTTTACTCAACTCAACAGGTATACTGTCGAATAATATTATTCTGAGTTATACAACGTGTAAAGTTTATTGCGCGAAACCTCAGACACCCCCAATGATTTTAAATTCAATTGACCTAATTCTGAGAAAAAAAATTAAAGGTTTGATGTTCTGTTTTAGTTTTACTGGCAATTAGTTTTAATGGCAAGAACTATTATGAGAAAATTTTAATTGTACGACAACCATTTCTGTTTGTTTGTTTACCTATTTTGGCGGGTTTGCGCACGTGATGGCTTGACCTATTAATAAATAGACAGGGCAACATTTTTAATGAAGGTTTTTTTGAAAAATGTAACCTAAGTATATTAAAAAGTGGTTCAATTGATTCTGCTCGTGATTCTGATCAAACTATTTTTAGGTTTTTTGTATTTATTTAAGTATTGTTTGAAGATTAAAATAATAACAGCCATCCGGGTCAGTTTTGAGGCTTGCCTAGTTTGGTACACGGATGGTTGATCGCTCATTACAGACCAAGTGTTTACATGGACTGACTGCCTATCTGACCTTCACAATTCACTTGGTATGTAATGATGGACACCCATCCACGAAACAAACTCGGCAAGCACGGCTTAACCTTGAAGATTGATACCTACAGCTGTTATTATTTAGCCAGGGCCTCCTATTCTGCCTACCCTTTCAAATCAAGCTACAATTTACTTTTCAATTCACGTCTTTAGTATTTCCATGCATTTTGTGTCGGGCATAAAATAGATGTCGACCAGCGGTCAAAAGGTGAGAGTTCAAAGAATATTGAACTTTAGTATACAGGGTGTAAACCACCTCATCACAAAGCCGTTAACCAAGCATTCTGTACATCAAACTAAGTAACTTTACGCAAAAATTATTGCTGGGAAACAACTTTTTTTTTTGAGGTTATAAATCATGTTTTGTGGTAGCAAATGCAATGTAACGCACTTAAAACATTGTGCTGATGGATGCAATAATACGGGGGTCGTAGAGGTGTTTAAAGTAAAAATCTTACATTAAAAACTTGTATTTTAAAAAAAACTTGTCAAAAAGTTGTAACTTTGACCCCCCATATCTCAGTAACTAGAAGGTTCCCAGGTATGGTGTAGAACAAAAAAATGATCGCAATGACGGGGAGAATAAGCGGTTTTCGGATTCGTTAAGAGGTGTTTTACACCCTTTATGACAGAACCCTGGTACACTCGGCGCAATATCAAACTATGCATTCCCAGTTCATCATGGCTTTGCTATGTATGGATTTCCCGTTCAAACGCACTTTGTTCTCCCCGTCTATCATTGCGATATTTTTTTTGTTTTGTACCAAACCTGGGAACCTTCTAGTTATGGAGATATTGGGGGTCATAGTTCCAAGTTCTTAACAAGTATATTTTTTTCTGTTGCATCTTGAGGAAGCCGGCATGTCCTTTAACCAATAGGTTAAGCTGTGCTTGCCTAGGTTGGTCTGTAGATGGGTCGGAAAGCACGTTAAGCTGTTGGTCCCGGCTTTCATTTGTCCATCTTTGGTAGTCGTTACAGGTAGTCAGTCGCCTAAAAAGTCTGACAACCACTCTTATCAAGTGATATCGTATTATCCAGTACTAACTGGGTTGTGGAGGTCAGATAGGCAGTCGCTCCATGTAAAATACTGGTATTCAGCTGCATTCGGTTAGACTGGAAGCCGATCACAACATAGTTGGGAAAAGGCTAGGCAGATGATGATTATGAGTAGTTTGATGTACAGGGGATCTAAAAAGGCCACTTTAGCAGAATCATAATTTGAATCACGTTCAAATTTAAAATTCTTAAAATGGACTTTATGCTTATGAAAAACAATTTAAATTTTTTAAGATGATTCAAATTATGATTCTTCTAATGCGGCCATTTTAGGCCCGCAGAATGCTTGGTTGACAGATTTGTGAAAAGTTCATTTACACCCTGACAACAAACAACGAAATAGCTATGCTTACAACGTAAAAATAACATTATAACTACTTGGGTACAACAGAAAATGCGGAAACCTGACTTAAATGCCACCTTTACTTTAATTTTATTTAAGGCGATTACACGAGCTAAACGCGAGTTTTATAATTACTAAAAGTATATGATTCACTGCTATTAACAAGACCAGAAAAATATATGATATTCTTCAGGATATATGCTAGCATGATACTGTTTTGAAAACATAATACAATTAATTTGGCTCGATAAAAAGAAATCACGAACTTACCTCTAAAAATATCTTTCAAACAATAGAAAACATACTAATATGCATGCGATCATTCTGATTTTTTGGCAAATAATTCTACAAGCAATATATTAGCATGATACTGTTTTAGTTTTTTAATCCAATCAATAGTTTTTTTGTAAATCGATCGAAACCACTCATTTCGCGCTATTTGGCCCGCAGTGGCTGACGTAACAACCACTTTGTAGTGCAAGCTGATTAGAACTTTATTCTAACAGCATTTCAAACGAAGTTTGAACCACCACAAATAGAGTTGCTAATTTAGCTCGTATAGGCGCCTTAACAGAGAAATATGAAAGTTAAAGAAAAACAGGTAAGTTTAACTTATTACGTACGGAACCCAAAAATAATGTGTTGTAAACACGCAATTAACCAATTAACTGTATATCACATAACCAGTGAAAAAAGTTAGCTTTTCTATTTTTAACCCCCGACGCAAAAACGACGGCTTGTTATAAGTTTGACGTGTCTGTGTGTGTGTGTGTGTCTGAAAATCAGTCTTATCAAGGAGTATCGAACTTAATGAGTTGTGGAGGTCATATAGACAGTCATCATCATCAGGCTATAATAAAATAAATAAATAATAATAAATTCATTTATTTTCAGGTAAATAACACCCATTGTCAAATAAAACTTAACATCAATTATAGCCAACTAACATCACAATTAAATAAAATAAAATCTAAACAATCTAAAGGGTGTAAAACACCTCTTCACGAAGCCGAAAGGCACTGTTCTCCCCATCATTGCGATCATTTTTTTGTTCTACACCATACCTGGGAACCTTCTAGTTACGGAGATATGGGGGTCAAAGTTACAACTTTTTGACAAGTTTTTTTTTAAATAAGTACAAGTTTTTTTTGTAAGATTTTGACTTTTAACACCTCCACGACCCCCGTACTATTCAATCCATCTATCAGCACAATGTTTTAAGTGCGTAACATTGAGTTCTACCACAAAACATAATTTATAACCTCAACAAAAAAAAAGTTGTTTCCCAGCAATAATTTTTGCGTAAAATTACTTAGTTTGATGTACTGAATGCTTGGTTAACGGCTTTGTGATGAGGTGGTTTACACCCTGTATAATGTTCCCACTGCTGGGACACGGCCTCCTCTCAATGAGAGGGAATGGGTTATGATCCACCACGCGGGCCCAGTGCGGGTTGGTAGATGTCACATGTCTTCAAATTTTTGGTTCTAAGACATGCCGGTTTCCTCACGATGTTTTCCTTCACCGTTTTGAGAGCAGTGGTAATGTAATAAATTATACAAAGTAATGCGCCTGTCTGGGTTCAAACCCACGACTTACTTGATCCGGTTAGACTGGAAGCCGACCCCAACGTTATTAGGCTAGGCAGCAAAATCTCTTTGACACCGGTTTTATTCAGTTTCACACCCGTCGAATCCTCTGATCGATTTTTCAGTCAATTCTCGTAAGCTAACGTTGGAATAGACACCTGAGGGAACAAACAAAAAGTTATGTACAGCCAGCAGTAATGATGATTTATGATGATTCAGAATATAGGTAACCATATACAGGGTGTAAATAACCTCATCACGAAGCCGTCAACCAAGCATTTTGTACATCAAACTAAGTAACTGTGCGCTGAAATTATTGCCAGGAACCACTTTTGTTGGGGTGGTTTGTGGTAAGGCTAGAGGATTTTTTTTTTTTTTATGTTTCATGTAATAGGGGGCGATCCTTTTGCCATCAACTGGGCACAAATCAGAACTCGATAATAATAATAGCCGTTACGGTCAATCTTTAGGTTAAGCCGTGCTTGCCTAGGTTGGATCGGATGTGGATGGGTGACATACGAGTTTCAAGTTCAAAGCACGTTAAGGCTATTACATTGCTCAATCACCTTGACGATTTCACCTCGTACTGGCTTGTTTTCGTCAGCAAAGTTCTTTAAACATTGGGTGTTTTTGGGATTTCAATGGTAATCCCCTTAAGCTGTTGGTCCCGAATGTCTTTTGTAGATCTATGACAGTCGTTACAGGTAGTCAGTGGCCCAAAAAGTCTGACAACCAAAGTCTTGGCAAGTGGTATCGTATTACCCAGTATTAACTGGGCTGTGGTGGTCAGATAGGCAGTCGCTCCATGTAAAATACTGGTATTCAGATGCATCCGGTTAGACTGGAAGCCGACCCCAACATAGTTGGGAAAAGGCTTGGCAGATAACTTCTAAAGTAAAGCGTCTCTGTTAAAGTTTTGTAAAGTGATTGGTGACCCAATTTCGTCATTGGTCGTTGGAATGAGACGTATCCGACAATAAACGGGCGCCATTTGTGAAATATAACTGTTTGTTATTTAGCCACGATATGTATTCACGCAAGCCATAATGTAAGGTGTGTTTGGTAATGTTACGCTATGCTATTACTCTAGTGTGCTATGTTTTGAAGAATAGGGATTTAAAGAACGGACGCCCCTCAAGTAGACGGGGAAAATATAAAGGGTGTAAAACACCTCTTATCGAAGCCGAAGGACACTTATAATTACGGAGATATTGGTGGTCCAACCTTTTTGACAAGTTTTTTTTTTAATACGAGTTTTTAATGCAGGTTTTTTTCTTTAAACAACTCTACGACCCCCGTACTATTCAATCCATCCATTAGCACAACGTTTCAAAACATGATTTTTCACCCAAAAAAACAAGTCGTTTTCCAGCGAAATTTTTTGCGTAAAGTTACTTAGTTATGATGTACAGAATGCTTGGTTGACGGCTTCGTGATGAGGTGGTTGGACCTGTCGTACTGTATGGATCAGAATGCCGGTCCGTGAAGAAAAATGGATGGAAAACGATTGCATGTAGCGGAGATGAGAATGTTGAGATGGATTTGTGGAGTGACAAGAATGAATAAAGAATGTATATTAGAGGAAAACGGAACGAAAACGGTCCAGTTAGGTAAGTCTAATTTCGAGAAAGAGGTCAATCGTCGAATCCGACTCGGCTGGGCAGCGTTCGGGAAACTGCGCGGTATCTTCTCGTCCAACTTACCGCAGTGTCTCAAGACGAAAGTCTATGACCAGTGTGTGTTGCCAGTGATTACATACGGGACCGAAACGTGGTCGCTCACAATGGGCCTTATCAAAAGGCTTAAAGTCACCCAAAGGGCAATGGAGAGTGCTATGCTCGGAGTTTCCTTGCGTGATCGAATCAGAAATGAAGACATCCGCAAGAGAACCAAAGTCACCGACGTAGCCCGAAGAATAGCTAAACTTAAGTGGCAGTGGGCAGGGCACATTGCTCGCAGAACGGATGGCCGCTGGGGCCGAAAAGTTCTGGAGTGGCGACCGCGTACCGGAAGACGATGCGTTGGAAGACCTCCCACTAGGTGGACCGATGACCTGGTGAAGGTTGCGGGAATCCGGTGGATGCGAGTCGCAAGGGACCGGTCAATGTGGTGACACTTGGGGGAGGCCTATGTCCAGCAGTGGACGTCTTTCGACTGAAATGATGATGCTGATGATTAGAGGAAGTTTGAAAGTGCCACCTGTTACAGGTGTTGTTGAAGGGAAGTTCTTTCCCTTTTCCCAATTATGTTGTGGTCGGCTTTCAGTCTTCCCGGATACAGCTGTATGGAGCGACTGCCTATCTGACCTCCACAACCCAGTTAGTACTGGGTAATACGATACCCCTTGATAAGACTGGTTGTCAGACTTTTTGGGCCACTGACTACCTGTTACGACTGTCAAAGATGGAAAAATGACAGCCGGGACCAACAGCTTAACGTGCTCTCCGAGGAAGTGAGGAAGTTATGGATGGTTAGTGGTCACCCATCCATGAACCAACCGAGGAACGCGCGGCTTAACCTGAAGATCACGTCAAACGGCTGTTATTATTTAGCCACGAATTTTTTCGGATGGGAAATCATCAAATGACTTCTCCCATTCTGGGCGGAGCGGGAAGCGGGAGTGTCAGACTTTTACTGACTAAAACCCATCCATGTTCCTTACCATTTTGTATTAACAATTACTATAAAATCTCTACATATTATAAAACAAAGTCCTACGCCGCATCTGTCTGTCTGTTCGCGATAAACTCAAAAACTACTGCACCGATTTTCATGTTGTTTTCACCAATGGAAGGAGTGGTTCTCGAGGAAGGTTTTATTATATATTTTGTACGCGGGCGAAGCTGGGAACATCAGCTATTTTATTTTATTTCATATTTTACATTTTAGGAAAGCTTACAGACTAATAACATCATAGTAACAAAATGTATACTTAAATTGCTAAAAACAAGCCTCCACAGAGAAATACAAAAATTAAAGCAAAAGTTTCAAAAATGCACTGTTAGATTATTATTTAGAAATAACAATAAAGTTGGTTTATTCTTTATTGTTGTTAATTTAAGCAGGTGTCTCGTGTACAAAAAATGGCTTCGCTAAGTGTCTCCTTACTGTTCTTGCATTGGTGCAGAATAGGTCAATACCGGGATCACAAGAAACTTCATTAAAACTGCGGCTGGCTCTCGGAAAGTATGCATTACGCCTATAATTAGTGTTCGCATAAGGTAAATGTAGAAGTGGCCGCTGTCGCAGTCCCATCTGATTAGTGCGCATTTTGATAGAAGTTCAGGACAGTCAATTGAGCCATTAGCGATATTAAACAAGTAGCAAACGTCATTAATTTGACGTCTACGGTCAAGTGGTAGAAAATAGTACCTTCTGCATCAGTGAGCAGGGACTTAAAAACACCTTCATAAAGGTTACAGAATTATAAGTGTTACATGTTGAATTGGTAACAGAATCAAAAATGTATCCCTAATAAATGTGTTTTCAATGTGTGTTAACCCAAAACATTTACAAAAGTGTAACCGTAACATATCTGCTGTAACAGATATAAAAGGTTTAACAGTGTTAATAAGTGTTTAACAGGTAAACTCAGCGTTGCCATTGGATAGCCGAAATCTAGTCGCAGTCTGTTGTAAAACTGATTATTTCAGTTACACATATTAACACTTATTAACACATATAAAAGGTTACAGTTTGATTCGGTAACATTATTGTATCTGTTACATCTAGAAGTGTTTTTCTGTTTAACTGTCTTAAAAACAGTGTTATCAACACATTATTACGGTAACAGTTTGAGTCCCTGTCGGTGAGTGTAATCGACAGAAATTTGTTTTGCCGTGTAATCGAGGTACTTATTTTATAACCAAACAAACAAACTCCTAACAATGATGTTATAGCATTCACCCTTTTTTTTTTTTTTTTTAGGATGGGAAATCATCAAATGACTTCTCCCACTCTGGGCGGAGTGGGAGGGAGTGTCAGACTCGTACTGACTAAAACCCATCCATGTTCCTTCCTCGCCCTTTACGTTCCGGGGCCGCGGTATCTCTTTCGAACAGTCCCGCAACCCCGGCAGGCTTCGGCCCTTGCGGGCCCCTCTCTTCTGCTGACATCTCTTTGAGGCGCGCGTGGAACACGAACGCGCCGTCGACACGGCATAGCATTCACCCTGGAATACAAGCTTATAACATTCAAATCACGCGATGTAGTAATGTCACATAAAAAAATACGTATTTCTATTAGAAAGAACTGTTGTTACAATGTGGCCGTGTTGTTAGTTGATTATCACGCTAGCTCAATATGGGGTAAGCAGGACTTGAAAGTAATCATCTACACTAACTAATACGAAGAGGAAAGATTTTGATTTTTTGTTCGTTTGTTTGTTTGTTACGATTTAATTTAAGAATTACTAAACCGATTTAAAAAAATAATACCGTTAGACATCTATTAATACATCTACTACTAGCTACATCTTTACCAAGTAACACTGTAAATAACATTGATATATTAAAGTCACACAAGACATAACAGAAGAAAGAGATAGACTAGAAAAAAAAAATAAAAAAAAAAAACATAAAAATATAAAATCTATACTTAATAGTAATAATATAATATATAATAAATATTATAAAGCAGAAGAGTTTGTTTGTTTGTTTGGTTGAACGCGCTAATCTCAGGAACAACAGGTTCAAATTGAAAAATTCTTTTAGTGTTGGATATTCCACTTATCGAGGAAGGCTTTAGTTAGGCTATATAACATCACGCCATTAGGAGTGGAGCAGGAATGAAAAATGTTGCAAAAACGAGGAAGTTTTTCCTTTCGTTTTTCTCTCTTATGTGACTTTATAAAAAAAACCACAGCACATTAAAATGATGGTCACATTGGTCACCCATCTGTGCACTGACACCGGTAAAATTGGCTTAACCCTAATCGATTGACTCGTGTTGGTGTTATTACTTAGCAACTAGCTGTGCAGTGCTGTGTGCGTGAAATTGTTAACAATTTCAAGGGTTTTCATATTTTTCCACAGAACCCTAACCCTTCTTCTAAAATAAAAGCAGCTTTAATTACTCCGTATACTGTCAGCTATCTGCCAGTAAAAGTCCGATCAAAATCTGTCTAGCCGTTTCAGTGATTAGCCAGACACATAAATTAAAAAATATGTTTTTTCGTGCCATGTATTCTTTCATATTAAGCGTTGATTAAAAAACTGTTATTTTGATATTATAAACAAACACTTCGATTTTATTTATTTGCATATTTATTTGTCGCTTTGCATGGGCGTCAAATTCAATGTTACAAAATCTTCGTCAATGATTCTCTATCCGAACCGATACTATAGCGGACAGGTTTTTTTGTTTCTTTATTAGGTAACTAGCTTCTGCCCGCGACTTCGTTCGCGTGAAGTATTGATATCGCAACGCATCGCCTGCTCAACGAAAGCTTTTTTCCCGCTTGCAACATTTCTTATTGCTGCTCCGCTCCTTCTGATCATAGCGTGATGTTATATAGCCTTCCTCGATAAATGGACTATCCAACGAAAAAGATTTTTTCAATTCGAGCCGGTAGTTCCTGAGATAAGCGCGTTCAACCAAACAACAACAACAACTTATTTGACCCAAAGGTTGACTGGTAGAGAATGCCTTGTGGCATTAAGTCCGCCTGAGTACCACTCTTGTACATGAAGTTTAAATAAATAAATAAATAAATAAATATTATATAGTACCTATAGATGTACGAAAATCGGTAAGTGTACACCACCCGTATTAAAACGCAGCCCGTCTGTAACTGGCCCTATACCTAACCTTGCCCTCACATACCTACATAAATAAACGCAAACAGCGAGATGTCGCGCGATGGGCGATTGTTTTACTACTTTCGTGTACTCAAATTAAATCAGTCAAATCTAAAACAATTTAAAATAGCTGCTTCATTATTTATTTCACGTATCGCGTATCTTAATTTAAATAGATTATTTGTGTATTTTAACACAAGCTCTTGAATTTTGAGTAAGATGAAAAACTACAAATTAAATCAGTTTATTTGTGATACACAGGTTACAATTTAGGTCTTATAATATACAGTGAGTTCATGCTGTGACTGAGCAGCCTCATGGGCATACAAAGATAATTATGTATAAAAAGAATTTAAACAATAAACAATTATAAATACAATACAAAATGCACTCAATCAGACATTAACACGTTACACGCCTTGTATTATGTCACCGTAAAATTGTCAAATACGTTATATTATAATATCTCTAGAGATATTGTAAAATCTCGAAATATTGTCAAATGAACATACTGCTTACAACAAAACGCATTATTTTACGTGAAATGCATGCGATGGTAGTCAACTCACGCGGTGTGGAGGGAAGGAGGAGTCCCCCTTGCCCAGTGGTACAACTCTCATGAAAAGATATTGTACAATTCCTGAGAAATACCGATTATTATAACCTAACCTTAAAACACTTTATATTCCCATAAAAAGCATAGTCGACGGAGCCCCGCTTCGCGGGGCCCCTATTTCCGTGTGCAGGGTTTAAAGGAACCTAACTAACCTAACGGGGGGGTGCCCCAAGTCCCGACTATGGGGGCAGAGATACTTCCGTATGTTGAGTTGACAATCATTCGAGACTTTACAATATCGCTAGAGAGATACACGTTATATTGTAATATGACGTGTTTGACAATTTAACGGTGACATATAGATGAGCTACGGAACCAATTTACAAAGTGTGAGCAGACACATATTCAACGTCGAAAGATAGACCTTTCCTTGATCCCAAGTTATAACCTTTGACCTCTAAGACCTATTTACGGTCATTTGCGTGGCCTTTTCTCAACTTTGTATGTTGGGGTCGGCTTGCAGGCCAAACAGAGGACTCCTTTTAACAATACTAGCTAGCTTATATTACGCCTGCTGCGTCGCCCACGTGGATTTCAATATAGGATACTTTTTTTCCCACGGGTCAGTACCCGAGGGATAAAAAGTATTCTATGTGTTAATACAGGTTATGAAGTAGCTGTGTGCTAAATTTCATTAAAATCTGTTCAGTAGTTTTTGTGCGAAATAGTTACAAACATGCATACATCGTACAGTTAGACGACAAAAAAAACTACGAGTATCCGTCTGTCAGATAAATAAAATAAATAAATAAATATCGCTGGACATTAACACACAGCGCCACCTAGTGCCACACTAAGCAAAGCTTGTGTCGTGGACACTAGATAGTTGATATACTACATATATACTTTTTTGTTTGTAAATACATACTTATTATACATATAAACATCCATGACTCGGAAACAAATGTCCATGCTCATCACGCAAACATTTGCTCCTACCAGGATTCGAACCCAGGACCGTAAGAACGTAAGGCAGCCTCACTACCACTACGCCATTCGGGTCGTAGATAGATTTTTCCTAAAAATTTTGGACACATATTTTTTCTTTTTCACGTAAACAAAAATTTACAACGTCTAAAATTCGTGTGACGTCACAATTCGGTACATTTTTTAACGGAATCTGACGTCACAAGCCCCCATTCATGATCTTTGAAGCGTTTCATCTTCATCAGTTTTGATTAATTTGATAAAACAAAAAACACGAATCCAATATTTTCCGATAATCTAACTGACGGACTGAACAGAATCTCATATTTTTTAGGTTTGTGTTCACCGAAAATATAACGGTCCTAAAAACAGCTGTCACTGTGACATTTTCCCATACAAAAATGTGTTTTAAACAGCTGCTTTTTAGATAATCAGAGCGTCATCATTTTGGTGAACATGGACCTTAGTCAGACGTCATTCCTATTTCCAGCATCATTCTTCAATCTGCCTATATCCCAATTGAAGGGTACAGGGGCAAAACAAGAAATGTCACAAAAACAGAAAGTTGTGTAATTAACATTTTGATTTTTCAAAGTTAATAATTTTCTTAGGTATTACTTAAACTTGTAAACTGCTACTAAGAACTTAAGTATACCTTTTACAGTCTTAATTTTAGAAACAATAAATACTATTATGAAAATAAAAAAAAACTTGAGAGGTGTCAAGGGACACCCGGATGGAACGAAGTTCTTTCGATTAACTAGTGAAGGAATTGTAATAAAATTTTATTTTTTTTAAGTTATAATAATTTTTTTTTTATTATTAACAAATATAATGTTCACTCAACAAAAATAATCGTCGCGACACCACACTGTTCAATGCGAAATAGAAATGAAACAAACGCATTGCAACCTTCATTTATTTTTAAAAAGCAAAAAGTGTCGTGACAACTTTTTCGTAAGAATTTTTTCCGTCTAGCCCCCTTTCACAACGCGCGATAAGGAACTTCGTTCCAAAAAAGTTTGAAAATAATTAAAAAATTAATGTAGTTGTGTAGTTGTGTGTGTTGTGTGTGTTTGTTGTGCTAAATGGGACGAATGCGACGGATGGGACGTCCCATACAAAAATTGATAAACCTTATACCAAGTAGTTCCGGTTCTGTCCACCTGCTAAATCACAAAATATTTCTAAATGCTTTACACAACTATTCAGGTGGTTTATTAAATATATTGAAACAGAAACAAACATAAAAAAAGTTGACTGCAAAATTTTTTGAACGTAAGATGGGACATTCCTTCTTACGTTCCGTTACAATATGGACTTTCCCTGTTTTGTTCCTGCACACAATTTTTAAATTCTAGTATTACATCTGACTATGCTTGTTTTTACGCTTTTTGTATAGTGCCAATAAAAATACGCGGGAAAATGAGAATGTTGCCATCATAAATTAACTTTTGGATTTTTTGTGACATTCCTTGTTTTGCCCCTGTACCCTTCAATTGATTTATGTTCGGCGCAGTCTCTATTACTCGTCAACTCAGCAGAAAACTCCTTTCTAAACATATCATAGTTCACAAAGTCCATTCATTTGACCTTAGAAACAGAAATAATTTATAAACCAGAAGATACGTTTTAAAAACATTATTCCCGCACTGCAAACTCATTACAGATATACATACATACAAAATATACATCTATGTGCCGGTAGGAACAAAGAAATTCATACAGCGCATGCGTGGGCGGAAAGAGACAGCACTACGGTCGAACACTATAAGAGCTAACGCGTTGGAGAGGGACAGAGAACGTCATAAATTCAACTGAGAATTTCGCCTGGGTGTGTTAGATATTTCACATTATTATTTAATAATTAGAAGTTACGCTTTTTTGAGGGAAATTTGAGTTTTTTTAAATGAAATGGAGTTTTCGAGAATTACTACTTATTTCTATCCCTTTAGCATTTATGTGTGAAAAATGGCGGTGAAATAACCGTGCGATATTTTTTTGTGTTAGATCATCAGGGGACCTTCTAGTTACGGAGATATTGGGGGTCAAAGCTCCAACTTCTCCACAAGTTTTATATAGATATTGTTTTTATGTACTTAACTTCTATTCATCAGCACAATGTTTTCAGTGCATTACATTGAGTTCTACCTCAAAACATAATTTATCACCACAAAAAAAAACTCTTTTCCCAGCAATTATTTTTGCGTAAAGTTACTTAGTTTGATGTACAGAATGCTTGGTTGACGGCTTTGTGGAGACTTTTTTTAAACCTTGTATGAGAGGGATCTTTGTCGAAAAGGTCAATGATTCATAATCCTTTGGTGTTAAAGGGACTACAGGAGCTAAATTAGCAACTCTATTTGTGGTGGTTCAAACTTCGTTTGAAATGCTGTTAGAATAAAGTTCTAATCAGCTTGCACTACAAAGTGATTGTTAGGTCAGTGACTGCGGGCCGAATAGTGCGAAATGAGTGGTTTCGATAGATTTAAGTACAAAAAAATGTATTGATTGGACTAAAAAAATAAAACACTATCATGCTATATTTATGTTGCTTGTTGAATTATTTGCCATAAAAATGAGAATGATCGCATGTATTTTGGTATGGTTTTTACTCGTTTAAGGAAATTTTTAGAGATAATTTCGTGATTTTTTTATCGAGTAAAATTAATTGTATTATGTTTTCAAAACACTATCATACTAGCCACACATAGCCTGAAAAATTTCATAAATTTTTCTGGTTTTGTATATTGCAGTGAATCATATATATGTACTTTCAGGCATTATAAAACTCGCGTTTAGCTCCTGTAGTTTTTACTACAGGAGCCGGTCCCTTCATTTTGCTGACATCTATTCTCAAAGACGCGCGCGTGGAACACGAACGCGCCGTCGTCGACACGGCCTGTCGTCATAAGGACGGTGCGCTAGTCCATAGCTCACCGTCCACAGGCCCGCGCCTACGGTGGCCGGGAGTCACCACGTGGTCCCCAACGCCCGGTATATTGAGGGTCAAAGTTACAACTTTTTCACAAGTTTTCACACTAAAAGTTTTTACTATGAGACAAAACCCATCTGACTAACAGCATCAGAAATTATATAAACTCGAAGAAGAGGTCTAACTTCACATGCAAACAAACCAACGGTCCACAGCTAGTCTTTGAAACAAAACTACGCAACTTAAACACAACACCTAAAACACTTAAACATTCTTACATCAAACTATGTCCACGACGTCCACCTCAAAATTTGATGGTAGCTAAAACTTCAAACTAATCCCTTTCATAATTGCAAACTGAGGTCGACAGTTGGGGCCTCCACCCTAAAGAAATTTATGTGAGCGGTCCCTGAAAGTAGGGTGGGAGCTCCTATTCTCGGACACCCGATATACCTTGTTAAAAAGATTCTACCCTTATTTAGTTGGTTGTGATCGAATAGATACTCTGTTTGTGTTTATACCTGAATTTTCATGGAACTAGGAGTTTGATTTGGGTGTTATTGTAGCGTTAACCTCGAGTTAGCTTACTAGTTCTTGAACCTACCATGGAGCGACTGCCTAACTGACCTCCACAACTCAGTACTGAGTAATACGATATCCCTTGGTAAGACTGGTTGTCAGACTTTTTGAGCATCTGTAACGACTGTCAAACATCTACAAATGACAGCCGTGATCAACTGTTTATCGTGTTTTGCGAGGCACGGAGAAAAATTTTTCGTTACACAAATTAAATAGTCCATCAGCTATGTAAAGACACACAGTCAACTTTTTATCCCAATAGCTCACTCCACGAGCAAACCTGCAATCGGATCAAAAATCTGCGAATGATAGGGTCTAACGGCTTAACCAACCTTTTTTTAAGCTGTTAAAAAAGCCTAAAGCATACTCCACCATCCGGGGAGACGGTTTGGATAATTATGTGGGGCTTGCACCCACTATAACACCGCCGTGAGCGGGGGGTGAAACTTCCATACATTGGCTCCAAACAAAATTGACATAGGTAGTGCTGCCATCTGTGTGTTTGAGGACACCAACTTTTCAACTGTTTGACAGCTTACAACTGTCATAACCAGAACAGCTATTTTGGACAACTTGCCAGTCAAGTAGATAGCCTAGCGAGGACAGCGACTGCCTTGTAAGTAATAGTTCACAAGTTTGAATCCTCATCATCATCATCATCATCTCAGCCGAAAGACGTCCACTGCTGGACATAGGCCTCCCCCAAGTGTCGCCACATTGACCGGTCCCTTGCGACTCGCATCCACCGGATTCCCGCAACCTTCACCAGGTCATCGGTCCACCTAGTGGGAGGTCTTCCAACGCATCGTCTTCCGGTTCGCGGTCGCCACTCCAGAACTTTTGTTTGAATCCTCAGTCAGGAAATACTCTTTGTATTTATTTTGTTGAACAAAAACTAACAGCGCCATCTAACAGCTTGGGTACACAGTTTTAAAAACGAAAATCACAGTTGCGCATTTATTTTGTATTATGTAGAGTATTATCTATGGCCGTGAGCCTACTGTCTTCTATGCATGACGTTTGTGACCCATCCACAGTCTAACCTAAGGAAGTGCGGCTTAACCTGATGATTGCTTCGAGCGGCTGTAATTTTTAGCTACAATCTGTACTTCTAAACTATTATTAATATTATAAAGCAGAAGAGTTTGTTTGTTAGTTTGGTTGAACGCGCTAATCTCAGGAACTACTCGTTCAAATTGAAACATTTTTTTTTGTGTTGGATAGTCCATTTATCGAGAAAGGCTTTAAGCTATATAACAGCACGCTACGCCATTAGGAGCGGAGCAGGAATGAAAAATGTTGCATAAACGGGGATTTTTTTTTCCTTTCGTTTTTTCTCTCATGTGACGCAGACGAAGTTGCGTGGGTCAGCTAGTCATCACTTAGAGGGTAGACGTCAAAAAAAATCTAATTAGTCCGTCAGGTAGATTATTAAAAAATATTAAACCCGTATTTTTTCTTTAGTTACGTTAATCATAATTGACGAAGATACGACGCTTTTAAAATTCTCAATACGTCACGCCTAGGTATAATTTTTAGCTAGCGCTGACGTCACGAGCCCCCACTCCCGAGTTTTGATGCGTTTTATCTTTGTCAATATTCATTGATTAACAAAAACAAAAAAAATAGAACCGACTTCAAAAAAGTGAAAAATAACTTTAGCTTCAGAAGTCGGTGACCATTGTTTGATTGATTTATTAAGTTTTTTTGTCACCGACTTCTGAAGCTAAAGTTATTTTTCACTTTTTTGAAGTCGGTTCAATTTTTTTGGAAAAAAAAATGTGTTTTTCACTTTTTAGTGGTTCACTTGTGCTTACCCCTTCACAGCGTACCGGTGCGGTGGCGTGATGTTATGTTATGAACTGGTGTAAACAATAGACAGACAATAGATTTCAGCAATCCCAGTCCATTGGCCATCATTTATGGAGGAGTTCCGTTCCATATCTCCGAAGTTCGTGATCAGATCATGACAATATTTCTATGGGACCAACTTGGAAGTATAATACCCTTTCAAACAAAAAAAGAATTTTTCAAATAGGTTCAGGCGTCTTCGAGTAATCGGTGAACATACATAAAAAAAAAATACATACAGTCGAATAGAGAACCTCCTCCTTTTTGGAAGTCGGTTAAAAATACGTGTCCATTATTTTTCAATAATCTAACTGACAGACTAAATAGATTTGTCTTTTTTTTATACTATCGTCATACCTATTGTACAGTCAGCTTCGATGTGGTTACCCCCTTGGAAGCACCTACGTTCGAACCTGGGGAACTGGGGAACCGAATTCATGCAACCCACTATATATTTAATACATATTACTTTCTTATTTGTTACAGATTGCTGCCCAGTCTCCAGAGGGAACAAGGATCAAGGTTACATTTGTTTATTTTTAAACTATAACTAAAGTGGGGTTTAATTTAAAACTAAACTTTGTTTATCAAGCAACAGATTTTCTCCGTAAACTTTAGGCTATGTTCTACCAAATATTTATTTAGACTAAGTTTCTGAATAATATTTCATTCATAAAATAATATCAACCTAGGTTTTATCTCAACTATTTTGGGGTAAGCTTCCAGACTAACTAAAGGGTAAACGAAAAAGTCTCACAATAATGTTTTTAGGTTTTGTAACAATGTTTTGATACAAGTAACATTAAATTTAAATTTAAAAAAACCCGCGACACATAGGGTGTATTTTTTTTTGGAACGAATTTCCTTAACGCGGCTTACGGGTGACAAGCCCTTTCATTTGATACCCACATTGAGGAAGTTGTGAAAAAAAAAGTGTAATTTACCATTTTGTGGTGGCGGCCATCTTGGATTTGTAATTCATTATAGCGTATAGTATTTTACTAATCAAAACCTTTCATTTAAGACCCCTATTGAGGGAGTTGTTGAATAAATATGTAATCCACCATTTTGTGGCGGTGGCCATCTTGAACTAATTTTTATAATACATAGCTAAGAACACTTCCGACTAATTCACCTTTCAAACAAAAACAAAACAAAATCAAAATCGGTTCATACGTTCGGCAGCTACGATGCCACAGACAGAAACACGTTACACACACAGACACGTCAAACTTGTAACACGTCGTCGTTTTTGCGTCGGGGGTTAATAAAAGAGTATCCATGGAGTTTCTCCCTCATAGACCGTTTTTCTTCATAGAGATCTACGCTTTGAAATGGACAACTTTCACAGTTATTATGCCTTGGGACTGTAACTGTAGCTACAATTCATTGTTGTCTTTGTTTTGACAATTCAAAAGTGCCTGTAACTGGCGTAATTGAATTGTAGATGCTTTGATTTTCATTTTGAAATGATTGTCAAAGAATTTGAAATGACAGTCGAGCTCAACGGCTACCGGAGTACGCAGGGATCTCCGTAAAACTATCTCCGAATACCTTCCTTACAATCAACATCATCATCTTCCCAGCCTTTTCCCAACTATGTTGGGATCGGCTTCCAGTCCAACCGGATGCAGCTGAATACCAGTATTTTACATGGAGCGACTGCCTATCTGACCTCTACAACCCAGTTAGTACTAGGTAATACGATATCCCTTTGTAAGACTCAGTTGTCAGACTTTTTGGGCCACTGACTACCTGTAACGACTGTCATAGATCTACAAAAGACAGTCGGGACCAACAGCTTCAGGGGATTACCATTGCTCAAATCCCAAAAACAACCCAATGTTTAAAGAACTGTGCTGACGAAAAAAAGCCAGTACAGAGGTGAAATGGTCAAGGTCATTGAGCAATTTAATAGCCTTAACGTGCTTTCCGAGACACGGAGGAAACTCGTATGTCACCCATCCACATCCAACCTAGGCAAGCACGGCTTAACCTAAAGATTGACCGTAACGGCTATTATTACTATCGAGTTTTGATTTGTGCCCAGTTGATGGCAATAGGATCGCCCCCTATTACATGAAACATAAAAAAATATAAACATATATTTTTTTATAAATATAAAGGGTGTAAAACACCTCTTCACGAAGCCGACAGGCACTTGTTCTCCCCACCATTGCGATCATTTTTTTGTTCTACACCATATCTGGGAACCTTCTAGTTACGGAGATATGGGGGGTCAAAGTTACAAGTTTTTGACAACTTTTTTTTTAAATACAGTTTTTTTTGTAAGATTTTACTTTTAACTCCTCCACGACCCCCGTATTATTGAATCCATCCATTAGTATAATGTTTTAAGTGCGTTACATTGAGTTCTACCACAAAACATGATTTATAACCTCAAAAAAAAAGTTGCTTCCCAGCAATAATTTTTGCGTAAAGTTGCTTAGTTTGATGCACAGAATGCTTGGTTGACGGCTTTGTGATGAGGTGGTTTACACCCTGTATATTATATATATTTTTTTAATAAAAATATTTATATATATTTTTTTTTTTTTTTTAGGAATGACCATTCGTAGTTGCAACTCTAGAAGGTTGCTTGACTACTTAACCGAACTATCCTGTGGGTGGCCAAAAATTAAAAAGAGAAGTGGGTGTAGGTCATAGATATAGATCCTGCTGGGGCTGCGGGACTGTTCGAAAGAGAGACCGTGGCCCCGTAACATAAAGGGCGAGGAAGGAACATGGATGGTTTTTAGTCAGTAAAAGTCTGACACTCCCTCCCGCTCCGCCCAGAGTGGGAGGGGTCATTTGATGATTTCCCATCCGAAAAAAAAAGTCACACAAACAGGGTGTAAACCATTTCATCACGAAGCCGTCAACCAAGCATTCAGTACATCCAACTTACTTTACGCAAAAAATATTGCTGGGAAACTGACTTTTTTTTGGGGTGGAAAATCATGTTTTGTTGTAGAACTCAATGTAACGCACTTAAAACATTATGCTGATGGATGGATTGAATAGTACGGGGGTTGTAGAGATGTTAAAAGTAAAAAACATACAATAAAAACTTGTGTTCAAAAAAAACCTTGTCAAAAAGTTGGAACTTTGATCCCCAATATCTCCGTAACTAGAAGGTTCCCAGATATGGTGTAGAACGAAAAAATGATCGCAATGACGGGGAAAATCAGTGCCTTTCGGTTTTGCTAAGAGGTGTTTTACACCCTTTATACATATGATAGACCTCTGATAACGCAAGTATCACGATCTGTATGAAAACCAAGCGTGCCATTTTTTGACTACCTATTGTGACATCACAAGCACTATTCAGTGATGGGAAAATCAAATCCATTCAAAGGCCGCCGTCGACGTGCTAGTTTATCGATACCTTTGCCATAACTTCAAAACTGACGTCCGACTAGCGCTATACACCGATGCAAACTGAGCGCGAACCAGGCCACTTACGATCTTTTATCGTATTTTTGATCGTAAACTAGGCACACGAAGTAGTTGCTCTTGCATTATCTAGATCTCTGTGGTGAAGGTACTATTAGGAATCTCGCTGCATACCCCCTTGGGGGACTACAGGCCTTATGTTATCTAAATAATTAATCGTTTTATAATCCATCTTTATTATTAGCCATAATTATGAACCATGTCTTACTGCATTTTCACACACCCCATATACCATCATAAATACCAAAAAGAAAACACCCTATAAACATCAATAAACACTACATTTCACGAGCAAACTTCAGGCGATGTCCCTCGGGTTGCCAGTGTTCAAAATTTCATTACCGCCAACCCGTCACGTCACTAATTAGAACAAGTAGGGATGGAACAAGGGTTACATCGATATCGATAATAATGGGTTAACTTTTGTTAAGTGGTTAGCGTATTTAGGTTAATTAATTTTTAGGGAGTTGTAAAAGCGTCTGGGTTTTTTAATATGTTTGATGTATGTACTTGTATTTGATACTTGTGACTTATTGTAGGGTATTTTTATTTCGGGTACGTTGTCATTACAAATTCATTTTTATAGTGTACTTGAAATATTGTAAATCATTTAAAAGTGTAACCCTGAAAGATATTTCTCAATACAGTGCATTCGAAACTACCTCTGCAAAAGATCATCTGGAATTAAAGAATGAACTATATATTTTATTAAAAAACTTTCGGCGATCAAAAGCACACTTTATTTTTTTTAATGTAGCAAATATTTTGACTTTGAACTTTGACTCTTTTTTTTAATTGTCTACGTAAAGAACTATTTGAGAATTCAAAAATAACTTAAGAGTAAATGAACAATCAATTATTACAATTGGTTTAACAAAGCCAGTCATTTCACAGTTATGAGACTATCAAAACCACTTTGATTTTTATTTCAGTTACAATAAAGTTGTTGTTACGTTGCAGTCGATAGCAAGCTTATCAAAATTAAAATGATCTTTATTTACAAGAAAATAAGGTTGCTATTGAGTCAGTTAAAAAGACGGTATTTACACGCCAAAAAGACAGAAATCCATACCAAATGTCAGTCAGTTCCCATTGAAAGCAATCATTCATGTCAAAATTGACAGCTGTTGCGACGTAACGTTTTCCCTAACAAAATATACATTTAATTATAAAAAACATACCTCCCATGGGTCGCGCTGAAAGGATCGAAGATATCGCAAAAAGGTAGAATTTTTTTGGTCAATATTATGTTTTAATCAATTCGGTATAATGGAGTCCACTGGTGGAAAAATAGTGGTCTCATATTACCCGTAGTACTTGTTATTCGAGTTCGGTTATATATATTCGTAGTTTTTGAATAGATAATTTCTGCTAGACTATCATCATTCGAATAGCCTTTTTACCAACTATGTCGGTTTCTGGTCTAACCGGTTGCAGCTGAATACCAGTATTTTACATGGAGCGACCGCTTATCTGACGTCTACAACCCAGTTAGGACTGGGTAATACGATACCCTTTTCAAGACTTTCAAGTTTCTGACTATTTATAACAACTGTCAAAGATCTACAAGTGACAGCCGGGACCAACGCCTTACCGTGCTTTCTGAGGCACATTTTTTAACAAAGTGTAATTAATTATCCTAATATTTTAGAATAATCAATTATACTTTGATAAAATTGTAGACGCGAGTACTTTTTCGCCCTTCTCGCGTTGCCGGTCTATATGAGACTTTTTAATTTCGTCTCTAACTGACGGATGTATTGCAGTAAGCGATAAAGCACGTTCCCGGTGGACGTGACTCAAGGACATGAGGTATTACAGCTTTAATAAGCAAAAGTTACTGCTTCAAGTATAGTAGTCACGTGCAAATATGAAATGTCGAGTTTTAGAAAAAAGTTCTTTTTTTTTAATCAGAATATTTTATTTCACAAAGGCCTAGATGGGCACTTATAACGTCGAAAAAGGTGCACGGTTCGCGTTAGTCGATTCCATGGAGAAGAACCGGCAAGAAACTCCATGGTTACTCTTTTAGGTATGTCATCTGTGTTTCTGAGTGACGTTCTTTTTCTTTACATACTTAATTAAGACTGGGGTTGTTATTCAGCATCATATCCAAAAATATATTAGTTGTTTCCTAAGAATCATTTATTAAATAACAATTTCCATGTAAATTATATCACAGCTTTAAAATACACATCTATGAAGGGATGTCCGATGTGGATGACCAAAAAAATAATCTCTACTTCTCGAATCTTCTTTAATATTGAAATAAACACATAAATTATTGGAATCGTCTTATTTGTCGTATGCTAGCAGCACACACTCTCAATCATTCGTCGCTGCATTCATGCTCTACTACTTTTATTGAAATTATGGTGCGTTCCGAATTCGTAGCTAAATAATAACACCGCCGCTCGGGTCGATCTTTAGGTTAAGCCGTGCTTGCCTAGGTTGGTCTGTAGATGCGTGACCACCCTAACATACTGAGTTTCCTCCGTGCCTCGGAAAGCACGTTAAGCTGTTGGTCCCGGCTGTCATTTGTCCATCTTTAACAGTCGGTACAGGTAGTCAGTGACCCATAAAGTCTAACAATCAGTCTTACCAAGGGGTATCGCATTACCCAGGATTAAATGGTTGTGGAGGTCAGATAGGCAGTCGCTCCATGTAAAATACTGGTATTCAGCTGCATCCGGTTAGACTGGAAGCCGACCCCAACATAGTTGGGTAAATTCTAGGCAGATGATGATGATGCGTTCTGAATTAACATCCTACATCTATTACAAAGGATTTTCTCGTAGGCCTGATGGTCGCAAGTTCGATTGCTAATCCTAATATCCTGGATGAAATACCCTTCTCACGCTAATTGTTATTGGGTTTGACCGTTAGGATTTGTGTCCAATTAATGACCCCATCAAAATGGAATTTAAACATGACCATTAAAATGTGAGTGTACTTAACCATTTCAGCCTACCCTTTTTTTTTTTTTTTTGGGATGGGAAATCATCAAATGACTTCTCCCACTCTGGGCGGAGCGGGAGGGAGTGTCAGACTCTTACTGACTAAAACCCATCCATGTTCCTTCCTCGCCCTTTACGTTCCGGGGCCGCGGTATCTCTCTCGAACAGTCCCGCAACCCCGGCAGGCTTCGGCCCTTGCGGGCCCCTCTCTGCTGCTGACATCTCTTTGAGGCGCGCGTGGAACACGAACGCGCCGTCGACACGGCCTGTCGTCACTAGACGGACGGACGGCTAGCTAGCCCATAGCTAACCGTCCACAGGCCCGCATCTACGGTGGCCGGTAGCCACCACGTGGCCCCCGACGCCCGGTGCGTCTCCCGCGGCGGCCGGGAAGAGAGGCTCTCTCCCTCTCTCGTTCCGCCACCTCCTTCGCTAGCATGACTGCTTCGCAGAAGGAGGTGACGGCTTCCCATTCCGTCTCGCTCCGGACCATGGATTGAACCAGGGCCGGACGCGAGAGGTCGCCGCCGCCGATCGCCGCTACGAGGACACGGCGGTGCTCCGCCCACGCAGGGCAGACCTCCACCGTGTGCTCCACCGTGTCCTCCGGTCGATCCTCGCAGTGGAGACACCCGGGCGTTTCCTCCCGCCCGATTCGGTGCAGGTACCTCCCGAAATATCCGTGTCCGGTGAGGACCTGCGTCAGGCGGAAGGTGAGGACGCCGTGGCGCCTCTCTAGCCACTCCTCAAAGAGGGGACTTACCGCCACTATCGTGGCGTGCCCTAGCCTACCCTTTCAGGCAAAACAGGTGCTATATTATGTCGTAATGACAGATAGAACTACTTTCCAGATGAACACAAATACCAATTTAGCCAAACATTAAATTTAATTTTATCGATAACTTCCAAGTGAGTGTCCCAACCCTAGTATGAATTTAGTAATGAATATTTTGTCGGGTTGAGAGTGAAACTAAAGTCTATGGTACAATAAACAAGCTATGTTGGGGTATATTGGGCTATGTTGGGCTATATTGCTCTTAGGTAAGAAAATATTAACTTTATGCTGATGAATAGCAAAATGTAGTTAAAGATGTAGCTATTGATGTAAAGTAATAAAATAAATAATAGCGTGACGATTGACTGAAAAGAAAGGAAGAAAAAAACGTGTTGTGCCGACCATAAGTAACATGGGACGGGTCGGGGGGCTTTTAGGACCGAGACCGCGGTCCCGGATTCCTCCTAAATATTTTTGAGTGGTATTTTGAGACCACGAGAAAAAAAAACAAAGTAATGTCTTGGGAAAGTACAGTCAACCAAACAATATAGAAGTGATGCAAATAAAAGTACTTTTAATATACTTCTTCGAAAAACTGGTTTTCATCGCACTACGATTAGATTCAACATGCAATGTATTTTACACGCGTGAGCGTTTTTTCATTTTCCAACACGTGTGCGAAAATAGAAATTGCCACAGATAACTATACCTTAATACAAGGGCTAAAATATGATGACGATGTCTCTAATTAGATTAAAGACTCGTAAAATAGAAGATTTTTTGCGTCGAACCAAAATAAATTGCGATGTAAGTAGGTAGGGTTGTATTGTATAAAAGGCTGGTGTCCGCAACTCCACGTCAAAGCGCATATTTTGCGTATGGGCTATAATACACCACGCGGGCCCAGTGCGTGTTGGTAGACGTCACAGGAATTTTTCGTTCTAGGACATGCCGGTGGCCTCACGACCGTTTTGAGAGCAGTGGTGATGAAATAAATTACACAAAGTAATGCGCCTGTCTGGGTTCGAACTTACTTTTCGTAAGTCGGGGCAACCACCACTGGGCCACCGCTGCTCGGGCTCACTATAGGCAGGGTTAAGCTCGCCGTTGTACATAAGCTATATATTTTAATTTTGTGTTTTTTTTTTGCGTGCATTAAAAAAAATGAATAAGAATGATGATGATTAGGTAGAAACTACAGAACGCGACCTGCTACTATTCATAAGGCCTGAATTCCTGTTGCGCTGATATATTTTGGTATTACGTTTGTATGAAAAAAGCATGCTCCGCCGGCCCTTTAAGCAATCATTTGGCCTCGTTCACGTTTATAAATCTGGTCATATAGTCAATGCGTTCATCAACTATGTAAAACGTGATTCATCACCTCAAAAAAAAACATGCGGACTGCCGATGGAAGTGAAAACTAAGTAATCTATATCTGCTACGGGTTGTGCCCCGCGCACGCCTAAGTGGTGCTACACCGTATTGGATCGGCTACGAGTGCTACGAAGCGTTAGGTGACGGTCACGCGAGTTCCATGATTTTTGTTCACCCAAAAAGTGAAAAAACGTTTCTCAGCAATGATTTTAGCGTAGAGTTACTTAGATTGATGTATAAAATGCTTGGTTGACGGCTTCGTCAAGAGTCTGTTTATAACCATGTATGATACTGTCGACAAGTTTAAGTGATACCTGTTAAAATGTATTCTAGAAATACGGAAAGTTTTGATACCGATTGGTATTTCAGAAGGCTTCAGAGGCTTAAAAATCTTTTGCAAGCGATAGACCTTTACCTACCGCCCGAAATTGAGGTCAAAAGCGGGGGTCTATATGTCACCGTAAAATTGTCAAATACATTATATTGTAATATCACTAGCGATATTGTAAAGTCTCGAATTATTGTCAAATGAATATACTGCTTACAATAAAACGCATTATTTTTTTCGTGAAATGCATGCGATGGTAGTTAACTCACGCGGTGTGGAGAGAAGGAGGGGTCCTCCTTGCCCAGTGGTACCACTCTCATGAAAAGATACTGTACCATTCCTGAGAAATATGGATTAATATAACCTAACCTTAAAACACTTCATATTCCCCTAAAAAGCGTAGTCGGCCCCTATTTCCGAGTGCAGGGTTTAAAGGAACCTAACTAACCTAACGGGGGGGTGCCCCAAGTCCCGTTTGGGGCAAGAGATACTTCCGTATATTCAGTTGACAATAATTCGAGACTTTACAATATCGCTAGAGAGATACACGTTATATTGTAATATAACGTATTTTTTGACAATTTTACGGTGACATATACATTGATAGAAAAGTAAACCAGGGGCTATCAATATTGTACTTGTGTATTTCTTGGTAGTAGCTTGGAATCTGTATTTGCGCCCAGATTAGCAATAAGGTCGCTTGCGCCTCCTATTCATTATGTACCTAGCCTTTTCGCAACTATGTTGGGGTCGACTTCCAGTCTAACCAGATGCAGCTGAATACCAGTATTTCACATGGAGCGACTGCTTATCTGACTTCCACAACCCAGTTCCCAAACTCTTGGACCGTGGGGTCCGAGTGCTCACAGCCTTTTTAAAGAAATTTCTAAACGCTTAATTGACACTTCCCGTGACCCTAGGGCTGGCTTTTACCTTGGCCAAAGGCTTAGCGTTGCCATACAGCGCGGTAACACCGCCAGTCTCCTGGGGACTTTACCAGTTGACAGCGTTGAGGAGGAGTTTTTTGACGCTATTTTTTGTAGTTTATAGTTTAAGTTAGTTTAGTTTATTTTAATTTAAACTGGATAATATGATACCCCTTGGTAAGTCTGGGTGTCAGACTTTTAGAGTTGATTATACAGGATGCAAACAGATTCATCACGAAGCCGTCAACCAAGCATTCTGGTCATCCAACTAAGTAATTTGATGCAAAAATTATTTCTGGGAAACGACTTTTTTTTTGGGGGGTTATAAATCATGTTTTGTGGTAAGCACTCAAAACATTATTCTCATGGAAAAGTACGGAGGTTGTGGAGATGTTTTAAGTAAGAATCTTACATTTAGAAAACTTGTCAAAAAGTTAGAACTTTGACCCCGAATATCTCCGTAACTAAAAGGTTCTCAGGTATGCCGTAGAACATAAAAATATCTCAATGACAGGGAGAACAAAAGTTTCTTTGGTTTGCTAAGAGGATTTTTACACCCTTTAGATACAGGTGTTAGTAACAAAGATCACCCATCCGAAAACAAACCTCGACAATCATAACCTTGTGTTAAAACCTAACATCTATACAAATCTACCTATTTCATTCGTTCAGTCAAGTTTCAGCGCTCTATTTAGGCATTCCGTTTCAGTTCGCGTCAGAGCAATAGTGCTTTAAGTAGTCAAAAGGCTTTCAATTTCAAAGAGTAAAAGCTTTATGTTCTTAGGGTTCTGTGGCCAAGTGTTCAAAATGGAAGTCTTATAATTTCATGCCATGACCGTCTGTCAGGATGTCACACAGCAAAGATAAAAGAAAATTGCATAAAAGGTGTTTTCTGACAATGTTTAAATTAAGTCAAAGTAAGCAAAAAAACGTTTTTGCAAAATAGAAAACGATTTCCAAAAAAACAGTAAAAAAGCTTGAAATACTTTAATAAATAAATATCGCTGGCCATTTCACACAGCCCCATCTAGTACCACACTAAGCAACGAGCCTTGTGTCGTGGACACCAGATAGTTCATATACTACAAAATGTACTTCTTATTTGTTTATTATACAGTATAGACATCCATGACTCGGAAACAAATTAATGTCCATGCTCATCACACAAACATTTGCTCCTACCGGGATTTGAATCCGGGACTTGAAGAACGTAAGCCAGCCTCACTACAGCTGCGCCATCCGGGTTTTCTAAATAAATAATAAACGATAAATACATAACGAAAATAAATCAAGTTATTATAGAATTTTGACGCCCTGTAACGCTTTTTGGCACTTGTACATATTTTTATTAGTATAGTAGGGCCAATTTAAGACGCCTGCGGAGCATGCGTATTTCATACAAACGTAATACCAAAATTACTTGTAAATTAAACATATTCCTAAGGTAGTGTGTATTTATTTCGATTGAATTACAGAATATCTAGGTTCCCAAATATATGTTTTGATTGGACACTGATTCTAACAAGAGTTATAAGAAAAATAAGTTTTCTATGGAAATTTTAAATTCCTCATATCTCGTCTTTGTATCATTGTCCTCTCAAAAAACATATTTGGGAACATGGATATTCTGTAATCCAATCGAAATAAATACACACTACCTTAAGAATATGTTTTATTTACAAATCATTTTGGTATTACGTTTGTATGAAATACGCATGCTCCGCCGGCCCCTTAATAGATCTTTGACAACTGTCAGTTCTAAGTAAAAGTTACTTTATTTTGCCATTATTACAATACATATGTAATCTTAATTGGAAAATGAATGGATTGCACCAGCCGTGGTCGCGAGGAGACTGAAGTATTGGAGGTACCGCGACAGCAAAGTGAAGGCATTTATTCGACTACCCTCACTTGATCTTCATAAATGTTAATTAGGGCCGGTTCACACTAGGACAGCACACTACACTAACAGTGTCCGCATATTGAGGCGATAAATTCGCGATAAGTAAATACCCGTTTTCTTATGTTTTATAATGTGTTCTGCAGTGCAAGTACGTAAAATTCGATAAGACTCGTGTTGATAAATTTGAGTTATTCTAGATAAAATGAGGTTTTATCGAGTCAAAAACTCATTTTATCGAGAATAACTGTCAAATTTATCTTATCGAGCCCTATCGATTCCTACGTACTTGTACTGCTGATCGTGAAAGTTTAAAAAAGACAAATGTAAAGTAATTGTGCAGTTCTAACTTCGGAAAAATCAATGGTATTTTTAATTCTAGGCATTACAAGATTACGTTGTTGTATTTTGTTTGAAGTGTCAAATGTGATCTACTATCCTGGCCTAACTTAAAGAGTTGAATTTTTATTTAACACAGACTAATAATTATTTACATTATTGACACACTAAGCACAAGGAACCACTGACCAGGCAATTGTGTAAATAATGGTATGTGTGTAGTCTGCGTTACAAGATTACTTTAGACTTTTCTTCAAAAGTCGGTTTTCTTTTCAAGTGTTTTAACGTTTCTGTTTCACCCAATAATTTTCGAGATAGTATTTTTAATCAAAAATGGCTCATAAAACTTGACTTACCACGAAATCGTTCAGAAATACTGACGTACGTAATACAAGCATTTAAGAGGCCTGCGGAGCATGCGAATTTCATACAAACGTAATTTGTAAATCAAACATATTCTTAAGGTAGTGTGTATTTATTTTGATTGGATTACAGAATATATAGGACACAAACACATATTTTGAATGTACACCGATTTAAACAAGAGTTATGAGAAAAATAAATTTTCTATAGAAATTTTAAATTCCTCATATCTCGTCTTTATCATCATCATCATCAGCCTATAATGTTCCCACTGCTGGGACACGGCCTCCTCTCAATGAGAGGGAATGGGCTATAATCTACCACGCGGGCCCAGTGCGGATTGGTAGATGTCACATGTCTTCGAATTTTTGGTTCTAGGGATGGATACAATCAATACAGTAAATTTGTAAATGTCAATCCCGCTGACGGAACTCTTTCCTGTTCATGGTCCAACTCGCACTTGACCGGGACTTTCTTTGTATGTAATTCTGCTCTAGATATTGACCCCACGTTTGGCGAATAATGCCTGCCTTTTTCCGATAACTGTGTCGGGGTTGGCTTTCAGTCTAATAATCCGGGAGGTTTTTTTCGGATGGGAAATCATCAAATTACTTCTCCCACTCTGGGCGGAGCGGGAGAGTCAGACTTTTACTGACTAAAACCCATCCATGTTCCTTTCTCGCACTTTTCGTTCCGGGGTCGCGGTATCTCTTTCGAACAGTCCCGCAGCAGTCCGGGAGGTACCATTGCATTTTAGGTAATGTTTTTGCGCCGATCGGTTGCCATCTTGTACAATAGATCTCGAATTACTGATAAGTAAACCCAGGGTCAGCTGACGCTCCCGCGGTGGGTGTAGGAAGTTAGGTTAGGTTAGAACAAATAAATAAAATAAAGTACGCACGCTGAAACTTGTATCATAAATAGTTTACATCATACTGAGCTTAAAAAATCGTCAGCTGCATAGTGGTGGGGAAATTATTCCCGCTTACTATAACTTTTTATTTGCAGCGGTACTTCCCGGACTATAACCAAATGCACCTGAATACCAGTATTTTACATGAAGCGACCACCTATCTGACATCTCCAGCCCAACTGGGTTGAACCCTTATATATGTCACCGTAAAATTATCAAACACGTTAGATTGTAAAATAACTAGAGAGTGACATAACTATTTTATGTTTAGCTGTCAAAGTCAAACGTGGCATTACTACTTACTGACGTTTCATTTGTTTATATTTCTAGCGGCCGGTGTTTCGATTTATATTCTTACAAGTGTTTTAAATTATCATTAATAAAGAAGCCTATATACATATTTATTGCAATACAAAATGGTTCTAATTGACCAAATTTCGGCTCTTATTCTCAATGGAACTGTCAAAATGTTGGCAGCTTACCGAGTAAGTCACACATTTATTTGTCACTAGCTTCTGCCCGCGACTTCGTACGCGGATCCTGTTGCTTATGTCAGCGACAACGGGGTCGTCAAAATCGAAGATCTGAAACATCTGATGTCGAATTCTAAGAGCCCGGGGACGGGAAAATAACGGATCTTTCCCACCTGAGCAACACATACCGTTTGTTTCTTTTTGCCATTTAACAGCTGCACAAAAAATACAATTTTGAACCATACCTCCGATGGCGGAATATGTGGCGTATTCAATCATAGGAGTAACGTAAATGATCTCCGTTTCTTATCAACCCAAGGAAGGTCGTCATGCCCTACGGCTATATCTTGAGACACATCCGATTCTTCAGATGATATCGACATTCTGTTCAGAGAATGTCGAAGTCGATCAGAATTCAAACGTTCGTTGCGCTCTTCTTCTGTCTCTTCTATTCTTCACTGGTCTCTAGAGACCTGGGTGTGGATGCGTAAATACGCTGAGAACGCAGGCGTGCTTCGCGATCGGAAGAGGTTTCCACGGAGCTAGTTGCAGCCTGATGTTCTCGAACAGCATCAAGTCTCTCCTGACGCTCTTCGGTAGATTCTTGGGATCTTATGATCCTAGCTCCTTTGGAACATTGGGAAAGGTTTGACCTCTTTCTAAGCATGGTCATACTTTTGTTGTGAAGATACCTGATCAATTAAAATCTAAGTGACTGCTCCCCTGCGTTACCAGGTAGGCTACCGAGTCACGGAGGTAAATGGAAAAGAAAATTAAACACTGAAATTACATGAGCCCGAAGGTATATATATTCGATAAAATAAAATAACAAATGGGAGTTTTGGCCAGTAGAGTCAAATTTTCAATGATATATCATCGTCATCGAAAATCAGTCCTAAACTGATACCGCTTTCACCGCGTGGAGGTACTTCCAGCTTATGTTATTTTATAATTATACAGTGAAATTAGTGATAGCTTTGCAATAATTTGAATTTAGATGTTTCTGATCTTCAATTTTTTAAGAGTCAACTGGAAATGCACATCAGACCGATCATCTTTTGCTAAGACGTCATTCTTATATGTGTTATGGTGTAGCTGGGCTATTGGGATTCCACAACAGGTGTCCGAGATCTTCGATTTTTGTAAGTCAACAGAGAGTGCTCATCAGATTGAACAACTTTTGCTAAGACGTCATTCCTATATGTGTTGTGGTGTAGCTGGGCTCTTGGAGTTCCACATCAGGGGTTCCAGATCTTCAAATTTATTCTCTCAGCAAAAAATGCTCATCATGTGGAACAATTTTTGCTATGGTGTCATTTTTGTATCTCTTATAGTTTAGCTGTTCTGTTGCGGTTCTGCATCAGGTGTTCAAGTTTACAAGATAAATTACAGCCTATATGTTGCCCAGACTTAATATCTATACAACAAAAAAAAAGTCATTCAAATCTTGAGAAAAGATTAGCGTGTACAAACAAACAGACAAACAGACAGAGTTTTTTTTTTGGATTCGTGCTCTATTACTGTTTCTAAACCCCCCTCAATTATTATTTTTTAAATATATTCAATGTACAGACACAGTTTTTTTACTCTTGTCATTATGTACGAGTTTACCATTTCTTTCAATGAAGTATCAGTGGTTGGCCAGTGGAAAGTCATATTGACGTCATTATATTAGTAGATCACCAAACTTGTCAAAATGAACAATTATGAGATCAATGATAGACTATTGTGACACTACTGCAATAGCAGAATTGGGGCCCAGGACCTAGGCCGAACAGGCAGTCCATAGGATGCTTATATCTCGATAATAAAGGGTTCAAAAACACCTTAAATGAGGTCAAGCGACACGTGTACATTTTGTATTGGACTATAATTATCTGGGAACCTTCTAGTTACGGTAAAGGTCAAAGTTCCATCTTTTTCACAAGTTTTTTGTTATAAATACAATGTCTAAATATATATTAGGAGCTTATGGCTAAATAATAACAACAGCCGCTCAGGTCGATCTTTACGTTAAGCTATGCTTGCCTAGGATGGTCTGTGGATGGGTGACCACCCATTACACACCGAGCTTCCTCCGTGCCTCGGAAAGTACGTTAAGCAGTTGGTCCTGGCTGTCATTTGTAGATCTTTGACAGTCGTTACAGGTAGTCAGTGGCACAAAAAGTCTGACAACCAGTATTTTCAATACTCTAAATGACGGACTAAATAGATTTGTAATTTTTTGATACTCTCGTCATGCCCACGGGAACGACCCAGTGTAAATTTAGGTTATAAACTATCTGTGTGCTAAATTTCATCCGAATCCAGTCAATAGTTTTTGCGTGAATGAGTAACCAACGTATTGAGTATTGAGTATTGAGTATCGTTCATCCTCGCAAACTTTCACATGAATAATAATACTGGGACAGGATCTGTGGAATAATTTCCGATATCTACACAAGTAAAGTCACGGAGTAAAGCTAGCATAGAATACATATTATATATTATACATATGTAAGTTTAAACACATGATTTCCCTTCAGGCAATTTGTGAAAAGGGTTGGCTCTCGCTCAGGCAGATATGTATGTACCATGTTTGTTTTCAATTATGTTATAATAATATGTTAAACCCACAATCTGTAGCATTAATTATTAATATTGTGGGTTTTGGTACGATACCTGAAGATTTTAGAGACCCCTTAAGCAATAAGTTTTGGGTTTAAAACCGGATATCTGCCAAAGAGGTTGTACTATTATACATAATGTAAACATATTGCTGGGAACAACTTTTTTTTGAAGTGAAAAATATATTTTTTTAGGTTAGAACTCAATCAAAACATTTTGCTAATACATGGATTGAATCGTACGGGGATCGTTTAAAGTGCGCATAATCTTACAATAAAAACTAAAATTAAAAAAAAAATGTCAAAAAGGTGAGACTTTGACCCCCAATATCTCCGTAACTAGAATGTTCCCAGTTCCAAGGTAGAGAACCAAAATTAATATCACAATGTCGGGGACAATAAGATGTCTTTCAACTTCGTTCTGAGGTTTTTTACACCATTTTAATAGTGTGTAGATTCTGGGTTCACTTCTTTGGTTTCGTTGGTCGGGAAAATTATAACTGGGTTTTAAGTAGAACCTAAGTATGAGGAGAGAATGTGTTGAGGTATATATGTGCTGTGACAAGAATCGATCAATTACGTTACGGTTACGGTTTTTTTTCCTACTCCTCCGCTCTACTTTCTGATTACTTTCGTTGCGGGATCCAAGACTGTTAAATTTATTCTCCGGGACTTCGTCGAGCTTCATTGTCTCGGCGCTTTTCTGCTGGTCGCCACTGTTGATTCTGGCTTTAAGGCGCTTAGACGAGCTAAATTAGCAACTCTATTTGTGGTGGTTCAAACTTCGTTTGAAATGCTGTTAGAATAAAGTTCTAATCAGCTTGCACTACAAAGTGTTTGTTACGTCAGCCACTGCGGGCCAAATAGCGCGAAATGAGTGGTTTCGATCGAATTACAAAAAAAACTATTGATTGGATTAAAAAACTAAAACAGTATCATGCTAATATACTGCTTGTAGAATTATTTGCCAAAAAATCAGAATGATCGCATGCATATTAGTAGGTATGTTTTTTATTGTTTGAAAGATATTTTTAGAGGTAAGTTCGTGATTTCTTTTTATCGAGCCAAATTAATTGTATTATGTTTTCAAAACAGTATCATGCTAGCATATATCCTGAAGAATATCATATATTTTTCTGGTCTTGTTTATAGCAGTGAATCATATACTTTAGTAATTATAAAACTCGCGTTTAGCTCGTGTAATCGCCTTAACGGAAGTTTGAAAGTTGTACCAGTTACAGAAAACTTGGCAGAGAATCACCGTTCTTGGTATGGGGCATGACATGTGTCTTAACTAAGTATTATATAACATTTTCTGCCACACAAGTAGTCCACCAGCTGGTTAAAGACATCATCATCTGGCTGGCTTTTTCACAACTATATTTGAGTCAGCTTCCAGTCTAACCGGGTGCATCTGAATATCAGTATTTTACATGGAGCGACTGCCTATCTGACCTCTACAACCCAGTTCATACTAGGCAATACGAAACCACTTGGTAAGACTGGTTGTTAGAGTTTTTGGGCCACTGACTACCTGTAACGACTGTCAAAGATCTACAAATGACAGCCGGGACCAACTGCTTAACGTGCTTTCCGAGGCATGGCTTAACCTAAAGATCTGCCCGATCAGCTATTATTATTTTGCCACGAGATCCTCAATTTGAAGCAATGTTATCGTGACAATATCCTAAGAATAAGTAATAGTAATTATTGTAAGTAATAATAGCTAAATAATGTACCATCTGCAACAGGAATGATCTAACCAGGGTTTTGTAACAATATTCTGATATAATTCTTATTCTTTATTAAACACAAAAATAACAACAAATATACATATTACTTGCAATAATATAGCTTATGTACAAAGGCGAGCTTAACCCAGAGTTGGGTTTTCTTACAGCAAAGAGTGTCAATGGAGTTTCTTGCCCGTTCTTCTCCATAGAGATCTACTCTTCGGAATGAGCAACTACAGTACTTTCACGGTTATTTTGTTTTGTGACTGGGACTGTAGCTACATTATTTTCATTGTAGTCTTTGTTCCTGAAATTCAAAAAAGCCTGTAACTGGCCTACTTGATATATACTGCTTTTATTTTGATTTTGAGTACCTAAGTAACATTTTTTCTTTGACGACCCGAATGGCGTAGCGTAGTGAGGCTGCCTTTTTACGTTCTTAGGGTCCTGGGTTCGAATCCCGGTAGGAGCAAATGTTTGTGTGATGAGCCTGGAAATTTGTTTCTGAGTCATGGATGTTTATATGTATAATATATAATTTGTAGTATATCAAATATCTGGTGTTCACGACACAAGCCTTTCTTAGTGCGGCACTAGATGGCGCTATATGTAATGTCCAGCGATATTATTATTATTTCTGCCACACAAGTAATCCATCAGCTAAGTAAAAACGTAGTTAACTTTTTATCCCAATAGCTCACTCCTCGAGCAAACCTGCAAGCAAAACCGACAACTTGTTTACATATATTTGCATGAAAACTGTAACTTAAAGCGTCTCTACGCGTCGGGCTCAACAGATCGATACAAAGAGCTTGCTACACGGTTAGTTTACCACGACCCCGCATCACGATACATCACAGTTAAAAACCACACCCTGTATAACACTTTTTATTTAAAATTACATCACACGTAAAGGGAGTAAAAGACCTCTTAACGAAGCCGAAAAGCACTTGTTCTTTCTGTCATTGCGATCATTATTTTAGTTTAGACCATACCTTCTAGTTACGGAGATAATGGTGTCGATTCTGTTGTGCACAATCTAAACTTAATTTAGGCTATTGCTATCTTTTACTAAAAGGCAGTGCGAGAAAAGGACGGCTATAGCTATGAACTAAGTTAGAGATGTCAAACTAGTTTATGCCTTGCGCTTCACCGTGTTTTCAGTCGACATGTTTTTACGTGCACCCTTCATTTGTATGGATATATTAGTTCATATTAAATTTGACAGCTCTAAATGACGTCCGTATCTTTCTCGTTTTATTAGAGAGAAAAAGATAGCAATAGCCTAAATTAAGTTTAGTTTGTGCATAACAGAATCGACACCATTGGGGGTCAAAGTTTTAATTTTTTGACTAGTTTTTAATGTAAGATTTTTACACCAAACACCTCCACGACCCCCGTACTATTCTAACTAACTTAACCGTACTATTCTTTCTAACTAACAAACTTCTATGGCAGGCGTACCGCTTCTTTCACAATACCCAACTTACTAAACCAAATACCTGTTGACATCAGAGACTCATTGAATAGTAGAAACATAAAGCGTAAGCTCAAAGCATATTACATCGATTCGATTATAACTTAAACGTTAATAGCGCGTTGATCAAGTCATTAGACTTGCCATGCTAAGACAGACCCAGAGGTCTAATTGTGTGCTTTATATTTAAGTGTGTCAAATGTGATTTATAAATAAATAATAAATAATTCAATCCATCCATCAGCACAATGTTTTAACTTGTGCATTAGATTGAGTTCTACCACAAAACATGATTTGAAAAAAATCCGTTAAAATCGGTAAAGTTATTAGATTGGCGTACAGAATTGAATTTGACTGAATTTGACGACCCGAATAGCGTAGTGGTAGTAATGCTGCCTTACGTTCTTAAGGTCCTGGGTTCGAATGCCGGTTGGAGCAAATGTTTGTGTGATGAGCATGGACATTTGTCTCCGAGTCATGTTTATATGTATAATAAGTATGTATTTACAAACAAAAAAGGTATATAATGTAGTATGTCAACTATCTGGTGTCCACGACACAAGCCTTGCTTAGTGTGGCACTAGATGGCGCTGTGTGTTAATGTCCAGCGATATTTATTATTATTATTATAATTGACGGCTAATTGGTTCACGGCTTTTTGATGAGTCTGTTTATATCCTGTAAAATCCGAAGATCCCGGACTTAATGATAACAGCCGCTTGGGTCAATCTTAAAGTTAAGCCGCACTTGCCTAGGTTGGTCCTTGGATGGTGACCGCCCATTAAATACCGAGTTTCCTCCGTGCCTCGGAAAGTACGTTAAGCTGTTGGTCCCGGCTGTCATTTGTAGATTTTTGACAGTCGTGGGTGGTCCGAAAGTCTGATAACCAGTTTTATCAAGTGGTATAGTATTACCCAGTATTACGGTTGTGGAGGTCAGATAGGCAGTCGCTCCATGTATGATATTGGGATTTAGCTGCATTTTGTGACTGTCAAGTTATATGTCTCAAGCGAAGCAAGAAGTTCAACAGGAACGCTTGGATGATTCTAGGTAATATTTTTAGATCAGTTTGTCAAGGTATACAATAAGCAGTGGTAGTTTAATGGTGTGACATAGGTCCAAGTCATAGGGCTCAAGTTCGAACCCAAGACACGCACCTCTGATTTTTCGAATTCATGCGCGTATCGTATATTAATTATCACTAGCTTCGATAAAGGAAAATATCGTAAAGAAACCAAACATGCCTGAGAGATTTTTCTCGAAGGCATGTAAATCTAATTTAGAAACCCGTGGGCGGCATAAAAACTCTGACCCAATAAGTTAACCACACGATAAAGAAGTGGCACATCCACATTTTTGCCAGTTTTATTTAAGTTCTTAAGGCAATAGGCTCGTCTTTTACACGAGTAAGGTGCGAGCTTTTTGCCACCAACCGGGCACAAACTCCAAAGCTGGTACTTAGAAATTCCCGACTTTTCATTTAACTTGTCTCAATGTTTAAAAAATTCACGCTGTATAATTAGGTTTGAGGCTTCAAAGGTCATGGCACTGCGTAGAAGGCCTTCAGCCTGGTTCACGTCCTCGGGCAATGCGACTATCGCCAAGCAATGCACGCGTGCGTCTTTTATTTTTCGCGTGAATATTGTCGCTTCTCACATCGAGTCGTAGGGGCCGTAGAGTTATCGGCAAAACATGCATCGGGAGAATGATTTTTACTAAATAAATAAATAAGTAATTATATAAAATTCACTACTTATATTAAAACAATTATTTGTTATTTCAAGCAAGGAACGAAAAATATACGATTTCAACGAAGAAACTTCGCAATTTTGCATGTTTAGATAATAAAGAGGGTATTTTAAGAGCGTACCAGTAGTCACGAGGATGCGGCTCGTGGGGATCGAAGGAATACACACACATACCACATACACGCAGCAAACAATTGATGCGCGTCGCAAGTCGCATCACGCGATTCCATGAACGAAGCCGTACAGGATGCTACGCCGTAGAGGGTTACGCCGTAGCCCATGCTACGCTGTAGAGGGTTTAAGTGTATTTCTTTAGCTACCCTCAATTTCAGTAAATGTTGCAACAAAGCCTTTTGTATAGCGTTGTTACGCCGATTTTGGAGCTTTTTTCGTCTGAAGTGGAATGAAAGGCTATCGTGCCGTAAAATCCGGTTTATTGCTTCGTTTAGATTAAAAAAGGCTAACGTTTTTATTGAGTGTTTTTGTTTTTCTGTCAAACTCACATAGACTTTTAGTGTACTCTGATTGAGATCATTTATTTAAAGGATAGGGGAAGTATTTGGAGTTGATTGCCAACTTCCAGTATTTGGAGCACCAAAAGAAGATTTAAAACATTACAAACTTTTTTGTTAATCATTTTAGAGTTTTTTCTACCTTTTGACTAAATCACGTGAAATCGGAGGATAAAAAGTTCGACACGATTTATTTCTTTAGAGGGTTTTCTTACGTAGCCACCATGCAACCTTGTAGTAAAGAAAATCATTTTCACATATAGTTTACTAAGTGATCCCCGCGGCTTTGCTCACTTACAGTTCGATAACTGTCCCACGGGATTGTATTATCGGAATAAAAAGTACTCTACGTATTAATCCATGTTATACACTATCTGTGTGCCAATTTTAATCAAAATCCGTTGAGTAGTTTTTGTGTAAAAGAGGAATAAACATTCATCAACCCTCTCCTCACATTTTTTATATAAGCGGGCGCAAAAGTTTTGAATAAAAATTGCAGCACATAAGTTAAAATTGCGTAACCATGAGCATTTAAACGTTTATTATTTACTTAAGTAATTACCACTTTTAAAATACCTGTACAATAAAATTCAATATTGAAATCCATTTCCAGCAAATTGATGTTACGAGTGCTACCTCTCAAACAACTATCAACTTTTAACAGTAGAGTAAATTAAATTGGTTTCGTAATTAACTGAATAGTACAGTTAAAAAAGTCATAAAAACGTTTATAGTTGTAGCGGAAACTGAACTTTATGTTTAGCTCTATAGCGACGTATTTCAAAAAAAAATTTTGAACATTTTTATACTTAGACTTAAGGAGAAGATTTTTAAAACAATGGTTTGATCTACTGTCTTGTATGGATCAAAATTTTGGGCCACAAAAGGGAGGAATGAAAGGTATGTGGCGGAGATGAGAAAGCTAAGGGGGGTGTTTAAGTAAAGCGTAGTCTGAAAGTGTTTATTACTGAAAAATTGAGGAGTAATCGGTTGTCATAGTATGGGCACGTCACGCGGAGGAATGAGGAAAATGGTGTGAGGAAAGTTTTTAATATGACTGTGGATGGCTAGAAAGGAGGTGTCTGATGAGGCGACGAGTAATAGAAAAGTCTGGAAGAAAATAATGTAATAGGCATAGAATAATATCTCAGTATTCAGAAGGAAAAAAAATAAAAATATAAATCAAGTTAAATTTTAATAGTTACAAGTTTTCAAAACAAAATCTTGAAACTTGATTTTTATACACCTAATAGGGGACAATAGACATCAGTATCTGGTATAAATTTCAACTTGCTAGGTTTACTAGGTTAAATGGATATGTCACCGTAAAATTGTCAAACACGTTATATTACAATATAACGTGTGTCTCTCTAGCGATATTGTAAACTCTCGAAATATTGTCAACTGAACATACGGAAGTATCTCTGCCCCCATAATCGGGACTTGGGGCACCCCCCGTTAGGTTACTTAGGTTCCTTTAAACCCTGGACTCGGAAATAGGTGCCCCGCGAAGCGGGGCTCCGTCGACTACGCTTTTTAGGGGAATAAAAGTGTTTTAAGGTTAGGTTATATTAATCGGTATTTTTCTCAGGAATGGTACATTTTCTTTTCATGAGAGTTATACCACTGGGCAAGGGGGACCCCTCCTTCCCTCCACACTGCGTGAGTTGACTACCATCGCATGCATTTCACGAAAAACAGTGCGTTTTGTTGTAAGCAGTATGTTCGTTTGACAATATTTCGAGATTTTACAATATCGCTAGAAATATTACAATATAACGTATTTGACAATTTTACGGTGACAGATATATTTATCTCGGTACGCTGACAGTATTGTACCGTTCTTGTTCTGTTCGTCCAATCAGTAGAACTGCTCGATCAAATAAGACAGCTTTAAGGATGAAATTGACTCATCTTTTTTCTCTAAATTACTATGGACAGTGATAACGTAACGCTTATTTTCATTAAAGTTAGGCAGAGATATGCGGACTACCTGAAGGATGTAAAAAGATTCTTTAACGTAGCCCAAAGGCACTTTGTTTTCCCCGTCATTACGATAATTTTTTTTGTTCTAAAACATACCTGGAATCCTTCTGGTTACGGAGATATTGGGGGTCAAAGTTTCAGCATTTTCACAAGATATTTTTAATACATTTTTTAATGTAAGATTTTTACTTTAAACATCTCCACGTTCTCTGTATTAGTCGGTCCAGCCATCAACACAATGTTTTGAGAGCGTTGCATTGAGTTCTACCACATAACATGAATTTTCACCCCAAAAAAAAGTCGTAATTTTTACTTTAAACACCTTCACGACCCCCGTACTATTTAATCCACCCAATCTAGCACTCACCTCAATTTATTCGGGGCCATACATCACCTTTCCCCCTTACTCTCCCTCTCTCTCTCTTTCTCTCTCTCGTTCTCTCCTCTCCCCTCCTTCCTTTTCTTTCGTTCTTTCTTTTCACCCACCATTTCTTTGGTGTTCCCCTATAATCCAGTCCGGGGGGGCCGGATTATAGGGGAACACCGGCCCTTGATCGATCTAGACCGCGATGCTGAGCCAGTAGTTGTAAATCAGCCTCTTTGTAATGATGTCACTCAGATCCAGCCTGTCCCTATGCTGTCCTCCCCAGCAAAGCCCTGAGCCGAGCCTCGTAGCCCACAGGGGGCACCCTTAGCGCGCTGTCACTTAGTTTATAAGTTTTTTGCCCTGACCTTAGACTAAAGGGGTACAGGATAGTCCGGTTAGGCAGAAACTAGCCTCATGGATTGACATTAAAAAAAAACAAATCAAATCAAATCGTTTATCGTTTAAAATCGGGGCAGTCTTTGGGTATTGCCGGTATTAGTGAAAACTAAGTACTTAATTTGTATCTGCTATGAGTTAGAGAAGTAGTGCTACGCCGTAGCGGATCGGCTACGAGTGCTACGAGCGTTAGGTGATGGTCACGCGAGTAACATGATTTTTGTTTATCCAAAAAGTGCTGAACGCGCATAAAGAAGTGTTCACTTAAAAAACAAAATAGACGAGTGTCAGTCGATCGTGTAAGTCATGGCCGAGTAGCCGAGTAGAAAGCATTACAACACACAAAAACCCTGCAATATTTTTTGTTACATAAATATGTAACAACAGCCATACATATACCGGGACAGGGTTGTCTGTTAAATTAATTTGTTCGCATTTATTTGGGGTGTACTGTTGAGAGCAAAAATATGTAAATGCTTCGCTGAATTCAAACGCAGTGTTTTTTTTTCAAACTTTTTGCTAAATTGGTTTAGATATTATGATTCGATCTTTGTTACTAATTTTTTAGTTTAAAAATGTATTTGATTGATTCGCTAATTTTTACCTGCGGATTTGTCCGCGTGAAAGATGAAAAATAAAAAAAACACTGGAATTTTTGAAAATGTCCTAACCAAACCAGGGTTTTACGAATTTTTTTTAAGTATTTTATTTCTAATGTTCAAATTCAAATTCAAATGTTTTTATTTGTAGCTCATAGGTAACAAAAGTATAGATGTCAATATTTATAAAATGAGCGCTATGTCGTGCCGTCAACGGCGTACAAATATTCTAATTATAATTTCTTATGAACAATAGATAAAAATAATAGAAACTGAATAATAGAATCCAAAATAAAACTAAAAATATAAATTTATTAAATAAAATAACAATAAATTTTACCATACAACAGAACAACTAAATCAGATCAAAAAAACAATTAGGTTACTTAGAAATAAATTGAAATAAATAAAATATCATTAAATGACAGTTTGTCTTCTAGGAACTCATGTTTTTATCAATCTTTATAGTTAATTTGTTTCTTGTAACTGTGTAATAGATTGGATTTTTCTGTTATACTCGTATTGTTCATGTTTTCTTAAATGCATATTTTTTTTAATACTGTGGATTGTAACCGCTGGTACTCCCATTTTTTTATTATTGTATTAGTTTTTGTATGAAGTAAACTAAATAATAATAGTATTTTATTCACTTAGATAGGTAAGAAACTTCTCTCTTCTTCTTTCTTCTTAATCTTCTGATATTCGACAAATATACATATTTTTATACATATTTTACATATTCGACAAATATATGTCACCGTAAAATTGTCAAATACGTTTTATTACAATATAACGTGTATCTCTCTAGCGATATTGTAAAGTCTCGAATTATTGTCAACTGAACATACGGAAGTATCTCTGCCCCCATAATCGGGACTTGGGGCACCCCCCCGTTAGGTTAGTTAGGTTCCTTTAAACCCTGCACCCGGAAATAGGGGCCCCGCGAAGCGGGGCTCCGTCGACTACGCTTTTTAGGGGAATATAAAGTGTTTTAAGGTTAGGTTATAATAATCGGTATTTCTCAGGAATGGTACAATATCTTTTCATGAAAGTTGTACCACTGGGCAAGGGGGACTCCTCCTTCTCTTCACACCGCGTGAGTTGACTACCATCGCATGCATTTCACGAAAAATAATGCGTTTTATTGTAAGCAGTATGTTCATTCGACAATAATTCGAGACTTTACAATATCGCTAGAGATATTACAATATAACGTATTTGACAATTTTACGGTGACATATACATTATACATATTTTTGCGCTTGACTGGAGAAAAACAAAATAATTCAGAAAGGTATGTCGGTTGTCAACCCTCGGTTGTGTCCCGGAAGCTCATAACAAAAATCATGCGTCAAGGAAATGTGACAAATTGCCGTAATGAAGAGGATTCTAAGCTATAGTTTCATTTTAGGGTTCCGTAAGTCAAAAGAAAAAACTAATTTTCTTCTTTATCGTGTGGTTTGGGCCTCTGACTTGGAAAAAGGAAAAAGTAACCCATCTAAGATAGCTTTGTTTTCTGACCATCCATCTGTTAAGACCTATTTTTCTTAGGAACGCGTAAAGGTATCAAGCTAAAATTAATACAAAATACTTGGATTTATGACTTCTTTTAGTTGTGAAAAAATCTTACTTATAAGTCAACGCTATCAAAAGATATGACCGTTTATGTACATGTTTTGCGATTTAACAAGCGAATTAAAACCTATTTAGGGTACTGCCCGTTGACCTAAAAGCAATGCCTTAAAAAGAAGCAATATCTTACAGCACATTTAAAGGAAACATATCTGAAAACCATAAATATGTAGTCTAGTAACAAAGGGATATTGTACATTTACCACAAAGTATATTCGTTACATTTTGTAAACTCCATACATTGAAAGTGCATAAAAAATGTGAGTAAATTCGTGACTAGTCTTCATAGGTACATAATTTTTGCATAAAGTACTGGTAGCAAAAAAAGACAAAATACCTATCTAGTTTGGACTGAACTCTCGGTGTGCGAGTTGAACTTGTGTTTGATGCATTCAAATGCATATTTACACTCACGCTTTTGTTCACATTTCACATTAAAAGTATAGGGAATGGTACTCCCTGCTTAATGCCGAGTAAATGTATTACATTTACTCTATTCTAGCTGAATAACCGAGCACTATTTCTGCATCACTAGCGACTGTTAACAAGGGTGATGGTATACAACTAACATAACTGAACTGTTATAACTGTGTATATAAATACTTGTCAAAAATTTGAATCATCGCGAGCCTAGTTAACTCGCGGAGAATCTTGACACCGCGATTCAGAAATCTCCATAAACCGAAGAACGCCATCTATCGGTTTAAAACTAAACAAATATTTCCAACACTAGCTTCATCGACGTTCATACATCTGATCATACACGCACTCCGGTTGCGAGTACTACCTTTCTGAAAAACATAACCAACAAGGTCAGTAAACTTATACCATTTTAGGGCGTTCGCTCCCGGCTTTTCTACTCATATTTGTCTTGTATTATTGCAATTGCTCCGGCTTTTCTACACATATTTGTCTTGTATTTTCTTTCTAATCTTTTTGAACGCTACATGCGTCCAAAAAGATTATCAACAAATATTTGACCCGTATTTTTTCTTTTGTTACGTAAACCAAAATTGACGAAGATACGACACTTGTAAAATTCTCAATACGTCACGCTGTGGTATAATTTTTAGTGCGTTCTGATTTCACCAGCCCCCACTCCCGAGTTTTGATACGTTTATCTTTGTCAATATTCATTGATTTACAAACACAAAAAATACGTTTCTATTATTTTCCAAAACTCTAACCGATGGACTAAATAGATTTGCAATTTATTGATGGTGGAAATTACCCTTGCCGTTTCCCTGTACCATTTTTTTTGGAGCAGCGTTCATGAAACGTAAAAATTATGTATGTTCAAAAGAGCGCAGCTTGATTAAATTGTGACCCATTTTTTAAAATGATTACCCAACATATGGATATGTGGGGAATGACCTAGATTTTTAATTTAGTTACGTGTCATCGCTCCAAATAATTAAAAGCAACCCCAGAGGTTTTACATGATATACTTATTGAAATACTGAAGGGGTTAAATAATAACTACCGCAGAGGTCGATCTTTACAGAAGACCTGAACCTCATCACGAAGCCGTCAACCTAGCATTCTGTACATTAAACTAAGTAACTTTACGCGAACATTATTGCTGGGAAACGACTTTTTTTTTGGGTGAAAAATCATGTTTTGTTGTCAATGTAACGCACTCAAAACATTATACTGATAGATGGATTGAATAGTACGGGTGTGGTGGAAATGTTTAAAGTAATAATGGTACAGAAAATACTTGTATTTAAAAAAAAAAGACTTGTTTCGTAAAGTTGGAACTTTGTCCCACAATATCTCCGTAACTAGAAGGTTCCCAAGTATGGTGTAGAATAAAAAATAATCTCAATGACGAGGGAAAAAATTGCATTTCGACTTCGTTAAGAGGTTTTTTACACCTTTTATAGAACACAACTTGTACGCGACCGACCGTGAGCGACCGACCGTGCGCGACCCGAATTCAGGCCTAACCGCGCTTGCTAAGGTCGTTCTGTGGTTGAGTAACCATCATTACATACCAAATTTCCTCCGTGCCTTGGAAAGCACATTAGGTCCCGATTAGATACAATATTGGTACTCCTTCTGGATTTACAGGCGTGATGTTTTATGTAAATCCTAGTCGCCTAGTAGTCAGCGACCTCAAAAACCATTAAAACCGACACCCATGATGGAAAAACAAAAAACTTTCCTCGACGTCACATGATGCCGTTTAAATGACAAATAAGTAAGCGTTAGTCACCGAACTTTAACTAAATTACACACATTTTCCGTTCAACCAATCAGCGCACGAGGTGAGTTCCGTCGCATACATTTCACAATTTTAGGGTTTCTCTTCGATAGATTATTATCTATTGAAAAATAATGCGTTAAATTATTGTAAGCAGTATTTTCGGTTGACGTAATGAGTGATGAGTTTACAATCTCCCGAGATTATTACAATTTAACGGTTTTTATGATGAAATATACCTACAGGTTTACTGGTAAAGTCTACTTAGATCCGTTAAGGGGTTGTAGTGCGCATCATTTCTGACTGATGAAGGTAAACGTTAAACGTAGTAAAGTTCTCAAAAGTCGTTCAGTTTGGGGTATGGTGTTTGATAGTCAAATTAGTCAGAAATGATGCACACTACAACCCTATAACGGATCTAGGTCGACTTAACCAGTAACCCTGTATAAGATGGTAGTAGGTTCTGGTGACATAATTTCCAAGAGCATCATCTGCCTAGCCTTTTCCTAACTATGTTGGGGTCGGCTTCCAGTCTAACTGGATGCAGCTGAATACCAGTATTTTACATGGAGTGACTGCCTATCTGACCTTTACAACCCAGTTAATACTAGGTAATGCGATATCCCATGGTCAGACTTTTTGGGCCACTGAATACCTGTAACAACTGTCAAAGATCTACTTGTACAAATGACAGCCGGGACCAACAGCTTAACGTGCTTTCCGAGGCACGGAGGAAACCTGGTATGTAATGGGTTGTCACCCATCCACAGGCCAACCTAGTCAAGCACAGCTTAACCTAAAGATCGACCCGAGCGGCTGTTATTATTTAGCCGCGGGCTCCTCTAAATAGGGTGACTGGTAATTAGTGTACGATACTTTAACCCGTGATTGTGCTCATGATAACAAACAACTTTTACTATGGGACCAACCCTGAAATCGTGAAAAAAAATCAGCTGTTCAGTACATTTATGTTCGCCTAATGTACCGAACAGACGATTTTTTTTTCGCGATTTCAGCTTTGGTCCCATAGTAAAAGTTGTTTGTTATCATGAGCACAATCACGGGTTAAAGTATCGTACACTAATTACCAGTCACCCTATATAATTTCCAAGAGAGAAGTCCCGCAAAAGCTGGTATTTTATACAAAGTTTCTGAAACAAGAAAGCTACATAGACCAAGGCATAGTCTTAACTCTAAGCCGGCGTCTATTTTCTTATTACCTAACATTATGCTGCTCTCAGTAGGGAGCCGGTACTAAAAGGATTCTGTAGTAGACGCCTACTTTTAAAATAAACCTACAGAAAACCGCTGTCATGACTTAGTGATGTCAGCTTTGATTTGCGAGTTGTGTGTCGTAGGTTCGAACAGCACATCTTTTTTTCTCGTGTGGCAAAAAAACCGCAAAATAACTCTCACAGTTGACTTGGCTTTACATGCTGTCAAGAAATATCTCTCAGGTATACTGGTTAACTAGATCACACTTTTTTACAAGTTTTAAATTAATGTTGTCATTGTACTTTAAATACCTCAATGACGTCTATTAAATGCATTCATCAGCATAATGTTTTGAGGGCGTTACATTGAGTGCTACCGTTAACCGACTTTTCACACACTAAAAGAATTTATTATACTTCACAAATTTATGTTTGCTCGTTTAAACATTATTTATTTTTTATTCTTATCCATAACTGACCGTGGCATCACTTTGGGCCCTATCAGATTATCAGCGCTGTGACGTTTTTTTTTAACGTTACAGCACCATGCTGAGATAGGAGCCTTTTTGCCTCGTACAGGACAAATTTTGTTTGTTTTTTTTTATTTAATTATTTTTCTCACTTTATTTACTTTTTATTAGTTTTAATCATAATTCAACAATTTTTTTGTCTGTGTTTTGTCCTGTCGGGCTACTAAATGTTTTTTCTTTTTTTACTTTCTTCTTTCTATAAATAGGTCGTTTCCAAGTGTTACTTAGTTTGATTCACAGAATGCTTGGATGACGGCTTTTTGAAGAGTCCTTTTACTCGGTATTAAACTAGACACGCCAGAAGGCCTTACAAAGTACCTACCACTTTATTAATGATAATGAAGATGCAACATTAAAAAATGGATTTGAGTGCCATTAATTACCAAAAAGTTTATTTTAATTAAGTTTAACGTTATTGTAAAAAGACAAAGCGCATTGAACTCGATTGTTATTTGTTTAAATCTTCTTGTCACACACCTAATAAGTACCAATGTGATTATCAACTGTAACTGAGTATTCCAGCTGACTCCACTTGTTCGTCCCACTGCGCACTGGTGGGGTCAACGGGAAAAATCAAAACTGTCGTTTCGTTGACCCCCTCGTAGGGTCTACCCGCTGCTTATGAGGTGCTTTAGCTAGAAAGTGCGCCCATAATCTACTTGCTTTAGAATAAAATGTTATTATTGTTTAGCAAATATGGGTAATATACAATAGTTGTTGTGAGATATCAAAGCTAGGCTAAGCTTTTACCATTCGCGATTCGTCCATTTTAAAGACCAATCAATCCATAAATTATAATAATCATTACGATTATTATTCAAACAATTTATCATTAAATTATCCTTTGAATTAATCAACAAATATACTTTTCTTTGTTACTCAACCAAATACATCGTGTGTATTTGTATCCTTAACTCTTTACATACAAATCAGAAATATGCTTGTAATAAATTTAAATATACGTATGAAAGGAAAAAAAGCCACAATTCATTCGATAACTCGCGCATAAAAATAAAAATTGTTCAAAACAAAAATGAAACAAAAAAAAACTTCAAGTTTTTATACCACGTCATTAAATAGAACGACCAATTCGAATTTATTATGATACTTTTTTAGTACTTGCAGGTTAACGGTTCTTGCAGTAGCATAATGTTCTTGTCGATACAAAAAAAACCAACAATTTACCCCACTTTAGGCAATCCTCTCTGAAACAAAACTCTCAAAATATCAATAATTTCAAAATAAGCGATCGTTCCCAATGTCCACTACCGACTTGTCCACAAGTGGTGGACGGTGACACAATTCTTAAATGTAGTTACAGTACACAGTTGTGTCACCCACACACAGTGTGTCCACCAGGTGGTGGACAGAGGCACAACTTTTTTAAAAATCTCCTTAAAGATCAGTGGTGGACAGCCACACGATTTTTTTTAAATATTCCCATTGGCCACTGGTGGACTTTGGGAATCATAGACAATAAGTGGGTTGCGTTAATCAGAAGAAAATAATCATATCGTTAAAATTAATTCTTGATTATAAATTTTGCTATTCTCTGGCACTCGCACAAACCTGCAAGCACTAGATACTAGTTTTAGCGCTAATATTCTGCTAACCCGTTCACAACTAACGCTAAATATTCGACAACTAAGCCGACTTAGCTCAAATAGTTTAGTTCTATAGTTGCAAGTTTGGTATATCGCTGCAAGACTTTGATTACATACTTACTACAATATAGATACTAAATATATACATAGTGGAAGACGCTAATGGTTACAACATAACAGTACACCATTCTGAGAAAAAAATGTCTATTGCATAAAAATTGTTGTTACCTTAAACTCAAGTAATTACTTTAACTTGACTATAGATATGTGTCCACAGCGACGCGAAAACGGTTACCACGACTACATACATTTCTTCATCGGTAAAAAAAAAAAAATAGATATTGAATTGGTAAAAGAAGTTGCAAAAGATAGTATTCTTGAAGTATTCTTTTGTTTATTTAAACGGGTTAGCAAGAATATTACAAACTACGAACTTGTTTTTTTTTATTAAAAAAAAAAACTTAAGACTCAATTTATTTTCTAAATTTTCACAGATCTACTATAGTTTAGATGTTAAACACAAAAATAAATACATAACAAAGAATGTCAGTGTATAAAACTATGTGATTGAGCTATCTCTAAAAAAACAGTAGTTGTACACATCTCAGAAGCAGGTTTTTAAACAAAAAAACCAACTAAATCAACTCCACCGTCAAAAAAAAACAGTGTTAAAAAAAGTCGTTTGTCGATCGAAAAAAAAATGGATTTTTGAAAAAGACTCGTAATTTGGACGTCAGAGTTTTTTTGCGAATTGAGGCAAAGCCAAAATGCTAACAATGTCAACGCTTATGATGCCTGCTGCAACAATGACAACAATGACAAATGCTGGTCCGATACCGGTGGCCGCAGCGACGAAACTAGAACCGAAACTTCTGCAGCTGCCGCACCCCGCATTGGTCCCGCAAATGCAGCAACAACCGCAGCCGCAGCCTCACCACCATCAGCACCCCCACAATAATAATAAAGTTGGTAAGTAGTAGTGTTAAGACCTTTTTTTATGTAATAGACGTGTTTGAGAATGAATGTAAAAAAAAAATTGAGCTGTCATTTTCAATCAACTGTCAAAATTGACAAGTTGTCAAGCAACTGTCAAAAAGTATTGAGATGTCAAACTACTGTCGAAAAAAAAAATTAAAAGTATTTATTTCAAGTAGGCCAGTTACAGGCACTTTTGAATTGTCGAAACAATGAAAATAGCTACAGTCCCAGTCACAATATATAATATCTAAAAGTGAATGTTCTGTAGTTGCCCATTTCAAAGCCTAGATTTGTATGGAGAAGAACGAGCACGAAACTTCATGGAAAGTATTGTAATTTGTCTCTCTCGCAAATGTTTGGAAATACTCTTCAACCAGTTTAACATTCAATTAGACTTGTCTAATAATTGTTAATACTCTGTCTACCAACGGTGACAATGTTTTTATTTGAGCAGTCTGGCGATTCGTCTAAGTCGTCTAGTTTGGTCACTACCGTACAGTTTTGCTACCTAGATAAATACGCATCAATCATTTTTTTCTATCTAGATTTGACGGCCTGCGATAAATACCCTAAATAAAATGGAGCGAATTTGTGACACCACCATGAGTCGATCCAGAATTCGGCTCCGAGATGCACGTCATATCTTTATATTTTAGTCAGTTTTGCAACAAAAACCTAAAATAATGTTGAGTTATTTTCTTCGTAAAAAAAAAATGTTATATTATTCGTTATTGTGAGTGAGTGCGAGAGTTTAATATCATTCTTTTCAAACACGTCTATTACAGAACACATGTAGTTTATACTCCCCTCGCCCCAATATTCACTATGATAAATTCAAAAGTAACCCTCTCTGGCGGTCAACCTAGCCTTATTTCAAGTCAATACATTTTCCTCATCTAAACCTTAGGACCATGTTTTGCCTCGAAAAATGTACCGAATTTGACACATTAATTGTCAAATGTCTTTCCTGTCACTACTGTCAAACTTAAAATATAATTGATCTGAGAGTTACTCGTGAAATGTCATCGCCAATTCGGGCCCTTAATTAAAAGTCGTAGATGCAATTTTGAATAAAACATAGTCATACAAGTTGAGTTATTTAGAGATTGTTTAAAAATCGCGTTTTAATTCTGCAAATATTTGCACGCAAGAATGTTTAATGCATGTCAATGGTGGTTACTCGCATGCAAGACCTTACACAAGACGCAAGATACTTGTAGCTTGCGTGCACACTACTTGCAGGAAACTATGCTGTACTAGTTACAAGAAAACGGTCTTAAATATTATCATGATAAGATTTGATTTGCCTCAGCTTTCAGAAACATTTAGGGGGTTTATTTGCGAAACTATACATACTATATAGGACATCGACGTACTAACAGCTACTAAGAATTCAGCACATGATTCTAGGAACACAGAACGTGCTAGGTTAACCAGGTGCTTAGGTAATCCGTGGATGGGTTGACAATCTATAACAATACCGAGTTTTCTCCGTACCTCGGCTGTCAATTATAGATCTTTGACAGTTATTAAGTGGTCAGTGGCCACCGATACCTAGTCTGACAGCCAGTCTTTCCAAGGGGTTCTAGTAGCCAAAGTAATAACTGGGTTGTGGAGGTCAGATAGGCAGTAGCTCCATGTAAAATACAGGTATTCAGCTACATCCGGTTAGACTGGAAGCCGACCCCATAGTTGGGAAAAAAATTATGATGAACTATGAACACAGCGTATTTGTTTTGTCAGTTATAGATGAACAACGGTTTTTTGGAAAAATAACACCTTAAATAAAAATACTAACAATATAATAATATCAAATAAAATGGGAGATGTCTTTTAATACGACATAAACAGCGTTTGTTTCTGGAATCGTGTGCTGAATTCATGTTTAAACTGTTTACGCGTCCGTGTTCGTTGTTTACAACATGGTATAAACTTTTATGACTATTATTTAGTTTAGACTAAGTATATTATTTGTATTTAGTTATGTGTTAATGTTGTCGTATTTACTACCTGTATTTTCCCGTTGTTTGTCAAACGTACATTCATTTTCAGGTTCCTTAAATTTTGCAGGACCGTATTAAATACTTCTTGAAAGAATTTTTTTTCTGCAATAGTCTTGATATAATTCTTGACACGCAATTTGTTTGCTAACTGTAAAAAAATCCAAGAAGTTATATTTGACCCACTTCACGGTCTTCGATTGAGCTGAAATTTTTCATACATGTGTTGTTTGAATGACAGTGTATGGTGGTGTGCTAAGCAACGTCATTCTAAATGCAATATGGCGGAGTCTCAAAGAATAAGAATAAGAAATTTTATAAGCTCAAACATGTGTCTTAAATACAGAATTGAAATAAAATAATACATGCATGCAAGTCTTAAATAAGAGTGGCTCGCGACATGTCTGCCATTTTTCATGGCGTGCAAATATTTTCGGTACAATTTTATTGCATTAATGATTTTTAAATTTACACTTAGACATTACATATCAATCAATTAAATACAATTATTAGAATCAATTATTTTAAATTTTATTCTTATAAGCATATGGAAGACGTTGCGTTGGAAGACCTCCCACTAGGTGGACCGATGACCTGGTGAAGGTTGCGGGAATCCGGTGGATGCGAGTCGCACGGGGCCGGTCAATGTGGCGACACTTGGGAAGGCCTATGTCCAGCAGTGGACGTCTTTCGGCTGAGATGATGATGATGATGATGAAACATATTGAATATCAGACACAGTTTTACATACGTACTCGTATTATACTCAATCATTTACATTATTTTATGATTTATTCACAATGAAGATCAACATGTCTTCAAATATGGACTAGTTATTTTTTATGCATTCCTATGATACATACGAATGTACGTATGTCAAATGAAAGAGTCTAAAGAAATAAGAAATTCCGTTGATTGAATAGGCTTGTGTCCTAAAAAAAATCTAATTAATCGGCCAGTTAGATTATAAAAAAATATTTGACCCGTATTTTTTCTTTTGTTACATAAACCAAAATTGACGAAGATACGACGCTTTTAAAATTCGCAATACGTCACGCCGTGCTATAGTTTTTAGTGCCTTGTGACGTCACGAGCCCCCACTCCCGAGTTTTGATGCGTTTTATCTTTGTCAGTACTCAGTGATTTACAAAAACAAAAAATACGTGTCCATTACTTTCCAATACTCTAACTGACGGACTAATTAGTTTTGCAATTTATTGATAGTAGAAACTAGCCTATTCTAAGAAATTCGTGATAAATAACTATTTGTCCGACCCGGGAATTAAACCCAGGACCCCTTGTTCAACTGTCGCGCTTGTGTCCACTACACCAAAGAGGCAGCTCTAATAAGTTAAGGTGGAAGCCTGGAAGCGTCACGGAGCCCGCAAAATTCAAATTTTCTTACGTTTTTTCCAGTTTCCAGACAAGTGCTAGCTTGTATGTTGATGAAAATATCGTTCGCAATTGTAAGACGTATGTAGTTACAGAATTATAATCATCAAAATTATCAATACAATCCCCCAAGTTCATAAAGGTCTAGGAAAGATTTTAACTTTGAAAAAGCAGTTCCTCGATTTTTTTGAACTTTGAGAGTTGTATTTACTATTTTAATTTACATACGTCTTACAGTCGCAAACAATACTTTCATTAACTTAAAACATATCACTGGCCTGCAAATTGCAAAAAACGTAAGAAGATTTGAATTTCACGGGCCACCTTGGAGCATCAGCCTTAAATAAAAATCTTTTTATTTAGACAAAGTACATTGGCTAGTACAACACAAACACCATTATAAAGAGGAAAAATTTGATTTTCGATGGTAAAAAAAATAATTAAAAAGCGTTTATTCGTTGAGAAATCGTATTACAAAAAATGTTACTTCTGCCAAACTGTAAAGCAGTTTGTTGGCAGATGTAGCTCCCATATAAAATATTATACTTTTATGTAACAACTCGCAGGAACTTTTAATTGATAACAAGAAACTTAACTAAACATTAACTAAAACTAAACACAAATATCTTACAATAGCACTAAAGGCTGACCAGTAGTGAATTGAAACGCCACTACGAAATTCATAATGCTTTGCCATAAGCTAGTAAATAAGTAAATCAATAAATTAAGCTTCATTTCGTTAGTATTTTAGTACAATGTTAGGTGGTACTAGGTTCGTATTGTTAGTGAGTATCTTAATAATAATAAACAATTTAACTTAACTACTTGTTTGGGTGTTTGTTATGATTTAACTCTAAAACTACTCGACCGATTTTAAAAATTGTTTCACCATTAGCCACGTCTTTACTAAGTAACTTAGGCTATATTTTATCCCAGTACTCCCACGGGAACAGGAACTATGCGGGTGAAACCGCGTGACGTCTGCTAGTACTAATGTTAATGTAAAAGTTTCTAAGGATAGATGGATGTTTGTTATACTTTTACGCGAAAACTACTAAACGGATTTTGATGAAAATTGGCATACACATAGCTTTATGACCTGGATACAAAAAAAAACGTTTTTTTTTTATTTATTTACGTTTTTTTTTTTCTTTTTTCTTTGTAAAGGATACTTTTTATCCCGTTATTATGATCCCGTGGGACAATTATCAAATAGAAGCCGCGAGCATAAGCTAGTCTGGTCAAACACGCACGACGTTCGCGAATTCTAAACCTTTCGACTTAATATGGCGTCGGAAAACAAACATTTCCTACTAAAATCGGCCTCGTCGCAACCCTAAGTGGGTTATACATCTTCCTACCCTACATTAACTGTAATATGTGCGTATTATCACCCTCATTACTTTTGTGGGACAAGCAGAAGGCGAGGTAGTGTTGTGTTTTATTGCGGAAAGTTTGTTTGGATTTTCGTATGACGTTTTGAGAGGGACCTGTCTTGATGATTTGGTGGACGTAAGTGCTGATGCTATTCATGAGTTTTTGGATTGGATTCTCAGGTTTAGGAGAAAACATAGAAAGAAAAAGTTTTGGTCTAAGATCTCGTGAAAATCTATTCATAGATAACGGTAGCCAGGGTTTGAAGTTTAAAAAATTGGAGCAGGATAATGTACACGTTCACAAACATAATGTATTTGGTAAAATTTAATTTTTACCTGGTTATCAAATTGGTGAAGGTCGTTCTTACTTGGGATCCTCTACTAAATTTATTTATCTCTCTCAGGGCAACAACAAAACAAAAAAAAAGAAACAAAAGGAAGCTTAAAAATAGGACATTACGTTAAACTAAAATTGGTCCTGTACAAGGCCCATATCATAACATGGTGCTCTAACATTTGAAACAAATGACAAAGCGCTGGTAAACAAAACTGGTTTGGCAATATAAAGAGCTATTGAGTGTTTTACATGGTACGACTGCCTATCTGACCTCCACAACTCAGTTAGTACTGGGTAATACGATACCACTTGATAAGACTAGTTGTCAGACTTTTTGGGCCACTGACTACCTGTAACGACTGCCGAAAATGGACAAATGACAGCCGGGACCAACAGCTTAACGTGCTTTCTGAGGCACGGAGGAAACTTGGTATGTAAGGGTCACCCATTCACAGACCAATCTAGGAAAGCACGGCTTAACCTAAAGATCAGCCCGAGCGATTTTTATTATTGAGCCAGGAGCTCCTCCTCTTTGGTAAGACAGGTTATATGGCTATAAAAATATAAATAAATGGCCTCTCAATTTAAGTAAAAAAGCCCAAAAACCAACGAGCGAGTGAGCGCTTTATTTTCACCATAAAATACCAATACATAGCCATTTTTACGGCGTTTTTATGACCCAGGTGGAAACGTAAACCATGGTAGTTTTGCCATAAATCAAGTGGCATTACACCTCCTTCATATTATTTCGACAATAATATTGGTAAACCTGTTGAAGAGAAACAGGTCTATAAAAGAAACCATGGATGAATTTTAGGTTTTTAGTCTAGTACCTGATGAAGGTTGCGGGAATCTGTTGGATGTGAGACGCATGGGACCGGGACATGTGGTGACACTCGGGGGAGGCCTATGTCCAGCAGTGGACGTCTGCAGGCTGAAATGATGATGAAGTCTAGTGCCTCGGAAAGCACGTTAACGGATGACGCACGCTAGACCGTGCGTCCAAGCCGAGTGTTGGCCGTAGCACAATTCATTAAATTGTTTATTATTACTAAGATCCTTACTAACAATACTAACCCTAGTACATAAGCAACATTGTTACTAAAATACTAACGAAATAAAGCTTAATTTATTGATTTACTTGATAATGCCAAAGCATTATGAATTTCGTACTGGCGATGGCGTTTCAATTCACTACTGGTCAGCCTTCTGTGCTATTGTAAGATATTTGTGTTTAGTTTTAGTTAATGTTTAGTTAAAAGTTTATTTGCTATCAATGGAAAAGTACCTGCGAGTTGTTACACATACAAGTAGAATAATTTATATGGGAGCTACATCTGCCAACAAACTGCTTTACAGTTTGGCAGAAGTAACATTTTTTTTGTAAAATGAGTTATCAAAGAATAAACGCTTTTTCATTTTTTTTTTTATTTTTTTTTTTGTCGGTTGCTCGGTAGCGGCTCGGAAGCGTGAGTGTGTCCATACAGGGCCTCGATTCTGCTATTACAATTGTGTCAGAGTATTCGATCATTGATTTCATAATGATCAAGTTCTGTCAAATTTTGACAAGTTTGTTAATTCTACTATCATAAGGCGCCATTATGACTTCTCAATGAACAACCACTGACACTCCATTGAAAGAAATGTCATAGAATATTAATCTCGTACATGAAATCTGGCATGAATAAATGTTCGCATTTAGTAGTAGTTTTCGAAAACCATTTGTACTAAGGGTTTTATAATAATGACAATACGACAATGCCATTAAAACACAATTTTATTACGAGACCATTGGCCGACCATTGTGAATTTAGCAGGTTACGAACTTTAAGCAAAATGACAATGGGATGAGAATGGTATCGTGTTGGAGTGACGAATTTATTAAAATAGCAGAATTAGGCCCCAGAACTGCACGGTCGACACTCGACACGGACCAGACCCTTCATTGTCACTAGTACCATTAACAGTTCCCGTGAATTCCAGCTGTCAATTGTAGATCTTTGACAGTCGTCACAGGTATTGAAAAGCGTCACCACTCTTAGCAATAGTTATAATAGATTTGCCATCCAGAAGTTAAGATGTTTAAAATAAGACAACGAGGTACATAAAGTAATGAATACAACCGTTTATTCTAACTTGGAACAAATTATCAATTTCTGAAAATATCAATAACTGCCACAAATCATAACACGTAATTTATTTTGCTTAGAAAAGTAGCGAGTTAGTACGCAAAATACGAAAATGCAACCGGTAATTTTACTCATCATTATGAACAGCTTTTACTATGGGACCAAACTCTGAATCGCGAAAAAATATCAGCAGTTCCATACAGTTTGTCGCGTTAATGCGCACATATTGTAGGGGACAGCAGATTTTTTTCGCGATTCAGGGTTTGGTCCCATAGTAAAAGTTGTTTATAATAATGAGTAAAATGACCGATTGAAGTTATGGATATCGTCCGGAAACACGGTGTATTGAAGTCCCATGTGACAAAGGCTGAGCCTAATCCCATCAACCGGGCACAAATCCAAACTCCATGGCTGCAACTGAGAAATTCCCCGACCTGGTATTCAAACGCAAGATTCTATGCTTAGCTACGAGCAAACCATTAAACCAACGAACCAGAAAAAAAACATAGAAATAAGAAAATAATGAGAACTTGATGATACCTCTTTCTTACGATTCTGAAAATATTTCCTTCTGACCGCCATTTTAGTAGGTTATATATAGTATTAGCTGAGCTTTTTCCTCGTCCTGTATTTATACAGTACGGAATTTGAAGTCACAGGCATTATTTTAAATTAAGGTACCTAGGTACTACTGAAATTAAATCCATTAGGGGTATTATTACGCAAATCAAAAATATTATTTATACAAGTAAGTCGTAATAATGCAAATAAACACTAAAAATAATACCTAAGAGGAAAATACAAGTAGCACACAATTGACGTACTAAGCAGTATTTTGCTTTTATTATTTTTAGGGTTTATTTGCAATAATAAGTCTTTTGCATTATGACTTACTACATTTTTAAGGTTTTCTACACTTTCTATACTTTCACTTTTAATTTATATACTTGTATTAATAATATTTTTGATTTGCGTAGTACCCCTAATGGATTTAGTATCATCAGTAGTGCCATAGTTTTAAATAATGCCCATAACTTCAATTCCACCCTTTATAAAAGTCAGAGAAAATGATGCTGAGCAAACTAACTGTCAACTTAAATTGTCCGTGTGCTCAAATTACGACTGTTTTTTGACAGTCTTCGGACGTTCATGGGTAAATAAGAACAGCTGTGTAACGGTCTTCAACGTTTGGCAACGTTTGCAGAGGTTAGTCTGTAGATGGGTGATCACTCTACCAATGTTATAAATGCAAAAATATTTGCGATGGATTTGGATGAAAGAAAAAATGGCAGCCATCTATGCATTCTGGGGACCACACTTAGAGCTCGCGTACATTCGTAAAAATACTCACAAAAGATAGGTCTCGATCAAGTAAAGATAGGTGGTGTCAGAGTTTTTATGCCGCCCTTAGGTCTCTGATTTTACTTCACATGCCGTCAAGAAATATCTCACAGCCATGCTGGTTTCCTCACGATGTTTTCATTCACCGAAGCAAGTGATAATTATACAATACGAACATGAATCCGAAAGATCAGAGGTGCGTATCTTTGGTTCGAACTCGCGACCTATGATTTGATAGTCCGACCTTCCCACGACTAGGCTGTTAAAAAAAATAGGAATAGAGACGGTAGGCAAGTCAGTCACCCACATTTCGCTCACCAGTAACCAGGGCACTAATGTAGACCGGGGTGCTACCGAAAGTTAATTTCCTGAATGATGAACCGTTGGCAAAATGCTCATCTCCTATAAAGTAGGGTTTTGGAACCTGTTCCACTGCCAACGATAAACGAGAAGCGAGTTGAGCTAGCAACTAGAAACGAGTTGTTGGGTGTCTAATACCTATGATTTCATAGTTTATGAACTTATTTCTTCATGACTACTGTCCAGTTGCTAATCTGTCCAGTTGAGAAAATGTCCAGCTGAGAATATGTCCAGTTGCTAATTTGTCCAGCTGAGAATCTGTCAAGCTGAGAAACTATCCAGCTGAAAATCTGTCCAGCTGAGAAACTGTCCAGCTGAAAATCTGTCAAGCTGAGAAACTGTCCAGCTGAGAATCTGTCCAGTTGCTAATCTGTCCAGATGAGAATCTGTCAAGCTGAGAAACTGTCCAGCTAAGAATCTGTCCAGTTGCTAATCTGTCCAGCTGAGAATCTGTCCAGTTGTGATTCTGTCCAGCTGAGAAACTGTCCAGCTGAGAATCTGCCCAGTTGCTAATCTGTCCAGCTGAGAATTGTCCAGCTGAGAAACTGTCCAGCTGAGAAACTGTCCAGATGAGAATCTGTCCACTTGCTACGGAGGCGTTATTTGTAGAGACAACAACAACTAGCAGATACACTAAACAGAATCATATTTAATTTGTCAGTCTTCATCCCTATTACCAAACTCCAGGAGAAGCCGCGAGCATACACTGGTTACGTCATATTAAACGTACCCTTAATGATATAGACATTATATTTTAATGACGGCTCATGATACTTAATAGCCGTTTATTTTGTTAGTATGTGATGCCTTGATTACGATAATTTTCAAGTTAATTACGGGTTTATATTGTCTTGTTTAAAAGCAGGGTTGTTTAGTATTAAAATTATTTACTTGTATTAAGATCTGATGAAACCGAAGCGTACCCTCCGTGGGTTGCGGCAAGAAATTTGAGCACCGATCGTGTTAATTCAAGGTTTTGAAGAGTTTGAGTCGATCTTTTGGTTAAGTTGCGTTTCCCTGGGTTGGTACGTGGATGTTTGACCACCTGTTAGATACCGAGTTCCTGGCCGTTGGTCCCGGCTGTCAATTATACATCTTTGACAATCGGTGCAAGTAGTATATCTCCATAACTTGAAGGTTCCAAGGTATGGTGTTGAACAAAACAATGATCGCAATGACGGGGCGAACAAGTGCTTTTTGTCTTCGTTAAGACGTATTTATGTCACCGTAAAATTGTCAAACACGTTATATTACAATATAACGTGTTCCTCTCTAGCGATATTGTAATATCTCGAATTATTGTCAACTGAACATTACGGAAGTATCTCTGCCCCCATAATCGGGACTTGGGGCACCCCCCCGTTAGGTTCGTTAGGTTCCTTTAAACCCTGTACCCGGAAATAGGGGCCTCGCGAAGCGGGGCTCCGTCGACTACGCTTTTTAGGGGAATATAAAGTGTTTTAAGGTTAGGTTATAATAATCGGTATTTCTCAGGAATGATACAATATCTTTTCATGAGAGTTGTATCACTGGGCAAGGGGGACTCCTCCTTCCCTCCATACCGCGTGAGTTGACTACCATCGCATGCATTTCGCGTAAAATAATGCGTTTTGTTGTAAGCAGTATGTTCATTTGACAATATTTCGAGATTTTACAATATCGCTAGAGATATTACAATATAACGTATTTGACAATTTTACGGTGACATTTACACCCTTTAAGTTTAGTTTTGAGTCAGATAGGCAGTCGCTCCTTATAAAATACTGGTATTCAGCTGCATCCAGTTAGACTGGAAGCCGACCCCAACATAGTTGGGAAAAGGCTGGCAAATGATGACGATATACGTTTAGTTTTAAACCATCAAAGTTTAAAAAAGTGTTAGTCATAGGCCAGTTATAAAACTAGTATAAAAGTGGGGTTTAAAACATATAACCCGTGTAGAAGAGTGAGGTGACCCCCTCACGGCCCCCCGTGCGCAGGGAGGGGCACCATCGTAAATTTAACTAATTATAACAGCGACCCATATTGTGTCCGTGGCGGGTCATTCTCGTGTGTTTTAATTTTAACAAGGTTTTTTTTTAAAAATGTTACGATTATTTTTTTTGGGAATATTGTGGTGAATATTGGAAAAACTATGGTTTTCCATAACTTAAAATCATGGCTATCAGCTCCGACAAGTTAGGCAGAGTTGCACCGGGGAGTCCGGGAGGTACTGTTGCATTTTAGGTAGTGCTTTTACGCCGATCGGTTGCCATCTTGTTCAATAGATCTCGAATGACTGATAAGTAAACCCAGTGTCAGCTGACGCGCCTGCGGTGGGTCTAGGATTGGGAGGTTAGGTTAGGTTAGACAAAAAAAAAAAAAAGTCATAGTACGCCGGCTGAAACTTGTTTCATACATTTTTTTGAAGTCGGTTTTATTTTTTGCAAAAAAGTTTTTATTTTTCACTTTTTAGTGTTTCTCATGTGCTTGATATACATGGAAAGTACAATTACATCAAGCCCAAACACGACTAGGGTACATTGTCTCATTATGGAGTTCCGTGATTCTTGGCTTCATCATCAGATCTGATGGTAGAATGGTTCTTATCAAACGCAAATGCTTCACTTGTTGTAGAAAATACCAAAATCGCAACACGTTTTCATATAAAATTTGAAGAGTTCCCTCGATTTCGCCAAGATTCCATCATCAGATCCCGACTTGGTGGCCATGGGACCATTTGGAAAGAATACCCTTTCCAACAAAAAAATAATTTTCCAAATCGGTTGGCAAGCGACGGAGTTATGCTCGAACAAACATAAAAAAAAAATAGAAACATCCGAATTGAGAACCTCCTCCTTTTTTAGAAGTCGGTTAAAAAATCGTCAGCTGCATAGTGGTGGGGGGATTATGCGTCAGCCGCTTAAATGAATTTGTAAATGATGCACGCCTGATTAAAAAACTAAAAGCATTATATCACACACTCTCTGCTTGATGCTAGAATGCTTTTAGTTTTTCATCAGACCTGTATCACTTCGCCAATTATGTTTAAATCCCATGTTATAATTAGAGCCGAACCTATTACCATCTACTGGACTCCGTGGCTGCTACTGAGAAGTTCCTAATACTCTTGTGGTGGTGATAGTAGTTATTAGTCACTTTCATTAATGCAGTAGTCACTGAATACATTTCATCACCTTTTCTCAATTATGTTGGGGTCGGCTTCCAGTCTAACCGGATGCAGCTGAATACCAGTATTTTACATGGAGCGACTGTCTATCTGATCTCCACAACCCAGTTAGTATTGGGTATATACGATACCCCTTCACTATTTTACAATACAAAGTCCTCCGTCTCTCAGGTCTGTCTGTCTGTCTGTTCGCGATAAACTCAAAAACTACGCGAATAACTCTCTGTTTTCACCAATGGATAGAGTGGTTCTTGAGGAAGTTTTAAGTATATAATTTGAACTCGGACATCAGCTAGTGTAGGCATAATATGCTCTACTACCCGTGCGTAACCGACGCGCGTTTGTAGTTCATATTATAAATGAATTACTTCCTTAGAATCATTTCCGGCTTAGATTAAGAGTAGATCCTCTTGTTAACTCTCAATAGAAAACACATCCGACATAGATACTTAATTATGTAAGTATACAGTTTTCTTCCTCTACTGAGTGCTTAGAGAAACAAGATAATTTAATGGATAATCTAACTTACTAAGGTGCCGTGCTTGCCTAGGTTGGTCTGTGGATGGGTTACCCTTACATACCGAGTTTCCCCCGTGCCTCGGCAAGCACGTTAAACTGTTGGTCCCATCTGTCATTTGTCCATCTTTGGCAGTCGTTACAGGTAGTCAGTGGCCCAAAAAGTCTGACAACCAGTCTTACCAAGTGGTATCGTATTACCCAGTATTAACTGGGTTGTGTAGGTCAGATAGGCAGTTGCTCCATGTAAAATACTGGTATTCAGCTGCATCTGGTTAGACTGGAAGCCGACCCCAACATAGTTGGGAAAAGGCTAGGCAGATGATGATGAATCTATTACATATATTAAATAAATAAATATCGCTGGACATTAACACACAGCGCCACCTAGTGCCACACTAAGCAAAGCTTGTGTCGTGGACACTAGATAGTTGATATACTACATAATTATATACTGTTTTGTTTGTAAATACATACTTAATATACATATAAACATCCATGACTCGGAAACTAATGTCCATGCTCATCACACAAGCATTTGCTCCTACCGGGATTCGAACCCAGGACCCTAAGAACGTAAGGCAGCGTCACTACCATTACGCCAATCAGGTCGTCATATTGAACAACCTTATGCCCGCAGGACCATATTACCGATATATAAAAGTATCCAATGTGATAAACCTGAATTGCTGAATTTGATCTGAATCCGTTCAGTAGTTTTAATAGTGTGATAGACTAACAAACATTAATTCATTAACTGCTAGCGAAGCAGACACAATAGTTTGACAATCGCATCAGACCGATTCGGTCTTGGTCCACAGATAAAGGATTTTTTCCATCCATCCCCTACATCTATCCATCCATTCGTCCTCACAATTTTTCTCATTGTATTATAATAGTAGTTCAGTAAGTACCATTCTAGTCTTTGTCTGGCAGTGGCGAAGGGTTCACACAACTCGAAACCTACCGGCTTCGGAACAACCAATGTACTGGAGTCTACTATTGTTAAAAGTAAAACAATGTATGTAATTCAGTTAGGACGTGACATGTCTACAACTACAAATGGTTCAATGAATGGATTTTTCACACATTATTACAAATATGCACCGGACCGGCTTACCTGTTACAAAAATCAACCCTTCGCTACTGCTGTCTGGTCTTAATTATATTGAACAAATGGTAAAATTAATAAAGGGTGTAAAACACCTCTTAACGAAGCCGAAAGGCACTAGTTCTCCCCGTCATTGCGATATTTTTTTTGTTCTACAGAGATATTGGAGGTCAAAGTTATAACTTTTGGCAAGTTTTTTCCTGAATACTTACATTTTTTTTTTGGAAGATTTTTACTTTAAACAACTTTAAGACACCCTTATTATTCAATTCATCCATCAGCACAATGTTTTAATTGCGTAACATTGAGTTCTACCTCAAAACATGATTTCTCACAAACAAAATAGTCGTTTCCCAACAATAATCTTTGCGTAAAGTTACTTAGTTTGATGTACAGAATGCTTGGTTGACGGCTTCGTGATGAGGTGGTTGACACCATGTAGTGTCTATAGATAGATAAAGCTTGATTTTATATAGCAAAAAACTCAGTTACCAGACAATCTATTAAACTACTTCCATTGTTGCTAACCAACCATATTAATCCCAAAGCACTACTAAAAAACAAACAAAAAAAACTTTTTAATCAACACTATTTTTTTCTGTTGGCAACTCAGACTAGAGAATGGCCCTATTAGTTAAAATTATAAATTACTTAACAGTAGGCGTGCCTGCGTGATAGCGACGTGTAAAACTTTAGCTGTGGCAGACATTATTTAATGTGTTGCCAACTAACTAGCTCACTACCAACTGGGGAGGTTTTTGTTTGGGAAAAATAACGGATCGATGGAAAAAATCGTGCTTTAAAATGTTTAAGAAAATCTAAATAAATAACTCACTACTACCTCACATAGAATCAACCTAGATTTATGACACTTTTAGAGTGTCAGGTCTTCTTTTAAAGCCTCTCTGACTTTATGATCTTTAAAAAAATCCAGAATTAGTTAGACTCGCGAACCGAGGGTTGGACCAGTTTTCAGTATTTGTTATTAATTTCAGCTTGTAACCTCCTCGCATTCCTCAAATACATGAGTCTTTACACACGGACAACTATGTGATCCTGTAAGGATTCCGTTTTGCCGACTGACGCACGGATTCCTAAAAACAACAGGTAGGTATAAAAACAGGTTCAATTTTGGTCATAGTGAACAAACTTTTCAAAGATACACACAGTACAGCACGATTCTATTGGCAAATTTGACGCAAAGTCCGCCTCTGTACTTTTGTGCTTGAAGTATATCACTACATCACTACATTATTATAAAACAAAGTCTCCCGCGGCGTCCGTCTGACCCTAGTATGTATGCTTAGATCTTTAAAACTACGCATCGGATTTTGATGCGGGTTTTCTTAATAGATAGAGTGATTAAAGAGGAAGGTTTTAGTATATAATTTTACGCGAGCGAAGCCGCGGGCATCGGCTAGTACTTAAATAAATAAACGCAAACAATTGCGTCATCATAATCGTTATCATGCGGTGCAGCATATCTTCTACTTCCGTACTCCTCTATTACTCGTCATATCATCAGACACCTCCTTTCTAGCCATATCATACTTCACACAGTACATCCATCGTTTCTTTGGTCTTCCTCTACTCTTAAACCCATCCACAATCATACTCAAAACTTTCCATAAGACATTTTCCTCATTCCTCCGCATTGTCTATGGATTAAGAAATCAAAATGGCGGAGTAAGTACTGAACACGACCCTAAAGAACCATGCTGTATTTTTTTTTTATTGGTTCACCAACTTTTGTTTACACAGGTTTTATGCTTAAGGCGATTACACGAGCTAAACGCGAGTTTTATAATTACTAAAAGTATTTGATTCACTGCTATAAACAAGACCAGAAAAATATATGATATTCTTCAGGATATATGCTAGCATGATACTATTTTGAAAACATAATACAATTAATTTGGCTCGATACAAAGAAATCACGAACTTACCTCTAAAAATATCTTTCAAACAATAAAAAACATACTAATATGCATGCGATCATTCTGTTTTTTTGGCAAATAATTCTACAAGCAATATATTAGCATGATACTGTTTTAGTTTTTTAATCCAATCAATAGTTTTTTTAGTAAATCGATCGAAACCACTCATTTCGCGCTATTTGGCCCGCAGTGGCTGACGTAACAACCACTTTGTAGTGCAAGCTGATTAGAACTTTATTCTAACAGCATTTCAAACGAAGTTTGAACCACCACAAATAGAGTTGCTAGTTTAGCTCGTCTAAGCGCCTTAAGGTAACATGCAAAAATATAAATGCAACAGTGCAACAATCACTTAAAGGTAAACTCCGCATGCATAAAGAAGTTGTATAATTTATTATATAATCTAATTTTAATTTAGTTTAAAGAATAACAAAAATAATACCCGTTATAATCTAAAGGTCTAAATAACTAACATAACATTTGTAGTTTGAGATTGTAAGAAAAATCAATGAAAACAGAAAATAGCCCAATTAGTTACAATTATAAAGCACATATCTGTGGGTGTGGCTGCGTGTTAGCAGTGTATTAACTTTTAGTACAGACAGATATAATTTAATATGTTACTTGAATATGTAGGGAAAAAGGTATCTAAAAAGAAACATTACATAGCTTTATAAGGCTTTAAGATAGTGATTTGGGAGAATATTGCAAAAACTTCGTCTGCACGTTTAAGGTGGACACTCTTATCCGCGCCGAAGGAATCGACCGCGCCGAAAGAATTTTTTCTCATACGTCCGATTCGACGCGTATAAGTGTGCGAGGTTTCATAGGATGTCATACAAGTAATTCTAAAATTCGATTCTTTCGGCGCGGATAGGTGGTCTTTAGAAGAATAATCAGCTGCCTGGCCCTTTACACTTTAATGAAATTATTAATTAGTATTTAATAAAAAAACAATCAGACTGTAACATTTCCTTCACGTGAGAGATTGGGCCAGAATCAACCACTCAGGCCCAGTGCGGGTTGGTAGAGGTCACATGTCAAGTAATCCCTAGAACCTTACCAAAATCTTAAAAAAAAACTACATTTCTTTGAAAATAAAGGGCGTAAACAGACTCGTCACAAGATGCTATTTCTAGGAAACTATTTCAAGGATTCAAGGGAACGACTTTTTTCTTGGAGTGAATATTAACTTTATAAGTTAGCGCTCGCTGAAACACACTCAAAACATTGTACGGATAAATTTAATAGGAGTCGTAACCCGTTGTCCCGATGGGTCGACCCATTACCGGGTCCATGGGTAATGTTAATTACCCGTGGTTCTATGGCAATAGGGATTGTTTCCTGAACTTCCGAATATATCGATTGGAAATACGATAGATAGGTCCCACCAGGACCACGGGTAACGAGTGATTGCGCCATGAAGATTCTTAAAGTAATAACATTAAAAGGTTGTATTGTAAAAACTATAATATGTAAAAATTAAGAATTTTTTAAATTGTGTTTCTCATAATGTACTGATTAAAAATTTAATGTTATTACGTACATAGTATTCTGGAACTCATATTTTTATGAAAAAGATCCAATTTCCTAGTTACAATCGTTATTTCATATTAAGGATAGTGTATATGTCACCGTAAAATTGTCAAACACGTTAAATTGTAGGTAATATCTCTAGCGATATTGTAAACTCTCGAATTATTGTCAAACGAACATACTGCTTACAATAAAACGCATTGTTTTTCGTGAAATGCATGTGATGGTATTCAACTCACGCGGTGTGGAGGGAAGGAGAGGTCCCCCTTGCCCAGTGGTACCACTGTCATGAAAAGATTATGTACCATTTCTCTAACCTTAAAACACTTTATTGTCCCCTAAAAAGCGTAGTAGCCGGGGCCCCGCTTTGCGGGGCCCCTATTTCCGAGTGCTGGGTTTAAAGGAACCTACCTAACCTAACGGGAGGGTGCCCCAAGTCCCGATTATGGGGGCAGAGATACTTCCGTATGTTCAGTTGACAATATTTCGAGAGTTTACAATATCGCTATCATACGTTTATTTAACGGTCATATGTTTATTTTACGGTGACAGATACATTTAATAGGAGTCGTTACCCGTGGTCCCGGTGGGTCGACCCATTATCAGGTCCATGGGTTTAATTACCCGTGGTTCCATGGCACTAGGGATTGTTTCCTGGACTTCTGAATATATCGATAGAAAATACAAATTCATAATAATAGCATAACATATCCCACCAGGACCACGGGTAACGAGTGATTGCGCCATGAAGATGCTAAAAGTGATAACATTTAAAGGTTGTATTGTTAAAAGTATTATATAAACTCGTCATATCATCAGACACCTCCTTTCTAGCCATATCATACTTCACACCGTCCATCCATCGTTTCTTTGGTCTTCCTCTACTCTTATACTCATCCACATTAATTTAAACTCAAAACTTTCGTCACGACGTAAAATAAGTTTCATGCCAACTTTAGCAGTTAACTAGACCCTAATACGGTGATCCGTGTACATGTGGATATAACTAGAGAATTGTGAGAGTACTATTTGAACACCGACAACCATAATGATGTGTAGTGTTTGAGAAAACCTTATCATTTATCACCCATCTATAGACCAACCTAGCCAAGTGCGGCTTAACTTGAAGCTTAATGTGAGCGGCTGTAATTAATTAGCCACGAGCTTTCCCTAAGGGGCCGGCACAGCATGCGTTTTTCATACAAACGTAATATCAAAATAATATGAAAATCAAACATATTCTCAAGGTAATGTGTATTTATTTCGATTGGATTACAGAATATCTATGTTCCCAAACAAATATTTTGAAAGGACAATGATATAAAGGCGAGATATGAGGAATTTAAAATTTCTATACAAAATTTATTTTTCTCATAACTTTTGCTTAAATCAGTATCCATTCAAAATATGTATTTGGGAACCTATATATTCTGTAATACAATCGAAATAAATACATACTACTTTAAGAACATGTTTGATTTACAAATTATTTTGGTATTACGTTTGTATGAAAAAAGCATGCTCCGCAGGCCTCTTAAGGCGCTACCCCAGGCAAAAGCCGTTTTTTGTGCAGTTTTTTGGAGCCAACTCCTCTTTATCCAAAAGAAATACCAAGTAATAAAAATACATTAAATTTCTACATATTCTTAGACTGCAAAGTGGTAGTTTTATTTTTTATTTTAAGTCTCATAATGTGTAATAAATCCCCTCACAATGAAACCACAAAAATGAGAAAAAAATATTTATAACATGCTTCTTCTCGTAAAGTTAACATTATTTTGATTTGCTTCTTATACGAATGGATAGACAATTTAATAATGAACATAATGCTAGTTTTTTTTTTTTCAAAAGACGGAAATTTGATTTTATAAAGAATAAAAATCACTAATTTCGCACTATTCGACCCGCAGTGACTGACGTAAAAACCACTTTGTAGTGCAAGCTGATTAGAACTTTATTCTAATAGTATTTCAAACGAAGTTTGAATCACCACAAATAGAGTTGCTAATTTTGCCTGGGGTAGCGCTTTAAGTCTTTTAAAAGTGGCGTTCGTATAAAAATGGAAAGCATTTGTTGGAAAAAAATGCAACAATTTCAGAATCAATATCTTCAAGGGCAAAAGCTGACACAACTTTTCAGTCTGTGGTAAAGAGAATCTTTTTAAACATAGCTACAATATTTTTGTAACCCTACTAACATAGTTAATAAGTTCCAATTGTTACTAACCATTATGGAACATTGTAATCTGTACTTAAGGCGACTACAGGAGCTAAACGCGAGTTTTATAATGCCTGAAACTATATGATTCATTGCAATAATCAAAACCAGAAAATATGTGATATTCTTCAGGAAATATGCTAGTATGATAGAATTTGAAAACATAACACAATTAATTTTGCTCGATAGAAAAAAAATCACGAACTGATCTCTAAAAAAATCTTTTAACGAGTAAAAACCATACTAAAATACATGCGATTATTCTGATTTTTTTGCAAATAATTCTACAAGCAACATATTAGTATCACAGTGTTTAATTATTTTAGTCCAATCAATAGATTTTTTGTAAATCGATTGAAACCACTCATTTCGCACTATTCGGTCCTGACTGACTAATAACCGCTTTGTAGTGCAAGCTGATTAGAACTTTATTCTAATAGTATTTCAAACAAAGTTTGAACCACCACAATTATAGAGTTGGTAATTTAGCTCATGTAGTCGCCTTAAACATAAATTGTAAATTACTACTTATATAATTAAAATTATATAATTAACTTCAAAGGTTGGGCAAAATGTTGTCAGGTTTTTCCATCAGGACGTTGTTTTGTCGACTTGAAATGTAGGGTGTGCATTCTGAAATTTGCCAACGTCGCCAATCACTGTCATTTTGATGCTTTGATCAATTTATTACTATCACTAAATTAAATTATTAAATTATCGCTCTATGGTAAGCTTAATGTTGATAATAAATTACAATAACTATAACGTCATATATAATTTGCTTACTCGTAAGTCCGTAACAAAGAAAAACCCTCTTCTAACAACCTTTAAAATGATATGTCTTAATTACCGACACTGTATGTAATTATTGCAATCGTTAATTACGTAGTTCATTTTATATGATCATTACCTTTTTCTCTAAAGAGAGAGAGATTTTTTTGACGTCGCGTCATAACAAATAGTGAGAAAACATAATTATGTCGTGTTCACCGACGCTACTTCGACCGCTTCCGTCCGATCTTCTTTAATTTAGTTTGGTTTTACACTCCCTCCACATGTCATTAAATTATTTATCAATATATATATAAAATTCAATGCCACTTTTCGTTGTAATTTTATAACTCAAGAACGGGCTCACCTATCCAAACCAAATGTTTAGGCTTTGTTCGGACTATTTAGTAGATGGTTTATGTGAAGTTTGCTCAAAATCGGTCGAGTGGTTCTTCACGCAGACAAAGTTGCGCGGGTCAGCTAGTATTTTATATGTATTTATTACTTCAAAACGACGAAAACATTTGCGATGCTGCAAACTTTTATAGTCTAAACGCACAAAAAAAAGAAAAATCAAGCAAAATATTAACAAAACCAATAAAAAGACAAACCAACCTTCAAAATGACACATTCAACCCGACATTTTAGAGCCAAACGTCAACATACTCCCGAAATCTATCAAAAATTCAAACCTGCATCTCTGCGCACTCGCTACACGTAACTAGCGTGTATATACCAAGCTTTGTATCATGCAGCAACAGATAGTCAGCGAGAGCTTTCACCGCGACCGTCACTCGGCCAGTTTTAATCAATACTTATACGCGAGCATTCACACAGCGGCTCACGCTGAGCCATGCTGGGCCATGCTGGGCCAATGTTTTGTTTTAATGAAGTGGAGGTGGGTTTTTGAATAGAATAGAACACACCACTAATTTTTAATTCTTACTAATACTTAAAGGTATTGTCAAAGATGGTCTAGTTATAATATATGTGAAGTCTCATTAAATGATATTGATAAACAGCAAAGTTATTAGCGATTTTTTATATCCAAAAATGTCACTCAATGTATGGAAATATGGTACAGGTAATTCTTAAATTCTTGTTAGTATTGATTTATCGTTTTTGCGACCATGATCGATCATGATTCAGTCATTCATCCGATCATCGTAGCGTTATTCAGTTATGAGTTTACCAATTATGACAAAATTACGTAGACAATTTTGGGATTTCGTTTGTTTGAGTTTTGACTACACAAATATGATCAGTAATCAGTACGGATACAGCCCCATTTTTTGTACTAATTAAAAATGAGGGGTGTAGTATTATAGTAATTTTTATTTGTGTAAAAACATAGTACATTAAGGTCTTATAAAATAGGGTTATGAACACACATGTTTCGCCATAAAAAGGCATACAAATATTATAACTTAACATAGAATTTTAATACGAAGATCAATTTGCTTAACTGTTAATTTATCTAGGTAATAAAAATAATATTTACAATTTAGGATTCGTATATCGAAATTTTAACAATTTTATAGATGCTAATAGTTAATAACTAAGGAAAAAAAATAAACAAAAATATAATTTATATCAAATTATATTTAATATTATATCTCGGCGTTGGTGATTATTGTTGTTTTGAAGTTAGTGTTGATATTTTAACTACCCTACTGCCAAGGAAGGGTTATCTTTTTCGTGCGTATCTTTTTTTTGTAAATTTATTTTGAACCAAATCTTCCAAACGTCTAGTTCGACATAAGGTATCCTTATATTTTTCTTAAAAACTTAAAAATCCAAGAGAGCCCGTTAGATAGGTGTTTGAAAAATAAAAGCAAAATAGTGGATTTTTGGCGCAAAATAGTTAACGTTAGTAAAAAAATTAATAACCAAACCTGTCGCTTTGCTCATAGCTTGTTTATTTCAAAACGCTTCCCGTGACCCTAGGGCTGGCTTTTACCTTGGCCAAAGGCTAAGGACCATGTTCACCAAAAAGATGACATTCTGTTTATCTAAAACAGCTGTTTATAACACATTTTTGTATGGTAATATGTCACTTTGACAGCTGTTTTTAGATAATCAGACTGTTATCTTTTGGGTGAACATGGACCTAAGTGATGCCACGTGGCCACTCACACGGTCTCTTGGGCACATTTGACGACCTGATTGGCGTAATGGTAGTGAGGCTGCCTTACGTTCTTAGGGTCCTGGGTTCGAATCCCGGTAGGAGCAAATGCTTGTGTGATGAGCACGGGCATTTGTTTCCGAGTCATGGATGTTTATATGTATATTAAGTACTAGCTTCTGCCCGCGACTTCGTACGCGGATCCTGTTGCTTTTGCCAGCACACCGGGTTCGTCAAAATCGAAGATCTGAAACGTCTAATTCTAAGAGCCTGGGGACGGGAAAATAATGGATCTTTCCCACCTGAGCAACACATACCGTTTGTTTCTTTTTGCCATTTAACAGCTTCACAAAAAGTACAATTTTGAACCATACCTCCGATGGCGGAATATGTGGCGTATTCAGTCATAGGAGTATATGTAAATGCACTCCGTTCCTTATCAACCCAAGGAAGGTCGCCATGCCCTACGGCTATATCTTGAGACATCCGATTCTTCAGATGATATCGACATTCTGTTCAGAGAATGTCAAAGTCTTCGCGCTCTTCTTGTGTCTCTTCATGCCGTTCTCCAGCAATTCTTTCTCTCTCACTTTCTAACTGATTATGAATATTTTGTTGTGTGCGTGTGTGGGGCATTGTATGATAATCTTGAGCAGCAGTTAGTCGCGCATCACGTTCATCACTCGTTTCAAAAGACCTGTTAGTAGATGTGCGATTACGCTGAGAACTCAAGCGTGATTCTGTAGGGTAAACGTTTCCCATTCGCAAGATAATGCATGTCGCTCACGATCAGCGGTCAGTCGCGCATCACGTTCCCCACTTATCCCTAGAGACCTAGAAGCAGATGCGTAGATACGATGAGAAATCAAGCGTAATTCTCTATCCGTGAACATAACCGACGCGCGAGACAATGCGTGACGTTCCCGATCAGCGGTCAGTCGCGCATCACGTTCCCCACTTGTCTCTAGAGATCTAGAAGTCGATCTACTCCCAGTTTTTGTTATTTTATAATTATACAGTGACATTTGTGATAGCTTTGCAATAATTTTCACATCAGATGTTTCTGATCTTCGATTTTATATAAGTCAACAGAAAATGCCTATCAGACCGAACAACTTTTGCTAAGACGTCATCATCCCTAAATGTGTTATGGTGTAGCTGGGCTCTTGGAGTTCCACAACAGGTGTTCCAGATCTTCGATTTTTATAAATCAACAGAGAGTGCTCATCAAATTGAACAACTTTTGCTACGACGTCATTCCTATATGTGTTATGGTGTAGCTGGGCTATTGAGATTCCACGACAGGTGTCCCAGATCTTCGATTTTTATAAGTCAACAGAAAGTGCTGATCAGATTGAACAACTTTTGCTAAGACGTCATTCCTATATGTGTTATGGTGTAGCTGGGCTATTGAGGTTCCACGACAGGTGTCCCAGATCTTCGATTTTTATAAGTCAACAGAAAGTGCTTATCAGATCGAACAACTTTTGCTCAGACATCATTCCTATATGTGTTATGGTGTAGCTGGGCTATTGAGGTTCCACGACAGGTATCCCAGATCTTCGATTTTTATAAGTCAACAGAAAGTGCTCATCAAATTGAACAACTTTTGCTAAGACGTCATTCCTATATGTGTTATGGTATAACTGGGCTCTTGGAGTTCCACATCAGGTGTTCCAGATCTTCAAATTTATTCTCTCAGCAGAAAATGCTCATCACGTGGAACAATTTTTGCTATGGTGTCATTTTTGTATCTCTTATATTTTAGCTGGTCTGTTGCGGTTCTACATCAGGTGTTCAGGTTTCCAAGATAAATTATAGCCTATATGTTGCCCAGACATAATACCTATACAACAAAAAAAAATCATTCAAATCCGTCCAGTACTTCCGAAGATTAGCGTGTACAAACAAACAGACAAACAGACAAACAGACAAACAGACAAACAGACAAACAGACAAACAGATAAACAGACAAACAGACAGACTTTTTTTTTTTGATTCGTGCTCTATTACTGTTTCTAAACCCCCTTCAATTATTATTTTTTAAATATATTCAATGTACAGACACAGCTTTTTTACTCTTTTATTATATGATATAGATATAGATAGATATAGATGTATGTACAAACAAAAAAAAAGTATATATGTAGTATATCAACTATCTAGTGTCCACGACACAAGCTTTGCTTAGTGTGGCACTAGGTGGCGCTGTGTGTTAATGTCCAGCGATATTTATTTATTTTATTTTATTTTACATTTTCAGCTGACACCGTTGAGGAGTTTATTTAAAAGTTTTATTTAAATAAACAACTAATAATACTTAATTTTACTTTTTTTTTCATCTGACTTGTCTCAAGGCCGAATAAATAGTCAAAAACTTAGCACAAATTAAAAAAAAAAAAAAAAAATAGTACCTACCCCAATCGCATCAGAACAGGGTCCAAGCTACCGGTGGTCAGGGCTTCAGAGAGAGGAACCTCCTCACTATTCGCGCCGTGTTCAGGAGTACCGCGCACTGAATTAAGGCCTTGACCCAGCTTCTCAATGAGAACCTTCAAAGGCGGTCGAGGCTCTTAGGTATTAGTCCTTGAACCGTAACAACAATCGGTGCAAAAATACATACAGGGTGTAAACCACCTCATCACGAAGCCGTCAACCAAGCATTCTGTACATCAAACTAAGTAACTTTACGCAAAAAATATTGCTGGGACACAACTTTTTTTTTTTGGGGTGAAAAATCATGTTTTGTGGTATAACTCAATGTAATGCACTCAAGACATTGTGCTGATGGATGGACTGAATAGTACGGGGTTTGTGGAGGTATTCAAAGTAAAAAGTCTTACAACACAAATTTGTATTTAAAAAAAAAACTTGTCAAAAAGTTGTAACTTTGACCCCAAGTATGTCCGTAACTAGAAGGTTCCCAGGTATGTTGAATATGGGTCTCCCTTGTTTGACCGAAAGGAATTTGTCAAATTTTCACTTCCCAAAAAAGTTTTCGCATAATTTCATTTGCCAAATTATTATTTAGCAAAAAATCTATTCACAAAAATTTTTAACGCAAACCTAATGTTTGGGAAATTAACGTTTAAACTATAACTTGTTTACCAACTAGTACTTTTAACATTTTTTATTTAGTCAAATATTTCAGTTGGAAAAAGAGTTTTTACGCAAAATCAAATAAGCCAAATATTTTGTATCGTCAGTTTTCCTTTTTTTTTTCTATATAATGTAGTCGTTCCTGATCACAGGTTTAACCTAACTTAACCATTATTTTAAAATAATTAATATCTAAATAGCTCAGTTCCGGGTAACCTACTAAAAACAATCTCTTTTTTCTATTTATGCAAGTCGTTTCTGGCACTCGCCGGCCGCTGCCGCGGCACCGCTCGCTCCGCTCGCTCGGCTCGTGCGTAGGAGGTCACAGTTTTAACCTAACCTAACCTAACGTTCCCATTTTGTTTCAATACGAAATTAACCTAATCTAAATAGTTGAGTTCCGGGTAGGTAACCTACTAAAAACAATATCTTTTTTTCTATTATTAAAAGTCGTTTTGCCCAAATTTTTTTTTTCTTAACAAATCATTTCACCAAACGTTTATTGTCTGAAGATTGTTTGCTGTAATAAATCATTTGATTAAAGACCAAATGCCATAATGACATTATACTTGGTATTATTTTGCCAAGTAAAAATTTGACCAAATAAAAATATGCGTACTAAAATCATTCGAAATATTGCAATGGTATAAAAAAAGGTTGCTAAAACTTGTTTGGGTAATGAAATTTTGGCAAAATATTTTCGGCAAAACGGCAGGCTCCCGTTGAATATACAGAAGAAGTCGGAAGTCGTCATCCCTATTATAATTTATAATTAACAAATTGAAAATTAGAATGCGGTGATTATTCCTGTTAGTTTTTTTATTTTTTAACGTCTCAATTATTTTGATTTTTTTACAATATTGTGTTACATAAAAACTACAAATAAAACAAAAATAATAATAAAAATATTTACAAGTACTTACAAAATGGGAAAAGAATTTGCAGATATTATCACCATTATCATTGGCCTATAATGTTCCCACTGCTGGGACAAGCCCACGCGAGATCAGTGCGGATTGGTAGATGTCACATGTCTTCTAATTTTTGGTTCTAAGACATGCCGGTTTCGATCACTAAAAAAACAAAATAACATGACATAAACAGGCTTTCAGAAATCCCACATAACTAAAATTTAATCGCCGCTATTTCTCTTTGATGTATTCAACATATTCACAATAGAAATATTAAATTAAAAACCGGCCAAGAGCGTGTCGGGCCACGCTCACTGTAGGGTTCCGTAGCTTCCCAGACCATTAAAAATACCAACATTTTTCGTCAGCAAAAATAACTTTGTTTTTCATAGTATTTGTATGAAAAACAAAGTTATCATTTGCGTTTTTTCTCTATTCAACTCATCAAGTTGAAAATAATTTTCCTAGAAAGTTCATATAAAGGTCTACTTCTGTGATTTTTTTCATATTTTTTAAACTTATGGTTCAAAAGTTAGAGGGGGGGGGGACACATTGTTTTTGACTTTCGGAGCGATTATTTCCTAAAATATTAATATTATCAAAAAATGATTTTAGAAAACCCCTATTCATTTTTAAATACCTATCCAACAATATATCACACGTCAGGGTCAAAATTAAAAAAAAAATCGCTCCCCACTTTACGTCTGGGGGAGGTACCCTAATAAAAATGTTTTTTTAAATTTTTATTTTTGCACTTTGTCGGCATGATTGATATACATATTGGTACCAAATTTCAGCTTTCTGGTGCTAACGGTCACTGAGATTATCCGCGGACAGACAGACAGACAGACAGACATGGCGAAACTATAAGGGTTCCGTTTTTTGCCATTTGGCTACGGAACCCTAAAAAGCGCCAATCCGCTCGAAAAGCAACTTGAAAATCTATAGAAATCCATAAATGTCAGTGTCCACAATAACCGGTGCATAATAAATATTCCTCGTCCGATTGAATATGGCAGTAAATATTTATAACTAGCATCCCTCGGCTTTGTGCGGATGCGACATTTTTAGGGTTCCGTAGCCAAATGGCAAAAAACGGAACCCTTATAGATTCGTCATGTCTGTCTGTCTGTCCGTCCGTATGTCACAGCTACTTTTTTCCGAAACTATGAGAACTAGGCTGTTGAAACTTGGTAAGTAAATGTATTCTGTGAACCGCATTAAGATTTTCACACAAGAATAGAAAAAAAACAATAAATTTTGGGGTCCCCATACTTAGAACTGAAACTCAAATTTTTTTTTTTCATCAACCCCGTACATGGGGTATCTATGGATAGGTATTCAAAAATGATATTGAGGTTTAAAATATCATTTTTTTCTAAATCGTTTAGTTTGAGCAAGAGACCCTTCCAAAGTGGAAAAATGTGTCCCCTACAAAAAGTAGACTTTATACATATAAACATGGTAATACTATAATAACCCATCTAAAAATTGGCCTCGGCAAATGGCGCTTAACTTCCACATAACGTTCATATTATCCATGAAACTATTAACTTTTATACCGTATCCAGCAAAAAGGTTTTAACAGTATACAGGGTGATTCCCGCCGCCTCTCGTCACTTATACAGGGTGGTTGTAAAAGGATAACTTAACGAACCAGCGCCGCTTGATGTTATAATTTACATATATACAGGGTGAGTCTTTATTGATGCGGGATTATTTAAAATTCAGTTCAGTTGGTAATACGGTAGCTGGGCTTAAATATTATGTTGCTAGGTATTTTATTTAATATCTGGTTGGGATTGTTCTAGTGTGAAACGAAGGTTAGTCTCTTCTTTTATCCCGGATTTAAATGAATAAACCCGATGAAGAGGTAATATCTGCACTGGGCCCGCGTGGTGGATTATAGCCCATTCCCTCTCATTGAGTATACTACCGACTATGTCCCAGCAGTGGGAACATTATAGATTCATGCTGATGATGATAATGAGAGGTAATATAATTGAAAGCAATATTTTTTTCCTTAATTCATTGTTTTACGACATATTATTTTTTTTTCTTTGCCTATACAGGGTGTAAACCGCCTCATCACAAAGCCGTTAACCAAGCATACTGTACATCAAACTAAGTAACTTTACGCAAAAATTATTGCTGGGAAACAACTTTTTTTTTGAGGTTATAAATCATGTTTTGTGGTAGAACTCAATGTAACGCACTTAAAACATTGTGCTGATGGATGAATTGAATAGTACGGGGGTCGTGGAGGTGTTAAAAGTCAAAATCTTACAAAAAAAACTTGTCTTTAAAACAAAAGTCGTAACTTTGACCCCCCATATCTCCGTAACTAGAAGGTTCTCAGGTATGGTGTAGAACAAAAAAATGATCGCAATGATGGGGAGAACAAGTGCCTTTCGGGTTCGTTAAGAGGTGTTTTACACCCTTTATTGTCACACTGCTGGGCGAAAGCCTTCCCCATAGCCGTCCTCTCATCTGTCTGTGCGATATTCTCCGGCCAATCTCACAAACGTCTCTACGTCGCCACGATGGCTTTTTCTAGGCCTCCCTCGGCGAAATGAAATATTTAAAAAAAAGTTTTTTAATTAAAAAAAAATCATAATTTCGAATTTAAATTCGTTACTGGCAGATCACTATTATCAAATGTTTTTTTTTTTTTTGTGTATGGAGCAGGGTCCACGCTACAGGTGGTTAGGGCTCTAGAGAGAAGAGCCTCCTCACGATGCGAGCCGTATCAAGAAGTACTGTAACTGCATTCTGAATCATTAGGCCTTTATTCTAACCACCTAGCGAGAGCCTCGAGAAAAATCGTATTTTTTTAATAATCCGTATTTTTATTGTGTAGCAAAATAAATTTGGAGCTTCCTTTCGAAGTTCCATCTGTGACTTAAGACTGCAGCTGAATACCAGCCTATAATATGGAACAATTACTTATCTGACCCCCATAGCCCAGTAACAGTGTAACGCGTTCCCCTTAGAAAGTCGCGTAATGACTGTCAAAGATCTGCAAAAGAAACCATCTCAGACACTAATCTGCATAGTCCTCATGTGAGTTAAGCAAGATTATGTCTGAACTTTAAAAGAGACTAACCTCGTGAGTTTTTTTCGGCTATTTATTTTCAGATTATCTAGGTAAAAAAACGTTTGTAAAAACCTAATTGCAAAATATACATAACTTATCATGTATTTACTGCTGCTTACCGAGGTATGGAGGGTTTTCGGTATGTAATGGATGGTCCCCCATCCATTGATAAACCTCGGTAAGGTTTGTTTAACCTAAAAAATTAACCCTAACGACAGTTATTATTTATGTACCAGCCCTTTGAAAGTTTAACTCATACAAATATACATCTATCATCATTAAAATGGCCATACATAACCCAAAAATAACCGTCAAAAACAAAACAAATGAATGTAAACAAACTCTCTTCTAATAACACCATGCTTAAACATTTAAACACCATACATAAGCTACAACGAGGCAAATTACATGACTTCCACTTTCCAAGTCGGTTAAGATCCGCAAGTTGGAACATAAAAAATTCATACTGTATATCTCCTGCCAACGTCGTTCCCCACTCAATTCTGAACCTTATTTTCTAGACGCAAAAGTTCATAGTCCAATGTTGGTGTAATAACGAATTTTCGAGGGGTGGATCCTGTTGATGATATTTGAACTTTAAGTCAATAACTTGAAGGTGTAAATTTGAATGGAGGCGGTCTGGTTGGTAACCCTGGGTACATATTATCACGGTGGATTAAGTTTTGGTATGGGTAGATAAGACCTTTTCGTCCGGTTTGCATGGAATATAATTTTAGCCTACCCTCGTTCTGTGAAAGTTACTGGAGCAAAGTTTTTGATGATTTTGCAATAACTTTGCATATTATCGTGGAATTTTTGCTATGTTTAAGCTATTTTTGCTTTAAATAATGATGTCTAAAAGAAGACTAGAAACATATTTTCGTGATAAAAAAATATTGGATCATACAGCCACAGGGTCTGGATATGTGCCCGATTGATGGCAAAAGGCACGCTCCCTATTACACGCGACTTTGGCATAACTGCCGAAATGAGTGTACTATAATGCTGGGGCCACACTGACGAGAAATGCCACTAATTATTGCGATTGCAATAATAGGCATGACGACAGTATCAAAAAATTACAAATCTATTTAGTCCGTCAGTTAGATTATTGAAAAATAACGGACACGTATTTTTTGTTTTTGTAAATCAATAAATATTGACAAAGATAAGACTCATCAAAACTCGGGAGTGGGAGCTCGTGACGTCAGAACTAGCTAAAAATTATACCTTTTTTTTTTTTTTTAGGATGGGAAGTCATCAAATGACTTCTCCCACTCTGGGCGGAGCGGGAGGGAGTGTCAGACTCGTACTGACTAAAACCCATCCATGTTCCTTCCTCGCCCTTTACGTTCCGGGGCCGCGGTATCTCTTTCGAACAGTCCCGCAACCCCGGCAGGCTTCGGCCCTTGCGGGCCCCTCTCTTCTGCTGACATCTCTTTGAGGCGCGCGTGGAACACGAACGCGCCGTCGACACGGCCTGTCGTCACTAGACGGACGGACGGCTAGCTAGCCCATAGCTTACCGTCTACAGGCCCGCATCTACGGTGGCCGGTAGCCACCACGTGGCCCCCGACGCCCGGTGCGTCTCCCGCGGCGGCCGGGAAGAGAGGCTCTCTCCCTCTCTTGTTCCGCCACCTCCTTCGCCAGCATGACTGCTTCGCAGAAGGAGGTGACGGCTTCCCATTCCGTCTCGCTCCGGACCATGGATTGAACCAGGGCCGGACGCGAGAGGTCGCCGCCGCCGATCGCCGCTACGAGGACACGGCGGGGCTCCGCCCACGCAGGGCAGACTTCCACCGTGTGCTCCACCGTGTCCTTAAAAATTATACCTAGGCGTGACGTATTGGGATCTTTAAAAGCGTCGTATTTTCGTTAATTTTGATTTACATAACAAAAGAAAAAATACGGGTCAAATATTTTTTAATAATCTATACTGACGGACTAATTAGATTTTTTTGTCATCTCCCCTATTAATGGCATTTCTCGTTAGTGTGGCCCCAGCATTAGGTACACCTATGTCTGTTGCATGATAATAGGCTTGTGTCCTAAAAAAATCTAATTAGTCCGTCAGTTAGATTATAAAAAAAAATAAAAAAAAAATTGACCCGTATTTTTTCTTTTGTTACATAAACCAAAATTGACGAAGATACGACGCTTTTAAAATTCGCAATACGTCACGCCGTGCTATAGTTTTTAGTGCGTTGTGACGTCACGAGCCCCCACTCCCAAGTTTTGATGCGTTTTATCTTTGTCAGTATTCAGTGATTTACAAAAACAAAAAATACGTGTCCATTATTTTCCAATACTCTAACTGACGGACTAATTAGTTTTGCAATTTATTGATGGTGGAAACTAGCCTATTGTAAAAATTGATGAATGTTGTGATAGTTGTATTTTATATGAGAAAGTTCGTGATGATGTTTTATATGGATATATATTTATTAGTCTTTCACGCAAAAACTACAGACCAGATTTAGATGAAATTAGGCACACAGATAGTTTATAACCTGGATTAAAACATAGGATACTTTTTATCACGGTATTAAGATTCCATGGGAAAATTATCGAACTTTATGGCAGAAGCTAGTAATATCGTATAAATTAAACGCTGCAATGCCTCTCAATGTTTGATCTCGATTAACTTGTTCACCCTGTTCTTCTCGGTATTTGTATAGATGTGACTGTGTCCAAAGATTTGTCTGTACCGGTTTCTACGTTCCTTTACACATGGGACGTGACTAAAATAACTGCCAAAACGTGGGTTAACTTCTGCCAAACCCCTCGGGAAATACAGACAACATCATCATTTTAGTCTATAGACGTCCACTGCTGGACATAGGATACACTTGGGGGAGCCAAGTGTCGCCACATTGACCGGTCCCGTGCGACTCGCATCCAGCGGATCCCCGTAACCTTCACCAGGTCGTCGGTCCACCTAGTGGGAGGTCTTCCAACGGAACGTCTTCCGTCGCCATTCCAGAACTTTTCGGCCCCATCGACCATCCAGCAATGTGCCCTGCTCTCCACTTAAGTTTGGCAATTCTTCGGGCTACGTCGGTGACTTTGGTTCTCTTTGGATGTCTCCGTTCCTCATTCGATCACGCAAGGAAACTCCGAGCATAGCCTTCTCCATTGCCCAATACAGACATTTTATAATACATTGTATTTACATTATAAATACAGATTTCTGTACGTAAATACATCTTCAATTTTCCTAATTATACCATGAATAATAAGTTAGTACTCTGCAGAGCAATGGAATTAGCTCCAAGGCATTAGGGCTTACTCACACAAGAGTCACTATTCCCTAGTTATTGGGTTCAATTCAATTCAATTCAATTAATTTATTCAATAACGATATTTACATCGTCTCTGAATGTCTATAACTAAATTATTATTTATATAATCAAAAATTCATGCAATCCATATTAAAATCATTACAATAAATTATCTAAATTCAATCAAAATCAGTATAATTACAAGAATAATCAAAATAAAAGAAAGAGGTTAAAAAAAAAGATTCTAAACTGTATGTCATGGTGTCAATTCATAAAATTAAAAAATCACAATTTCAAGTCATTAATGAAGAAAATTATTATTATTATTTTTTATTTTTCTCATCAATAGAATAAAATAACAAGAACCGTTATAATTTGTTTAACAAGAACCTTTTAAGCGTACTCTGAAACCCACTTGTATACACTTGACTTTTTATTTGTATCGGCAGTTTATTGAACATTTTTATTGACTTATGGTAGGCGCTCTGCTTTGCAACGTTCAGGTGAGGCACTTCTTTCATTTGTAGAAGTCAGAGCAGTCGCTCCATGTAAAATTAGTGTTGCCCAAAATCAGTCTTGGTCTTGCAGTCTTGGTCTTGTTCTTGCATTTTTGCAAGACCAAGACCAAGACCAAGACCGACGTATTGTAGCAAGACCAAGACCAAGACTGAACCCTGCAAGATTTGAGCAAGACAAGACTAAGCCTGCAAGACTCTTGCGTCTCGCAGTTAAGTCAAACTGAGATTTGGGCGTTATAAAGTAGGGTTCCAATCCCGATTGTGATAGACGTTCCCCAGTATCAAAACCTTATCGTCATAACACTAAAAGGCATTGTATTGATAGTTAGCGTTTTACTCACAAATTTATGTTCCCATGTGATAAAAATGTACTTACCTAACATAATTTTCTGGCAAAGTTCATTTCATACCTTTTAGGTATATCCTACCTTTAGTATTATATTATGCTTGTCTAATGTGCAGATATAACGTTAGTATAGGTTGGTAAACATTATGTAGGTACTTATGTTTCAAAGTTTATGTTATTCTTCTATTCAGCAAAATTTAAAACTAACAGCGAGTCGAGTAGGTCTAGTAACAGGTTTTAGACCAGCCAATGTTATGGAACAGATGCCAGCACATCAAGCTACTCCAATCTGCCATAACAGATTTTCAACTTTATCGCTAAAGCATTAAGGTTCATGATTGATTGGGAGAATTTGACGTACTGCGAATAAACCGTTGGTCGCTCGGTGTGTTATGTACCTACTTATTTGATCATTTACCGACAAAGACGCCGCAGTGTATCAAAGACTGCAACAAGTGTATCACACAGCATTTGACACTGTTTGAGCGCCGCATGCGCCGCCACAGAGTACGGACAGAGGCATACAAAATTGTTACCTATTTTGGTAGGGTTGGCACAAGAGGATAAAATTAAATTCTTCAAGGTGAAGATGTATGTAAATAGCCATAGGCTATTATGTATTTACAAGTAGTCTAGTCTACATTATTAAATATATGTAAACGGGTATTTATCGCGAATTTTACCTTTAATATAAGCCCGACGTTTCGTCCGTTTTCCGTTTAGTCTAGTCTAAGTAGTAGTCTCGCAAGACTTGCGAGACTCTTGCTGCAAGACCAAGACCAAGACCAAGACTGAGAGCGCAATACCAAGACCAAGACCAAGACCAGGTGTATTGACGCAAGACCAAGACCAAGACTGGCTAAGGTCTCGTCTTGGTCTTGCATTTGGGCAACACTATGTAAAATAAAACCGACTTAAAAAAAAAACAAAAAGACAAAAATAACTTTAGCTTCTGAAGTCGGTGACTTTTGTTTGATTGATTTATTTTTTTTGTCACCGACTTCAGAAGCTAAAGTTATTTTTCACTTTTTGTTTTTTTTTTTGAAGTCGGTTTTTTTTTTGCAAAATAGTTTTTATTTTTCACTTTTTAGTGGTTTACATGTGCTTGGTGCACATGAAAAGTGCATACCGTTACAATTACAACGAGCCCAAATACGACTAGGATACATTGTCTCATTATGGAGTTCCGTGACTCTTAGCTTCATCATCAGATGTGATGGTAGAATGGTTCTAATCAAACGCAAATGCTTCACTAGCTGTAGAAAATACCAAAATCGTTGTACGTTATCCTATAAAATTTTAAGAGTTCCCTCGATTTCGCCAAGATTCCATCATCAAATCTCGATTTGGTTACTATGGGACCATTTGGAAAGGATACTCTTTCCAACAAAAAATATTTTTTCAAATCGGTTGGCAAGCGACGGAGTTATGCGCGAACAAACATAAAATGAAAATATAGAAAAATCCGAAGTGAGAACCTCCTCCTTTTTTTAGAAGTCGGTTAAAAATACAGTTACTCAGTTGCATCCGGTGGTTAGACTGGAAGCCGACCCCAACATAGTTGACAAAGAGGCTTGGCAGATGATGATAAATGTTCATAGAATACTAGTGGACACACGCAACTTCGTCTGCGTCTCATAAGAGAGAAAAACGAAAGGAAATAAATGCCCGTTTTTGCAACATTTTTCATTCCTGCTCCGCTCCTAATGGTCGTAGCGTGATGTTATATAGCCTAAAGCGTTCCTCGATAAATGGACTATCCAACACAAAAATAATTTTTCAATTTGAACCAGTAGTTCCTTAGATTAGCGCGCAAACTCTTCTGCTTTATAATATAATATTAGTATAGATTATCGCAAAGTCTTGCGCAAAATCCCTTGTGTGTAACAGCGTCTTTATTTTAATAGAAGATTCAACAAGTAATTTTAGATAACCAGAACTCAAGAAACGGAGTTCTCAGAATGTTATAATTATTCTTTAAAGAAATTCAGTACTCATAAATCTCGTTTGTGTATTTTCCATCAAAACGGACCTTCTTAATTAATGTACTAAGTGAACATTATTAGTTATTTATTAAAATTTCATGCACATAATGTAAAACACACTGTAATATTGCCTTGGGCATTTTCTACCAGTCTACGTTGATGCAAAGACAAAACATAAGTGCAGTAGTACAGACTATTTCCAAGAATACTTACTAATATTATTAGGTATTAATGCGAAAGTAAGTTTGTTTGTATAACACCATGTTCATATGGGTAGGTACCTTACATTCCAAAAAAAAAAGTACTGTTCTACTACATTCCAAAAAAAGTACTAGTTTATTCTACGAGTCAAGCCCTTTCATTTGATACGTATTGAGGGAGTTGTGAAACAAAAATGTATGTCAACATTTTGTGGTGGTGGCCATCTTGGATTGGTATTTTACTAGTCAAGCCGTTTCATTTGATACCCATATTGAGGGAATTGGTAAAAAAATATGTAATCCGCCATTTTGTGGCGGCGGCCATGTCGAACTGATTTTTATCAAACATAGCTACGAGTAAGAACACTCCCAACTAATTCACCTTTCAAACAAAAAAAAAACTAAATCAAAATCGGTTCATCCGTTCGGTAGCTACGATGCCACAGACAGACACACACACAGACACGTCAAACTTATTACACCGTAGTTTTTGCGTCGGGGGTTAAAAACAAAGAGAGTTAAAATACTTAGGTGTAGGAAAACATTAAATGAATTGTGAAATGAGTCTGCCAACTTCTAATGTAAATGTTTGCAAGATGTGAACAGACTGGTAATTCTGTGAATGGGTGACCACCCACTACATACCGAGTTGCCTCCACTCCTCGGAATGCACGCTCAGCCGTTGGTCCCGCCTGTCATTTGTAGATCTTTGACAGTCGTTTCAGATAGTCAGTGGCCGAAAGTCTGACAACCAGTCCAAGGTGTATCCAGTACTAACTGGGTTATAAAGGTCAGTTAAGGGGCTACCTCACGCCAACGACCTTGAGCGAGTGGGAGAAGTTTAGCAATAGCGTATACCCGTGCGTGAGAGTGGTCAGCGATACACTGCCACCCGTCGCGCTGAGGAGCCCCGCTATTGATGCGCACCAAGATTATTCGAAAAAACAACCCACCTTGATTTATCAAACACAATACGGATAAAAACCGTATACTAATATATAGGGCATTATATTGTCTTTGAGATGATCTAAGTTTCATGCAAATACGCCCGATATTTTTTGCGTGATGATCGTTTTTTTTGCCGCGTTAGACATTACTTTACAAATTAATTACACTAACTTATAAAAATATTTCTTCACATTTTCACATATCAAATTATGAAAGAAATGGTCTAGTATAACATATATTTTTTTCAAATAAGTTAGACTAGAAGTTAAGACGTGATGATCAATTTAAAATCACTAAAAGTCATGTGTCTGCGCCTTAAGCAGTCTCTTCGTGTAAAATACTGGTATTCAGCTGCATCCAGTTAGACTGGAAGCCGACCCCAACATAGTTAGGAAAAGGCTATATATAAGCAGATGATGTTGTCAGTGTTCGTTGTCTGCAGTGTTTCCGCAATAAGTCCATAGTTGTAGTCCGATCCACAGATTAGGGCGGGCACCGCAGTACAAACATCCTTCTACATCACTTTCATACATTTTGTATGAACCGTGGCCACTACAGCGAACCGCAGCGGACCGCTGCGTATTGCACTGACGGATTACACATCAGGCGTATTTTTGTGGTTGCGATACTGTTGGAGCAGCTGATTTTTTTTCACGATTTTCATGACATACTTTCACGCTAGATTCCGAAAGAGCTAGTCAGAGTTTCCTTCAAACACGACACATATTTCACCAGATGTGTTTAACTACTATAAAGTAAGGGGAGAGCCTGCGGTGCCATCAACCGTGAACAAATCCTGACTCGGTAGTTGCCACTGAAAAATTTTTTCGTTTAAATGCATTCAGTATATAAACCTGTTAATTAGTTATTTGTATTAAGGGTATAAAACACCTCTTCACGAAGCCGAAAAACACTTGTTTTCCCTGTCTTTGCAATCATTTTTTTGTTCTACACCATACCTGGGAACCTTCTAGTTACGTAGATATGGGGGGTCAAAGTTACAAGTTTTTGACAAGTTTTTTTTTTAATACAAGTTTTTATAGTAAGATTTTGACTTTTAACACCTCCACGACCCCCGTACTATTCAATCCATCCATCAGCACAATGTTTTAAGTGCGTTACATTGAGTTCTACCACAAAACATGATTTATAACCTCAAAAAAAAAGGTTTCCCAGCAATAATTTTTGCGTAAAGTTACTTAGTTTGATGTAAAGAATGCTTGGTTAACGGCTTTGTGATGAGGTGGTTTACACCCTGTAGATATATAGGCTGTCATTTGTCCATCTTTGGCAGTCGTTACAGGTAGTCAGTGGCCCAAAAAGTCTGACAACCAGTCTTACCCAGTGGTATCGTATTTCCCAGTATTAACTGGGTTGTGGAGGTCAGATAGGCGGTCGCTCCATGTAAAATACTGTTATTCAGCTGCGTCCGGTTAGACTGGAAGCCGACCCTAACATAGTTGGGAAAGTCTAGGCAGATGATGGTGATGTATAGATATATAGGGTGACTGGAAATTAGTGTACGATTCTTAAACATATGGTTGTACTCGTGACAACAAACCACTTTTACTTCGGGACCAAACTTAAAATCGCGAAAAAAATATCTGTTCAGGACTTTTTGACCAGTTAAGCGAACATAAATGTACTGAACAGCTGATTTTTTTCACATAGATTACTATAAATAAGCACCCATAACATTAAATTAATTCTTCAGCTCCTCATGCTACCGTCAAATTATCTCCTCATAATTATTGACTTTCAAAAGCGCATTTCTCTTTCAAAAAACAAGATCATTTCAAAGCAAATCTCTTCACAAAATAATTTATTTACGGTCCGTTTTCACCATCCCCACACTCCACACTCTCACGGAATTGAATTCCGGGCTCAATCGATACCGTAGACTACAGAGGTGCTCTCGAATACCCTTAAATCGCTAGAGGGGAGACCGATCCGGGGTTTTGGTACATTCCCCGGGATCTCTGCTATGATCAATGCTTTCATATTAAATTTAGCAGGAAAAAGAAGCCACTTGCTACGGAATACAAGCTTGATAGTACAAAATTGGCAGAAGTCAACGAAATCCGAGATCTTGGTGTCATAGTTGACAGTAAACTAAAATTTACTACCCACATCAACAAGTCGGTCACAAAAGCAGCTCAAATGCTCGGATTTTTAAAACGAAACGCGCGCGGATTTACACAAGAACGCACCAAAATCTTATTATATCATACTTTGGTGCGCAGTCATCTTGAATTCGCCAGCGTTGTATGGAGTCCTTTTTATGCTGTTCATTCGCAGCGGATTGAAAGCATTCAAAGATCGTTCACTAGGCATCTGGCTTATAACTCTAGCGGTTTTTCACATAGGAATCCATACAGAGTCCGCTTGGGGAAATTCCAAATGAGCTCTCTTCGTGAACGTAGACGCTTGCTAGACATGTGCTTCTTTCACAAAGTCATGAACGGCCGGTACCATTGTTGCCATTTCCTTGAGAATATACCCTTAAAGATCCCTCGCACCTATCCTCGAGGGAAACTCAAATATATTTTCCATACTCCATCTGTAAAATCTAACCTGGGACTGCAAGCACCCCTCCGTAGAATTGTGGATGAGTACCACTCCCTTCTTACAATGATACCCGACCTCGATGTGTTCCATGATAAGCTGCATATATTTAAAAACAAATTAAAATTAAAATATGTGCCCTAAGTTATCTTTTTTTTATCTTTTTTTTTTTTTATTATATATATATATATATATATATATATATATATATATTAATATGCTATTAATTGTAACAAATTCAATCAACTTTATTAAATTATTTTTATGAATAATAATTGGCCAATCCTATTATATTGTCATTGATCCTAATTTTTATCTGGCATTTCTTTGTATACTAATGTAATATAATTATCAAATATTTTGAATTGTTAGTTTTTAATTCAATTCTCATTATATAGGTTTTCTTAAATAATAATTGTGTTTTATCATCGAGCCGAAGAATTGTGAATGTTATGTACGCCTTTATTGTCACGTGCATCAGACCGCTTTATCATAAATTGTGAATTTCTTTGTAAAATGTATGTGATGTGGCTGTACTTATTCAAATAAATAAATAAATAAATAAATCTCTGAAACGGCCCCCTTCATGATCTTAGGCGATGCTACTTGCGTCAAGCGGTCGTGTTTCTTTCTTTGAGCAGTGTCGCAATCTGCAAGTTGGATGGATTGTGTGTGGAATTATAGGGTGGATGACAAAAAAGATCTAATTAGTCTGTCAGTTAGATTATCAAAAAATATTTGACCCGTACTTTTTCTTTTGTAAACCAAAATTGACGAAGATACGACGCTTTTAAAACTCTCAATACGTCACGCCTTGGTATCATTTTTAGTGAGTTCTGACGTCATGAGCCCCCACTCCCGAGTTTTGATGCGTTTTATCTTTTTCAAGATTCATTGCTTTACAAAAACAAAAAATACGCGTCCATTATTTTCGAATACTCTAACTGACAAACTAAATAGATTTGCATTTTTTGATACTGTCGTCATGCTTATTATGAAACCTTGTGGTGACTCGTTGCTGGATGTAAAGGTGGCTCTCTCGCGAAGAAGTTCTCGCCGAGACACTCTGAGGCAGTGCGAGAGTGTTGGTATTTAGAAGCACCCGTCAAGATTCCATATTCCTCACTCAGATCCAGCCTGTCCCTTGCTGCCCTCCCCAGTGATACCCAAAGTCAAGGCTCGTACCCCACAGGGGTGGCTGGCCTTACACTCAAGGCATAGTTTGACCTGCGAGATATCACCACCATCACTGCCCACAGTCCGACTTCACCCACTGATGGATATAGTATAGGCCTTTCTTTGTTTGTGCCTAGCTTCACGCTCTTTTGCAGACGACAACCTCCTTAGGTTGAACCGCGATATGTAATTTCGTTGCTCTTGTGCCAACCTCATCTAGGGTACGAGATAATCGAGATACTACGTCTAAAAAAAAAATACGTGTGGCGCTCGGGGACTGCCGCGGTAAAGCTATTGCATAGCATTTTTTATCAACTTATGCAATTATAATTATTTATTTATTTTATTTTTCCGCTTGTTGCCGGCTCGAGGACCAAACGCAGACTGAATGTTCAGGCTCGGCTTCCCATCACGATCATGGTACAATAATATACTTCGCCAGGTCCAGATATAGCATTCCGAGAGACAGAAGTCACGTGGGTGACACGCATCTACGTCATAACCGCTATCAATGGTTCTCAAACTTTATAATCTGGGGAAATTCAATCTAGTAAAAAATGAATTCCTACTAAATTTTGCCTTTAGCTCTACCCGCATTGTAGGTTTTCGGTGACTAAAAGAATCCTGTATCCATCCTAGGGTTATAAGATTCAAATTACAAGCCAAGGTTCGGTACCTAGTCTATTTATGTGAACAAAGGTACCATAGATAGAGACATTAGAGACAAATCAATTTAAATATAAATTAATCAAGCTCAAACACCAGGTAATTGCTGTAAATCGTCGAGGAGTTACCTCGACTGTCTTTCGGCTCCATCATTAGATCCACCACAGACATTCATTACATTATTAGTAGTGCTTTAAACTACGTTTAATGAAAATATTAACGAACGCACTAGTCGCCACTACAATTTTCAAAGGTTTCGCTCGATTTCTCTGAGATGCCATCATCAGATCCTGATTTCATTATCATGGTACCACCCTTGGGATATCTCCTTTCCAAAAAAGAATCATCAAAATCGGTTCATAAACGACGAAGTTATCCGCGAACACTCTTAAGACAAAAAAAATACGATCGAATTGAGCAACCTTCTCCTTTTTGAAGTCGGTTAAAAACAAACTGGTAGACGTCCACAAAACAATATTGGGAATCACTGTTTTACTGGCACTGAGCGAGACCGGCACATGTGTTAGAAAAGAATAGCGATACACGACGAATTGGCGGAATGTCAATGAGACAGCCCGTTTCAGTGTTACCAGTAGTGTGAAAGAATAACTCCCTAACTACCTATAATCCCTGTGCGAATCCGACCAAACATTGAAGTTTTAATTAAAAATTACATTGGTATATGATTAAATTGAATTATTTTGTTTGGTCAAGCAAATGAAAACAACAATTTAAATGCAACTTTTATTTTTTTAACAGAATAGTGACTGAAAATGTTTCCATAATTTTGTGTTTTGTTGCAATAAGTGGCAACTGAATAGTGACGTAAGCACGTGTCGCTCCCGGAATGCCAGACCTTGTTTTATTTGACCATGATCACAATGAAATTATGAATTTTATAATGATGGTTCTAAAACATAGAAGAATAAAATGGTTACAAAGAAGGTCTAACATCAAATGTTAAAACCTACAACTCCTAGTTACGGCAATATATTAAAAAAAAAACTAGCTTGTCATTGTCATTATCTGACATCACAAAAGTAAACAAAGATTGGAAAGACTAAACTAAACAGAAAGCTTAAATAATATGAATTAAATGGCGAAAAAGGCATACTAAGCCTCCGCATTAAAGATTCAATTACAGTAGGTAAAAACGTAAGTACAAAAACACAAACATTACAGGGGTGTTAGGTTATTTTCGTTACGGAATTTCTGGATTCGGTCTCCACGCTCAAGGCCCGCGATAGAAGCTATGCAATAGCTTAAAATCCTTTGTATACCTCTTTTGCTCTCCGTCACGCGTCACTTATTGCGATTCGGGAAATACATAGAGCTCTCGGTCGAGATTGTGCAGCCACCATATTATGTAGCTTCTTTCATTGCCTTTATTTGCAGTCGCTGTCACGCTCATGCATGTCGTAAAGCATGCAGGTTGTGGCCAAGCAGTTTATCACTAGAGGGGTGCCCGATACCGGGACTTTGCTTTATTCTCCGGGATCTTTGTTATAAGTAGAATTAGTTTATCGGGTTCTCAGTTCTAAGCTCTGTTGTGGTTTTTATTACCGGAACTAGGAAGAGTTTTGTTTACTGGTAGCTGCATCCGGTTAGACTGGAAGCCGACTGCAACATAGTTGGAATGAGGGTAGGCAGATCATTAACTAGAATGAGGTATGTTTTGCAATATCAGATAGTGACGTCATAAGTAACCTACACAAAAAAAAATTTTTGGTGTTTGTTTATAGTTTCAATATAACACCTTTTTAATGAATGCTTAAGACAGTTTTTACGATACTTATAACCATCTGTTTGTCTGCCTATATTTTTGTCTGTCTGTTTTTTCCCGTTATTCTCTTAAACAGTCGGACCGATTTTGACGGGTCTCTTAATCAAATCAAATCAAATCAAATCAAATCATTTATTCTTTGCAAACATGGGTAATAGGTACATAGGTGTTCTTTTATAATAGAGTTCTCCACATTTTGCCGTCACATGGGCATGCAAATAATTGGTTCACAATTTAAAATAAGTGGCATGTCATACAATAAAACAATTTAAAAAATGTCAACATGGTCAAAAAATTAAAAAAAAATGTCAAAATGGTCAAAGCAATAAAAAGGGGAAAAAAATTGTTAAATACCATCAATAATTTCAAACAGAAAATTTACATCAGCATGCCAATTAGAACAACAGTAATATGTCAATTAGAATAACAAAAGGTAGGTATTTATAAAAAAAAAAAAAAAGTCAATAACAGTAAGTGTGTATCGTAAGGGTAAGTACATAATTATATCAATTAGTCAGTGAATCATCATTTAGAAAGTCGTCAATTGAATAATAAGTTTTCATAATTAATAATTCGATTAGGGACCTTTTGAACTTTAAGACAGTCAAGTTTTTTAAAACATTAGGTACTTTGTTATATATGCGTGGGGCAACACCAAAAAAACTTTTTTGCATTAATGCAGTTTTACACTTCACTTGACATAATTTATTGACGTATTGTGTCCGATTTGGATTTTTTCTGACGTCTGATAATTTTTGGAATAGATGTGGATTACATTTCACAAACAATGCCGTCACTAATATATACAAACAAGGGAAAGTTAAAATTTTTAATGATTTAAAATAGGGCACACAGCTATCAGTTGTCTTAAGGCCGCACATTGACCTGATGCATCGCTTCTGCAATCTAAATACCAGCTCCCTATCAGTGGACTGACCCCAGAAAATAATGCCATACCGCAACACAGAGGCAACCAGTCCATGGTACGCTGCTAAAAGAGCCTGAACGTTAACTTTCTTCGAGAGTTGAAATAGAGCATATGCGGATTTGCTAAGTTTCTTACATAATTCTTCAACATGAGGCTTCCATGTAAGTTGGCTGTCAATTATGATACCTAAGAACTTAGCTTTATTAGCTTCTTGAATATCACAACCATTGTAAGAAATTTCAACCTTTGGGTTTGGACATCGTTGATAAAAATGCATGACTTTTGTTTTAGTCAAGTTTATAACGAGATTATTTTTATTTAGCCAATTTATGATGTCATTTAAACAAATATTGATGTCATTCTTATAATTATTTGGATCAGTACATTTTATTATAGCGGTACTGTCATCTGCAAAAAGAACCATTTTTTCCATTGTTGCTTTCGGGAGATCATTTATATATATTAAAAATAGCGGGGGACCCAGTACGCTACCCTGTGGAACGCCATATTTTACGTGTCTTGGTTTTGATACATATATGGTTTCCAATTTGCTTTTGGGACATATCCTTGAAACTTCTGAGCATTGAACCCTATTACTTAGGTATGATTCTATTAATTTTAAGATGTTCCCTCGTATACCATAGCTATGTAATTTGTGCAAAAGAATCTTATGGTCAACATAGTCAAACGCCTTAGTCATGTCAGTGTAAATTGCACAGACTGGATTTCTCCTATCCACAGATGACATGACATTAGCTAACAAATCAAACAATGCCATATTAATCGTAGTGTTCTTGCGGAAGCCCTTTTGTTCTAGGCAAAATAGTTTAAACTTTTCGAAATAGGTATATAAAGAGTTATAGATAACTTTCTCAATAATTTTGGAAAAGACCGGAATTTTCGCAATAGGTCTGTAATTTTTTAAATCAGTTTTGTCATCTTTTTTAAAAAGAGGTTTAATAATAACTTTTTTGAGCTTGTCCGGAAAAATGCCATCAGCTATGCATAGGTTAATTATATGAGCTAATGGAGATGCTATTAGTTCTTTTGTAAATTTTATCACTTTTGTGGAAATTCCATCGTATCCAACAGTGTTCGTGTTTTTAAGGTTGCTAATTATTTTTTTTATGTCGTCAAGGGTAACAGGTTGCATTACCGGCAGACATCTAATGTTTATAAGCCTTTTATCATAAATGATAAATGATATTTATTCAGCAAGTAGGTTTTCTCAAACACTTTTACACGTCATTTTTTTTTAAAACTAAGTAGATGGGGCCGGTGTTTCGTACCTGACTACTCTGAGAAGAAACAGCCGAAACAAACTCAGAGGTCATAGTCTCTTTTGAAGTCCAGACAATCTTGCTTAATTCACATGAGAACTATGCAGATTAGTGTCTGAGATGGTCTTTTGAAGAAAGAACCACACAGATTTGAGTGGACCTGTCCAGTCAGTGCAAGCATTTGTCAGTTATCGTGTAGCTCGACTTATAACTCAAGGAGCTCAACGAAACGACGAACAATACCAAAGAAAGGACATTTGGGTAGGTCGCTTATAGTACTCAAACTGCCAGACAGTCGTGGGAAAAAAAAACAACAAAACCACAACCCACAAGGTCCTAAAATAGTAATTCCATGGTTTATTCCTTATAATATACGTGCGAACTACTTTTAAAGATAGTCCAAATCAATTAATAACAGTACAATATGGTTCACTTAATTATTAAAATTTAAAAGATACAGCTATGTTGGGGTCGGCTTCCAGTCTAACCATATGCAGCTGAATACCAGTATTTTACATGGAGCGACTGCCTATCCTCCGCAAGACTGGATGTCCTGTAACCTGTAACGACTGTCAAAGATCTACAAATGACAACCGGGACCAACGGCTTAAAGTGCTCTGTGGTCACCCATCTACAGACTGACCTAGGCAAGCACGGCTTAACCTAAAGATCTGCCCGAGCGGCTGTTGATATTTAGCCACGGGCTCCTTCCTTTTTGAATTTCAAAGTAAGGTTTTTAATTTGTCACATTATTCAAAAAATCTGCATTAAAAACGATGTTCTGTCTGTTTATTAATAGGCCAAGCCATCACGTGCGCAAACCCGCCAAAATAGGTAAACAAACAAACACAAATGGTTCTCGTCAAATTTAAATTTTCTCATACGCGGGATAATATCCGGCAGCGCAGAGCATTGAGGGCTTTGACAACACTGTTTTCCCTTCTTCACAAACCCACTTCTCCTTCTTATCTCACTTCTCATTTTCAATATTTATGCTCTGCGCACAGCAAAAATCTTCGTTCTTCCAATAATTGTCTTCTACGATGTCCTTCTCACCGATCTGGCTTTATAAAATCTTCCTTTTCTGTTCAAGAGGTCTTCCTTTGGAATGCGCTCCCTCAGAGTATCAGGACGTTGACTAGTCGTTTCAGTTTCAAAGTGAAGGCTCGAGAGCATATTCGCAGGGAGTTGGCAGATTTGTCTCAAAACTAGTTTTTTGTCGTTTTTCTTATCTCTCTTAACTTTACATATTTTACTATATGTATGTATGTATGTATTTATTTTATTCTTATATATTTTAGTTATAAATAATTTATAGTCTTTTTTTTCGGTTATTGCACCTACTGTGTATTATCTCTGCATCACCCTAAGGTAGACTGGTAGAAAATGCCTAAGGCATTAAGTCCGCCTTTGTACAGTTTTAATTGTGCATAAAGTTTTAATAAATAAATAAATAAATAATAATAGCTCTTGCCAGTAAAACTAAAACAGCACATATTTTTCTTTAATTTACTATTAGAATTAGGTCAATTGAATTAAAAATCATTTGGGGTATCTGAGGTTTTGGGCATTTAACGTTACCGTTGTAGACATTATAACTACTGCGATTTCTCCGTGACTAGTGACTTCCACACCCCAGATACTGAGTAATTTGATACCTCTTGGACTGGTTGTTAGATTTTGAACATCTGACTAGTCTATAATAATTTCTAGTTACAACAGCTAATAACGTCTTCAACCCTATATTATAAGTGTCGGTTATGATCTTCTATCGTTTAAAAATAGATCATATAACATCTTATACTAAGGTTTAGAAAAGATTATCTTAGAAACTCTTAGAACTATGAAAATGGAGACACTTTGATGAAGCTTAGTGTGAGTTTTATTTTGGTATATCTTGACCAAAAATATTTTCTTTGAGTGATGCTTCAGACGTTTTTATTTTCGATACTTGTATCAAAACGATTAAAATAAGAAAGATCATTTCTTAAGCAGATAAGCCGAAGTTATCCTCATTGTCTTGCCCATGTCTCGCGCAGCATGTCTTCTACTTCCACACTCCTCTATTACTCGTGATCTCATCAGACACCTCTTTTCTAACCGTACCATCCTTCACACAGTACATCCATCGTTTCTTTGGTCTTCCTCTACTCTTTTTATCATCATTATCATTTCAGTCAAAAGCCGTCCACTGCTGGACATAGGCCTCCCCCAAATGTCGCCACATGGCCCGGTCTTGCACTTGCATCCAGCTTCCCACAACCTTTACCAGGTCATCAGTCCATCTAGTGAGAGGCCTTCGAATGCAACGGTTAGCGGTCGCCACTCTAGAACTTTTCTGCCCCATCGGCCATCTGTTCTGCGAGTAATGTGCTAAGTTTGGTAATTCTTCGGGTGACGTCGGTAACCTTGGTTCTCATGCCTTCTCTACTGTTATTTCCACATTCATTCATACTCATCAGACTAATTGCCAATCACAGTATCAACCCCTGAAAGCCAGAACCAATAAAACAGAAAAAACAAATGAAGTTCGGATCCTCAGGAATTGAATTCAATTGTTTTAGAAGACGAGTACTATAAATTCCAATTGCACTTACAAGATTTTGTTAACAAGCAAATGACAAATTAAACGAGCAACGGATTAATCAGCGAAGAAAATTGAAGTGGGATGCAACAATAGTTTTCTTGTGAATAGATAGATCAAATGGATAGATTTAGCAATTGCATCTTAGGGAGCGGTGAGCTATCGACTAGCTCGCCGTCCGTCCGTCATATGACGACAGGCCATGTCGACGGTGCGTTCGTGTTCCACGCGTGCCTCAAACAGATGTCAGCATAAGGAAGGGGTCTGCAAGGGCCGAAGCCTGCCGGGGCTGCGGGACTGTTCGAAAGTGATACCGTGGCCCCGGAATATAAAGGGCGAGGAAGGAACATGGATGGGTTTTAGTCAGTAAACGTCTGACACTCCCTCCCGCTCCGCCCAGAGTAGGAGAAGTCATTTGGTGATTTCCCATCCCAAAACTAGGGAGTCCACATGAGAATATACTCTGCCGTTATTACCGCACAGTGGATTGAAAGTAATTAGAAGCAGGAATTTGTGAGTAAATAACAGTTGCACGAGCCGATATTCAAAATTAAGTAGCACTTTTAAAGGTCGGTCCATAGATGTGACCACCCATTACCAACCAAAATTCCTCCGTGCCCCGGAAAGCCAACGGCTTTGTAGATGACTGACATTTGTAGATCTTTGACAGTCGTAGTAGCCAGTGGTCCGAAAGTCGGACAACCGGTATTACCAAGTGGTATCGTATTACCCAGTACTAACTGGGTTGTGGAGGTCAGATAGGCAGTCGCTCCATGTAAAATACTGGTATTCAGCTGCATCCGGTTAGACTGGAAGCCGCCCTAACATAGTTGTGAAGAAGCAGATGATTATATATGATGAATTTTACGTCTAGAATTTTATGCCTTATTGAGTTAAAAACTTATTTACTCACATTTGTTATAAGCAGGGTCAACAGTGCTGAACCGCCCAGCTTTTCTTGTTTCTATCCAACTGGAACATAGCCAGAAAACATAATCTATGAATTAAAACACAAAGCATGTAAATCTAATAAGTAGTTCTTGAGTTATGAACGCACTCACGGACAAACGTTGAGTTTTGAAATAGGTTGAAAGAAAACTAATCACTGTAGTAAAGTTGGTAGCGAGGAAACTGGCCACTATTCTTATTAAAGTTTGAGGTCTTGATAAAGTACGAGAACTTAAGAAGAAAGAAAATATGGTTGGAAAGAACTGTCAGAAATGACAGTACACTGCCTTTTGTTTTTTTTTCGGATGGAAAATCATCAAATAACTTCTCCCACTCAGGCGGAGCGGGGGGGGTGTCAGACATTTACTGACTAAAACCCATCCATGTTCCTTCCTCGCCCTTTATGTTCCGGGGCCACGGTATCTCTTTCCAACAGCCCCGGCAGGCTTCGGCCCTTGCGGACCCCTTCCTTATGCTGACATCTCTTTGACGTGCGCGTGGAACACTCTGGCGCCGTCGACACGGCCTGTCGTCATAAGACGGATGGACGGCGAGCTAGCCCATAGCTCACCGTCCACATGTCCGAAGCATTTTATCTCTTATAGATCTCGTTCAGTCGTCATCTTAGTAGTCATTGCCTTTCTAGTCTTTCACACATCCACCCACTTTCGCTGGGTACTATTCACACAGACGCTCTTTACATGTCATCATCCAGGTAATTACTTTTTCTCAACTACATTGGTGTTGGCTTCCAGTCTAACCAGATGCAGATAAACACCAGCAACTTACATGGAACGACTGCCTATCTGACCTCGATCACCCGTAACGGTAAAACACGAAAACACTAAACTAGACTGGTTGACAGACTTTCGGGCTACTAACTACCCATAACAACTGTCAAAGATCTACAAATGACAGCTGTCACTATAGAAAAACTAAGAATACCTCAACAGCCAGTCATAAGACGAATCTCATCGACAACAAAAAAAGAAAAAAAAAGCACAGAAAACTGTCATCTCGTATTCCGTATTCAAAAAAAAACGAAAACAAAAAAGAAACCGCTTTGTTTGACGCGCTCGCGTCAATTCAATGCGCGTGTGTTTTCTACAGAATAAGCCAGTATGCCTTTGAGCAAGAAAAGATTCACAGTGAAACATTAAAAAAACAAAAGCTTTTTAGAAAAAGAAGCAAAACGGGCGTCCTGGCACGCTTCGCCGGTTCGGAGCGGTGCGAGCGACGAGCGATGAGCGGGGAGCGAGCTGGGCAAAAGACATTCAAATATTTACGAGCGATAGTCGGAACAAGACGACAAAAATTGTAATCGAAAACTTGTGGATTGTATGTGGAATGATATTCAAGATAAAGGAGTAAACGACGTGACGGTTGTCAGAATTGAAGAAAAAAAACGTGTTGCGCTGACCTCAAGTAGCATGGGGCAAGGGCACAAAATGAAGTTGACTTAGTAACAAATCTATTTGTTAATAAGTCAAATTTATTTGGCCTTGCACAGAACAAACTTGATTCATTTTTTTTTTTACTTTTTATCTAATTTTGTCCATTCGATCTTTTTCCTGTTATGTCCTGTGTGAGTTTAATAAATGCTTTTTCTTTCAAAATCAAAATCAAAATCAAAGCATTTATTTCAAGTAGGCCAGTTACAGGCACTTTTGAATTGTCGAAACAAAAATGAACATTTAATGTAGCTACAGTCCCAGTCACAAGACATAAAAACTGTGAAAGTACTGTAGTTGCCCATTCCCTAGCGTAGATCTCTATGGAGAAGAACGGGCAAGAAACTCCATGGACACTCTTTTAAATCAAAATATTGTTACAAAATCTTGGTTACATCATTCATGTTGAGATGGTATATTATGTGAGAACAATGTAGCAAGATGTGCACGTTAAAAGTGTCCATAGCAAAACAAAATACAACTCAAAAACAAAATAATTAATTCAAATAAACCATGGCGACTAAGAGATGACCAGTCACAACTGACAGCGCCCGTTCACGAACATGATGCATGGATCAACACCATTCAGCTCAACCATTTTGAAGGGAACTAAATGGTCCGACACACGCGCCACCATCAGCGAGACATTTGAGTGAGCATGACATACTCTCAACCGCCAGGGCACATTCAAGTCAAGAACTGCCGTAGGTTTCCAGTGAATGATAGCTTACTAGTACATAGTACTCACACAATATGGGCTATGCGATTATATAATACTCACATTGAATCTATACAATGCAAAGATAGTTAAGTACAATCTTCAGCAGCTCCAACTATATCATTTAATGCTATCAATTTTTGCGCCCCTGTCCATGTGGAGCAGGACCAGCATTAAGCCAAGCATTTTTATCAGCGATATAATCGCTCAACTTGTAATATGCTTTTTTACATAGTGTGCGTTTAATGCATGTTTTAAATTTCGTCTCATTCAGTTCAAGAATACTTTGTGGAATTTTATTATAGCATCTCAAACAGTACCCCATGAAAGATGAGTCTACTTTAGCGAGTCTAAAGCCTGGCTGAACTAATTGGTCCCTATTTCTAGTACTGTAATTATGTCTGTCACCTCTTTTACCAAAAAGATGCAAATTTTTTCTAACGTACATTATGTTTTCGTAAATGTATTGACAATGTACCGTCATAATGCCAATATCCTTAAACAGTTCCCTTAGAGAATCGCGCCTACGAAGATTATATATAGCTCTGATGGCTCTTTTCTGCAGAATAAATATAGACTCAATATCTGCAGCCCGTCCCCATAGCAAAATACCGTAAGACATTATATTATGGAAGTAACTAAAATAGACCAGTCTAGCGGTATCTACATCAGTAAATTGACGGATTTTTCTAATGGCATATGCTGCTGAACTTAGCCGCCCCGCAAGAGATGTTGAATGAGAACCCCATTGTAGCCTTGAATCAAGCGTAAGCCCCAGGAAAACCGTTTTATCTACGAATTCAAGTTTCTCATTATTCAATAAGATATCACAATCACTACCCTTAACATTCGGTAAAGCAAATCTTATGCATTTGGTTTTTTTTTCATTTAATACCAAATTGTTTGCTGTGAACCAATTTTGGACCTGAAGTAGGGCATTATTCACGTCATCTAAATTTTGTGCCCGTCTGTTTATCTTAAAAATTAAGGAAGTGTCATCAGCAAACAACACCATATTTTGAGGTTGGTTTTTCAATAAATAGGGTAGATCATTTATATATACTAGAAAGAGGAAAGGACCCAATATTGAGCCTTGTGGAACCCCCATTTTTATTTTTAAACCCTGTGAATTAACACCATTTATCTGAACATGTTGTTGTCTATCATTCAAATATGATCTTACCAAACTAAGTGCAAGTTTACCCAGTCCGTAATGCTCAAGTTTCAAAAGTAATGTGTCGTGATTTACGCAATCAAACGCTTTGGAGAGGTCACAAAAAATTCCTATGGCATCTTGGGACTCTTCCCACGCAGTAAATATGTGCTTTAATAAGGTTACACCGGCGTCAGTTGTACAACGTCCCTTGGTGAAACCATACTGTTGATCATGTAAGATTCTGTTGGTGTTAAAATGATAGAGCATTTGATCAAGCATTACTTTTTCGAAAACCTTGCTAAAAACTGGCAACACGGATACAGGTCTATAATTGTTAGTATCTTTACTGTCCCCGGATTTGAAAAGAGGTATGACTTTACTGTATTTCATTAAATCAGGGAAAACTCCTTGGTCTACACATAGATTAAAAATTAAAGCTAAGTATGGGGCTATTGTCTCAAGTATGGATGTACAAACTTTGATAGACATTCCCCATAGATCTTCGGTCAGTTTGATTTTTATTTGCCGGAAAGCTTTAATAACTACCATAGGGTTAATGTGTTTAAATTTAAATTCAGCCAGGCAGCCAGACACATTCGCCTTTAATAAACCCATTGAGACTTCAGGAGAGGAATTTAGAGCCTCCGTAGTTTTTAATGGTATTTCTGTAAAGAAATTTACAAATTCTTGAGCTACTTCCTGATTAGAGCTTTTAGGACCACTTGCTGTATCTTATGTGTAGCTAGTGTTACGTATTTTCTTCCTATTAGTCTCGTTATTTATGACTTTCTAAACTGTCTTTATTTTATTTTCTGCTGTTTTGATCTTGTTGCTAATGTGCAGGGCTTTAGCAACCTTGCATGTATTTCTAAAAATTTTTGAATACTGAGCAACATACTTGTTAAAAGTTTCAGTGTTAATAAAAGGCTTAAGGCCATAAAGCTCAAATAGTCTTTCCCTACTTTTTCTGATGCCTCTAGTTGCCCAATCGCTAAATATGAATTTAGGGCAAATACTTTTTGTCTTCTTTTCAAAAGTTTTGTTGAATTCCGTGTGAACTATTGAAAAGAAACGATTATAAAATTGGTTTATATTAATATCGTCATGGTCATGGCTTGCTTTCTCTCTTCCTTCTTTCTGTCAGTCAATCGCTCAGCCACTCTGCCTTCTTCCTGGTTATCATTTTCTGGGTCATCTCGAGCAAGCTCAGTTCCAAATTTTTCAGCCCAAACTTTACCGCTTCCGCAGCGTTGTCAGCGGTAGTGTAGAGATCACTTTCGCTGCATTTGGAGCAATATGGGCTGAATGTAAAGTGGAACATAGACTTTTTTCAACACAACTTTCTATTTACTCTATTGCCTCAATATTGAAAGGCGGCCTGAGGCTCTGTCAGTCCTTCGTACACCCAGAATATTACGTTTCATTACTAAGGAAAACTCCAAGGTTAACCTTTTACGACTCGTAGTCAAAAATGTATTGGAATGACATGAGCTAGCAAAAAGGTGATGTCAATATTTTTCAAAGTAATTGTAGAAATACGAATCAATTTATATTCGATTGTCAGGAGTCTAGGTCCCTGTGGTAGTTTTAGTCTAGCGCATAAGCTAGAACAGGCGACACAATACGCGCTTCAAAAAAGTCGATGCCACGTACACGCGCTTATGCGTGTTCTCGAAGAGTGAGCGGGCGTGCCGGAAGGCGACTCACGCTTATACGAGCTTTTAAGCGTGTCAACGATCGTACAAGTCACATATGAAACAAAAGCGTGTATACGCGCGTATATGCGCTTCCAAAACGAGTTTACATCTGAAACCGCCCTTAGGATGGGAATGATACACAAATATACACTTAATATCAATAAGTTTGTTAAATTAAAATCATTGTAATAGGAAAACCCAACCTAAGCGTTATTTTTGAAGAGAAAACTTCTTGAGCGCGTTGAGCACTTTTTGAGTGAACAAAAATCATGGAACTCGCGTGACTGTCACCTTACGCTTCCTAGCACTCGTTGCCGATCCGCTACGGCGTAGCACCACTTAGGCGTGCGCGGGGCACAACCCGTAGTAGAACTAGAATAACAATGTTTTTACTTCTACCGGCAGTCCCGCATGTTTTTTTCATGTCTGTCTCCAAAATCGCTTACCTCTTAAAACTCGAGCCACTTCGACCCAAACTGAGATACTAGGGTACGGTAAAGAAAAGACAATATAATTGAAATTATCTTTAAGAGGAGAAGGGACACCGAATCCCTCCGTAATACAATAATATGTACACAATGTGTATATAACTATACTTTACTTTTAATTTGTTTGGACGACAAATGTAATTTAGATGTTTCTGTATCATTTCTTCATTTTGTATGCAAAAAGCGAAATTCGTACAAATTGGAGGGTAGTTCTTTGTTTATTTATTTAACCGTTAATGCACAGTCGCCAGTATATCATACTACTACAATCAGTCAAAGAGCCTGGACGATTTTTGAATGAAGCATGGCCCGATTAATATCCGCCATTTTGTTTTTTTTTTTTTAAGTAGCGGCCACGCCTAGGATCTATATTAATCGATAGCTGGTATCAATACAAACAAGTTTGTTTGAGGCAAAATGTTGTAAAGTGTAACGTTTTCGAGATATGAGCTATCAAAGTTAGTGTCCTGTCACATGGAATCTTTAGCACAACTTTGATTTGATCAGAGACGCGTAAAACGTGTATCAATCAATAGCTAGCATCAATACAAACAAGTTTTTTCTGAGACAAACTCTTCCAAAGCGTCATGTTTCCGAGATTTAAGCTATCAAAGTTGTGCTGGTAGCGATCACGAGCACAACGCCATCTATTCATGATGGCATCTTCAGCACAACCTTGATTTGATCAATATCACAAGTTTTCTCTGAGACAAAATGTTGCAAAGTATCAAGCTTCCGAATTACATGGCGTTTTGATAGCTACCAGCACAACTTTGACAGCTTAAATCTCGGAAACGTGACGTTTTAGAAGATTTTGTTGGATTTTATTTCTGACCTCATTTTCGTCATGAAAACGACACCCCTAATGGAAATGCCGTTTTTTTTTCTCGACGCCACCTGATGCCATTTAAATAATAAATAAGTAAGTGTTAGACAGCGAACAAAACCTAAATTATATACATTTTCCGTTCAACCAATCAGGGCGTGAGTTGAGTTCCGTCGCATACATTTCACAATTTTACGGTTTCACTTCGATAGATTATAATCTACCGAAATATAATGCGTTAAATTGTAATCAGTCAGTATGTTCGGTTGTCAATGTTTAGAGGGTTTACAATCTCGCTAGATAGATTACAGTCTCACAGTTTTTTACAATTTTACGGTGACCCTAAATAGGATATCAAAAACATTGTCAGCAGCAATTTAAACACAACTTTATACCGTCGAAATAGGACTCCTAACCCAAAAACAGAGCAAGTCTTTACTGAAACTACCATCCGGAAAATACTTTAAAAAAGTTTTCAATTACCTTTGCAAACAAATCTGAACTTTACGAGTTTACAATAAAATCCCCAATCCCAAAGCATGATTAACCCCTAAGTGTGTTGTAGTTAGTTTGAATGTTTAGAAGTGTTTTAATAAAGGTTCGTTGAAACCGATATGTACAATTTTGTGGACACCGGACACTGACAGACACTTCTGAAATGGATCGGACAGATTACGGACTTTCTGCGGACATTGAAAATTGACAATAATTTCAATAAAATATCCGTCAGTGTCCGATGTCCGCAATTTGTCCGTATAAGTGTGACTAATCCATAAGTTTTCGTATAGAGGTGTACATGTCCATGTCCAGATCCATGTCCTCAACATGTCCGTGCCGGTTTCTGAGCTTAAGTGTGTTTTTTCATCTGATATAATATTTTAGTTCTTTGTCACTCAGGATGGGAAGAAATGCGCCGCCCCGGACATAGCTGGGGACAACACGGGATTTCTGTCCAAGGTACTAACAAATTCACTAATTTATAAAACCCCTTTCTCCCCTATCCGGATCTTTTCCGGGTTTTTCGTGTTAAAACTTTTTAATTTATTAAAAAAGGCTGTCTAAAGCCTAAATTCTTCCTCAATTCTTCATCTTACTCCAACTTGTTATTATATTTTGTATCCGGACCTTTTTGGGCTAAAAAGGTCCATTTCAAAAAAGGTCGAACACTATTTATCTTTTCGGATATTTCCGTTTTTTTTTCGAAGTTTCAGAAAAATACATTTATACCAAATGTATTTGAATTGCCAGACGATTGCTGACCGAATTCTTTCAAAATATTGAACCAACTTCATCATAAGTTTAAAAAGAATTCTACAGTTACAACTTCAATCAACCTATCTGTGCAGGCGGGAAAACATAGAACTAATTGACAGATCAATGAATTGTTTCTCAACCTGCAGTGTCATTCCGAACTACAAAATTAAAGTGGTCCCATATATCTGGACACCAAAAAAAAAAGTCTTTAAGGACTGCCGTAGTGAAAACTAAGTAATCTATATCTGTTACGGGTTATGCCCCGTGCACGCCTAAGTGGTGCTACGCCGTAGCGGATCGGCTACGAGTGCTACGAAACGTTAGGTGACGGTCACGCACCTTTCATGATTTTTGTTCACTCAAAAATACCAACGCGCCTAAATAAGTTTTCACTTCAAAATGGTTGCTTCTGAGCATTTTTATTTTTGTAAAGTTACTTAGTTTGATGTACAGACCGCTTAGTAACATTTTGTTTGCATTTGAGTTCCCCAAATCGGTAGGTAGGCGGTACGCGGAAATGACAACTGCAATCTAATTGGTTATTTCAAGGTGACGTCATCAACTATAGTGATGGGACAATGACATTTGACATAAATAAAATAAATATAAAATATCGCTGGACATTAACACACAGCGCCACCTAGTGCCACACTAAGCAAAGCTTGTGTCGTGGACACTAGATAGTTGATGTGTCACCGTAAAATTGTCAAACACGTTATATTACAATATAACGTGTTTCTCTCTAGCGATATTGTAAACTCTCGAATTATTGTCAACTGAACATAGGGAAGTATCTCTGCCCCCATAATCGGGACTTGGGGCACCCCCCGTTAGGTTAGTTAGGTTCCTTTAAACCCTGCACTCGGAAATAGGGGCCCCGCGAAGCGGGGCTCCGTCGACTACGCTTTTTAGGGGAATATAAAGTGTTTTAAGGTTATGTTATATTAATCGATATTTCTCAGAAATGGTAGTTTCTTTTCATGAGAGTGGTACCACTGGGCAAGGGGGACCCCTCCTTCCCTACACACCGCGTGAGTTGACTACCATCGCATGCATTTCACGAAAAATAATGCGTTTTACTGTCAGTAATAAAATAAATAATAATAAAGTAGTATGTTCGTTTGACAATAATTCAAGAGTTTACAATATCGCTAGAGATATTACAATATAACGTTTTTGACAATTTTACGGTGACAGATATACTACATACATATTTTTTGTTTGTAAACACATACTTATTATACATAGATTATGACGTCGACATTTTTTAACAAAATAATGTTCACTTTTTTATGTTGTGTAGGTCCTACTTCATTATCAATTTGTTGTAGATTATCAAATATTCTAAACGAATAAATAGTCCGGGAGGATAATTTAAGTAGTGTTTTTACGCCGATCGGTTGCCATCTTGTTCAATAGATCTCGAATGACTGATAACTAAAACCCAGCGTCAGCTGACGCACCCGCGGTGGGTGTAGGATTGGGAGGTTAGGATAGGTTAGAAAAACAAAAATAAGATTAACTCATAGTACGCCGGCTGAAACATGTTTCATAAATAGTTTACATCATACTGAGTTTTAAATAAATCGTTAGCTGCATTGTGGTGAAGGGATTATGCGTAAGCTGCTTGCATGAAATTGTAAATGATGCACGCCTGTTAAAAACTAAAAGAAATCTATCACACACTCTCTAATTGGTAGTAGCATCTATCAAACGCAACGATATTTTGTTTATCGATAAACAAGAATCGTATTGCTCATGACACCATTACTTTTGTAAGAGAGAGCAGCGGTGGCCCAGTGGTGGCGGCCCCGACTTACGTACAGTAAGTCGTGGGTTCGAACCCAGGCAGGCGCATTACTTTGTGTAATTTATTTTATCACCACTGCTCTCGAAACGGTGAAGGAAAACATCATGTGGAAACCGGCATGACCTAGAACCAAACATTCGAAGATATGTGACATCTAACAACCCGCACTGGGCCCGCGTCGTCGATTATAGCTCATACGCAAAATACGCGCTTTGACGTGGAGTTGCGGACATCAGCCCGTTGTACAATACAATACTTTTGAAGAAAAAGAAAGGGAACGAGAGTAGTAGGGAGGTAGTGCCTCAGAGATAATAAATAAGCTGAGCTCTTTCTAAAATGGTCGATTTTTATAATTTTACTTAGCATAAGCATAATAACGCAACAAAACAAAACTCACGGATGCACTGCAACAAGCCATGGCACTGAAGTGGAAGTGGGCAGGCCATATTGCGAGGTACCAGGATAGCAGATGGACATTACAAACCACAAAGTGGCTCGGTCCCACTGGTAAAAGACAGAGAGGACGGCAAAAGAAACGATGGGTCGACGACATCGTAAAAACGGCTGGGAAAAACTGGATGTGCATCGCCCAAGACAAAGAAAAATGGAAAATGATGGAGGAGGCTTTTTACCCTACAGGGGCCATACAATAATATAATATATCTTATGTAAATTTCAAAGTTTGTAACTAGTATGGATAAATAAAGCTTAAATAAATAAATAAATAAAGCATAATGTGCCTGTAATGTTCCCACTGCTGGGACACACGGCGTCCTCTCTATGAAAGGGAATACCCACGACTCGAGCCAAGTGCGGGTTGATAGATGTCACAAGCCGTTTCCAATTACTAACAGGTAACAGAAGATTGCTATCTCTACCTGTTTGAGATTTTTTCATGAATCAAGTGACAAGTAGGTAACGCGGATAGGATATTTCAAGCTAACTTTGTTTATAGAAACACCGATAGCTACGGGACGTAGGCATTTATTAACTAACAGTTATCCGTAAGTAAGTTATAGAAAACGACCGTAAGTGACTATTAGTCAGGAGTTTGTGTTTCTATTGTAACTTTTTTTTTGTAAACCTCATGTGAATTCATTTGTTTTAAAATAATAATTCAAATGATTTATAGTGATCATCATCATCATCATTTCAGCCGAAAGGGGTCCACTGCTGGACTTAGGCCTCCCCCAAAGACCGCAACAACGCCCCGGCTTGCGTGGCTCTCATCCAGCCGACTCGCGCGTACTTCACCAGGTCATCGGTTCACCTTATGGGTGGTCATCCAACACTACATCTACCGGTACGCGGTCATCTCTCTAAATTATGTAGATAGAAATTCGTTTTAAGCTTTCACGGTTTAAAACTAAACTTTAAAGGTGTCAAAAACCTCTAAACCATAGATATAATACAAGATAGATGCGCAACTCTGGTTTTCGTTTTTAAAACTGTGTACCTCAACTGTTAGATGGCACTGTTAGTTTCTATTCAACCAAATAAATACAAAAAGTAATTCTTCACAACGTATTCGAACTTGGGAAGGCAACAGCTGTCACCGCTAGGCTATCTACTTCACTAACAAGTTGTCTAAAATAGCTGATCTCGTTATGACAGTTGTAAAACAGTCAAACAGTTGAAAAGTTTATGTCCTTAAACACACAGATGGCAGCACTATGTATGGACATTTTGTTTGACGCCAATGTATGGAAGTTTCTCCCCCCTGCTCTAAACGACGCTAAAAGGCACTTGTTCACCCCGTCATTGCGATATTTGTTTTGTTCTACACCATACCTGGTAACCTTCTAGTGACGGAGATATTGGGAGTCAAAGTTCCAACCAGATAACAAGTTTCTATTTAAATACAAGTTATTAATGTAAGATTTTTACTTTAAACACACCCACAACCCCTGTACAATTTAATCCATCCATCAGCACAATGTTTTGAGTGCGTTACATTGAGTTCTACCACAAAACATGATTGTTCACCCCAAAAAAAAGTCGTATTATAATAAAACTTGGTGTCAGGGTCAATCATTTCTGCGTAAAGTTACTTGGTTTGGTATACAGAATGCTTGTTTGACGGCTTCGTGATGATTCTGTTTACTGTCACTATGTTCCGTGATTTATCATTGTTTTGAGCTCCCAATATTTCGATGCTCTTGCAAGCGCCATGATCGCGGAATGACTGATTTTTTTACCAAAGAAAGGTATCTTTTTCGCGCGTATCTTGTATGTTTATTTGTTCTATAATACCTCGTATGTTCCAAATGGCTGTACCTATAGACGACAATTTCGCTATCATTAGATTCGGCTCAAAAACTCAAGTATCATTTTGGAATTTGCGACTTGGTATACAACCGCATTGATAGTATATCGTGTAATCTCAATGGTGCAGATGAGACCATACCCAATCCGCAGTTTCGTTTGCACCATTAATGGTGCACCATTAATGGTGCAAACGAAACTAATTAGTTTCATCTGCACCATTGATGGTGCAGGTCAATGGTGCATACGGTACGACGGGAATTGTAAGTCGTTATTTTTTTTTCATCATTCTTATCGAGTAACGCATCAAAATGAAGGAAATTGAAAATATATTACAAATATGTAATACATTTTTAGTCGGTTTTTTATAGTTTTATAAAACTTAAGTGGTAAACGTCACAAGCAGTTTCTATACGGCATTTATAAAATATCACGTCTCCAGGAAGATGGCTTAAATTAGAATGTCCAAGATTCTCCCGAGCGGCCGATTCAGACCTTTTTTGTCAAGACTCTTCAAATTTCGATTCAAGTACGTGCCCTTGGGTGTCGTGAAAAGCAACTAACGCATTATGTAAAGTGGATAGGCGGTAGTGTACTCCTATCTATTGATAACAACATACTGAGATCACCTATCCATATGCCCTGAAATTCGAACAGTGTCTCGTTGTGAATCCGCGATGATTTACTTTAAAAACAAATGAGTTCGCTTTTGAATAGGCTTGTTAACTGAAAAAATCTAATTAGTCCGTCACTTAGATTATCAAAAAATATTTGACCCGTATTTTTTCTTTTGTCACATAAACCAAAATTGACGAAGATACGACGCTTTTAAAATTCCCAATACGTCACTGTTTGGTATCATTCTTTGTGAGTTCTGACGTCACGAGCCCCCACTCCCGAGTTTTGATGCGTTTTATCTTTGTCAATATTCGTTGATTTACAAAAACAAAAAATACGTGTCCATTATTTTCCAATACTCTAACTGACGGACTAAATAGATTTGCAATTTATTGATGGTGGAAACTAGCCTATTTGGTGCGCTCACTTGAGTTAAGTTCCAAATGAATGCGACAGAAAAGCAAACAAGAGAAAAAAAAATATTTATTTCAATAACATAAATAAAAGTTAAAACACTTGATTTGGAGATCACTTTTCAAGCAAACAGATGCTTGTGTACGAACCATTCTCTTATAGTAGTGCTTCTCATTGGCAAGGATTTTTGGGTTGTGAGAACAGAAGAGAAGAGAAGAAGAGAATGGTTCGGGAAGCGATTGAGATCAAGAAGTACCCTAATTTCAATCGCGAAGACGGCTTCAAACTCTCTTCTGCTTGGAATCCAGTGATCACTAAGTGTACTCGTCGAGTGAAATCGCCTCAGTATACTGACACGGTTAGTGTAGTGTGCTGTCCTAGTGTGAACCGGCCCTAATTAACATTTATGAAGATCAAGTGAGGGTAGTTGAATAAACACCTTCACTTTGCTGTGGCGGTACCTCCACACTTCAGTCTCCCCGCGACCACGGCTGGTGCAATCCGGTCGAAACGTCGGGCTTAAATTAAAAGTAAATTCGCGATAAATACCCGTTTTTTATGTTTTATGATGTGTTCTGATCGTGAAAGTTTAAAAAAGGGCAATACGTAACATACGTAGACTGCTAAAATCAGAACCCTTTCTTTTGGGTTTGCCGCCCTTTCTGTTGGCTTTACCGCAGTCGGGCAAAAGGGCAGGCAGATCATGATCGTTGCGGAAAGACTACCCGATCTCTTTGTGCGGACAGCCGTAAAGATAGGAGATCTCTTTTAAAAGAAAAAAGATAAAGTTAAAAACTTTTTATCTTTTGACGCAACTAATCTGCAGAACGTAATGGTTTTCGCTGGTGTTAAAAGTTACTGACTTTCTGTTAGATAAAGATGTTGGATTTGTAGCTTCGAGGTCTGGATTTGTGCCCGCTTGATGGCATTAGGGTCGCTCGTTATTTCATGGTGTAAAAAAAGAATATAGAAGCCAGAAGTCACTTGTTATCCGAGTCATTGTATTTGACTACGGAGATAAGAGGTCTGGATTTATGCCCGGCTGATGGCATTAGGCTCGCTCCTTATCACATGGTTTAAATAAACGGTTATCGAAGACAAAAGTCACTTATTCTCAGTCATTGCAATCATTTCTTTGACTACGGAGATAGAGGTCTGGATGATGGCATTTGGCTCGCTCCTTATCACTTGTTCTCGGAGTCATTTCAATATTTTTTAAGACTACGGAGATATTGAAAGTCATTGTTCGAATATTTTTCCACAACTTTTAACAAACATATACTTTGTAAATGTTATTACTTAACTTTGAATACCCGATATAGGCTTGCGCCTATCGGGTATTCAAAGTATAATTTGGTTGCTTTATCGGTACGAAACGATTGACTATCTAGGTAGGACGGAATATCTAGGTTCCCAAATATATATTTTGAATGGACTTAAACAAAAGTTATGAGAAAAATAAGTTTTCTATAGAAATTTTAAATTCCTCATAACTCGTCTTTATATTGATGTCCTTTGAAAAAAATTGTTTGGGAACATAGATATTCTGTAATTTAATCGAAATAAATACACAATAACTTGAGAATATATTTGATTTCCAAATTATTTTGGTATTACGTTTGTATGAACTTCGCTAGCTCCACCGGCCGGCCCCTTAAGGTGAATGCGTCAGGGCGGCCCGCGAAATTCAAATTTTCTTAGGTTTTATGCAATTTGCAGGGCAGTGCTAAGTTTTATGTTGATAAACATATCGGTCGCGAATGTAAGACGTATTTTATTAAGTCACAGAATTATAGTCATCAAAATCATCAATTCAACCCTCAAAGTTCTGACTCGAAGAAGGACTTTGAGCGTGAAAAATTCGTTCATCGAGTCTTACGAACTTGGAGAGTTGTATTGATGATTTTGATGATTATAATTCTGTAACTTACAACGTCTTACAGTCGCGAGCGATATGTATATCAACATACAACTTAGCACTGCCCTGCAAATTGCAAAAAAGCGTTAAAATTTCGCGGGCTGCCTTGAACTATCCCCCTTAATGCACTCAAAACATTGTGTTGATGGATGCATTTCGATTGAGCGTTCGTGTTACCGTAAACCGTGAAAAATGAAGGTATTTCCCAGCCCTAATTTTTGCTCAGGGTCCAAAAAAGCTTAGTTAGCTTAGTTAACGGCTTGGTGATGGGTCTTCTTAAATACCCACACCTCTGAGAAGCCAAATAATTTACTTATTTAAATTAGCTCATTTACGTCAGTCAGCAAGAAAAGTAATAGAAACGAAATGATGCAATGATACTGAAATGAAATGAAATTAGGTAAGAATGGCATTTTGTCAGTAGTAATACGAAGTCTGGATTTTTACCCAGTTGATGGCAAGCTCGGTTCCTATTACATTCTGATGAACGGAAGACGATATTGTTGTTTTGAATAACTAAATTTAGTATTAGTGGCACCGTAGGCTCACGGTGAAGGAAAGCATCGTGAGGAAACCGGCATATCCTAAAACACAAAATTCGAAGACATGTGACATCTACCAATCCGTACTGGGCCCGCGTGGTGGATTATAGCCTTATTCCCTCTGATAGAGAGGAGGCTATAGATAATACACTATATAATATAAGATAGATGCGCAACTGTGGTTTTTGTTTTTTAAAACTGTGTACCCAAGCTGTTAGATGGCGCTGTTAGTTTTTGTTCAACAAAATAAATACATAAAGTAGTTCCTGACTGAGGATTCGAACTTGTGAACTATTATTCACAAGGCAAGCGCTGTCTCCGCTAGGCTATCTACTTCAATGACAAGATGTCCAAAATAGCCGTTCTCGTTATGACAGTTGTAAGCTGTCAAACCGTTGAAAAGTTGGTGTCCTCAAACACACAGATGGCAGCACTATCTATGAAAATTTTGGTTGAAGCCAATGTATGGAAGTTTCACCCCCCTGGAGGAGGCCGTGTGTCTCAGCAGTAGGAATACTAAAGGCTTTTTATGCCGTTCTAAATATACACCGTGTTTCCGGACGATATCCATAAACTTCGACCGGTCATTGTAGGTACTCATCATTATGAAGAACTTTTACTACGGGACCAAACCCTGAATCGCGAAAAGTAAATCAGCAGTTCCATACATTTTGTCGAGTTAATGCGAACATGGTGTAGGAAACAGTAGATATTTTCTTTTAGGTGTATGTATAAATACATAGGAGTAAAAACTTACTGTCAAAATGAGTGTATGTTTTAAAAATACAGCAGACAAAGTAGTACCCGAACAAAGCGCTATGCTAACACATTTATAGTGCGAACCGCCAGTCTGTGGAATTCACTGCCGACTGCTCTGTTCTCAGATCATTATAGGCATAGATAATACACTATATAGTTCTAAATATGTGAACTATTAGTCACAAGGGCAACCGCTGTCACCGCTAGGCTATTTACTTCACTAGCAAGTAGTCTAAAATAGCTGTTCTCGATAGGACAGTTGAAAAGTTGGTGTACCTAAACACACAGATGACAGCACTATCTATGAAAATTTTGTTTGAAGCCAATGTATGGAAGTTTCACCCCCCTGATTATAGGTAATCTGGATCTATCCAAAGTTCAAGTGAATCGGTTTCTTCTGGGTAATCGTGTTCTACCCTAAGCCACATCAGGAAAGTTGCGGCAAATGCAAGCATATTTCGTTTAAAAAACAAAAATAGTAAAATTTTCGTTGGTTTCCGTGTTCTAGTTTCGAAATTACGAGTGCCAGTGTAATTTCAGGCATATTAAACATTTCGTCTTTGTATCTGAGATTTAAAACGTACCTACAATGCTTTTAGTATTGTATGTAAAAGAAGTCACGTATTATTTGTGTGCTATCTTGTATCTTTGACGCAAAACATAAACATAACCTTAAAAAAGTTAGAACCAAATTTTCTTTGAAATTGTCTAAATTTATAAAAGCGCCATCTATCGTCGCCGTCGTACAAACCTCGTTTATCAACGCTGTTTATGACGTCACAAATCCCGAATACAAAATGGCGGCCTTGGGTGCTGTTACAAAATTTCCTCTTTTTGCATAAAATATTAGTGTTTTAACAAAATACTGAAGTTTGCCCGTTTGAGCGTTTATTTTTTATAGCTGTTTAAAAGTTACGTTTTATAACCTTCGAGTTTGATGGCTGATTGTTACAAATGTGTTTTTATAAACGACTTTAATGTACGATTATTTTCTTTGAAGACTTTGGGAAGTAATGATTATGTTTTAAGTTTTGTTTGATAAGTGTTAAGATACGGGCGGCTGACGCGCGATTTTGATGCGAAAAGGAATAAAAAGTTGCGATATAGGTATAATGAGTAAAAAGCATTGTGCTTATTTTGCTGTGGTAAACATTATTTAAAGCTTAATTTTGTATAGCAAAACAAGATGGCCGGCGTAAGTCTTAATGAAAGCTCATACTTATGTGCTGTGGACTTGTATATCTTCTGTTGCGCTTTGGGCCAATCCAATAGACTTTGCTTTATGTAAAAACAGTTGAACTATTTGAATTTTAAGTGCGCTACAATATCGCATTGGGTCTAGCCTATTTGGTTTTTTTTATAATTTGTTTTCTACCGCAGACGTGGTGGTCCGTGCTCTTATTTACATTTACTAATTTTTTGTTGCTGTTTGGATAATTGTATGTTTAAAGTAAATAAATAAATAGATAAATTTAAATTGTCAAATATCAAACAATTAATAGTAGGTACCTACTTACAGTTTTAACTCTAGAATCTTGACTTAAGTTTTTGCCAAAATTCAAATGTATTATCTAAGCTGGAGAGGTGATTTGTACCTCTAAGATTGTGCATATAGTGTAGTATAGTATAGTCCGTCAGTTAGATTATCAAACAATATTAAACCCGTACTATTTCTTTTGCTACGCAAACTAAAATTGACGAAGATACGACGCTTTTAAAATTCTCAATACATCACGCCTGGGTATAATTTTTAGTACGTTGTGTGACGTCACGAGCCCCCACTCCCGAGTTTTGATGCGTTTTATCTTTGTCAATATTCGTTGATTTACAAAAACAAAAAATACGTGTCCATTATTTTCCAATACTCTAACTGACGGACTAAGCAGATTTGCAATTTATTTATGGTGGAAACTAGCCTATTTACGATGTTGAGATAAATAAAGAGCGATGATGATGTACAGTCAGCAAAACAGTTAGGTATGCAGGCTAACAATCTTCTTACGACTATTATAAATGTAAAAGTCTGTAAAGATCGATTTTTGTTATACTTTCACGCAGAAACTACTGAAAGGATTTGGATGAAATTGCAAACAGATTGATTATAACCCTTTTCCATTTATAATAGAACTAAGAAGATTACTAGCCTGTAAACCTAACAGTTTTCCTGACTGTACAAGTACAGGGGTGGCTGTGGGGTCCAAGTCTTGACAGCATTTTTAAAGAAATATCTAACCGCCTAATCGCTTCCCATGACCCAAGGGCTGACTTTTACCTTGGCCAGAGGCAAATTGTTGCCATACTACGTGGCAACGCCGCCAGTCTCTTGGGAACATTACCAGCAAATTGTTTTTTGGAGTCGGTTTTTTTTTTGCATAAAAGTTTTTATTTTTCACTTTTTAGTGGTTCACTTGTGCTTACCCCTTCACAGCGTAGCATCGTGATGTTATGTTATGAACATGTGTAAACAATAGATAGACATGAGATTTTAGCAATCCCAGTCCATTTGCTATCATTTATTAAGGAGTTCCGTTGCCTATCTCCGAAGTTCTTCAGGAAAGTATTCTTCCAAAAACTACCCAAATCACGTCAAGTGTGCCTATAAAATTTGAAGAGTTCTCTCAATTTCTCCAGGATCCCATCATCAGATCCCGATTTGATGATAATGGGACCACCTGGGAAGTATACCCTTTCAAATAAAAAAAGAATAATTCAAATCGATCCAGCCATCCTCGAATAATCGGGGAACATACATAAAAAAAAAAAAAAAAGGTTCCGACCAATTGAGAACCTCCTCCTTTTTGAAGTCGGTTAAAAAAAGAAAACTCACAAACGCTGTCAGCGTTGAGGAGGAGTTTTCTTTTTGGAAGTGAAATCTTCTTTAGGTGCGTTGAGCACTTTTTGGGTCAACAAAAAATATAGAACTCTCGTGGCCGTCACCTAACGCTTCGTAGCACTAGTAGCCGATCCGCTACGGCGTAGCACCACTTAGGCGTGCGCGGGGCACAACCCGTAGCAGATATACTTAGATTACTTAGTTTTAACTTTTATCCTCAGTCACCAAACATTGCCCACAGGTTTTTTTTTTTTTATTTATTCAAAACCTCTTTAACAATCTACACTAACATTCTATAAAGGATACATTTGTATTTTTGTGTGTCCGTTTATGTTTGTAATGAATAAACTCAAAAACTGCTGTGCCGATTTTAAAAATTCTTTCACCATTGGAAAGCTACATTCACCCTGAGTAACATAGGCTATATTTTGTTGTCGTACTCCCACGGGACCCTAGTAGCATTTTTTGTTGGCATTTAGTTGGGCCACATACCTCTGGTTAGTTGGCAAATGCATACAATTGGCGGGCCGTTTGCAGGTTGGGCCCAAAACTGATGGCCTACGTGGATTTGCCTACGAAGGCCCAACTTGCGATGGGGCCAACGTGGATTTGCCTACGAAGGCAACTACTACCAATGTTTACTACCGAGCTGGTAGTGTTGAACTAACAACCTAGTGTGCACACTAATAGGGTTGAAATAAAACCAAATTGCTTTCTGATCTAAGGCGCGGGTCATATACAAGTGGTGTATGGCGGTGGTGCGTGTGCGGGTGGGTGCGCGGGGGGCGAGTTAGTGGCGCCACTTACTCGCCCTCCCGCGCACCCGGCACCCGCGCCACCGCTGTGTCCGTTCCGCGCCGAAGCTGCTAAAATTCACTCGAACCCTACCAAATCGTGGTAACACAACGATAGCGACTTCTAATTGGACTACAACGCCATCTATCGAGGTTGGGGTACAACTTTTGAGCATTTACGATTTATCATTACGGTTTCGGCATGAACATACCATACCGCCCACCAAGGACATTTAGTGACGGAATGTCTTTCTTAAATTATCCTTAATTTTCAATTTTGCACTTTATTTACAGTATAAACCATCGCAAATATAAACAAAAATATAAAAAAAAATGTTTCGTAAATCTAAGAGTTACTAAGAGTTAAGAGAGTACTAGTAAGCTCATACTGGGTAATTATACCTGTACCAGTATATACGTATCATCCCCAACAGGCCCATTGAAAGGTTTAAGTTGGACCGATGTAAGAAAGAAGAAAGAAAGAAAGAAAAAATGTTTATTCGTCGCAAATCCATGACGTGAACTTAAATCCCTACAAAAAACTCCCAACAGTAGGAATAGAAGCAGCAGGCCCGTCGTTAGTTGGCCCAATGTTGTTTTAGTCATTGAAATCCCGACAAAATCTCCCAACAGTAGGAATAGATGCAGCAGGCCCGTCGTTAGTTGGCCCAATGTTGTTATAATAACTGAAATCCCTGCAAAAATCACGCAACAGTAGGAATAGTAACAGAAGGCCCTTTGTTGGCTATTAGTTGGGCAAATAGTGCATGTTTATGACAATGGGCCTATTTTAAGTTTAGGTTGGCGGAACAACTAACCGTCTGCCAATACATTCCCAACTGTTGGCATAAGGAAGCCAACGGCAATTGCTACTAGGGGAACGGGAACTACGTGGGTGAAACCAAATGACATCCGCTAGTAACATATAAAAAGTCTGCCAAACTGCAAAACAGTGAGTCGGTTTTCATGCCCTTATAAAGTGCATTGTTGGTTTAGTTTAGCTATTTTAGTTTTCTTTATCGTTTTTAATTGTAAAAACCACTACAAAATATACTTAGCGGCCTAATATTTCTAATACGACAGCTGAAAGTCTTAAGTTAAAAAAAAATAAGCTAGAAAAGAGTTGAAAAGATAATCCGAGCCTTCAGAAATAAATCTTTTGAGTTGAAAGCTCCTTAAATGTTTTTAAAAACTTTACTAACTATCTAAGTCTTTTTTCATAGCAAAATACCTCGAGCGGAATGAGTGTTAAGCAGTTGGTCCCGGCTGTCATTCGTAGATCTTTGACAGTCATTTCAGGTTGTCAGTGGCACGAAAATCTGACAAACAGCCTTACTTAAGGGGTATCGTTATTTTGACGACCCGAATGGGGCAGCGGTAGTGAGGCTGCCTTACGATCTTAGGGTCCCGGGTTCGAATCCCGGTAGGAGCAAATGTTTGTGTGATGAGCATGGACATTTGTTTCCAAGTCATGGATGTTTGTATGCATAATAAGTATGTATTTACAAAAAAAAAGTATCCATGTCAACTATCTGGTGTCCACGACACAAGCCTCGTTGCTTAGTGTGATGGCGCTGTGTGTAATGTCCGTCGATATTTATTTATTTATCGTATGACCCAGTACTACAGTAGGGCAAATTAAATAGATCACATTTGACACTTCATCAATATACAACAACGTAACCTTATGACAGCTGCCATAAAATATTATTTATTTTTTCTAAGTACTTTACTTAGAACTGACAGATGTCAAATGTGACCTATTAAATTGGCCCTACTCTAACTGTCAACTGACCTGTAACCACTGTCAAAGATCTACAAATGACAGCCGGGACCAACACGCCTTAATTTGCTTTCCGAAGAATGGAAGAAACTCGATATGTAGATAGATAGATAGATAAATCATTTATTTAGTGCACACAAAAGACATAGCACAACACACAGAAGTACAATTTATTAAATGATATAGTTAAAACAAAATGATATAGTAAAAAACAAGGTGCCAATATACAAAAAGAAAAACATATTTACGAAATAATAATATAGTAACACCGTGACAGACTTCAAATTAAAAAAAAAATAATAATAATAACAAGTAGGTACTTATGCAAGGTAGAGCAGCGGTGGCCCAGTGATGGCGGCCCCGACTTACGTTCAGTAAGTCGTGGGTTCGAACCTAGGCAGGCGCGCATTACTTTGTGTGATTTATTACATCACCGCTACTCTCAAAACGGTGAAGGAAAACATCGTGAGGAAACCGGCATGTCCTAGAACCATAAATTCGAAGACATGTGACATCTACCAATCCGCACTGGGCCCGCGTGGTGGATTATATAGCCCATTCCCTCTCATAGAGAGGAGGCCTGTCCCAGCAGTGGGAACATTATAGGCTGATGATGATGCAAGGTGCGGTGTGCGTCTCAAGGTTGCACCAAATGGGAGTCCAGCTCAGCATGTGTCAGGCGTGCGTGCACCTAACGCTGATATTCTGCTGGATATGTAATAGGTGATGGTCACCCATGCACGGACTAATTTTGACAAGGAGGGCTTAACGTTAAGATCGACCAGAGCGGCTGTTTTGAACTAGCCACGAGAATAGACCTTGCACCTCGCCTTTGCCCTATCTACAGGGTGTCACGAAGCCGTCAACCAAGCATTCTGTACCTCAAACTGAGTACATGACGCAAAATATATTGCTGGGAAACGACTTTTTTTTGGAGTGAAATAATAACATGTTTTGATGTAGAACTCAATGTAACGCACTCAAAACATTGTGCTGATGGATGGATTGAATAGTACGGGGATTGTGGAGGTATTTAAAGTAAAAATCTTACAATAAAACTTGTAGTTAAAAACAAAAACTTGTTGAAAAGTTGCAACTTTGACCCCCAATATCTCCGTAACTAGAAGGTGAAAACGAAGTGAAACCGTAATATTGTGAAATGCACGCGACGGAAGTATCTCTGCCCCCATAATCGGCACTAAGGGCACCCCGACGTTAGGTTACTTAGGTTCCTTTAAACCCTGCAGACAGAAATAGGAGCCCCGCGTAGCGTGACGTATTGGTAAAAGCGTCGTATCTTCGTCAATTTTGATTTACGTTACAAAAGAAAAAATACCCGACGTTAGGTTACTTAGGTTCCTTTAAACCCTGCAGACAGAAATAGGAGCCCCGCGTAGCGTGACGTATTGGTAAAAGCGTCGTATCTTTGTCAATTTTGATTTACGTTACAAAAGAAAAAATACGGGTCAAGTATTTTTATTAATCTACCTGATGGATCTCCCTAATTAGATATTTTTGTCGTCTACCATATTATTGTCGCAATATTAAGATGAAACTCAGATATAGCACTGTACAAAATAATAGTAAAGTCAACACTCAACAACCTTGTATATTTAATATTGTTAAAGCCTTTATTGCAAAGCCACAAGAACGGTTATCGCACACCATTTTCAGCTCGAGCCTGTTCAGGAGGAAGCTGTGCTGAGAATTCTGCGTAGTCTCAGATCCAACGCGCAGGGCTCTGATCAGATCTCTCTTGAGATGCTGATGTTGACTCTCCCTCGTACTCTTACAGTCATAACAGCTATTATCAACAGATCCATTGTGACTTCTTCCTTCCCGGATCTGTGGAAAATGGCAATCGTCAGACCTATCCCTAAAATTCCCAACCCCACCACTGTCAAGGATCTCCGCCCTATCAGTCTGCTCCCTTGTTTATCCAAAGTTTTGGAAAGGGTAGTATCCAATCAGCTCAGGGCATACCTGGAGCGCAATGGCATTTTACCCCAGGCACAATCTGGATTTCGTAAGGGCCACAGCACGACAACTGCACTTCTGGATGTGGTTGGGAACATACTTGAGGCCAGAGACCGGGGAATGGGAACCCTGCTTGTCCTTCTTGATTTTTCGCGTGCTTTTGACTCGATCAACACTTCGCTTCTTCTCGCCAAGCTGTTTTATTACGGTTGTGACATGGAAACAGTAAAATGGTTTGAGAGTTACCTCACTAATCGATCACAATTTGTCCAGGTGTCATGTGACAATGGAGATACCTTGTCCTCTAGTCCCAAGCATGTGAGCAGGGGCGTACCGCAGGGATCTATCCTTGGCCCACTCCTTTTCATCTTGTACAGTGCTGACATAATTAAATGTTTAATCAACACCAAGTTCCATTTGTATGCTGATGATCTGCAGATGTACCTCTCCTTTAGCGCCCCGGATATTGCTGAAACAGTAAATAAAATTAATGAAGATCTGGAAAGAATCTCCGATTGGTCTAGCAGAAACTCCCTGGTTCTGAATCCAACTAAGTCCAAATATATTGTGATGGGATCCAGGGATTTCCTTAACAAAATGCTGAGTTGCAGCCTGGACCTCAGGATTGATGGCTGTGGTGTTGATAGGGTTCTGGAAGCTCGTAACCTAGGCGTAGTTTTTGATGGACAACTGAACTTTGAAACACACATTCTGGAAGCTGTGCGCAACTGCTTCTACCGGCTCAAGCTTTTGTATCGTGTCCGTCCCTACATAAGTGTGGATATGCGAGTCATGCTATGTGAGTCACTTGTCCTATCCAAGCTGAACTACGCTGACACTGTGTATGGGGCGTGCATTCTCGGTAGAAGTCAGAAGCTAATCCAGCGGGTACAGAATGCCTGTGCTAGGTTCTGTTACAATGTGCCCCCCAGAACTCATATCACTCCATTTTTGAATAAGGGTAATTTGATGAGAATGTCAGCGCGGAGAAAGCTTCACCTGTCTACCCTTCTTTTTGGCACTATTCTCACAAAGAAACCAGATTATTTATATAAAAAGCTGTCTTGGTCGCGCGATGTTAACCAAATAAAAACCAGAGCATCTTCGTACCTGATGTTGGCTTCCTCCCACAGAACTGCTGCTTTCCGTGGTAGTTTCAAATTCGCCGCCAGTCGCTGCTGGAATGACCTCCCACCACCTTTTCGTGCTCTTAAATCAATTGGTACTTTTAGAAATAAATACAAACGATATCTACTCCAACAGCAAAAAAAATCTTCCGATTAAAATTAACATACCTATTGTTCTGCACGCAGCTGGCGTTGGTGGCCGGAGCGTCTCGCCGTCCTTATTTTAGGCTACTTAGATGATACATAATTTTTCTAGTGTCTATTTGAGAATTCCCGTCACCTCGACACCGAGATGCACTTCGTTGCCGTTAATTTTTAGTCACTTTTTTCCTTCTTCGTTAATAATAATATATGTATTGATTGTTTCTTGTTTGAACTCTGTGGACAGCCATGGGACAGCCCCAGTTTGATGCGAGCGTGTTACACTATCACTGCACAAGTTGTTGTTGTCGTTTTGATTATGATCACGGTATTATTGTTTGTTTGTGATTTTAGTTCGTTTATTCGTTATCTGACATAATTACGTAATGTTCTCCACAGATTAGATATTAGTATGATGTTCTCCAATCAAAACAAAACAGAGATCACAGATTAGATATTACAGAGATGTCTGCGCCCGCGTCTATGTTCGTCAGTGTTGCCAGTGAAGTCATGGCACAGTTTGGTGAATAATATGGTTCCGTGGGGCGTAGGTGTACTAGTTTTTCCCCGTATTTTATTATACTACACATTTAGGTATTGTTTATTCGTCTACACTTTATTTTTTATTAATTATTTTAATCTTATCCGTATCTGACCGTGGCATCACTCTCACTTTGGGCCCTATCAGAATACCAGCGCTGTGGCGTTTTTTAATGTTACAGCACCGTGCTGAGATAGGGGCCTTTTGGCCTTGTTCAGGACCTTTCATTTCTTTTTATTTTTATTTTTTTATTTTTTATCTATGTTTAGTTTTCAATATTCGTAAATAATGTTATTTTTTATGTGTTTTGTCCTGTATGGGCCAATAAATGCTTTTTCTTTCTTTCTTTCTTTCGGTGAGGACCTGCGTCAGGCGGAAGGTGAGGGCGCCGTGGCGCCTCTCAAGCCACTCCTCAAAGAGGGGACTTACCGCCACTATCGTGGCGTGCCCTGCACGGGGTTGCGACAGTCGCTCTCTCCATGTCGCCATGAGATCGCGCCGGAGGTCTGTCCGCTGAACGGCAATTTGCCGCGGCAGCGGAGTTTCCCCCCGGCGTAGTGCCTCCGCGCGCCATTCGTGTAGGCGCGCGAGGACTATCGCCTCCAGATCCCATGGCGGCAATCCGGCAAGCAATACTGACCGTACCTAGCTCTAACTTCTAACAAACCGGTCAAGCGTGAACTGTTGCTCCTGCACGGGTTCCGTACATGTAGATAAAGACAACATTGTGTTGTATTGGAAACAAACACTCATACAATATGTATGACGATAAGAATCATGTTTATTAATACATAATGGATGGTAATATTGATATAGTATTGTTTTATTTTGATATACATAAGTAAATACGGATGCCTCGCTCGGGTGGCTTGTAAATCTAAACTACAGTCTTGTCAAAGAAGCTCGTGACTAAATAATAACAGCCGCTTGGGTTTTTAGGTTAAGCCGTGCTTGCCTAGGTTGGTCTGTGGATGTGTGACCACCCTTACATATCGAGTTTCCTCTGTGCCTCGGAAAGCACGTTAAGCCGTGTTGGTCCCGGCTATCATTTGTAGATCTTTGACAGTCGTTATTAGTAGTCAGTGGCCCAAAAAGTATGGCAGTCTTACCAAATGGTGTCGTATTACCTAGTACTAACTGGGTTGTGGAGGTCAGATAGGCAGTCGCTCTATGTAAGATACTGGTATTCAGCTGTATCTGGTTAGACTGGAAGCCGACCCCAACATAGTTGAAAAAGGAAGCAAATGTCACCGTAAAATTGACAAACACGTTAGATTGTAATCTCTCTAGCGATATTGTAAACTCTCGAAATATTGTCAAACGAACATACTGCTTACTGCATGCGATGGTAGTCAACTCACGCGGTGTGGAGGGAAGGAGTGGTCCCCCTTGCCCAACGGTACCACTCTCATGAAACGATAATGTACCATTCCTGAGAAATACCGATTAATATAACCTAATCTTAAAACAATTTATATTCCCCTAAAAAGCGTAGTCAACGGAGCCCCGCTTTGCGGGGGGGGGGGGGGGGGGCTTTCGAGTACAGGGTTTAAAGGTACCTAACTAACCTAACGGGGGGGTGCCCCAAGTCCCGATTAATGGGGCAGAGATACTTCCGTATGTTCGGTTGACAATATTTCGAGAGTTTACAATATCGCTAGAGAGATTACAATCTAACATGTTTGACAATTTTACGGTGACACAAATATTAATGAACGGATTTTTATCCCGGTAGTATAATCCCGTGGGACAGCTACCCATCACTATGCGGGTGAAGCCGCGGGCATATGCTAGCAGTATAATCCCAACTATATATTACCTACCTCGATCTTTTACATAATATGAATATTCGTATAGAATTGAATTACGTATACCGCCCGTGGGCGACCCCGGACCAATCAATATCTCCTATCCCCAGGGAATGGATTCAATTCCATTTCAAAATATATGTTGAACTACTACGAGTACTATTACAAAATTGACGATTCAAATAGAATATGCTAATATTCTTGTACAAAGCGGGCGGTCTTTTATTGTTTTTAAAACTGTGACGTATTCTAAATTCAAATTCAGGAACAGGCCAGTGTTGCAATTAGAAAAAAAAACTGTAGTAGGGCCAATTTAATAGATCACATTTGACAACTGTCAGTTCAAAGTAAAGGTAACCAAACCAACAAAATAAAAAGGTTTTTGCCATTATTACAATAAACATGTAATCGTTATAGAAAAATGATAAGAGGCCCGCAGAGCACACACAAACGTTATAAGTACCAAAATAATTTTTAAGTCAAACATATTCTTAAGGCAGTGTGTATTTATTTATCCCAAATATATAGTTTGAAAGGAAACTGATTTAAACAAGAGTTATGGGAAAAATAAGTTTTCTATGGAAATTTTAAATTCCTCATATCTCGTCTTTGTATCATTATCCTTTCAAAATATTTATTTGGGAACATAGATATTCTGTAATCCAATCGAAATAAATAAACACTACCATAAGAAATGCGTGATTTTCATTTTATTTTGGTATTACGTTTGTATGAACAACGCATGCTCCACCGGCCCCTTAAGTAATTGTGCAGTTCTAACTTCGAAAACTTCAATAATATTTTATGCCAGCCGTTTCAAGGTTACGTTGTTGTATTTTGATAAAGTGTCAAATGTGATCTAATATCTTGGCCCTACTGTAATAAAAATGAGCCACTAACCGTCCTGTACCTAAACATGGTATAAACCACCTCATCACGAAGCCGTCAACCAAGCATTTTGTACATCAAACTAAGTAACTTTAAGCAAAAATTATTGTTGGGTAACGCCTTTTTTTTTGGCTGAAAATTCATGTTTTGTGTAAGAACTCTGTGTAACGCACTTAAAACATTGTACTGATGGATGGATTGATTAGTACAGGGGTCGTGGGGGTGTTTATAGTAAAGTTCTTACATTCAAAATTTGTATTTAAAAAAAACTTGTCAAAAAGGTATGGTGTAGAACAAAAAAAATATAGCAGAGACGGGGAGAACAAGTTTCAGTTTCTTTAAGAGTAGGTACTTTTACACCCAATATTTTGGATTTTTTATTTGTTTTAATTTAATGTGGAATCACCCACTCACTTTACATAGCGTCCGTAATCTATTTTCTTAAATATTAAATAAGAATGAGGGATTTTCTTTTTCAACTCTTTCCTAGACACTGGATAGATGGCGCTGATCTCGGTATGTTACTGCAAGGAACAGAACGTCACATAATTTCACTTGGGCCTAATGGTTATATTCGCAAGCTTATGCAAACGAAAGTGTCAGTCAACAAGCGTATGTGACGTGTGTTTTTTCAAGCGTTTTGGCTTTGGCACCTAGTAACGTAGTCAATTCAACGCCATCTACCGAGTTCTTGGAAACTATGTTTTCTTTAATTCTCAAAAAGAAAACTTCTCATTATTATGTTTCCATTAACTTGAAATATTCTTTTCTTTATCGCGTGCATGGTTAGTACCTAACCTGGTGTCAGAGTTTTTAAGTCTGACTTTGCTTAACATGCCATCGAGAAATATCTCTCAGGCATGCTGGTTTCCTCACGAAGTTTTCCTTCACCGAAGCAAGTGAAATACTTCACAATACCAACATAAAACCTCATTTTCACGGAGGAGTAGGAAAAACCATCTCTTAATATATGACACTCTGGGGATCGACAGGCCCTCTGGTTGCCATGGCAACGAATAAAATACACTGAAAAGTTTTTTATTATGATCTGAACGACAGTTGGTATTAATCCCTTGGTTATATTTAATTTCAAGAGGTGTTTCCGAGGCGTTATTTAGCGTGAAACGTTTTTCAATAAGTAGCTTTTTTTTAAATGGAGAACCGCCAGAATTAACGTTTTGTGCAATTTTCAGATCAGTTTCAGGTAGTACGATGATTAAAATATGTAATTATAAAATATAATTTTTTGTACAAATACGGTTTTCCCATCACAATAATCGCAAAAATTCAAAAAAAAGGGCTCTGAATCCAACCAATCTAGGTAAATTTATAGCATATTTTATCTTAAATATTATAAGAAATTGCGGTGTATATAGTCCTTTACAGGTTTTGTTCCCGGGGCACGGAGGAAACTCGGTATATAATGAGTGGTAACCCATCCACAGATCAACCTGTAAAGATTGACTCGAACGGCTATTATTATTTAGCCACGAGTACCTTCTTTACCTTCCAAAGACATCAAAATATAACTCCAATAATGATAACTCGACCTCAATTTCTTTTTAAATAAAAAAAAACTTTTTTAACACTTTTATTTAACACTTTTTTTAAAAAAGTGTTTCACCCCCACTGAACCCTAAACCGTTAATTTTTTCCGTGCCTATTAACACTATATCGTTCGCGTGATTACGAAGCATTTCTTTTAATTATTGAGGTCATTGCGACCGACTGTTTGTTATAACTAGACACGCGGCGGGTGTAAAGGGGTGGGTAGAGTTAGAGTTGATTGGTTAGCATTTGTGGATAATGTCGGAATTTTGTGGGTTTCAACGACGAAACAAAATATGTACTAAAAACACTTTGAAACGGTGAAGGAAAACATCGTGAGGAAAAATGTCTTAGAGCCAAAAATTCGAAGACATGTGACATCTACCAACCCGCACTGGGCCCGCGTGGTAGATTATAGCCCATTCCCTCTCATAGGAGATTAATAGGTTGATGATGATGATGATGAATAGCACTTCAGCTGCGACTCCGTCAGTAATAACTTGTCTGATATGCATGATAATAATTTAACCATCTAAATCTAAATTAAAATTAAAAAGAAGAAAATGTTTTCTCCTTATTTCGTATCATTTTGAAGTGAAAACTTCTTTAGGCTCGTTGAGCACTTTTTGGACGAACAAAAATCATTAAACTCGCGTCATCGTCACCGAACGCTTTCATAGACTAAGCTTGGGACTTTGTCAAAATCAACCTCATACAATTAATACATAGTTTATTTTGGATTGATTCTATTCAAGGAAGTGTTAATGACCAATTTACTTTCACAGTTTTTATGTCTTGTGACTGGGACTGTAGCTACATTTAATGTTCATCTTTGTTACGACAGTTCAAAAGTGCCTGTAACTGGCCTACTTGAAATAAAGGCTTTGATTGATTGATTGATTGACTGCAGTGATAAAAACGTACCTACCTTCCTCAAGTAGTAGTAGTAGTAGGCAGAAATCTCAGGACTACTAAAGTGATTAGAAAATTTTATTTAAGTTTGTGATTTCTTTTGAAGTTATAGTCAAATTTTATTTGATCCGTTTCGAAAGAAACCAGAAAGTAGTCCTGAAAACAATAAAAAAATATTACATTCTCGAATCATAAATTGAAACTTGAATGTTTCAATTTATGTTTCAAGAGTATAAAAAGTTTACAAAAAGAAATACATTAGTACATTTTTTCAAATTAAAAATGGCAACCACTTGAGTTTCTTGTTACAAAATAACACAAACTAATTATTAGTGTTTTCTAGGCTTTGTACCCGCCATTTATGCATATATTGCGGATATACTTTTTATACTTATTTGCTTTGTGGTGCTGTCAATCCAAACCGGAATCCGAACTTGCTGTAGACATCGGATTGGGACAGATAATGTACCGGAATCTTATTCGGTCGGTTTGACTGAACACTGAATACTTCCTAAAACAAAAAAATAAACAGACAAAACCCACTTCACATTAAAAAAACATCAAAAAACAATATCAAATCAGACCCTTATACCCCACTGCACCCATCTCGACAGAACTTGGTCAAAATATAATGAGATGCAAACAAAACGCACCGGGCTTCAGTAAAAAAACAATGTGGACACAAAAAGTTTGGTTCAAAAAAATTGACCAATCGTGTAATTCTGACACACTAGGGAAATTTCACAGTCCAATTGTCAATTCGTTTAAAAAAAACTTTGGGGTTCCGTATCGAGTTTCAAGTTGCCGGATTTCAGGATTATCGTGTCCCTCTCTTCGGGCTTCAGATAACCCCACAATACTACATCGCAGCCTGCTTAAAACCTCTTCGAGTTCCGCTATCTTCTCGTCGGTCCGGAGTGTGCGCGTGTTATAAGTTGCCAAGTCCAGTCGTTGGTATAGGCAGCCGGATCCCATCCGAGGATTCTTCGCACCCCTTGCCACGCCATAACCTCGACCGCTGCCGTAGTCGAGGGTAGACGGGCTGCCGGGCACTAGGAGCGATGTATATGTAATGCGGTGTCCATTTTGGGGGGTTTTGCCATAATCGACACGCTTGACAGGCGGGTTGGCGATCGCAGTACAGTTCTTTCAAAAAGACACAGAGAACGCTGCTGCCTATTCTCTGGTAATCCCTTAGTCGACACCCACGGGAAGATATGGGATGGTGCTATTCTTTACATCCGACACCATACGGACTCAGCTGCCTGTCAGTTCGTAAAAAAATCTTAAAATTGTGTATTACCTTGGCCGCTTTAACAATAATAAATGAATACCACATCATTCTTTTTTTATTTGAAAGCTGGTGCTTCTCGTGTGGTCCCATTTTAATACAGTTGAAAATAAAAGGGGTCCCATACAAGTGACGTGTCTTTGCGGCTTTTTTCAAAACATACCAAAATGTGACGTCACAGAAGTTTTCGACGCACTGTATCGTCTTCAATTTTTGTTAACGTGAAAAAAAAATACATCTTCAATATTTTTTTCTAAAACCTTTATGACGGACTAATTAGTTTTATTTATTCATTACCCTATTACACTAACGTTATGAATTTATAAAGAGGTGATTTTTAGACGTAGGGGTTACAATCTTCGAAACTTCTAATCTGATTCTAAAAATTCTTTCACTAATGGAATGCTACTTTATCCCCGCTATCTTAGTCATTAAAACGTTCAACTGACTGTATAATTTCCAACGATAACGCGATCGAAGCCGGGGCAAAAGCCATGTCAAATATCGTACGGTGGTACGGAACCTTTCGTGAGTGAGCCTGTTTGATTTTCCCATTCGACCGTTTTTTGTTATATTTCATTTTTGTCCTGAGATTTTCTCGACTCGTACCAGTGGGGACCTCTGTATTTACTTAGGGTAAATTAAAAAGTTCATGTTTGAGTTTTCTTTTTATTCATGCGGTATACCTCTGTGTTCAAAGGTTGGGTAACTGTTAACTCTGTTACAGGCACAGTAAAAATATGGTTATTGTAGTCACTTTATGGTCTATTTTTGATTGTACTATGCACGATAGAATCTACTTTTCTGCCTTACCAATGTTACTGAGATGATCATCATTATCATCTGCCAAGCCAATACCCAACTACATAGGGATCAGCTTCCAGTCTAACCCGATGCAGCTGAATACCAGTATTTTACATGGAGCGACTGCCTATCTGACCTCCACAACCCAGTTAATACTGGGTAATACGATACCCCTTGGTAAGACTAGTTGTCAGACTTTCGGACCACTGGCTACCTGTAACGACTGTCAAAGATCTACAAATGATAGCCAGGACCAACAGTTTAACGTGCTTTCCGAGGCACGGGGGAAACTCGGTATGTAATGGTCGGTCACCCATCTAGGAACTAACCTAGGTAAGCACGGCTTATTCTAAGATCGACCTGAGTGGCTGTTATTTGGCCACGAGCTCTATGACACTTTAAGTACAACTTAAATAACAAGTTACATTAAAACATATGAAGACGGGTATTTATCGCGAATTTACCTTTGAAACCGGCCTTAATTAATATTTATGAAGATCAAGTGAGGGTAGTTGAATAAACGCCTTCGCTTTGCTGTCGCGGTACCTCCAATAGGTACTTCAGTCCCCCCCTGTAACTTCTAAAATAAGAGAATGATAAAACTAAAAAAAATATGTGATGTACATTACTATGTAAACTTCCACCAAAAATTGGTTTGAATAGGCTTGTTAACTGAAAAAATCTAATTAGTCCGTCACTTAGATTTTCAAAAATTATTTGACCCGTATTTTTTCTTTTGTCACATAAAACAAAATTGACGAAGATACGACGCTTTTAAAATTCCCAATACGTCACTGTTCGGTATGATTCTAAGTGAGTACTGACGTCACGAGCGCCCACTCCCGAGTTTTGATGCGTTTTATCTTTGTCAATATTCGTTGATTTACAAAAACAAAAAATACGTGTCCATTATTTTCTAATACTCTAGCTGACGGACTAAATAGATTTGCAATTTATTGATGGTGGAAACAAGCCTATTAGATCTAGTAAGTAGTTTTTTTTTAAGGCATAAATCGTAAAATCGTAACTTTTGTATTATGTTACTTGTTGCTACGGAACCCTTCATGGGCGAGTCCGACTCGCACTTGGCCGCTTTTTTGTAACATGCCTCTTGACTTGCAGAGGTTAAAATTACCCATCTCAAAAAACGCCCTCAGCAACAAGATACAAAATAAAAAACAACACATTCCAACGCCTAAATATAACGTCAACATTACCTGTGCTGCCTTGAAATGCAAATATGTGCTTAATTATGAGCTGACATGCGTCTGCAGGTGACCTCGATACATACTGATGTGTTGCGACCTGACGAGACGGGACTCGTGGCAATTTCTCACGAATTTGTACGTAGTTAACACGTCTTCTACCTACCTAGCCTTTTGATGTTAATACTTAACATTTCTTTGAACGCAATGAATGAATGTTTCTTTGTGGCAATGGGCAGAGCACATTGCTCGCAGAACGGATGTCCGATGGGGCCGAAAAGTTCTGTAGTGGCGACCGCGAACCGGAAGACGATGTGTTGGAAGGCCTCCCACTAGCTGGACAGATGATCTGGTGAGGGGAATCCACTGGATGCGAGTCGCAAGGGACCGATCAATGTGGCGACACTTGGGGGAGGCCTATGTCCAGCAGTGGACGTCTTTCGGCTGAATGATGGTGATGATTTCTTTGAAGAAAAGACAGGGGATTGCGATGATGATGATGAAATCTAGCTGATTTCACCACAGCGATTGCATTTGATGGATTTCTAGGATGGTTGTCGAGATCTTTAGTATGCTCTTTCATGTGCTCTCAAGTGGCTAGCATATACAACTTTGGTCGGAAAACTCTGACAATGAAGCGGACATGTCAAAACACCATTGACAATATGGCAAGGTATACAGAGGGTGTAAGCAGGCTCATTACGAAGCCATCAACCAAGCATTCTGTACATCAAACTAAGTAACTTTATGCAAAAATTATTGATGGTAAACGACTTTTTTTTGCTGTGAAAAATCACGTTTTGTGGTAGAACTCAATGTAATGCACTCGAAACATTGTGCTGGTGCATGGATTGAATAGTACGGGGGTCGTAGAGGTGTTTAAAGTAAAAATCCTACAGTAAAAACTTGTATTTAAAAAAATTATTGCTGAGAAACGGCTTTTTTTTGGGGTGAAAATTCATGTTTTGTGTAAGAACTCTGTGTAACGCACTTAAAACATTGTACTGATGGGTGGATTGAATAGTACAAGGGTCGTGGAGGTGATTAAAGTAAAGTTCTTACATTCAAAATTTGTATTAAAAAAAAAAACTTGTCTTTTTTAAACTTTCACGATCAAGTGAGGGTAGTTGAATAAACACCTTCACTTTGCTGTGGCGGTACCTCCACACTTCAGTTTGCTTCAGTCTCCCCGCGACCACGGCTGGTGCAATCCGGTCGAAACGTCGGGCTTAAATTAAAGGTAAATTCGCGATAAATACCCGTTTCTATATGTATTAAAAAAAAATTGTCGAAAAGTTGGAATTTTGACCTCCAATATCTCCGTAACTAGAAGGTTAAAAAAAAAACAACATTAAAAATTATCGCAATGACGAGGAGAACAAGTGTTTCTCGGCTTCGTTAAGAGGTGTTTTACACCCTTTATAATTTTGTATATTCTTTTTTTGGAACGATTGGAACGAAGTTCCTTATCGCGCGTTGTGAAAGGGGGCTAGACGGAAAAAAATCTTACGAAAAAGTTGTCACGACACTTTTTTTCTTTTTAAAAATAAATGAAGGTTGCAATGCGTTTGTTTCGTTTCTATTTCGCATTGAACAGTGTGGTGTCGCGACGATTATTTTATTAAAATTCCTTCACTAGTTAATCGAAAGAACTTCGTTCCATCCGGGTGTCCCTTGACACCTCTCAAGTTTTTTTTCTGTTAACTCCTGTGTTGTATGTTAATAAATCATTAATTTAATAAATACTTTTTTTTTCACTAAATCATCGAGGCAGTGTTCCATCATCCATTACTATTTACCCCGAAGCACTAAATGATCAATTGGAATGTAAATTGATTCGAGAACGATCCGTTATCCTATGAATACAAATGGACGATATTACCGGACAATTCCATGATTATGTCCCGTTTATATTACCGGAGGCATCATCAGCTGTGTTCGATAAATTGCTCGCTCTTAACATACCATATCATTGCGACTGTTATCCTGGAAGACATAGCTGTATAGTACACTCATTACGCATGTTATTTTAGTCATAAAACACTAAAAAACCTTGCGATGTGGGTTAAAAGCCGTGGTTAAAAGCTAGTAATCATCATCATCATCTGCTAGCCTTTTCCCAACTATGTTGGGGTCGGCTTCCAGTCTAACCGGATGCAGCTGAATACCAGTATTTTACATGGAGCGACTGCCTATCTGACCTCCACAACCCAGTTAGTACTGGGTAATACGATACCTCTTGGTAAGACTGGTTGTCAGACTTTTTGGGCCACTGACTACCTGTAACGACTGTCAAAGATCGACAAATGACAGCCGGGACCAACTGCTTAACGTGCTTTCCGAGGCACGGACGAAATTCGGTATGTAAGGGTGGTCACCCATCCACAGACCAAACTAGGCCAGAACGCCTAAAAAAAAGCTTAAAAGCTAATATCTAATAATTATTGGGTACTAGCTTGTAATCGCGTCTTTGCTCGCGGTAATTATCGTATCGGAACTTTTAAATACCAGGTCTAAACGGATCATTTCCAAACCGTCCTAGCATACATGCTTCAAACTGAGTAAACTCTACACTAAAAATAGTACAGGGAAACGGCTTGTTTTTGTTGTTAAAAAATCATGTTTGCGCTCAATGTTACATCGTCAAAACAATGTGCTGAATACGTTGAATAGTACAGGGGTCTTAGAGGTATTTACAGTAATGGTTTATCATTTAAATTATGTATGAGTAACTCAGTTGTTGTCTGAGTTGTGTGTGTTATGAGTATTCAAAAAACTGTGGAAAGTTTTGAACTGACATGACAACAATGACAGGAAGAACAATTGCCTCTAGGCTTCATTTAGGTTATATTTTACATCCATTCTAACAAGGAAACAACGTTTTGTGGGTGATTAATTGTTGAAAAAAAATTTGGTAGCAGTCTATGTAACATAGTCAAAACAATGTGCTGATGCATTGCATAGTACAAAGGTCATAAAAGTATTAAAATAAAAATAAAGTTATAATATTTCAATCTTGTATCACTATCACTACATATTATAAAACAAAGTCTCCCACCGCATCTGCCTGTCCCTATGTATGCTTAGATCTTTAAAACTACGCAACGGATTTTGATGCGGGTTTTTTAATAGATAGAGTGATTCAAGAGGAAGGTTTTTGTATATAATTTTACGCGGGCGAAGCCGCGGGCATCGGCTAGTTGAAACATAAAAACCTGTCAAAAAGCTGAACGTACAATATCTTCGCAACTAGAAGGTTCCCAGATATGGTTCAGTACAAAAACAATCGGAGTAACAGGGAAAACATATAATTACACAAACACATATGCCCCTCGGCTACGTCAAAAGTGTTTTTACAACATTTTTATGGAAAAATACATTACTCATAGTTTAAATGATTCGACCGACCTCGTTACAGTCCAACAAATTCTAATTAAAATTAACAGGAATGAGTTCAAATTGGGCGACGCCTAAATATTCCTTTAACACAGCGGTTCCCAACCTATAGTCCGCGGACCACCGTTGGTCCGTAGGAGCCTCAGATATGGTCCACGAAAAGTTAAAATGTTATTCATACTTTTTAACTTGCGCAGAAGATGCAAGCTCATCATCATTTCAGCCGAAAGACGTCCACTGCTGGACATAGGCTTCCCCCAAGTGTCGTCACATTGACCGGTCCCGTGCGACTCGCATCCAACGGATTCCCGCAACCTTCACCAGGTCATCGGTCCACCTAGTGGGTGGTCTACCAAGTTGATGCAAACTCAACCCAACCTAATTGATTGCACCTATCAGAGGCGAGGTGCTAATTTTTTTTTGAGAAGCTACAATTATCTTATTCCCATTTTCGAATGAATGATAGCCTTCGATCGCTTTTATATCCTTCATTTTCTAAAGTTTACATGTCATTTTCCAAAATGTTGCATTGTGTGAGTTAAAAATTCACCACTGCAGATATAATCCTGTCGCTGTTCATGTTTATCTAGGACCTAATGGCCCCTGCTAACAATAAATACACCAAAGTGATCCTTGGTCCAGGAACCTTTGAGAACCACTGGTTTAACACCTTGTATAAGAAATGTAATCTATTATTAAACACCATAGTCATTATCTTTTGTATAACAAAAGTAATAGTTTGAAGTCACAATAGATGTAACAATCAATAGAATTTGCAATTACATTAGAATTGTATTATTATGATGAGTGTGAAAACACATGGTTTTGTGTTTTAATAAATAAAAAAGCTTTAATGCTTAAGGGGCCGACGGAGCGTGCGTCGTTCACACAAACGTAATACCAAAATAATGCGTAAACCAAACATATTCTTAAGAAAGTGTGTATTTATTTCGATTGGATTACATAATACAAGTATCTATTTTCCCAAATATATATTTAGACGAGATTTATAAGGAATTTAAAATTTCTTTGAAAACTTATGTTTCTTATAACTCTCGTTTAAATCAGTGTCCAATCAAAATATATATTTGGGAACCTAGATATTATGTAATCCAATCGAAATCGCACGCCCCGCTTTATAACATGACACCTGTAATTCCTGATTACTTAGGCAGAACTGTACTAAATCTATACTACGAGTACTCGTATATAATATATAATATATTATAAAGCAGAAGAGTTTGTTTGTTTGTTTGGTTGAACGCGCTAATCTCAGGAACTACCGTCTCGAATTGAAAAATTATTTTTGCGTTGGATAGTCCATTTATCGAGGAAGGCTATAGGCTATATAACATCACGCTATGACCAATAGGATCGGAGCAGCAATAAGAAATGTTGCAAACGGGAAAAAAGCTTCCGTTGAGCAGGCGATGCGTTGCGATATCAAAACTTCACGCGAACGAAGTCGCGGGCAGAAGCTAGTAGTACATACACCTACATTTCATTTGTCATCAGTTATGTTTTTAAAAGGCCCGTTATGTTTTTAAAGGTAATAGAGACGAGCCTTTTACCATCAACCAAGCACAAAGTCAGACTCCGTGACTGCCACTGAGAAATTATTGATGAAAAATCCCATTAACACTTTGATTTTTTTGTTGTGCATGCAAGAATGTTACAATTGTGTTGTGAGGTCAGATAAGCAGTCGCTCAACGTAAAATAAATAAAAATGGTGTGCTTATTTCATCATCATCATTTCAGCCGAAAGACGCCCACTGCTGGACATAGGCCTCCCCCAAGTGTCGCCACATTGACCGGTCTCGTGCGACTCGCATCCAGCGGATTCCCTTATTCATCATCATCATCATCATCTCAGCCGAAAGACGTCCACTGCTGGACATAGGCCTCCCCCAAGTGTCGCCACATGTCCCGGTCCCGTGCGACTCGCATCCAACGGATTCCCGCAACCTTCACCAGGTCATCGGTCCACCTAGTGGGAGGTCTTCCAACGCATCGTCTTCCGGTTCGCGGTCGATTCCCTTATTGACTGTGCATATTCACTTCTACCTAGCCTTTTGTGGAAGTACACCCTTTTACTGGAAGTACACCAGTTTTTTTTTTTTAGAAGAAGTTTTCTTCGAACAGACCACATTACAAATATCCTGCAGTATATTATCGATTTAACCTGAGGTCCTGCCTAACTTTCCAACATAACCGCCTTTAGTATGCAATGCTCTCATAGTGGAGTAACATTTTATGATATAATCCGAGCTTCGCCGATTGAATTTAATTCAGCCCCTGAAAGCTCGCTTCAATGCTTAAACAGGGTTGCTACGTAAGACAAAATGAATTAACATGTAATTTATAAATTTTTGGTAATTTAATTCCGATCTTTAGGTTAAGCCGTGCTTGCTTGGTCTGTGGATGGGTAACCACCCTTACATACCGAGTTTCCTCCGTGCTTCGGAAGGCACGTTAAGCTTTTGGTCCCGGCTGTCATTTGTCCATCTTTGACAGTCGTTACAGGTAGTCAGTGGCCCAAAAAGTCTGACAACTAGTCTTACCAAGTGGTATCGTATTAGCCAGTACTAACTGGGTTGTGGAGGTCAGACAGGCAGTCGCTCCATGTAAAATACTGGTATTCAGCTGCATCCGGTTAGACTGGAAGTCGACCCCAACATAGTTGGGAAAAGGCTAAACAGATGATGTGTCATATTTAGGTCCATGTTCACCAAAAAGATGACAGTCTGATTACCTAAAACAGCTGTTTAAAACGCATTTTTGTATGGGAACATGTCACAGTGACAGCTGTTTTTAGATAATTAGACGGTTATTTTTTCGGTGAACATGGACCTTAGTCCCGATGTAAAGTTACAAATACTTATGAGAACTTCGCTCCCTTAGAGTTAACCACGTTTAACCAATCACTCATTGTGCGAAAATCATCATCATCTCCCGCTCGCAGTTCACTTTGCTGTCACGGTACCTCCAATACCGCGACAGCAAAGCGAACTTCAGTCTCCCCGCGACCACGGCTGGTGCAATCCGGTCGAAACGTCGGGATTAAATTGAAGGTAAATTCGCGATAAATACCCGTTTTCATATGTCATATAATGTGTTCTGATCGGTAAAGTAACTTAGTTTGATGAATATAATGCTTGGTTGACGGCTTCGTGATGAGCTTGTGCACACCCTGCACACCGTCTTGAAATGTGTGTACTTACGACATTGATGATCTCCGTCGCCATATAAGAAACTAAAGGGTCACGAACTATCTGATGTGTGCAAAATGACTGAAAATCCAATATTAATATCTAATAATATCGCTGGACATTAACACACAGCGCCACCTAGTGCCACACTAAGCAAAGCTTGTGTCGTGGACACTAGATAGTTGATATACTACATATATACTTTTTTTGTTTGTAAATACATACTTATTATACATATAAACATCCATGACTCGGAAACAAATGTCCATGCTCATCACACAAACATTTGCTCCTACCGGGATTCGAACCCAGGACCCTAAGAACGTAAGGCAGCGTCACTACCACTACGCCATTCGGGTCGTCAAATTACTGTGTAACGTCAAATATCTGCCAACGTCTTCAACATAAATGACCGCGCCAACCCTACCTCGAGAAAGGTATTCATAATACAAGCATTGCTTGATCAGACCGGAGCGTAGATTGAAACCGGGACATACATACGTACATGTATACATATATGAGGGTACTGCTTTCAGACAGTTTGCTTTGCTGAAATGCGACTAGATAGATATCCTTAATATTACTGGTTATTCATTTGATGTCTTCAATGGATAAATAGGTTGCATTATAATAGCCTCGGAATTCTTTAACTTATTTTAATAACACAATCAGACGAAAATTTCCCCACTGCTGGGACACACAGCCTCCTATCTATGAGATGGAATGGGCTATAATCCACCACGCGGGCCCAGTGCCGGTTGGTAGATGTCACATGTCTTCGAATTTTTGGTTCTAGGACATGCCGGTTTCCGCACGATGTTTTCCTTTTCCGTTTTTGAGAGCAGTGGTGATGAAATAAATTACGCAAAGTATGTCTGGGTTCGAACCCACGGGTTACTGTTCGCAAGTTGGGGTTGCCACCACTGGGCCACCGCTCCTCTTATTTAATTTAATAATACTGTAAAATATTTGGAGGGAATTATTAAGCTTCTATACATATAATAAAATCGTTGAGACCAAAAAATCTGTACATTGAAGATTAAAAAAAAAAAATCACCCAGGGTGACTTAAAATAAGTAACTGAACATATTAAAACCATTTTTAAAATTTTTGTTTGTTTGTTTGTTTGTTTGTTTGTTTGTTTGAACGCGCATCACGTAAAAACTGCTGGACGGATTTTGATGAAAACTTCACTAATCTATTTAAATAAACTCAGAATAACATTTAGGCTATAGAAATTATGGAAAATTTTGGAAAAAGGGGGTGAAAAGGGGGGGTAAAGTATGTATGTAAAATTTTTTTTAGATTGTTCTAGATTCATGAAACTCAGAGTAAATACTTATTATTAAAAATAAAGAAATACCTGCTTCAGCATTTTTAAAAAATTTCATCCAGAGACGTAAAAAAGAGGGTTTTGTTTTTAAAATTAATAAACTTCATACACCTATAGAACAAAATCCAATGAAGTATAAACCTTTAAAAGTTGCTGTAAATACTTCAAATCTAATACAGGTAAATATAATTTCTCAATTTTCTTGAAATTTGATTTTTGAAGTGAATACGCCCAAAATAGCGAAACACAAGAAAATCGGCTTTCCTCGGTAAAAGTAGTTGGTAATACAGGGTGGAAACGGTAAAAGGGGCAGTAAGGGGAACTGCAGCTACACGAAAAAGGTCTTAGAAACAATCCATAATTTTTTCGCTAAATGTTGATCCCCATTCACAGATTTAATTAAAAAATAAAGTGCAGTTAGCAAGAAAATTGCCATTTTACATAAAACAATTTTTTTGATGCCAATAATGATAAACCTTAACCGTTGCAGCTACATGAAAATGGTCTTAGGAAACCATCCGTAATTTTTCGTGAAATTTTGATCCCCATTCACAGATTAAAAAAAAGTACAGTTAGCAAAAAAAATTGCTATTTTACACAAAACATTTTTTTATGCCAATCGATCCTGTTTCTAATACTCAACGGTTAAGGAAGCTCCCCTTTCTGCCCGGTTAATCGTTTCCACCCTGTATTTACAAATTAATTAATACTACGAAGAAAATGTAGACTATACAAATGTACATCAGACATAAAGCCCGAAAAGTTACAAATACAAACGAGTTCAAATCCTACTATCTACAAATAATAAAAATGCTTTGTCCTGAAGGATTGTGATGGATCAACGCACAGCCTTTACCGCAGATTGTAGAAACCTGAAGCTTGGAGGGTATATTTTTTGTATAATAATTTCAGAAAATCATTTCTTATCGTATGCCTATAATAGAAAGGATTTTCTGAAATTATACCCCTTAGGGGGTGAAAAGGTGGGGGCAAAGTGTGTATGGGAAAATTTGATTCCTTGGTCCAATCTACTTCAAATTTTTCTATCAACAGTATTAACAGAATTGATGGACGCGTTTCGCATTGTACGTAAATTGATTTCAATCCATATCTTAGGAGATACACCGTTTTAAATAACTCGAGCCGCAGCAAAATAATGATCACGTACCGGGCGCGCATTTTCATTATGCGGAAGGATGTGTGTGATGTGCTCTTTGAAAATTGTATTATAGGTGCTTACGACCCAATCTCTGTAACCCTCTCTTTCTCTTATGTGACGCAGACGAAGTTGCGCGGGTCAGCTAGTTTATAATAAAATTACGATATCGTAGCATCGAAGCTACGCCGTAGCACATCTCAGTTCGATCTACGCCGTAGCACATCTCAGGTGTTCGATCTACGCCGTAGCACCTCTCCGTTCGATCTACGCCGTAGCACAGGTCAGTTCCATCTACGCCGTAGCACATCTCACTTCGATCTACGCCGTAGCATATTATTGTACTACGCCGTAGCGTTCCGTGAACTACGCCGTAGCACAGTTTAAAATAAAAGGAAGAAAAATATCTATCTTTTCCTCTACGGTTTTTTTACTACTTTTAATTAGCTACTGTATTTTGACCGGTAGTTTACATTGTGTTAGATTATGGAAGCTCTTTTAGATGGAGAAGTTCTGTGTCCCAGCTGTAGAAACAAACACTTTGCGTTATTTTTATTATTTGACGACCCGAATGGCGCAGCGCTAGTGTGGCTGCCTTACGTTCTTAGGGTCCCGGGTTCGAATCCCGGTAGGAGCAAATGTTTGTGTGATGAGCATGGACATTTGTTTCCGAGTCATGGATGTTTATATGTATAATGAGTATGTATTTACAAACAAAAAAGTATTTATGTAGTATGTCAACTGTCTGGTGACCACGACACAAGCCTTGCTTAGTGTGGCACTAGACGGCGCTGTGTGTAATGTCCAGCGATATTTATTTATTTATTTATTACGGGCTTGGATGGCCAATTCTGAAATTATGAGAAATAGCGAAAAAAGCTCAAAAGAGTCTCGAGCCCGATTTTGAAGAAAAGTAAAACTGCATCATTCGATTTTTGAAAAATCAATGTTTCAGGGATCGAACCCGTTGATTTTGAAAAAAAACGACAAAGTGCGAACCCAAGGCTAGCTTGAACGGTTCTGTACCATCGCATTAGGGGAGGAGCCCCCTTTAATTTTGAATTTTTTATATTTATAATAGCGGCAACACAGATACACATTCTGTGAAAATTTCAACTGTCTGCCTATTACGATCATGAGATACAGCGCGCTGTCAGACAGACAAACGGACAGCAGAGATGCCGTTGGTTATCCTTCGGGTACGAAACCCTGAAAAAACCACATACTGTTTTATTTATTACACCACTCGATAAAGCATCAAATTACGGTAAACTACAGGTAAATGTATGTTGTTGTTTCAGAGCATTACCACATCTTCGTCGGGGACCTGAGTCCTGAGATCGAGACCCAGAGTTTGAGAGATGCCTTCGCGCCTTTTGGAGAGATTTCGTAAGTTATTCTCTTATTTCACACTTTTTATTATAGTTAATAATTTGCAGAAACCAGAAACGTTAAACTCTGTTTGTAATGACAAATCCCACTCTCAAAAACAAACTCATGATAATCAGTCCAAAAGATTTAAAAGAATTATGTACCTATACAGCAGACATTGATAATACTTTTTATATTTTTTTATATTAGCCTATTTTGTTCCTGCTGTGCAAAGGCCTTACCCATAGTCTTTCCCTCCTCTCTACGTGCGACTCTCTCAGGCCAATCTATCGCAAACGCTTCTAAGTCGTCACGCCAGCGTTTTCTGGGCCTCCCTCGGCGACGCTGCCCGTCTTCTGGCACCCGCTGAGTGACGACTTTTGCCCATCGGTCCTGATGCATTCTACAGACGTGGCCCGCCCACTCCCACTTCAACCGAGCAGTCTTATTGCCCACATCAGCGATTTCCGTTTTTGAGCGTATTGTAGTATTGCGACACTACGCTCCATCGCCCTTTGGCAAACCTTGAGTTTGGACTTTTGTGACTCAGTCAAGGACTCAGTTAGTGTACCGTAGGTTAGGATGGGCAGAATGCACATGTCGATGAGTTTGCGCTTCAGGGATAGAGGTAAGTCACCCTTAGAGCTAAGTCACCCTTCATCAGCGACTTCATGTACCAGTAGCTTTTCCAGACGGTCTCGACACGACGGTCGATTTCTCTGTCTTGCAAGTTTTGATCCCGAACTTTTTCGATTTTGACACACGTATACTACCTGACAAGCGTGCGTATGACGCTAGTCAGAACGATTTGTTACTTAGTAGTAACCAGTATCGGATTACGATTTTATTCGTCTTGATCCTTCTGCAGCTCGTAAATATTTGAATATATTTGTAATCAGTCTATTATAGCAGTAATAGCCTAATGGTGTCACCGTTGTACTGCCAATTCATAAGTCTCAAGTTCGAACCTAAGATGTGCACCTCTGATTTTCCGGATTCATGTACCTACGTATTGTATATTCCAGTGAAGGAAAACATATTTAGAAACAAATCAGAGGCCGACATCAGAGGTGGCATAAAATCTCATCAGAAGTGGCATAAAATCTCATCAGAGGTGGCATAAAATCTCATCAGAGGTGGCATAAAATCTCATCAGAGGTGGCATAAAATCTCATCGGAGGTGGCATAAAATCTCATCAGAGGTGGCATAAAATGTCATCAGAGGTGGCATAAAATCTCATCAGAGGTGGCATAAAATATCATCAGAGGTGGCATAATATCTCATTAGAGGCGGCATAAAATCTCATCAGAGGTGGCATAAAATATCATCAGAGGTGGCATAAAATATCATCAGAGGTGGCATAATATCTCATTAGAGGCGGCATAAAATCTCATCAGAGGTGGCATAAAATCTCATCAGAGGTGGCATAAAATATCATCAGAGGTGGCATAAAATATCATCAGAGGTGGCATAATATCTCATTAGAGGCGGCATAAAATCTCATCAGAGGTGGCATAAAATCTCATCAGAGGTGGCATAAAATATCATCAGAGGTGGCATAAAATATCATCAGAGGTGGCATAAAATATCATCAGAGGTGGCATAAAATATCATCAGAGGTGGCATAATATCTCATTAGAGGCGGCATAAAATCTCATCAGAGGTGGCATAAAATCTCATCAGAGGTGGCATAAAATATCATCAGAGGTGGCATAAAATATCATCAGAGGTGGCATAATATCTCATTAGAGGCGGCATAAAATCTCATCAGAGGTGGCATAAAATCTCATCAGAGGTGGCATAAAATCTCATCAGAGGTGGCATAAAATCTCATCAGAGGTGGCATAAAATCTCATCAGAGGTGGCATAAAATATCATCAGAGGTGGCATAAAATCTCATCAGAGGTGGCATAAAATATCATCAGAGGTGGCATAATATCTCATTAGAGGCGGCATAAAATCTCATCAGAGGTGGCATAAAATCTCATCAGAGGTGGCATAAAATCTCATCAGAGGTGGCATAAAATCTCATCAGAGGTGGCATAAAATCTCATCAGAGGTGGCATAAAATCTCTGACACCAGGGTAGGCACTGAACACACGGATTAAAGAAATCATCTGCCTAGCCTCTTCCCAACTACATTGTTCCAACAACAAAATTGTTGACGGCTTCTACGAGTAGTCTAACTGGTTGCAGCTGAACCTCAATAGTTAAGAGTGGTTATTAAACTTCAATGTTCAGATATCATCATCATCATTTTCCTACCCTTCGTCATCAGCCTATTAATGTTCCCACTGCTGGGGCTAGGCCTCCTCTCTATGAGAGGGAATGGGCTTATAATCCACCACGCGGGCCCAGTGCGGATTGGTAGATGTCACATGTCTTAGAATTTGCCGGTTTCCTCACGATTTTTTTTCTTCACCGTTTTGAGAGCAGCTCTCCTACCCTTACCCCAATTGTTTTGGGGTCACCTCCAATCTAGCCATATCATCATTTACACAGTTCATTTCAGTGCGTTAAGCTGTTGATCCCGGCTGTCATATCTAGATCTTTGACGGTCGTTACAATACTGACAAACAGTCTTATCAAAAGGTATCGTATTACCCAGTCGCTCCATGTAAAATACTGGTATTTAGCTGCATCCGGTTAGACTGGAAGCTGACCTCAACATAGTTGAGAAAAGGCTAGGTAGATGACGACACAGTGCATTTCAGTGTTCCGATATGTTCAAAAGAATATTTGAGAGCTAATATTCTACATTAGTAAATCAGCAATAAGTCCGCTCTCATCTCTTGTGGAGTGCTCGGAGTACGACAAGACATGTCGACGGGACAAGCCTTGGATTACCGCCAAGATGGTCGGGTTGTAGTGCTGGCGGGGAGTGTTTGTCGCTCGTGTGTTACTAGGCAGCGTTTTGGTCAAAAAAACGTTTATATGAAGCAAAAAGTTGCAGTTGCACCTTAAGTAGGTAAACCAGTTTCCTACCATACCTGGGAATGTTGTAGTTACGAAGATATTAGGGGTCAAAGTTCCGACTTATTCAAAAGTTTTAAGTCTTCAGTCTTGATGTCTGAACACGACTATTCAATGCATCCTTGCATTGAATAGTCAAAACACAAGACCAAGACAAGACCCACAAGACTATTGTCAGCACAATGTTTTAAGTGCGTTACTTTTTGCATCGAGTTATTTAAGTCTGATGTACAAAATGCTTGGTTGACGGCTTCGTTTCAATTTTGACGTTGCGGAATAATTGTTTGTTATTTATTGCAACCTTATAAAGCATCTACAATTTTCGAAAACCCTACATAAGAATTTTAGCATTATTTTTTCGTTCACTTCGCTTCAGAAAACGTGCCTTTTCACTTACCCGCTCCGGTTATAAATCCGCTGTCAGTTGCACCACACCCGTACCCCAGTGACATAGTTCATATTTGTCAATAAGCCAAAAATGCTGGTTTATGCCCATCTTGAGACTCCGGCAAATATTTTATCTTTTATTTTTTTTGTTGGTTGGTATCTTTCGATCTGGGTGGCTTGATATCAATGTTATGCACATACGGGTAAAAACTGTACAAATAAAACCTACAATCGAAGTGTATTTTTGTTATTTCAAAATAACAGTTTATTATTTTTTGTCTGTCTGTCTGTTTGTTTCGGTTAATCTCCAAAACGGCTGAACTGATTTCGACGGTATTTTCATTTGTAGATAGATGATTTTATAAGGAGTAACTTGGGCTTTACAGAGGATTCGAGTTATGATGTGCAAAAAAACGCCTTGAAATTGTAAACAAAATACGATTGAAATAAGGAAGCAATATTTTAAAATTAATTTCACCCGAAAATAAGTTAGGGTCAATTCACACATTTTAATAAAGCAACTCAAAATATAACTTTATTTACAACACGATAAGATACACATTTCATTATAATGCGTCTCGCAGCAAGAAATTGCGGGCCTCTTCCAGTTAAGTTCGCGTCGCGTCGCTAAAGGGTTTCAGCTTCTGACTACCTGTCATGACTGCCAATCTATGAAAGACCTGCCTTTTCCCATCTACAGGGTGTAAACCACCTCATCACAAAGCCGTTAACCAAGCATTCTGTACATCAAACTTAGTAACTTGACGCAAAAAATATTGCTGGGATACAACTTTTTTTTTTGAGGTTATAAATCATGTTTTGTGGTAGAACTCAATGTAACGCACTTAAAACATTGTGCTGATGGATGGAATGAATAGTATGGGTTCGTGGAGGTGTTAAAACTTAAAATCTTACAAAAACAACTTGTATTTAAAAAAAACTTGTCATAAAGTTGTAACTTTGACCCCCCATATCTCCGTAACTAGAAGGTTCCCAGGTATGGTGTAGAACAAAAAAATGATAGCAATGATGGGGAGAACAAGTGCCTTTCAGCTTCGTGAAGAGGTGTTTTACACCCTATATATTTCTGTCGGCTTCCAGTCTAACTGGAAGCAACTGAATACTAGAATGTTTTATGGAGTCAAAGTCAAAGTACCTATTTATTGGTGTGCTTTTTGGTGATAGATACAATTGGTCTTAGGATTATCCATAGGGATGATTACTGACAAAAAAAAATATTCTGTTTGTCAGATTATTGAAAAATATTGGATACGTGTTTTTTTATTTTATCAAATTAATAAAAATTGACGAAGATAAAACGCGTCAAACATGCTGCTTGGCTTATGACGTCACTTACCGGTAAAAGTGTAGGCTCACTGTGACGTCGTTTTATCAAATTAATAAAAATTGACAAAGATAAAACGCGTCAAACATGCTGCTTGGCTTATGACGTCACTTACCGGTAAAAGTGTAGGCTCACTGTGACGTCGTTTTATCAAATTAATAAAAATTGACGAAGATAAAACGCGTCAAACATGCTGCTTGGCTTGTGACGTCACTTACCGGTAAAAGTGTAGGCTCAACTGTGACGTCACACGAGTTTTCGACGAACTGATTTCGTCTTGATTCTTTGTTTAAATGAAAAAAAGGGTCTTATATTTTTTGAAAATATATCTGACAGATTATTTAGGTTTTTTGTCATCTTCCAGCATGTTTTCGTTATCTTATAAGACACCTCCTTTCTAGCCATATCATACTTCACACAGTACATCCATCGTTTCTTTGGTCTTCCTCTACTCTTAAATCCATCCACAATCATACTCAAAACCTTCCTTATTCCTCCGCATCATATGTCCATGTCGCAGTCATCTGGTTGAATCTGCTATTTGATTGAATGACTAGCGCGTTCATTGAATGACGACATTTAATTGAATGACTAAAGGACGACTCGTCAAGTTGTTAAATGTAACGTTCAACGTCTTGACTGAACGTCATTTAGCATAGTCGTTGAATGGGATATAGCACTCGTGGGGGTGACCCACGATAAGTTAGTTAGGTTCCTTTAAACCCTGCAGACAGAAATAGGGGCGCCGTGTAGCAGGGCTCCGTCGACTACTCTTTTCAGGGGAATAAAAAGTAGCCGGCGGCGGCGTAATAATAGGTAAATCCATGCTGTCACACTATTTTTCGTAATAATATAGTGTGACACCCTATTACCGTGTGTACGCCCTTTAAAGTAAATTTGATCAAAAAAATATCAACACAGTGCTATCCGTGCGAACTGTTTGACGCCATATTTGTTTTGGTGACTACTAGCGCCACAGTGGGAAAAAAATTAACTAAATTTCAATCACCTGACTGATTTTACGTCTGCTCTGTTCAAAGGGCTATGTTACAATCCGCTAACTAGTTGGACGTTGAGTGACGCTTGTTCAATCAACGTTCGGCCTAGTCATTCAATCAAATAGCAGATACAACCAGATGACGGCAACATCCATACCACGCCAATGGATAACCACACAACTTTACAGTTACGGGCGCCACTTTCAGACTACCTCTGAGCCATATGCAAATGCCTTTCATTCATTCCTTTTGTGATTCATCATTCTGATCCATACTTATAATAAGATCATCTTATATATAAGATTATAAAGAGGAAAGATATAGATTTTTGTATGTAACAAATAAACTTAAAAACTACTGGGCCGATTTGAAAAATTCTTTCAGCAATAGAGTAACAAAGGCTATAATTTATCCCCACGGGAACGGGAACCGCGCGACGTCCTCTAGTCATTTATACGTTTTTAAAGTAATTATGTTTCTTTGTTCACAGTGACTGCCGGGTGGTGCGCGATCCTCAAACTCTCAAGTCTAAAGGATACGGATTCGTATCGTTTTTGAAAAAATCGGTAAGTTCAAAAATCAATTTATATAAAAATCAATGCCACTTTTCGTTGTAATTTTATAACTCAAGAACGGGCTCACCTATCCAAACCAAATGTTTAGGCTTTTTTCGGACTATTTAGTAGATGTTTATGTGAAGTTTGCACAAAATCGGTCGAGCGGTTCTTCACGCAGACGAAGTTGCACGGGTCAGCTAGTACATAAATTGTTTTAAATAATTTACCTTCACAAATGGGCGTTTTTCGGATGGGATATCATCAAATGACTGAACGGGAGACGGAGCGGGAGGGAGTTTCAGACTGTTTCTGACTAAAACCTACCCATGTTCCTTCCTCGCCCTTTATGTTCCGGGGCCGCGGTATCTCTTTCGAACAGTCCCGCAGCCCCGGCAGGTCACAAATAATATGCCTTATTCGGCCCAACCACCCGAATACCGCAATTATAGAAACAATTAAAAAGCCGTTCTTGCGTTCATCTACGTTCCGGCACACAGAAGGTTAAGGTACCCAAGTAAAAATGTATGTTTGTGTTAAAATATTAAAATAAAATAAATATCGCTGGACTGGACAATACACACAGTGACACAGCGTCATCTAGTACCACACTAAGCAACGAGGCTTTTGTCGTGGTTACCAGATAGTTGATAACTACATAAATAATTCAAAATCAGGAGATGGCGACGTAAATTCCGAATAAACTCACGCGTCAAACTCAAAACACCAATTTCAAAGAAACTTGTTACATGTATTACTGGACGGTCAAAAGCAGCTAGCTACAGTCCAACTACAGTGAAAATAACTGCGAACATCCATGCACAAGTTGTTCAAACATGTCTGTAGCCACTACAGCAATTCAACACGTCATTTCTATAGTAAATTATCACCTATTCGCGCTATCATTAATAAGGGCACTCATGGGAAAAACTGCAGTTACTATTAATATTAAATTGAAAGTATTGATTGAATACCGACGTGCCGTGTTTCATGGAACTCTCTAGTATTTTATGTGACTTTTTTCCATGAAACCATGTGGAAAACAGTCGAATAGAAAAGTAATAATTTATTTCTAAACGTGTTTGTGTCTACATTATAATATGATACTGCCAGGAGCAAACTCAAATCTTACTTTAAGGCGATTACACGAGCTAAACGCGAGTTTTATAATTACTAAGAGTATATTCACTGCTATAATAAGACCAGAAAAATATATGATATTCTTCAGGGTATATGCTAGCATGATACTGTTTTGAAAACATAATACAATTAATTTGGCTCGATAAAAAGAAATCACGAACTTACCTCTAAAAATATCTTTCAAACAATAAAAAACATACTAATATGCATGCGATCATTCTGATTTTTTGGCAAATAATTCTACAAGCAATATATTAGCATGATACTGTTTTAGTTTTTTAATCCAATCAATAGTTTTTTTGTAAATCGATCGAAACCACTCATTTCGCGCTATTTGGCCCGCAGTGGCTGACGTAACAACCACTTTGTAGTGCAAGCTGATTAGAACTTTATTCTAACAGCATTTCAAACGAAGTTTGAACCACCACAAATAGAGTTGCTAATTTAGCTCGTCTAAGCGCCTTAATATAAACACAAGTTATATTTAATTAAAAATTTAAGAAACCCCCGACAAGTAGGGTAATTAATTCAAGGTTATTTTTTTCTTTTCATGCTTTTTGGAGAGACTTCTTAATTTTTTTTTATTTCATTTCTTTTATTTTCTTCTGTTTTGAGTTTCAGAACAGAGAATAAAGAGAATGAATAAATTAAATTATATTAATTTGTAATACATTAAATAGAGCCGTCACAGAAGCCTCTGTTATCAGTAAAATCTACCAAAATATATCACAGTCTGTTATTCTTTTGTTAAGTCGTGGTGTGGGTGACATGTTTGTGTTGTTTAGTGGATTTTTTATAGCATGTAACAGACTGTTCTTTATCCCGAATAAGTATAATAAATATTAAAAAAAGTTTTATACCTTTTTTCTTGGTAATGACATATTTCTAAATTATTTCCTTTATTGTTGTTTCAGGAGGCTGAATCTGCCATTACCTCCATGAATGGACAATGGCTAGGTTCCAGATCGATCCGAACCAACTGGGCTACGCGGAAGCCACCAGCGCCCAAGAATGAATGTAAGTAACTCGTTAACGTATTTTTTTTTACCGACTTCAAAAAAGGTTCTATGTTCGGCCGTATTTTTTTTTCAATTTTTTTTTATGTACATTCAGCAATTTCTCCTCCATTTACGGACTGATTGTCAAAATATTAATTTTTTATTTGATTGAATACACTCCTGAGGTGGTCCTATTTAAATTTGGTGAAGATCTGATGCTGACCTCCGGAGATATACAATGGAACTCTTCAAACATAAACGGCAAATCTGTTGTGATTGCTGCAATCGCTTGGATGTTTATTGTTTTTTACAACATCATGGCGTAATATCATGCTTGTATGCTCTGAGAGGGTACGCAGATGTGAACAATACACCCAGATTTCGACACTTAGGTATGGTAGGTTCCATTTATTGGGGATAAGCCTATTACCATGACGTGCATTGTTAACAATGTAGAATAAATTCATGGCAAATATTTGTTTGGGAACAACGTACCTACTTTTTACCTAACCTGCTCTGTCCCACTGGGCAAAGAACTCTTTCCACTTATCGCGAACCTGCGTGTCTGCCTTCCAGTTCTGACGGAAACTGTCCAGTTTGTACCGCCATCTCCTTCGTGGTCTGCCGCGAACCCACTTCACTGTGTCAGGGCACCAGTTTCCTGTTACTTCGGGCCACAGTTTGACCAGCGGTAGACATTGTCTTGCCCCAGTCCCTTTTGGAACACGGCAGCTATACGGCGTGTAAACAGCCTCATCACGAAGCTGTCAACTAAGCATTCTGTACATCAAACTAAGTAACTTTATGCAAAAATTATTGCTGGGAAATGACTTTCCTTTTTAGTGAATAATCATGTTTTGTGGCAGAACTCAATGTAACGCACTCAAAACTTTGAGCTGATGGATGGATTGAATAGTATGGAGGCGTTGGGGGTGTTCAAAGTAAAAATAATACATTAAAACTTGTATTTAAAAAAAACTTGTGAAAAAGTTGTAACTTTGACCCCCAATATCTCCGTAACTAGAAGGTTCCCAGGTATGGTGTCAAAACGGGGACGGTGAGAACAACTACCTTTCGGCGTTGTAAAGAGGTTTTTTACACCCTTTATTTTTGTTTTCGAGCGCAATATTGTGTTTCGAACACGATCCGTTAATTTAACACCTAGTGTACTGCGCTAACGCATCTTTAGTAAAATTATTGTAATATGGGGCGATCCTATTGCCATTAAATATTTTTCTTTCATTCTTTCTTTTTTTTCGTTCTTATTCTTATTCTTTATTGCACACAAAAATAACAACAAATATACATATTACTTGCAATAATATAGCTTATGTACAAAGGCGAGCTTAACCCAGAGTTGGGTTTTCTTACAGCAAACCTTTCTTTCTTTCTTTCTTTCTTTCTTTCCATCAACAGTTATTGAATACAATAACACTGCCCTCACCGGGAATCAAACCGAGAACCCCAAGTTAACGGCCACGAGACCAACAAAACAGTATAATACAAAAAATATATAATTTGTTTAATGATTAATTAAATAAATAATAACAAAAACCGAAAAATCATAAATAAATAATAATCATCATTATTTTTTTTTCTCTTTTTTCTTTTTTTTTTTTTTACTGTTCCTGGTTGTTACTAACATAGTCTTTAAGGAAAATGTAATACTAACACCTTATGGGCCTTGATGCCTGATATTTTTTTTTTTTTTTTTTTTATTATCATCATTCTAGCCTATTAATGTTTCTACTGCTGGATAAAAAGGAGGCCTGTGTCGCCTCCTCTTTATGGGGTACGGGTTAGTAGATGTCATGTCTTCGAAGTTTTGGTTCTAGGACAAGCCGGTTTCCTCACGATGTTTTCCTTCACCGTTTTTGAGAGCTGTGGTGATGAAATAAATTACACAAAGTAATAAAATAAATATCGCTAGCAGGCGCAAGTCTTTGTGAAATAATAATATAAACAGAAAAATAATAAAAATAAAAGTAGTAAAAAAAAAAGTAAAAGTAATAAAAAAAAATAAAGTAATAAAAAAAGTAAAAGTCACACAAATGGCAATGGAGAGGGCTATGCTTGCGTGATCAAATCAGAAATGAAGACACAAGCAAGAGAACCAAAGTTACCACCGCGACGCCGCGCGCCGCGACGTAGCCCGAAGAATTGGCAAACTTAAATGGCAGTGGGCAGGGCACATTGCTCGCAGAACGGATGGCCGATGGGGCCGAAAAGTTGCGAATCGGAAGACGTTGTGTTGGAAGGCCTCCCACTAAGTGAACAGATGATCTGGTGAGGGCTGCGGGAATCCGCTGGATGCGAATCCCACGGGACCGGTCAATGTGGCGACACTTGGAGGAGGTCTATGTCCAGCAGTGGACGTCTTTCGGCTGAAATGATGATGATGATGATGAGTATATAAAAAAAACATTCAGTTCGCTTATCAAGGTACAATATTAAAAAACTAGTACAGAAGACAAGCTAAGTTTTTACAAATTCCCTGGACTCCACACTAGGATACCCCGTATCGTGGGGTCCAGTCTCGTCCCAAGCAATGGTAACATGTTAGCTTTAGCTGAACTAATGACAAAATAAATAGAAAAATGAAATAATTAAGTTAACAAATTATAAACTATTAAAGTATATAAAACAATAATATTAAAATAAAAGATTTGGAAGTGTGTGTTTGTGTGTGTGTATGTGTGTTATGGTGAAGTGTGGTGATTGTTAGGGTATGTATAGCGTATATGAGTGGGTGTGGTGTATTTGATGGGTGATTACGTGCATGGTTTGTTACTATACTGGGTGTAAACCACCTCATCACAAAGCCGTCAACAAAGCATTCTGTACATCAAACTAAGTAACTTTACGCAAAAAAAATTGCTGGGAAACAACTTTTTTTTTTGAGGTTATACATCATGTTTTGTGGTAGAACTCAATGTAACGCACTTAAAACATTGTGCTGATGGATGGATTGAATAGTACTGGGGTCGTGGAGGTGTCAAAAGTTAAAATCTTACAAAAAAAACTTGTATTTAGAAAAAAACTTGTCAAAAAGTTGTAACTTTGACCACCCATATCTCCGTAACTAGAAGGTTCCCAGGTATGGTGTAGAACAAAAAAATATCGCAATGATGGGGAGAATAAGTGCCTTTCGGCTTCGTGAAGAGGTGTTTTACACCCTTTATTACGACTGTATACACAAAAGGTGTTCTGTTTCGTTATAGTTTTTGGGATGCAGCCATTTAAATATAACACATTTACAAGAGCTGTACGATAAGGTGAGTATAGTTTTATTGTAAGAGTAGAATTTGGAAAAGAGGTAAGGCACAAGCAATGCAAAGGATCTGCGTGCAAAACATGAGTGTACTCTTGGTCGATACTATTTTAATGTTCTGGATGACTTTATGAACAATTCTCTTAGTATTGCGCAGTAGAATTTCTACATAAACTGTTAATTATTCGAAGGCTTTCATTTTCTTTAAGACTATAATCTAAAAGGCTTGTGAAAACGAAGGTTTTGTTTAAAAGTAATCCGTATTTAAGCTGACAACTTAAGATTGCTCCGTTTTTTAAAGACAGCTAATCTGTAACGGGTATTATCAGACATTGTGGTCTGTTTGAGAAAATGTTAATACGTTTTCTTGAGATATTTTAAAATAACATAACGCTTTGTATCTTTGGTAAGGGGTATGTTAGAGGTGTTTCGTATAATATGGTAGATTACAAAAAATCTAATTAGTCCGTCAGTAAGATTATCAAAAAATATTTGATTCGTATTTTTTCTTTTGTAACGTAAACCGAAATTGACGAACGCCACAGGAGTACAGTACAGAGTATAAGCTTCATACAGCAGCGCGAATCGGTTGCACCACGTGCGTGACCACTGGCCGCTTGTCGCATACGCGGCGAGAGTGGAAAAAACCGGCTTACGCTGTCACAGCCAGTTGACAATCTCAGGGTTGTCAGGACAACACACATTGTTTGTTTTGTGACAAGTTAGAAAATTTTAATGTAAAAACTTGTTGTTTATTAATACTCAATACTTTAACTATCCCAAGGAGTACAATAGGTAAGTAAATTTTTGATTAATTTGTCTTCACCTATTGTGACAACCCTACCAAAATAGGTAACAGTTTTGTACGTTGTTAAGAAGCTATACTCTGTTCCATTTACCTACTCATGTGACGATGCTTTCAAAATTCTCAATATAATATAATTTTAAAATTGATATAATTTTTAGTGCGTTAAAACGTCACGAGCTCCCACTCCCGACTTTTGATGCGTTTCATCTTTGTGAACAAAAACAAAAAAATATCTATTATTTTCCAATGCTCTATTTGACGGACTAAATAGATTTGTATTTTTTTGATATTGTCGTCATGCCTATTATTACGACCACTGATAGATCATCATCATCTGCCAGCCTATTCCCAACTATGTTGGGGTCGGCTTCCAGTCTAACATGATGCAGCTAAATACCAGTATTATACATTTTTTTTTATTAAATCTCATAAAATTACAAGTTATTTTTTTTTACAGTGTTTTACTCGCCAAACTTTACAGTTTGATGGCGAGAAGCGCTCGTTCATCATACACAACTTTATAAATTATTATAAACTTAAAATCAAATATAAAACTTACAACTTAACTTAAAATCTAATAAAATACATAATACATAGCTACACCTGAAACACTGAAATACACACACACTGAAACTGTTTTATATTTTTTATCTTAATCATAATTATACTCAGAAATATATAAATCATATCCTATCTTACGTGAATTTATTTCTCGACAACGTCAGACCAACACCAACATACAGATAATGAATTCCAAACCAGAGTGAGCAGCTGGAGCTGGCCACTCTGATCTAGAACTCACCGCCTATCACAGTCCGACGTGTCCGCGTTCTCCAGAAATAAATTCCTTAATTTTGATTTTAACACACCTTTGCTTAAGTTACTCGTATCATTTCTTAATAATTCTATTTTATTAAATACTTTTGGCACCAAATATTTAGACGTTCTTTTTCCATAATAGTTGGTTATTTTTGGTTGTACTAGTCTTCTCTCTCTCACACTCCTTGTATTAAACTTATTTTTGGACTCTTCTTTATTTTTTACATGGAGCGACTGCCTATCTGACCTCCACAACCCAGTTAGTACTGAGTAATACGATACCACTTGGTAAGAGTACCTACTTGTCAGACTTCCAAGCCACTGACTATCTGTCACGACTGTCGAAAATCTACAAATGACAGCCGGAATCAACTGCGGTAGCATGATGTGCTTTTTGATGCCATTTCCAGGGTCACCCATCTATAGAACTACCTTGGCCAACCTTGGTTGGTATACCCGTGTAGCCAGAGCCATCTTTGCCAATGGATACTCTGGGCACTTGCCCAGGGCCCCGCGATCCAAGCTCCCCTCCCAAATTGCTGTAACTGTCAAAGCTAGAGGTTGTCAAAAGTAACCCAAGTTATCCCGAGCGTTCGTTATTTTTATTCATGAAAACCTAACTTATCCGAAGCGGATGCAAGAAAATTCGAGCTCGCTCCGCTCGCATTTTACAAGGGCCCCATTGTTCTCAAGTGCCCAGGACCTCTCAAATCGTTAAACGGCCCAGCGTGTAGCTATCGTCTATTTTCGTCTTTCCTTTTTCAACCAATCTGTCTTTTATAATACCCATTTCAACTTGAGATCAAACTCAAGCTATCTTATGTCTTACTCCGTCTTGATTCGGTAAACAACAAAGAGAATGCAAAACAAATGTTTAAATTTTAACTGTTCTCATCTCTTTGATGTTGCCGTTAATTTTGCTCAAAGGCGGCACGTTGTAGAGATGTTAATACCTCCTTCAGATTATTTTTTGTTTGTTAATTAAATATTCTGTTTCGAATTGGGGAAAATTGAACTAAGAAAATTTCTCAATTCGTGCATTTATCTGCCAACACTTTTCCCAACTATGTCGGGGTCGGCTTCCAGTCTAACACATGGAACGACTGCCTATCTGACCTCCACAACCCAGTTAGTACTGGGAAATACGATACTCCTTGGTAAGACTGGTTGTCAAACTTTCGGGTCACTCACTACATGTAACGACTGTCAAAGATCTTCAAGTGACAGCCGGGACCAACGGCTTATATTGATTTCCGAGGTACAGAGACATCTCGGTATTTAAATAGGTTGTTACCCATCCTCAGACCAACCTGGGCAATCTAACCGAATACTGTTGACAGACTTTTAGGCCACTTCTTGTAATGACTGTCACAAATCACTCGACTGACTGTCTAAATCGGTTTCTGGGTAACCCGATTCCCCATCACGAGTCCCCGCCGGGAAGAGGGTTTGTTTGTTCGCTAGGATCTCAGAAACTACTGAACAGATTTTGATACGGATTTCACTAGTAGAAAGAGAAATTAGCTGAAAAGGTGAAAACAATTTAAAGCAATTTCTGAAAACAATTTAAAGAAATTTATCTGAGTGACGATATTTGGTATTAAGACGAAAAAAATCGCACTTTCATGGCGTGTACTGCTTAAACAGAACCAGTTACATGAAAATTAATTGCGGTATTATTCCTCTTAAAAAGTTCTAAAAAAAGGTCACGACAGTGTAGGTATGTCAATTTTTGAAGATTGACTCACAATAACTATTTTATGATTTTAAAATTTCGACAAAAATAATGCTTCATTAGCGAAGGTGTTTTTACAGTAGTATTAATAACTTTAAGATATTATGATACGTAATCTCATATCAAAATACTTAAATGTCGTCGCTTTAGATGTGATACCTCGGAAATACACACCTGTCAATTTTCCAGGAGAAACAAAATAATGTTGCATGCTTTTTTCATTGATTATTAATTAAAATACCGTATGTTTTCTTGTATACGTAAAAAATCACCTTGGCATGCTTGGTGTCTATTAATTTGTAGGTACGTGGGTGGTATCACTATCATTTCTGTAAATATATTACTGAAACTTATGAGGTTTTACTCACTTTTTTCGATTGAGGTTGATGTAGGTTACTAGATGCTAGTTGTCACTTCTTCAACTTAAGAGGTCAAAACCTCACAAAATGCTTCCAAGTCTTGTTACGAGATCAATTCTGAACACATACAATAAAATCGTAGGAAAGTCAAAACGGTACATTGAATATTTTTTTAAAAGAATACTTGGGGCGTGATCTACAATAGACTTCAAAGCCAAAAATATAGTTTTTAGAATTTTTGTCTGTTTTTCAAATTTTGCATGAATATTACTAAGAGGTCGGGTCAACATATAGGCTACATTTATCACGCTATCACCTACGGGGGAGGAGCTGAGCGACACTGGTATCTTAGGTATTTTTGGCGCTGTAGAGCCTTCACGCAGAGGACGTCGCGGGCAGCAGCTAGTACAAAATATTACCAAAAAGATGGAAAATTGCATGATGGACAATTTTGCATCAAAATGTAAAATTGATCAATGAAGTGTTGATTGATCACATCTAGAGCGACGATATGTAAGTCATCTTTAGCGTTTAATTGTGACCAAAAGTGCGCGCTAGTTAAAAATAAACTCCACCATTTCGTATTTCGAGCTCTATAGCAATCGTTTGTGAATGCTAATATCCGGTGCGCGGTAATTCCTTCCGTTCGCTTTGACGTCACATCCGCTGTGTTACCTTATATTACTCAGTGATGATTACTGGGGTTTCGTATTGATTTTCTGCTTTTGGGTTAGTGTTAATTTGAAGGTTTTTCATTGGTAAATAAATATAGATACCTATACGAGGTAAAATTTAAGATTTTTTTTTTTTACGTCGGGCTTAAATGAAAGGTAAAGTTCGCGATAAATGTCCGTTTTCATATGTTTTATAATGTGTTCTGATGGTGAAAGTTTAAAAAAGTCAATCAAGCATTCTGGACATCAAACTAAGTAACTGTACGTAAAAATAACTGCGTACAGTTACTTGAATGGTGGTAAAACATACGTAAATACAAACATATATAAGTACACTGCTAAAATCATAACCCTCCTTTTGGCTTCACTGGTAAAAAACGTCGTTTCCCGTCGTTTTCGTCAGCTAATTTTTTTGCGAAGAGTTATACAATAAAAACATATATTTAAAAAATACCTTCATCAAAAAGTTGTAACTTTGACCCCCCATTTATCTCCGTAACTTGAAGGTTCCCAGGTATGGTGTAGAACAAAAAAAATATCGCAATGACGGGGAGGACAAGTGCCTTTCAGCCTCGTTAAGATGTTTTTACACCCTTTATGCTACATGGATATTTTTTTTGTAAATACATTTTCTTTTTTAGCCTATATTATCCCACTGCTGGGCAAAGGACTCCCCCATAGTCTTTCCCTCCTCTCTACGTGCGACTCTCTCAGGCCAATCTATCGCAAACGCTTCTAAGTCGTCACGCCAGCGTTTTCTGCGCCTCCCTCGGCGACGCTGCCCGTCTTCTGGCACCCACTGAGTGACGACTTTGGCCCATCGGTCCTGATGCATTCTACAGACATGGCCCGCCCACTCCCACTTCAACCCAGCAGTCTTATTGCCCACGATTCTAATACATAGAACACGTTAGGAATACTAATGCATAATTCTTCTAAATAAACCTGTTTTCTTCTGTTCCAGTGAACTCCAAGCCCCTGACCTTCGATGAGGTCTACAACCAGAGCTCCCCGACCAACTGCACGGTGTACTGCGGCGGCCTCACCACCGGCCTCACTGAGGAGCTGATGCAGAAGACCTTCCAGCCCTTCGGCACCATCCAGGAGATCCGCGTCTTCAAGGATAAGGGATATGCTTTTATTAGGTAAGTGGGGCAGATGGCCAGAAATAAGTCTGACGACCAGACTTTCCAAAAGTCATTGCACAGGTTGTGGAGATCAGGGAGGCAGTCGCTCCATGTAAACTTTTGCTGCAACCGGTGAGACTGGAATCCAAGACTAACATACTACACCAAAAAAGGTCTTCTAACCAGTCTTTGCACAGGAATTGGTTATCGACGGTTATCGAAGGTTAATCGAAGGTTATCGAAGTCACATAGGCAGTCGCCTCATGTATAATTCTTCTGCATCCATTTAAACGGAAGCCGACTCCAACATCGTTAAGGAAAAAGACGTCTTGTCTCTCATTGGTGACAGCCAGGGACGACACTATTGCACGCCCAAACGTTTCTTTTTTCTATTTCCAACCAGATTGAAATAAGATACCGAAAAACTTTTGATTTCAATCCAGTTGAACATTTTTGACATTTCGATCATCTTCATCGCCGGACCGCGTTTTGTTTAGGACATCAAGGTTTTTTAACCGCCTACGCAAAAACGATGGGGTGTTATGAGTGTCTGTCTGTGGCATCGTAGCTCCCGAACGGATGAACCGATTTTCATTTAGGTTTTTTGTTTGAAAGGTAAATTATTGTAAGAAGCTATTGCCTGTTATTACAGCCGTTTGTAGTGTTCTGATTTTAGAATTCCTTTCGAGAAGTTCTTCCTTTACATCCAGCACTATTTATGATCACTATCTAACTCACATTCTCCACCATCCGCAGATTCTCCACCAAGGAGAGCGCGACACACGCCATAGTGGCCGTGCACAACACGGATGTGAATGGGCAACCAGTCAAGTGCTCCTGGGGCAAAGAGTCCGGGGACCCCAACAATGCTCAGGCGCAAGGACAGGTAAGCAGAGAGGTAATATGAAGGAACTCTTCCGAGGAAATACTAAAATTATTAAGTAACATCATTCAATTATTGAAATCAAATAACACAACTTAGGACCCATTAATGTTAATATTTATCCGTGGTGCTAGGCAACTGGGCCTATCCCAGTTGTAAACGTCCCTTTGTGCCTATTGGCCTTGTTTCGTTCTGTCTCCTACTGATATGGAGGGAAGTGGAAATTACAGTTTTTTTTTCCTACTCCTCCGCTATACTTTCTGATTAATTTCGTTGCGGGATCCAAGACAGTTAAATTCATTTCCTGGGATTTCGTCGAGCTTCATTGTCTCGGCGCTTTTCTGGTGGTCGCTACTGTTGATTCTGGCGCACAGGAGCTACAGTGGTTTGGGCGTGTATGGCGGGCTTATCCCATTAAAAAAAAACATCATTCATTTCCTTCATAGACTTCGGCCTACAAGTCTCGATTTCGAACCCAAGGCACGCACCTCTGATTTTTCCGGATACATGTGCTAATTGTATAATTATCTCTCGCTTCGGCGATGGAAAATATCGTGAGGAAACCAGCATGCCTGAGAGATATTTCTCGATGACATTTAAAGCCAAGTCCCATGGTGGCATAAAAACTCTGACAAGAGGTTAGACACTCACTATACGTTATATTAAGATTCTCGGACAACTGGTCATGGGCCAATCCATAGATATGTACCTGATAGATTAACATACATACTGGGCCTCGATTCTGCTATTACAATAGTGTCAGAGTAGTCGATCATTGATTTCATAATGGTCAATTTCTGTCAAATTTTGACAAGTTTGTTAATTCTGCTATCATAATGGCACTATTATGACTTTTCAATGGTCAAACACTGACACTTCATTGAAAGAAATGTCATAGAATAATAATCGTACATGAAATCTGGCATGAATAAATGTTCGCATTTAGTAGTAGATTTCGAAAAACATTTGTAATAATATTTTATATATAGTTTTATAATAATGACAATACGACTATGCCATTAAAACACAATTTTATTACGAGACCATTGACCGACCATTGTGAATTTAGCAGATTACGAACTTTAAGCAAAATGACAATGGGATGAGAATGGAATCGTGTTGGAGTGACGAATTTATAAAATAGCAGACTAAGGCCCCAGGTTAGTCACAAAAGCCACGAAAAAAAGATCCTAAAATTCCTTTTCTTTGTCACCAGATCCCAACAGCCTATAGCCCCTTCGGTGCAACCTACACCGGGGGTGTACCCCCCACTTCTTACTGGTACAACACGTACCCCCAGCAACTGGGGGGCTTCCTCCAAGGAGTGCAGGGTGTGCAAGGGTACACTTATGCGGGACAAGCGTTCGCTGGTTATCAGCAGCAGTATATGGGGTAAGTTAATAATGGTTCATAAAGTAATAAATGGTTGTAAGAGATGGGAAAGTAAATAATATTGATAATGGAAGCGTAGGAATGCCGCCGGGCTTTGCCGGGGCTGCGGGACTGTTCGAAAGAGAAACCGTGGCCCAGTGGCCCCGGAACATAAAGGGCGAAAAAAGAACATGCATGGGTTTTAGTTAGTAAAAGTCTGACACTCCCTCCCGCTCCGCCCAGAGTGGGAGGAGTCATTTGATGATTTCCCATCCGAAAAAAGAAGGAATGCCGTTTTAAGTCCCTTGCAAACATAACCAATGCTTCCAATACGGTGATGAAAAAGGACAACGAACGAAGACATGCTGAAGAAACCAGCACGTCTTAGAACCAAAAATTCAAAGATATGATGAGATTCACCAGTCGCTACTATGCCACGTAGTTAAAGAGCAGCTTCATCTCTCAGAGGAGACGATGACCTGTTCACTGCAGTGGGAACTTCATAGGCGGATTTTTCTGGTGTATGTACTTTTTCGTGAATGGAGTACATAAGAGGAAGTCCGAAAGTGGTGCCGGTGACTGAAATGTTGTGTGGTAATCGGTTGTCGTGGTACGGGCATGTTATTTTACGCGGGCGAAGCCGTGGGCATCGGCTAGTTATATACTAAAACCTTCCTCTTGAATCACTCTATCTATTAAAACCCGCATCAAAATCCGTTGCGAAGTTTTAAAGATCTAAGCATACATAGGGACAGACAGACGCGGCGGGAGACTGTTTTATAATATGTAGTGAGTGATATCTGTCCATTTACCTAATTTCTTTGCCAAATTCTCGACTAATTTAAACCCATTTTTCCACTCCTAGCAGCAAGGATTACAACCAGTGGGCCAACACGACCGCGTGCTCCAGCATGGGTGGGGTCCAGCTCCCCTGGGCGCTGGGGGCCGGTGTAGGGGGTGTGGGGTCAGTGGGGGGTGTCGCTGCCATGTCGCAGCCGCCGCAGGTGCTTCACTATCCGGTGCAGCATTTCCAAGTGCAGCCGGTGAGTATTTTTTTGGAAATCGAAACAAATAAATTGAATGGTATGTTTATAATTTCAAAATTAGAGTTTTTTTATTGAATACATGTGATAATATATGCGGTTACTGCTTCTATCAATAATGTACTATTATTGATCGTAGGGCAACTGTTACTATTCGCGCGCCTGTGTTATCTCACTGCTGGGCCTATGACTTCCAAATTCGATCCAGGGCCAATGTGGTTCCATTATGGAAACGGTACTTTAACTTATAACAAAGCTAACGTTTTTCTTTTCTCTTTTTTGCCTCTTTGTTTATTCCGGACTGATTTTGACAATACTTGTACTGAAAGATAAAAAGAATAAGGGCTCCATACGAAAAAATTAAAACCCTTGAAATTGTAAACAAAATCCGATTCAACTATGGAAGTACCATCTCAATATGAATGATGTACCTAACCAAGATTTTGTAACAATATTTTGATTTAAAAGAGTGTCCATGGAGTTTCTTGCCCGTTCTTCTCCATAGAGATCTACGCTAGGGAATGGGCAACTACAGTACTTTCACAGTTTTTATGTCTTGTGACTGGGACTGTAGCTACATTTAATGTTCATCTTTCTTTAGACAATTCAAAAGTGCCTGTAACTGGCCTACTTAAAATAAATGCTTTGATTTTGGATTTGAAGTAATATTTTTATATTCATCATGTTCGACTGTTAGCCACTCACAATCAAATAAATCGTTGCCACGTCCGTCCCCTCCAACTCGACGAACTGCTATCTACGCGCGTCACAATCAACACACTCAAGAAATACTAAAATGTTTAGACTGAAGCACTTATTACACTACACGATTTATCGAGCCCTGCCTGCAGGGAAAGGGAAGTGTAATAAGAAACCAGCCCGGCTAGCATGGGCAGGGGATAAAAATTTTATCCACCGGTTATTTCCACTTTTGTTTGAATTTTGTCCCTTGTCAGTGGAAATAACCGGTGGATAAAATTTTATCCCCGGCCTATGCTAGCCGGGCTGGTGGTCGAGTGGTCCCGACAGCCCTACTTCCCTGCCGATCGTGCCCTGCAAATCGTGCCCGACAAATCGTGTAATTTAATAAGCCCTTATGAGTGGTTTCGCACTACATCCGATACGAATCCGATCCGAACCCGGTCCGGATTAGTCGCAGAATTATATCTATGGTAGTTTTACGCACTAAATCCGTCTTCCGATTTTGGATTGTAGTGAATTTTCACGGGTACGGATCGGTCGTAATTCGAAAACACTCGTACAGTCAATCATCAATCAATAGGGGAGACGACAAAAAAAAATCTAATTAGTCCGTCAGTTACATTATCAAAAAAAAATTGCCCCGTATTTTTTCTTTTGTTACATAAATCAAAATTGACGAAGATACAACGCCTTTAAAATTGTCAATACGTCCTAGGTATAATTTTTAGATAGTATTGACGTCACGAGCCCCCACTCCCAAGTTTTGTTGCGTTTTATCTTTGTCAATATTCAATGATTTACAAAAACAAAAAATATGTGTCCATTATTTTCCAATACTCTAACTGACAGACTTAAATAGATTTGTAATTTTTTGATACTGTCATCATGCCTTTTGAGCCGACAAATATATCTTTCTCCATAATTGCGGAATTTTTCCTAATATTTTATTTATCTTTAATATCTTTCTCAACTTTCCAGATTGGTGAAGATGAATGGCTTGCCCCCAGCCTCCTGGTGTGAGGATGCAGACATCAACCGCCTGTTTCCTGTTGTTGCATGCATAAAGACTGGATTTAACCTGTTTACCTTGGTTTGTTACTGTTCCGGGATTCTTTTTGCGAACCTCTTTTGTAGGGTATCTTTTTTTGTGAAAATCTTTTTTTTTATATTTATTATTTTTTTATTTAATATCTAAAACGCCTATATATATATTATAGTTCAGAAACGAATTACGTTTTAGATTCTGAGTTATTTCTTTTTTTTTAAGTCTGAGGGATTTTAGAAGTTTTAAATTTGTGTTGAAATGCTATGCATTGCGGTTTGATTATTTTTCAGAGTTAATAAACTGTTTTATTGTTTTGAAATGCTGTTGAATGTGATACAGTGAATAATTTCTGTATTTTATTTTAAAGAGTTATTGTTACAAGCCTTACATATATTTTTTATTTAAGTAATTGAAGACGATTTTTATTGTAATTCTTATTTAATAATAAAAATTATAAAGTATCTTAATATTCTGTAAATGATTATACTCTAAGTTATATAATAAGCAATTCTGTTTTAAAATCTCAGTTTTGGTTTTTAATTGTTATTAAAACACAAATGCTTTTTGTTAAAACATTTTGGAGTTGACATTTAAACAAAAAACATGTGATTTTTTGTTAATTTTAAAAGTTTAAAAAGCGTTTTGGAATTACAAAGTGTTTCTGAAAGAAATATAAAATGTTGTTGCCAGAATCTAGTCATATTTTAGTCAAAAGTCAAAGATTTTCGTTGTATTTAGTTAAAGCTAAAATAAAAATGTTATGGTATTGTTTAAGAAAAGACATTTGGCTATCTTAAAATGAATTATAAGTATCTTTTTAAGAAATATTAAAATCACGGTTATGATGTTAATCTCTTTGTTTCTAAAAGATAAACCAAAGATTCTCAATCAATTCTAGTCAATTAATGACTTTGTAGTTGACCTATTTTTAATTTTAGACAAAAACTATTCGGCTTATTTTTTTTTTCTTTTGTGTAAGTTTATAATTTTAATATGATTTTCTCTGCTTTGGGAAAACGAAGAAATAAACAACAGGAATTCGTTCTCGCGGTAAAACGGTATAGAGCGTCACCCAAAATGGGAAGAAATATAAAAAAAAAACTTGAGTCAAAAATGTGAGTCAGAAATATCGAAAGATTACTTCTATTGCTTCTTATGAGTGCAAGGTAATGCGTATAAAACATACTTTTAGAAAATATATAGAGAATAAATATAAGTTTAATGTATAAGGTAGTATATAAGGAGGTATCAACACGCGGGCCAAATCGGGGTTGCGAGAAAAAAAATACTGAAGAAAAAAATTAACTTTTTTTTACGGTATGAACCATCTGACAGCACAAGTTGTAAAAATAAGAAAAAAATATTAGATTTTTGGAGATATGTTTAGTAGTAAAAATAGATTGGAACACCCGAGTGAGAAAAATTTTATAAAGAAAAAAACTTTTATATGTATATGCCGATGAAGCTAGGAATGGTAGGCTACGAGTAGGTAAAGAAAAACATTTTTGAGGTGGGCTTGGAAAGAAGTCGTCTTTACGACTTCTCCGATTTGAAGTCGGAAACCATTTTAACAATGGAAGTTTTATGAAGTCGATGGCCAAGGCTTATGAATGTCGAAAAATCGACTTATTATCTACGAGTAGAGCTTGATGAGAGTTGTATGTCGGTTTCTTGACTTCAACTCCGATGTTGTGAAAGTCGAAGTTCGAAAAGTCGTTCGATACGACTTAAAACGTCTTTAGACGAGGTTAAAAGTCGGCAATTTACTTATATTTAAAAAAAAAACATCGAGAAATCTGTTCTTTCTCTTATGCGCACACTTTCAGAGTTTCCAATTAGTTTAGTGACGGCAAGTTTACAAGTCGGTAAAATGACTTTTGAATGATTTAAAGTCGACTTTCAAAGTCGCCCATCTCTAATTTTAGTCACGAATTTTTTTTTCTTTCTGGAAAGCCATTGCCAAATTCAGAAATCCGTAAAATTAAAAAAAAATACTGTTATAAAAAGGTTGTGTCTAGATAAAAGATACACTAATACTGATCCGAGGAAAAAGTAGAGAAAAAAAAATTAGATTTATTTATTAATATTAACGTATAAGTGAAAAGAAAAAAATATTTATTGCCTAGATAATAAGTATAATACCCGTTTACTGTAGTTAGAGGAAATTATAACAAGAAAAAAAAGTTCTTTTCACTCAGAAAAAAAAGTTTGGACGACGCTGACAAAGCGTGATTTCGGCTACTTCGTTTTTTTCTTTCTGGATTTTTTGTTTGTTCGTTTTTTTTTTCCTAAGAGAGTTTTTGCTCTATTTCCTTTTCATATTTCCCTCGTCGGAGGCTAGTGTTTGTAAAAAAAAACTAAAACGCTGTAGTTGGGAAAACGTCTTTTTTGAAACATTTTGGTCAGCGGTACGCTTGTATCGCCTGACACGTCTTTGTATAAAAAATCGTATTTTATACATTAATTATTAAATTAAAAAACTATATTGTATTTGTTTGGACGTTTTTTGCTACTTTTAGCTTAGTTGGGAGTTGGGCGAAAAATTTTTGCAAGGGGCGAAAAAAGTTTAAAAGGGGGCGAAAAACTCACAAAACAAATGATGGAGGTTCTCTTTGGATTCATATGAAAATAAGCTTACAAGTTCTTAAATTGACTTTGATCAGCTTATGAAGGAAAAAAGAAAACTTATTCACACTATTATTGCCAGAAAAAACTTGTTTTACTGGCTTTTGACACAAATAACTAAATTAAAAGGAATTATTAAGCATATATCGGGACGAGAGCAGTGATAGGCTAAGCACAATATACTAAGATGCATATAAGAGAGAAAATATACTATAGTAAAAAAAGTGTTACTAAAATAAAAAGTAACAAAAAACCTCCAAACATTTAGGTTTGACTGTTAGATTTTTTATTTTAAAATTTAGCTGTTTTTTATTTTTATCTTCAGCGTAGTAAAAATTTGGCAGACATATCGCTAGAATCTTATAAATAAGATAATATATAATATATTACTATGTACTAAAACTATTCTACATATATAGTTTATTTCATAACTTGAAGACTTTTCACACTTATTCTCTACCTATCAAACTGTCATAGTTATATGTCTTTTTTATTATTTACGTATATATTTTAAAACAGCTCTGCAAGGGAAAGAATGTGCTTCGGAAATCATCGTGTAAATTCGTGTATCTTCGGTAATACGCTTGATCACAAAGCTGTTACAGCTATGGAAGTTATTGCCTATTTTGAATCACCAAATTTTAAACGAAGAACATTACGCAATTCCAAAAAAAATGTATCGCGACCGAAGTAGGTAACTTCACAGAGAGAAAACTTCACGGTAAAAAAACTAAAACTTTACGTTCTCTCTCTCTCTGTGCAGTGTTAGTGCACTACTACAAAAGTAAAAACCTCTGTTACTCTGTGGCACAACTTCGTGCTTGTTCGGCAAACACGAAGGTTACCGAACGCATTACTTTTTCTGGTACAACTGTTTATATCTTTTTGTTTTCTTCAAAAACTTTCCTTCAACGAAAACTGAGCAATGCTCTACTTATTTTCTTCAGCCTCTCAAAAGGCTATAATTGTCCTGTAATATACATATATTTATGTATAACTCAACACCAAATAAATAAAAATGTCCCTTAAAATAAGACCTTCTGTGTGTAGTAATAAGAACTAAAATTAAATACTATCTTGACTCAGCACTTACTTGATTTTCAAAGTATATTATGGGATATATATATCCGAATATGTTAGTATATACATTCTGAGTAAAAATTAGTTGTAGATGTCATAGTACGTTATTTTAAGAGGCAGTAAACGATGATTTTTATCATATAGTTGGATATTAAACCTTATGACAGGCAGGAGTAGGTACATTATCTTACAAATAAATACTTCTTCGCAAAATATGCATACGCATGTCATTCTTTTGATTCTTAATTTACTACAAAACATGCCATGATAAGTACTAATTGAGGCATAATTTGCAGTAAATATGGTTTCGGAGGCTAGATTGACAATTAAAATGGTCATAAATTAGTTATTATTTTAGGATAATTGCCGCGAAATGAATTTCAATCAAAATAACGCCACAATTTGCAAATAAACGTAAGTTATATTTGCAACAAGCAACCTGTATATCTATTTTGTAACGAAACATGGCAGGTTTTCTATCTATACACAGTATTTTCTTCTCAGATTGACTACAGTTATAAAAACAAGAAGCTTGGGGAAAGAGTAAATAGAAAAAGTATATTTTAACTCGCAGAGAAAAGTTTTGCCAGAAAAAAAAACAGATCGGTGTATAAGTTAATAGACATTCAAGAATAATCATACATTGAATAGTTTGACAGAAAAAAAAATCTTACCAAAATAGTTTTATATTGTAGAGATGCAAGAATATTCATATATTGCATATTATATTATATATCCAGTTAGGTTAAGGTGGGATAGTAGTGCAGCCACCAAACATATTTAGTTTAGAAAAGGTAAGTGTGAAAAATCTTTGGGGCGAGAGTGTTGTGCGTCAATTTGGGCATTCAGTCAATCAAGGAAGGCGGGAGCCTGTAAAGGGTATATAAAAACAGATTTTTTTGTATTATTTATGTGCACACAGAAAACAGCATTTAATATTTTGATTAGAGGAGAATCGCGAGACTTATTAAAATCTCTGAAATAGTGGTATTTTCGGCAAAAAATACTTATCGATTGATACTACAGTCAAAAATATCGAGGTGGTAAAATATAATTTGTGGATGTGTGTGTTTCTTTTTATAAATCTCTGTGTTGTGAAAATAACTACATATTTAAATGTTACACAGTTTTTTTCCAAACAAACTCAAGCCATGTATATCTGAACTACAAACCAAACACGTGTTGAAAGTGGTTTTAAAAGTGGTATAATTTCTTCAGTGTCAACTTTCGGCCAACAGATGGCGTTGTGGCAAAAATCAAGTATATCCGTTTATGTATATACAATATATCCGTATTTGTATACATCGATCCGTTTTTGTATACAATGATCCGTTTTTATATACCCATCACACATCCCGGAGGTTCGACCTCCAATATCACAAAATATAAAGTTAGCTAGTCAAATTTAGAATATAGATAACATTATATGTATAATGCTAGAAAACTCGTTTATGCCTAAGTGCTTGTAGACATATATAACCAATATATAAAAATGCCGACCGCGAAAGGTTGCTGCCTTTTCGAAACCTACTTCCTTCATATATTAATCATATATAATAATAAACATAGTTGATAAGGCTTTGCTCTACTTAAGGTATTTAGATAGGTGAAAAATGAAAAATATATAATATTAATGAATAAAAACAAAAAATAAGTTAGATAGGGTATTCAATTATTTTTTGGTTATTTTTATTTTTTAATATTTTTTGTTTTATATTTTCCTTGTCTAAGTATAGTAAGAACTCCCAAGAACACCAAATATTGTAATCCTTAATATATAAAGTAGAATTGGATATACAGGAAAAGTTTTTAACCAGTGCGCAAATTTTGACATGATAAACTTGAATGTATTTTAATAGACACGTATTTTTTATTTTGATATGTGTTAGTAGTAAAAAATAAAGTTATCGCTTACGAGACTTATTTACCTATAAACTTATTTTATGGTCGCTTGCCAGTCGGGCGCCCGGTCGACCGACTCACGCGTCGACCGGTCGCCCAACCGGCAACCTGAGATCAGCTGAGTTTTGTAGGTGCGCTCGCTCGATGCGACGGCGCCGACGTAAACTTACCTACCTACGCGCTGACGGTTACTGACCGCCGTTTCGCGCTACTTTTTTAAGTTTAGGCTGTGATATGTTATTTGTAAACGTAATTCCAATTTTTCCTTCATACTTTCATGGGCTTAGGATACATCGTACGTCAGCAGCCAGCGCGTTTTCATTCACAGTATTACAATTAAATTATGTCCATGTTATGCTTATTTTAAAATGGGACAAGATGGAAAAAATTGAAAAAAAAAAATTAAAACTAAAAATGGGAATGTGTTCTATTACTAACACTGAGCTACCAAAAAAAATTTACGCAGTGGTTAAAAACTTTTCCTGTATATGTATGTAAAATATATAGTATTTCGGACTTATATCTACTTAACTAGGATGCCTTACTTTTTTTGTTTTATTTTTTGTTATGTCACAATTAATTGAGGTTGGTGTGCTTATTTGTTATTAAAAAAAATTGTATTTAAATTGATAAATACCTCTATTTTCTTTTTTTTAACTGAGAAATATAATATTTGATTTATTCTACAATTTTGTTACCAGCTATTATAAAAATGAAAATAAAATCATATTTTTTTGTTTTTCATGAATGAACACACCAATCCCAACGAGGCGCGTGCCAAAAAATATTTTTACACTATTTTTGTTTTTTCTTTTTCCTCTTTTTGCATTTTTACATCCGTCTATCTCAGATAAAAAAATTATAACACCAAAAATTCTGACTAAAATGTAATCCTATAAGGACGTTTCTAAAAATACGTTTTTCTTAAAATTTTCATGTGTATTTGAAATTTTATATTACAAATATTTTCTTTCTGGGATAATAAAATATACATATCTACGAATAAATTAGCTATGAGAAAGTAACTTGATGTTAGATTCACATGTTTTCGTTTTTTTTTGTGAAATATATAGTGTTTGTTTTCGTATCAATAATGATAAAAAGATACAAAGTATCTGATATGCAATACAATTTTCCCTAAAATATTTGTGTATAAAATGAGAATACATGTAAAACTGTAAGAAAAATTATAGAATAGACATGACTAGGTGTTACTCAGTGTGTTATGTTCTTATGTCCTTTGCCCTGCGTCCAAATGATTGCAAAAATTTGACAGAAAAAAAAATCAAGAAATACAAGAAAAAATAACGAATGGTAGATATTTCAAATCTATGTTTAAAAAACCTATTGAAGTGAGAAAATCAAGTTGTATTTAGAATTAAGTCAATATTTTAAATCATTTGAAAATCTACCCATCGTTCGTACAATTCTTGACAGCTAGAGGCGCTGATGTTACGTCAATTTTAATGCTACCAACATAAAAACGAATGAACACTAGTCGAAGAAGGAAAAGAACTGTAATATTCTAAATATTCAAAAAACAGCGGAATAAGTATGGCAAGTTAGAGTAATAGTACGATTGAAAAGAAATATTATAACATAAAATCACGCCAATAAATAATTCCAATGGTTTAGTTAGGTGTCATTTCGCCAGTCATGTTGAAGTCCTATGTAACAGGGAGCGAGAAAACAAATGAACAACCTGTAAAGACACGTTTTTCGTAATTTTTGCAACGTCTGAACGCATGCAAGTAGTGGTTTTATTTTAATTTCATAGAAGAGCTAGATTTTTGATGTTTTATAGTTGAATGTCCCAGAGTTGGAAGTTTGTGTTTTAACACAAAGCTACGAACGACATGAAAATATAATGATATACATATTTTTTGAAATGTATAAATAAATAAAAATCTATGAACTGTCCCCTTATTTGTCTTTCGGGTTGAGCCAGCAAAAAAATAAACAAGAAAAAAGTCGAATTTCAAATTGCATAAAAAGTTCTAATACCAAAAAAAAATTAAAAAGCCATCTGTGACAACTGTCAATCTGACAACTGATTTGCACAGTGATACCAACTGACAAAAAAAACTTGCAGGCCTCAGCAGTGCATAAGTGTGTCATTTCAGTGCATTTAACAGCACAATAGTACGATGGTAATGACTGAAAACGAAATAACAGCCTAACTTGAATTCAGAATCTAAGGTTCGAGTAAAAAAATCAATTTCGTACAAGACAAAGTTGAAATTCTATTGATTTGCAATCATGAATAATTGAAGACATGAAAATGTCTTCAATTAAAATTAAAATTACAAATAAAATTCACTTAAAAGTCAGTTTGACTACATAAGGCTAACTTTAAGTGGCAATAGAATTTCAGATCTAAAATGTTGAGTTTACGGTTTAAAGTGGGTAGTTAAGTTTCGAGGCAATGGAATTTAAGATCTAAAGGTTCTGACTAAAAGATTCGTTATTAAAAACTTTTGCTGGCTCGAACCATTTTTTGTAGAATTTGGTGTGTGTACTCGTGTTTGATGTCGTAGATATTTCGTTTTAAAATTCCTGATTAGCAATATCTTATAATAACGGGTTTTGTGGTAAAAATCGAAGAAAATACTTGGATTGTTGGTAAAAAGTTCTATGAGAATTTTTACTCGACATTTTTTTTCGAATCGTTTGTGTAGTAAGGTTTTCGTCACTCGGTAAAAACGTACATTTTATAAATGTACGGATTTTTTTGCTGAAGATTTTTTTAATAGTTTTTTTTTTGTAATTTTAAATACTTAATATAAGAGAATACTGTCAGCTGTTGCTGTAATTTTAACAGTTTGTAAAAAGTAGTATGGTGAAAAAGCAGAAAAAAAACTTCGATTTTTACCAACAAAGTAATTAAAATAATTAAAGAAACAGCAATAATGACGCAATAGGTGTTGAAAGTAGATTTTTTATTTTTCGTACCGCTAGTAACAACTTCTTTAAAACTATAATTTCTATATCTCTTCGAAGTTCTGTTGAAAATAAACTAAACTTTTAAAAAAAATCTTAAAAAAACGTTAAAGCACATTTTTTCTTGTTTAACCCCCTTATTTCTACCGTCCATGGGTGTTGTCGTAGAAATAGGTTTTTTTTTCAGAGCTCAAAGAAGTTTTTATTTTCAACGACAAAAAAATTTCAAACGCACACTTGAACTTTCAGTAGTGACAAGAGATTGAGCTTTTGTTTTAGTTTTTTTCTAAATAAAAATGTGATGTTTCGAACTTAAAACGACCAGGAACGAGTTAGTGATTTTTATCTTCCCTACATCTTCATCTTTTTAATATTTATATCATTATTGTGATGTTAAGATCTTACTATATATAACCATACTGTAACGGACTCTATACAGCTGACTTCTAATCGAAAGCCGTTTAACTTAAAAAAAGTCACTTGTCAAAAATCTTCAGAATAAACCAAAAAGGTTTTACTCATCAACAGAAAAACTAAAAAAAGAACCATACCATAAACTTAAAAAATAAAACAGAACGAGCTTTCGATTAAAAAAAGGCCAAATGTCCATAAGTTAGTTATTTTTTATACCCCCCCGATATAATTTAAATAATTTCGCGTAAATATAAAAATTAGGTGAGATATTGGTAGAATATAAGTAGAAATTAAGTATAATATTAAGAACTAATGTAATGCTTGTTACGTTTCAACTGAAATTAAGTTTAATCTGTCTTTTTGTTGAACTATTGACGTTATTTCAAAGTATTTTGTTGAAATACTTTTTTGAAAAATCATAACTTAGCTAATGGCGAGACATAGGCCACTCAAGCTGTACCGTTACACTTTGTCCTCCGTTTCTGCATCCAGTATCCGCATGAATAAATCTCGTGTTAGGTGGTGACCTTACTATATAAAAATCCTCACGGATAAACTTGAAATCACTTTGTCCGACCAGAGTCGACCCAGGATGTCACGTACTATAAGTACGTAATCCAAAGACGCAGTAACTTTTAGATCTACATCTATTTTCGGTAAATCGAAACGCAGCCAATCACAATGCTGTGCTGTTCCTAAGCCTTGCCTTCCGCAAGCAGCCGGTCTGACATCCAACCACAGCCTTGTTTAACCGTTGGTTTCAAAAGACAATTTTGGTATGTCAGCGTTATTTCAGCTGTGTCACTTTTCAGGGCAAACGGAAACTCACGACTACCAGTATTTTATATGGCCTGACTGCTATCTGATCTCTGTAGCCTAATTAATGGGTACCTATTATAGATTTCATGTCTATAGTTTTAAAATTGACAATTGACAAACAATTGATTGGAGATCCCTTATAAACTCTTGTAAATTCCCTACAGTCCCTATAGAAGCCCACTGACAAGGCTTCATCTCGCAAAGCAATTCACTGATTTCTCGGTTACTCATCTAACTACTACCAGCAACCCTGCTGGCATAGTTAATAATTTTTAAAACTGTGTACCTAAGCTGTTAGATGGCGCTGTTAGTTTTTTTCAACCAAATAAATACAAAAAGTAATTCTTGACTGAGGATACGAACTTGTGAACACCCACAACAAGTCAACCGCTGTCACCGCTAGGCTATCTACTTCACTAACAAGTTGTCTAAACTAAAATAGCTGTTCTCGTTATGACAGTTGAAAGCTGTCAAACAGATGAAAAGTTGGTGTCCTTAAACACGCAGATGGCAGCACTATCTATGAAAATTTTGTTTGAAGCCAATGTATGGAAGTTACACCCCCCTGCCTGTTGGTATCCTCGCTCCATCTAGCCTGAGTGCGTCCTACCTTACATTTGACGGTCGCGGTCTTCAAAAGAACACGTTTAGGTACACCAACGGTCATTCGTTCTGCAGGGAAATTGTCTCGCTTCATTCTACAATGTTGGGTCGACTTACAGTCTAACTGAATTCAGCTGAATGCCAGTATTTTTTGAAGAGACTGCATGTCTGAACGCCACATCCAGTGTCGCTGGGACGTATATAACAATGCAGAACATACTTGGCCATTTGACAGTTACAAAAATGGCCAAGTGCGAGTTGAACTCGCTCATGAAGGTTTACTATCGTATTTATATTTTTTTATTATTATTTGTTATAGCAGCAACAGAAATTCAGATTCTGTGAAACTTTCAACTGTCTAACTAACACGGATCAGAGATACAGCTTGGTGTCAGACAGTGTACCCGTTATACAAAGAGTTGCCAGAGCAAAAAATCCAAAAAAAAAAACAAGTAATTTGTTGTTATATCGGCCATGCACGGCTATAATTACGATTCAAAAGATGCCCTGTGACAGGTGACGGAGTGACAAGAGTCCCGTTGTCACTTTTAAAGTACGAAACTAAAAAAAAAAGTATTTCAACAAAATATGTTTATGAAAAAAAAATGTTAATTTTCATTGTATTGAAGACAAGTTGATATTGTATATTAAAATTAAGGTGAAATATACTCTGTACCTATACCTGTGTACTTTAGCAAACTACATATGACCTAGGATTAAAGTAATATATGATGCGGGATTATTAAATAACAATAACAATTATTCGTGTTTTATTTTTTTATCCAGTATTTTAAACCCTGTATGGATGGCTGGATGAAGAGGGAAAGGAAGACCAAAGAAACGATGGATGAATTATGTGAGGAGTGTTAGGAAATTATTATATAGGAGTAAATGATGGCGAGACAGTTGACAGAGGTGAAGACATCCGCAAGAGAACCAAGGTCACCGACGTAGCCCGAAGAATTGCCAAACTTAAGTGGCAGTGGGCAGGGCACATTGCTCGCAGAACGTATGGCGTGGTATTCTCGACCTCCTCGTATGCTAACCTTGTAAAACGTGACAGGCACCGTGTAACAAAACATCTTTAGTCGTGTAAAGAAATGAAACAGAACGATGTCAGTCGCTCTTTTTCATGTGTGAATACGACCAAATATATGAATTTGTCTATGGAATTCTCTGCCTACGTCCTGAACAAAAGAGTTATTTCAGAGATAAATACTCAATACGTTAAATAAAAGTGTGACGCGGAGGAATTAGGGAAATGTCGTGACATAAATAATAAATAATAATTATGTTTTTATTGTTTCAAAGTAAGTGTTACTCGTACAATAAGATGTGACACTGGATCCCGCACTAGGATACCCTGTGTCGCAGGATACAGTCTCTGTCGACAAATATGATTCATTATGAAATGGTATCAAATGCAGCAGTTAAAATCATGAAAGAAAACTTAAAGGTAACTCATGATGTTTATGATATGAATGAGTGTTAGTTTGAGATAATGTGGATAGGTATAGGAGTAGAAGAAGACAAAAGAAACGATGCAAGGGCATGCGCCATCTACGAACCCGTACTGTGCCCGCGTAGTGTATTATAACCCATTCCCTCTCATTGAGAAGAGACCTGTATCCCAGCAGTGGGATCATTATAAGACTAAGAACTAAGAAAAAATAAATAAAACAACGAACATAAAATATAAAGCTTTTTATTTGACTTCTTACAAAACTATAATTACGTATATTTACATGTAGTTTAGTTAAAAAAATTGGCTCATAACAAGCATTAAGGTACGATTCGGAAGCCGAACGCATCAATAGACCGCACCAGCAGACCGCAGCGACAAAGCCACTCATCGCTTTGACAGAAACTACTGGTTCCTATGGAAATGGTCCTTCGAGCCGGATGATGACACAGAACAGAGGTTTTATGATTGCGTTCGTCTTCAAAATTCTACCTTAATGGAATTAATTTTGGTATCCAATGGCGAGCTACACTAAATTTATTTAAAGCTGTTGAGCTAAAAATCATACATAGACAATTAAACTTAGCTTGCAACACTATAATTCAATAAATAATTTACTAAAATTAAGAGTATAGAATACATTTTTCAAATAATCTTTTTATAAGTACAGTCGAGCTCGTAATTTATTTACTACTGACAAAAACCAGCTAAGTGCGAGTCGACTCGCACAGTGTTCCGTTCTGTACCATCGTAATAGGGAAGCCCCCTTTAATATTTAAGGCGACTACAAGAGCTAAACGCGAGTTTTATAATGCGTAAAGTATTTGATTCACTGCAATAAACAAAACCAAAAATATATATGATATTCTTCAGGATACATGCTAGTATGATAGTGTTTTGAAAACATAATACAATTAATTAACTCGATAGAAAAAAAATCACGAACTTATCTCTAAAAATTTCTTTTAACGAGTAAAAACCATACTAAAGTACATGCGACCATTCTGATTTTTTTTGCAAATAATTCTACAAGCAACATATTATTATCATCATGTTTTATTTTTGTTAGTCTAATCAATAGATTTTTTGTAAATCGATCGAAACCACTCATTTCGCACTATTCGGCCCGCAGTGACTGACGTAACAACCACTTTGTAGTGCAAGCTGATTAGGACTTTATTGTAACAGTGTCAACAGAAATACATCGTCTGTGAAAATTTCAACTGTCTAGCTATCACGGTTCATGAGATACAGCCTGGTGACATACAGACGGACGGAGAGTGGAGTCTAGTAATAGGGTCCCGTTTTTACCCATTTGTTACGGAACCCTAAAATTGAACTGTCAGAATAACTTTCAACGTACTTAGCTGCAACAGTCGCGCCAAAAATTTAAAATGAGTAATAGATTAAGGTGAAAGCGTCAGAGTAGCCCGCGAAATTCAAATTTTCCAACGTTTTTTTGTAATTTCCAGGGCAGTGCCAAGTTGTACGCTGATGAAAACATCTTTCGCGGCTGCAAGACATAATTATGTAGTCACAGAATTATAACCATCAAACTCATTATATTTAAAGAATACATTTTTAGATTTAAAATTGATTGAAAATTAATGCTTAATGATTGAAAATTTAAGAATAAATTCATCAAAATCATTATATTTAAAGAATAAATATGTTTTTATATTTAAAGAATAAATTTTAGTATGCTTACAATTTGTTGAATTTCTTAAATACTTTAATACTCGTATGTTAAAAGTTCTTTTGTAGTATGTAGGTATAATAAATATAATTGTTATTTTGTTGTTTTGTGTCTAGTGTGTCTAGAATATCTTAATTACTTTAATATGTTAAATCTTTTGTAGTATGTAGGTATAATTATAATTGTTATTTTGTTTTGTGTCTAGTTAATTAAAATTAGAAACAGGTATTATAGTTTGTGTTTATTAATATTTGCATGCTATTTTTATGGCGAAATGTGTCATCGCACTAAAAGTTTTGATTACCACCTTTTGTACCACATTTACTGCAAATAAATTATTTTGACTTTGACTTTGACTTTGATTAACACAACCCTCAAAGTTCATAAAAGTCGAGGAACGACTTTGACCGTGAAAAATTCGTTCCTCGACTTTTATGAACTTGGAGGGTTGCACCGATGATTCTGATGACTACAGTTCTGCAACCACATACGCCCCACAGCCGCGAACGGTACTTTCACCAACATACAACCCAGCACTGGACCGCAAATTGCAAAAAACTCAAGAAAATTTGAATTTCGCGGGCCACCCTGACGCTTTCACCTTAAGAGCGTGCATCCAAAAAATTGGGCAACGTCGCAAATAGCTGTCAAATATTTACCTATTTTAATTAATTTGGCAATATTACTGTATGGAAATAAGAAATATGGCTAACTAGTCAACTAGAATATTAATAGCAAAATGCAATTAAAACACTGAATTTGGCTTTGCAACCGTTTTAAGATGTAGAAAAGGCATATGGAAGTTTATGAAGCATATCTAAAACTGATTATTAGTGTTACGTACAGTCACGTCTAATAATATGTATACAATTTCCTTAGTATTTCGCGAGAAATAACGATCGTAACTAGGAAATTGGATCTTTTTTATAAAACGATGAGTTCCAGAATACTATGTACGTAATAACATTAAATTTTAATCAGTAGGTACATTAGGAGAAACACAATTTAAAAAATTCTTATGGATTTACATAATATTAGACTGGTTGTTAGAGTGACTGTACAATATTAATGATTGCATTTCATCTCTAATATTATAAAGAAGAAAGATTTTTTGTTTGTTTGTGTGTTTGTTACGATTTAACTCAAGAACTCAACTGATTTCAAAAATTCCTTTAACCATTATAAAGCTACATCTTTACCGAGTAACATAGGCAATAAATTATATTAATATCATGCAAATTAGACGAGTTTGACATTTGTTTCCGAGTCATGGATGTATATGTATAATAAGTATGTATTTACAAACAAAAAGTATATATGTAGTTTATCAACTGTCTGGTGTCCACGACACAAGTCTTGCTTAGTGTGGTACTAGATGGCGCTGTGTGTAATGTCTAGCGATATTTATTATTTACATCTGGTGGTTCGTTAGTTGTATGCCTTTATTTACTCACTATAAAAATGGCGCCATCAGAACTTTTTGTATTAACCTTTTGGACGCCATTGTCACATATACGTGACAAGCAAGCGCGTGCCCTGTACGCCAAACGACACAAATATGTGACAAAATAGTAGATGAAATTGTAGCTTGGTGTGGAGGGCACGCGCGAGAGTTTATGCTGTGGCGGTCAAAAGGTTAAACTGTTATTGCTAAATATCCATACATCACGCCTACAATCCCTGGAGTATCAGCAGTGGTGTATATAATAGTACACACGTTTCGACAGTCATAGCCTCATGAAATTGGAGCTTTGAATTATCAAAAATATAATAAAATAAATAAAATAAAATAAATAAATATCGCTGGACATTAACACACAGCGCCACCTAGTGCCACACTAAGCAAAGCTTGTGTCGTGGACACTAGATAGTTGATATACTACATATTATATACTTTTTTGTTTGTAAATACATACTTATTATGCATATAAACATCCATGACTCGGAAACAAATGTCCGTGCTCATCACACAAACATTTGCTCCTACCGGGATTCGAACCCAGGACCCTAAGAACGTAAGGCAGCGTCACTACCACTACGCCAATCGGGTCGGTCGGGTCGGGTCGTCGAATGAAAGAGATGTAGCAGTATGGTCGATTGACAATCTTTCGAGAGTTTACAATCTCGCTAGATAGATTACAATCTAACGGGTTTTACAATTTTACGGAAACATATACAAGCCCGCTCCCCCTCTGTTCTTTTGATCTATTTAAAGGTAATTTTATAGAAAGATGCTTTCGAATTAACCGAGATTGGTCTTTCGCCCATTTTCGTGTTTCAATTATTTTCAGTCTACTCGGGTTTCGCTCTTATAGTATTAAAATCACACCTTCTTTTTGCAAATTTTCAGTAAGTACCTACTGTATTGTATTGTATTGTACAACGGGCTGATGTCCGCAACTCCATGTCAAAGCGCGTATTTTGCGTATGGGCTATAATCCGCCACGCGGGCCCAGTGCGGGTTGGTAGATGTCACATGTCTTCGAATTTTTGGTTCTAGGACATGCCGGTTTCCTCACGATGTTTTCCTTCACCGTTTTTGAGAGCAGTAAGTACCTAATATTTTTTTTTTTATAAAGGGTACTTATAAAAAAAACTCTTTACGAAGCCGAAAGGCACTTGTTCTCCCCGTTATTGCGATAATTTTTTTTTGTTTTACACCATACCTGGGAACCTTCTAGTTACGGATATATTGGCAAGTTTTTTTTACGAATTATTTTGAATGTAAATACTTTACTGTACTTTAATCACCTCCACGACCCCTAAACTATTCAATCCACCCACCAGCACAATGTTTTGAGTGCGTAACATTGAGTTTTAACGTAAAACGCGATTTTCACCCCAAAACAAAGTTATTTTCCAGCAACAATTTTTGCGTTTACTTAGTTCAGTGGCCTAAAAGTCTAACAACCAGTTTTACCAAGTGGTATCGTATTTCCCAGCAGTGGCGAAGGTTTCATACAACCCGATTCCTACCGGCTTCCCTTTGAAAAATGGCAGAGTCAGTATTCTATAGAAAAATAATGTAAACGCATTGAGGATATGTACTGTCTTACCTCGTTCAAAATTGACCCTTCGCTACTGTTTCCCAGTACTAACTGGGTAGTGGAGGTCAGATAGGCAGTCGCTCCATGTAAAATACTGGTATTCAGCTGCATCCGGTTAGACTGGAAGCCGATCCCAACATAGTTGGGAAAAGGCTAGGCAGATGTTGGTGATGTTTACTTGGTTTGATGTACAGAAGAAGCTTACACCCTGTATACTGTTTCGTGTTCTTCTTTTCGGTCTTCTGTCTTCTCAACAGAAGCAAAAGTCTTTGCTCTTCGCTCTGTAGGCCACTTCTTCTTTCTGGATCTGTACCCTCATATCCTCTACGTCCTTCATCAGCTGTACATCTGCTGCGCAATCGTCTACTATCTTCTGGAATAATTCATCTGGAATTGAAGATAAGTTACATTAAATTTAAAATTTATAAAAAACCCCGACGTGTAAGGTCATAATTTTAAGGATATATTTTTTCTTTTTATAAGGTTTCTTCCATTTCCATATAGTGTACATTATTCTACTAGTCAAGCCCTTTCATTTGATACCCGTATTGAGAGAGCTCTGAAAATAAAAAAATGTAAGTAATTCGCCATTTTGTGGCGGCGGCCATCTTGGATATTAAATTTATCATGGTGTTTAGTATTCTACTAGTCAAACCCTTTTATTGATAAACTTATATTATCACTTACGGGATATCTTCCGTGATTTTTTTGAGTATGCTCAAAAGTAGCAGCATACAAAAACTCCACAAAACCTGGTGATACTGTGAGTGCGTTTTGTCGTGACTTAGTGTCGAGTTCCAATAGTGCGCGTAGCAAAAGACAAAGAAAGAGGGTATAGACAGATTTGTCTGCTCGTAACAATTTTATTTTCCATCCACCCGCATTCTCCAGTCAACCCGCGATCATGGCGCTTGCAACAGCGTCGAAATATCGGGAGCTCAAAATAATAAATAATCACGGTAAGATATCCCGTAAGTGACAATATAAGATTAGTTATAAACCATGAAAGCTTAAAACAGTGCCTTTTATTGAGACCCATATTGAGACCCATATTGAGACCCATATTGGGACCCATATTGAGACCCATATTGAGACCCATATTGAGACCCATATTGAGACCCATATTGAGACCCATATTGAGGGAGTTGTGAAAAACCTAGCAACCCTAACTTAGGGGGTTAAAAATCTAGCATCAATCTAACATAATAGGTACTGAGCTTATGGGAGCTCGTGGCTTATAAGAGCCGCTGGAATCGATCTTTAGGTTAAGCCGCGCTAGCCAAGGTTGATCTGTGTATGGGTGACAACCCATTACATACCGAGTATCCTCCGTGCCTCGGTAAGTCAAGCAGTTGGTCCCGGCTGCCATTTGTAGATCTTTGACAGTCGTTACCAAGGGGTATCGTATAGCCAGTACTAACTGGGTTGTGGAGGTCAGATAGGCAGTTGCTTCCACGTAAAATACATACACTATTCAGCGTCATCCCTTTAGACTGGAAGCCGACCCCAATGTAGTTGGGGAAAGGCTAAGCAGATGATGAAAACTGAGCTTGAAACTCCGAGGGGTAAGAAGTCTCCTCAGATTGAGTATGTTTAAGTTTTATCTATTATCCCTTGATCTGTCAAGCGTGACCAGTCAGACGCCATTGCTTAACTATTGTGTCTACTTCGCTGACAGTTAATGAAGTGTTACACCCACATTTTGCCAGTTACCTATGTTTTAAGTTCCATGTAAGTCCTATAGCCATCAACCGGGCACAGATCCATACTTTGTGGCTGCTACTGATAAATTCCTGATCGAGAACCCAATAACACTTTGCCCGACCCTGGAGACCACTAACCAATGAGACATTATGGGGCGAGATTATTACCATCAAATTGGGCATGGCATATCCACACTTCTGAAATTCTAGTTGGATAAACTCTTAAACACTTTCACACACACACCCAGGAATCGTACTCAGACCCTCATGAATAAATCCAAAATTGTTATGTTTACGTGTCTACAGCGTGTATCCGAAGCTGCTATATCCTTTTATTTATTGATTTCGGATGGGAAATCTTCAAATGATGGAAATCGTCACCGCTCTGGGCGGACCGAGAGGGAGTGTCAGACTTTTAGTGACTAAAACCCATCCATGTTCCTTTCCACCACGGGGCCACGGTATCTCTATCGAACAGTCCCGCAGCCCCGGCAGGCTTCGGCCCTTGCGGACACCTTCCTGTGCGCTGACATCTCTTTGAGTCACCATCGACAAGGCAAACCTTAAGTACTTATTAATAAAATCGTTTTTCCTCTACCTACAAACATTCTCGCCAGTTTTGCTAGAATAGTGTCCACTGAGCCTAGGTCGCTATGATATAAATTGGAATTATATCCCTTAAGTGATAGTCAATAAAACCGTTTTACCTCCACATACCGACAATCTCTTACTTCCCGCTATGATATCCACTAGAATTGCACCTTAAATAACAGTTTATAAAGTAGTTTTTTGTCTACCTACCCACATTCTCGCCAGTTTTGCTCGAAGTAAAGAAGTGTCCGCGGAGTCCTTGAGTATAGCTCTCTATGGTGTCCTCTGGGACCTCTCGAGTCACGTACCCTCCGTCTAGGAGGTCTTTTTTAGTGCCGCAGAGGTAGACTTTGCAATTCTAAAACATAACAAAGAAAGCAATCAATACACGGTGTAAACCACCTCATTCGTGATGAGGTGGTTTACACCGTGTATTGAGCCGTCAACCAAATATTCTGTACATCCAACTAAGTAACTTTACGCAAAAAAAATTGCTGAGAAATGATTTGTTTTTGGGTGAAAAATTACGTTGTAATAACATAGTCAGCCAGCTGATATTGTCATCGCACGTTGATCTTATAATTACCAATAAGTGAACTAACCGTCAGCTGCTCAAGTAGTGGTGGGTGTAGGATCGGGAGGTTACGAAAGTTGTAAAAATAAAAGTAAAATTAAATTAAAAATTTAAAAACCCCCGACACAACTACTACTACTAAAAGTTAAATAGAAAGTAATTCGTTAATTCGCCATTTTGTGGTGGCGGCCATCTTGGATTTTTAATTTATCATAGTGTATAGTATTCTACTAGTCAAGCCCTTTCATTTCATACCCATATTGAGGGAGTTGTTGAACTAAAAATATAATCCGCCATTTTGTGGCGGCGGCCATCTTGGACTGATTTTTATCAAACGTAGCTAAGAACACTCCCGACTAATTCACCTTTCAAACAAAAAAAAATCAAAATCAAAATCGGTTCATCCGTTCGGGCGCTACTCCACAGACAGACAGACACACACAAACACACAGACATGTCAAACTTATAACACCCCGTCGTTTTTGCGTCTGGGGTTAAAAATCAGTTTGATGACGTATGACTATATATGAAACAAGTTTCAGCCTACATCATCATCATCAGCCTTTAGTGTTCCCACTGCTGGGACAGGCCTCTTCTCTATGAGAGGGCATGGGCTATAATCCACCACGGGGGCCCAGTGCGGATTACTAGATGTCACATGTCTTCGAATTTTTGGTTCTAAGACATTTTCCTCACGATGTTTTCCGACATACTACGACTTTATTTTTTATTTTTTTCTAACCTAACCTAACCTCCCAATCCTACACACACCGCGGGTGCGTCAGCTGACGCTGGGTTTTAGTTATCAGTCATTCGAGATCTATTGAACAAGATGGCAACCGATCGGCGAAAACCAACACTAGGTACCTAAAATGCCTGCCGGGGTTGCGGGACTGTTCGAAAGAGATACCGCGGCCCCGGAACGTAAAGGGCGAGGAAGGAACATGGATGGGTTTTAGTCAGTAAAAGTCTGACACTCCCTCCCGCTCCGCCCAGAGTGGGAGAAGTCATTTGATGATTTCCCATCCTAATGGGAAATCATCAAATGACTAAAAAAGGTACCTTTCGACTAAAAAAAGGTACCTAAAATGCAATGGTACTTCCTGGGCTAATAGGAAAAGGGCAGGGCCAGGAAGATTGCGATAATATATACGGTTACTGACCTCTTCAACATTCCTCAATTCTTGTAACCAATGTCTCAATCGTGCCCATGACGCGACGGAGGAAGGTTCATAGCAAATGATGGCGGCGTGGGCCCCTCTATAGTATATCTTTGTCATGGCTTCGTATCTGTAAGGAAAGACATTGTGTTGAAATTAGTTCTTCAGGTTATAAGCTACGATGTCCATGAGTTTTAAAAAAATAATTATATTTGAAGTGGTGAGACAATTTTTGTTTGTGTCATATTGACAGGGTGTAAACCACCTCATCACGAAGCCGTCAACCAAGCATTCTGTACATCAAACTAAGTAACTTTACGCAAAAAATATTGCTGGGAAACGACTTTTTTTTTTGGGGTGACAAATCATGTTTTGTGTTAGGTTAGAACTCAATGTAACGCACTAAAAACATTGTGCTGATGGATGAATTGAATAGTACGGGGGTCGTAGAGGTGTATAGAGTTAAAATTTTACAATAAAACATTGTAACATTGACCCCCAATATCTCCGTGACTAGAAGGTTCCCAGGTATGATGTAGAATAACAAAATGATCGCAATGACGGGGAGAAGTTGTTGACAAAATACGATTGAAATAGGGAAGTAATCTTATCACTACATATTATAAAACAAAGTCTACCGCCGCGTCTGTCTGTCCCTATGTATGCTTAGATCTTTAAAACTACGCAACGGATTTTGATGCGGGTTTTTTTAATAGATAGAATGATTCAAGAGGAAGGTTTTTGTATATAATTTTACGCGGGCGAAGCAGCATCGTCTAGTACTATTATAAATGCGAAAGTTTAGATGTATGGATGTTTGTTATTCAATCACGCCCGAACGGCTGAACGGATCTGGATGACATTTAGCACAGAAATAGATTTAAGTGTAGTATTATTATAATATTTTCACGCGTGAAGTACGAAGGTTGCGGCCAACAGACGCAGCACTTTGTCTCTTTATGATAATAAGGAGGCCTTTACCTTGCTAACTAACAATGAAATCGTTGGTAAATAGTAATACCTAATCATGATAACAATAGGCAGAGATGTATATTATTATGTTATTAATAGTAGATCTTGGCCATGGCTATGGATGTCGGATAATTACATCATTTCGGAAACTTTGTCCTTTGGGAAACTGAGAATGTATATGTCACCGTAAATTTTTTACAATTTTCCCCGTAATATTGTAATCTACTTAACGAGATTGTAAACTCACGAAACTATCTTTTTAAAAGAATTTTTCAATTCGAACCAGTAGTTCCTGAGATTAGTGCGTTCAAACAAACGAACAAACAAACAAACTCTTCAGCTTTATAATATTACTAGCCGTTGCCCGCGGCTTCGCCCGCGTAAAATTATATACTAAAAACTTCCTCTTCAATCACTCTATGATCTATTAAAAAAACCCGCATCAAAATCCGTAGTTTTAAAGATCTAAGCATACATAGGGACGGGTTCCATCTATCTGGCAGAATCTTGTTGCTCCGAAATTCATTTAGCATAACACACTTGGCATAATTTTCTTTATACGAATATGCTAAAGGCATATTTTTTTTTAAATATACTTATTGTTTGGCTGAATGTTTGTATGTCCGAATTTGGAATGGCATACTTTTAGATGGCAGAATTTTTTTTGACATAATTACCTTTGGCAGTGTTCAAATTTCGCATAATTTCGTTTAGAATAATGTTTATTTAGGACGACGATTATTTGATATAATTTCACTTGGCATACTATGAAGATTGCAGAATTCCATTTGGAATAATTTTATTTGGCATTATTGCCATTTTTCAATGCCACGAAATAGCATTTTAAACCTTAATTTGAAATTAAAATATTATCTTAAAAAGTCAATATTGTGCTAGAAAAGTTAGTGACAGAAACGAATCGCTCCAAAACCAACTCCACGTAGTCTTCTCTGCCCTACCCCTAGAGTGTAATTTAAAATCGCGTAGGCGCGGAGGGGCGAGGCGGGCCGCGAGTTGAGGAGCAGGTGGTTGTAACACTCGCCGCCGCGGCTGAGGCTGGCCGGCTTCAGCCGGCCAGCAAGCCGAAGCTGCGGTGGTGAGCGTTAAACCCATCTGCGACGATAAACTCGCGTGGGACCGCCGTAGCACCGCAGCGCCGGAGCCGTGACAAAAACCATGCCTGCTGCATGTTGCATACTGCATGCTTGCTTGCATGCTGCATGATTGCCGTATGCTTGTTTGATTGCCGCATGCTTGTTTGCATGCTTCATGCTTGCTGCATGCTTGTTTGCATGCTGCATGTATTCTGTATGCTTGTTTGCATGCTGCTGCATGCTTGCTGTATGCATGGTATATGCTTGTTCAGATGTTTGCATGCCTGCTGCTGCATGCTTGCTGTATGCATGGTATATGCTTGTTCAGATGTTTGCATGCCTGCTGCATGCATGGTGCACGCATGCTTGCATGCTGCGTGCTGCATGCTTGCTTGCATGCTGCGTGCTGCATGCTTGCTTGCATGCTTGTTTACATGCTTCATTCTTGCTTGCATATTGCATGCTTGCTACATGCACGATATATGCTTGTTTGCATGTTTGCCTGCTTACAGAGAAATAAAAACCAAGTGTTCACAATCAACTGACTTTATGAATTTTCTGTAATTTGATAGATGAATCTTTCCATTATTATGCATATGAAATGTATACCAAAAGATAATTCTGACTGTAAACTTTCTGAGATATGATAGTTCTGCCTTTAAAAACTATCGATTTGAAAATTATGCCAAAAGATGATTCTGACTGTGAACTTTCTGCGATAAGATGGTTCTATTTTTTAATCTTATGCATATGAAATTTATGCCTAAAGATGATTCTGGCTTACAAAATTATGAGTTTGAACGTATGATAAATGAGTATCTGCCAAACAATTTTCTGCCAAATGAAGTTTATGCTATCAGCTGGTATGCAAAATAATATTATGACATAAAAAGTTCTGCTATAAAGGGTGGACCCCATAGGGACAGACAGACGCGGCGGGAGACTTTGTTTTATAATATGTAGTGATTTAAAAATCTTTTAACGATTCTAATGAATATAGAAATAGTATAGATACCTCTATGACCCGTTTACTATTCAATGGATCCATCAGTACAATATTTTGAGTGCGTTACATTGATTATAGCTGTAAAACGTGATTTATCAGCCCAAAAAAAAGTCGTTTCCCAGCAATAATTTTTGCGTAAAGTTACTTAGTTTGATGTACAGAATGCTTGGTTGACGGCATCTTCAAAGGCCGTTTACACCCTTGAGATCCATAATAGGACAGATAGTAGAAAGATGTACAATACCTTTCGCTTCCCGCCGTATCCCAGATACCAATATTAAAGTTTTTTCCATTTGATTGCATCGCTTTCGCACAGAACGCAGCACCGACCGTCTGAAACAAAATATAAATAATCTTAAGACTTGTTTCCAATAAATTTAGCATACCGCATCCATTCGGCACGCAATGGTCGCCCAGTGGTAAAAGAATACGAGTTTGTTTGTGGGTTGGGGTTGGGTTGGGGGGACCCAGGCAGGCATTTCAACTTTTTTTTTTTTTGTAATTTCTGTCTGTTTTTTCCGGCTAATCTCCGGCACGGTTACACCGATTTTGACGGGACTTTAACTGGCAGATAGCTATTGATATAAGGCGGAACTAATTTGGAAAAACAATTAAGGTTTCGTGCAAAAAAAAAACAAATTATTAACAAAATTCGATTCAAACGGCTGAATTGATTGCGACGGTTATTTTACTCGGATATAGCTGATATTATAAGGCGTAACCTAGGTTTATGAATTTAGAAAAAAATAATTAGCGTACTGTACAAAAAAAAAAAAAACAAACACAAACTAATTTCAAGGGTTTTATTTTTACTAATATCATAAATGCGAAAGTTTGTGAGTATGTGTGTTTATTACTCTTTCACTCAAAAACTACTGAATAGATTTGAATGAGATTTTGCACACAGATAGTTTAACCAGGATTAAAGCATACTTTTTATCCCGGTGGTAAGTTTAGCATTTCTGATTGCTTTTTAGGCATAATGTCCCTGCCAGGTATAGACCAGTATAGACCGGTCACTTCAAAAACTGCTGTCGTTTTGATAAACCGTATCATTTGACGACCCGAATGGCGTAGTGGTAGTGACGCTGCCTTTCGTTCTCCTGGGTTCGAATCCCGGTAGGAGCAAATGTTTGTGTGATGAGCATGGACATTTGTTTCCGAGTCATGGATGTTTATATGTATAATAAGTATGTATTTACAAACAAAAAGTATATATGTAGTATATGTATATCAACTATCTAGTGTCCACGACACAAGCTTTGCTTAGTGTGGCACTAGGTGGCGCTGTGTGTTAATGTCCAGCGATATTTATTTATTCATTTTTATTTTAAAACGACAGCAGTTTTCGGCCATTATTCCTAAAAAATAATCATAAATGCTATATCCTTCAATTAGATCCCATGGGACAATTATCAAACTTAACGGGGGGGTGAAGTCGCTGGCTAAAACTAGTTTATAATAAATAAATTTTATAAAATAATAATAAGTTCATGTGACCGAAGGTCGCGGGTAACTGATAGGTTTTATATAGTATTGCAAATATGTATAAACAGTAGTCAGTCAATACAAGATAATAAAAAAATCACAATATTGTGAGTAATATAATATGACTAAAAGATAATCTAGAACAATAAACTTGTAGAACATGTGTTGTGCATGAATCAACCTTAGGTTAATAATAGTACCAAATAATCTATAAATTTTAATCAACGTATTGTTTAGAAATTGGATATTTTTAGATATTATGAAATGATAAATACATCTAATGTCATCATCTTTTTTTTTCGGATGGGAATTCAACTTATTCAACAAATGACTTCTCCCACTCTGGGCGGAGCGGGAGGGAGTGTCAAACTTTTACTGACTAAAAACCATCCATGTTCCTTCCTCACCCTTTACGTTCCGGGGCCACGGTATCTCTTTCAAACAGTCCCGCAGCCCATGTCATCATCACCTGCGTGCCTTTTCCCAACAATGTATGTTGGGATCGGCTTCCAGTCTAACCGGATGCAGCTGAATACAAGTATTTTAAGACTTCTTGTTAGACTTTTCGGGCCACTACGTGTTACGACTGTCAAAAATCTACAAATGACAGCTGGAACCAACGTTTTAACGTGCTTTCCGAAGCACGGAGGAAGCTTGGTATGTAAGGGTGGACACCGATCCATAGACCAACCTAGGCCAGCATGGTTTAACCTAAACATCGACCCCAGCTGGCTGTTATTATTTAGCAATAAGCTCCTTTAAAGAAGAGTATTGTATTGTACGGTTGTTACGGTAGAGTATTGTACTACGGAGTCCGGTCTCCGCAGTTCATCATCGAACTAAGTGACAGAATACTTACTTTTGTTTATTTATATATGAATGCAATAACTTGTCAGTTCACCAATAAATTAATGATAAAAACAATGTTCTATTTTAAACAAGAGAATACAATATTTATCACAAACTGTGAAGGACACAGACACTTTTTATCTCAATGTTTAAATTCTGTCTCAATTACGAAAACAATATAAATAAAAATTCAATGCTGATCATTTTTAAGTGCGAATGACCGTCAGTTTGTCGTTTTAGGGGCAGAATCAATAATTTGAAAAGTTATCAAGAATATTGTATAATTTGGGTGCTTCCTATTTAGGTTATTGAAGTGAAAACTTGCGTGACCGTCACCTCACACTCGCACCATAGCATTTGTAGCCGATCCACTGCGGCGTAGCACCACTTAGGCATGCGTGGGCACACCCTTAACAGATTACTTAGTTTTCACTACTATTGGTAGTCCCCAAAGACTGCCCTGCATGTTTTTATAAGCACCCCATATTTTTTTTTTTAATATATATTTCTATTTTTATATACCTATCCGTTTTTTTTTAAATAACATCATAATAATTTTAGAATTTTGTGGGTAAAAGTTACTATGGCCCACACGTCTTGTGATTATTAGAAAATACAAGCTATTGTTTCATATTAAGACACAAATGTTTGCATTACTAAATGGTAGGATACCTTGTAACTAAACTTTCAAGGCCAATAAAATATGTAATTAGTGGGTATAATTTAATAATGATCCAATCGATTGAAATGTTGCTCAATGCTTGCTTCAAAGAATTAATTAATTAACAAGTAGGTTCTGACATTAGACAATTAAGGATGGATGACTGTGCATTGTGCAATTCTGCATTAGACTTAAAAAAAATCAGGCGTAGTTTATGGCTTACGCGTGTTTACAAAATTTAATTTAATACTCACATTTTGATATGGAATATCAGCATTGAATCTGCAATTCACGAACCGGAGAACTAAACTAGTTTTTCCCACATGTTCACTACCCAATAACACAATTTTAAAGTCACATCTACTCATTTTTATTCAAAAGGGATATCACGCGCTGATTTTTATTTCTTAATTTTCCACCCGTGTTTTCCACTAGACGAAGGAATTTCAGGAAAATCCTAATCGCTAATGTGACTCAGAAATTAATCTTAGATGTTCGAGGTAAGACGAAAAGAATGAGGTAATTAGTTTAATTCTAATAACATTAGTTTTTGCAATTAATGGGATTCATTAAAACAAAATTATTTTAAACAAAGCGCTCTATTTCGTTTTCACAATGAGCTTTTGTAAATATTTTTGACTTTTTCTGTTTGTCATTGTCAAGTTTGACGTTCAGTTTTAATGATTGACGTTTAGTTATTCGTTTAGAAATTAAAAAATAATTACTAAGAAGACAGTTGAGAGGAAATTGATTGGAAAACATTATCCAATGCCCTACAATGGGATACAACAACAGTAATGAAAATGGATAAATGGTGATATATCAAAAATTTATAAAACTATCGCGACCGACACTGTTGGATTATAATTTATAATGCATCACCGAGTTGTATTATGCACATCTCTTATCAAATGTTAAACTAGAAAGTTCCATGCGGTAAATAAAGAATTACAATATTAATCAAAGGCCTGAGTGAAAACAATCATGTTCGTGCAAGTGTAAAATTGTTCATCGTATCCACCTGCGCCATCTATGATGAGGAATTCAAAGCTGAGATAAACCAAGGTAATGGTGGCCTATCAACAATAATGAACTAGGTTGGTACATAGGTACTAGAATAGGTACTTGCTGATCGATCCATTCGAGAGAGGTTGACAAACAAGCCGACGGATGTGTTCGATGCGATTCTAACGACATAAATCTATAGGTAATATTTTAAAGCAGAAGGGTTTGTTTGTTTGGTTGAACGCGCTAATCTCAGGAACTACTGGTTCAAATTGAAAAATTCTTTTTGTGTTGGATAGTCCATTTATCGAGGAAGGCTATAGGCTATATAACATCACGCTACGACCATTAGGAGCGGAGCAGGGATGAAAAATGTTGCAAAAATGGGGTTATTTTTCCTTTCGTTTTTCTCTCTTATGTGACGCAGACGAAGTTGCGTGGGTCAGCGAGTCTGATAGAAATTGACAAACGCTACTTCCATGTTAACAACGAATCCAATTATGCTACGCGTTAAGAACCAATCTTCTTCTTAGCTTGCCGATGACGATTTAAATTGAGTTGGCCTAAAATTTAGCGACAAATTTTGGCACTTTTAGTAGGAGATCATTTCCTGTGATATGCAAACAGCCCGCCTAACATGACCACCGGAGAAACGAGAGAGACTCGAAAGATCTTTTGTTCATCTGTCATTGAATAGACAAAATGACAGATTTTTTTTTTTTTTTTTGTACTATAATATTAAGAACTAAAGTCTTAATAATTAATTACGATCTAGCCTAAAAGACTAATAAGCAATTTAACTCTAACTTAATATGTTACGTGATAGAATATGTTAAAACTAAGAATAGTGTTCATTTGCACTTTTACACAAGTCCGTAGCACTTTCTTAGAGTCTAATATAATTTATAAAACACTATGTTCATGTGTTATATGAATAGCACAACATTGACAGATGAACAAAAGATTTGTCGACTCTGTCGTGTCTGCGGTGGTCATGCTACGCGGGCAGGAGGGTGGACACGACATCAAGTGCCCCGTCGTTTGTGGAGCAACATGACGTACACTCCAGGGTAGAGTCAACTATGAATCCCAGCAGGTTTGCTTCGGCCAACCTGTGTCTGGACTCTGTAAAGTCTTCCAAGCAGCTATGGCATTAATTCCTGTGATATGCAAACAGGACACACTACACAGGGCTGGACACGATATCTAGTGCCCCGTCGTTTGTGAGGCAACACCAACACCAGATTTTTGCCACTCCAGGGCAGAGTCATCCTCCACCAGGTTTTCCTTGCTTCGGCTAACCTACGTCCGGATCTCCGGACTCTGTTTAAACAACCCGAGTCCAGGGAGATTCAGGAAGTGGCACAACAGTGCAGACGCTGGCTGACATCAACATAATACATTTGGGAAAAGACCAGTACATATTGAGTTATTCAATCAATCAATCAAATATTTGATAATAATATAATAAAATAAAAAAAAATAAAAATAATAATATATATTTTTTTTTTTTTTTTTATTTGTCTCGTACACATAACATAACATAACGCCTATAATCCCCAAAGGGTTAGGCATAGGTGTACCTAATAGTCATCTGCCTAGCCTTTTCCCAACTATGTTGGGGTCGGCTTCCAGTCTAACCGGATGCAGCTGAATACCAGTATTTTACATGGAGCCTATCTGACCTCCACAACCCAGTTATTACTGGGAAATACGATACCACTTGATTAGACCGATTATTCCCAGTCGCCTCCGCGGGGTTTGCCACCGGAGGTAAATTTGAATACAAATTCCCAGCCCATTAGATAGATGCAGGTTTGGAATAAATTTCCTTATTATGTTATTCTTCACAAGAAACAAAGCAATGTATAGCGAAACTGAAGTGGGGGCAATGACTTCCCAGTCACCGCCGGTGGCAAATGAGAATTTCTATTCCCATTTGCCTCCGGTGGCAATCCCCGCGGGGGCGACTGGGAATAATCGACCGTGCCGGGTCCAAGCTGAGTGTCGGCCGTTACACAAATCATTGTCTGTTGCTCGGTAGCGGCTCGGCAGCGGCTCGGCAGCGTGAGTCATCCTAATACGGTGAAGGCTGCAGAGGACACCAGTGTCCTCTGCAGCCTCCACCGCTCCTAAAACCAAAATATTAGAAGACCGTCTTTCGCGGATTGTCGCCCATTCTCTCTCATAGAGAGGAGGTCTGTGTCCTCGCAGTGGGGGCTAGTCTGATGCTTGTTGCATTCTTCCTATTACTCGTCAATGTTGCCGATACTGTTAGCAACAAAACTAAACTAATATAAAACTTATTTTAGTTTAGTTTAGTTAGTAGAGATGTCAATAAGATTATCATTCTCTGCGGGTGAATTAGCGTACACCAGCCTCTATCCTATTCCATTTTTTCTCTGATATTGCTAAAAAGGTTTATTCAGAAAATCTCATGCACCTTATGGTAGTGTGTGACTGGTCCCGTGCGTCTCACATCCAGCGGATCCCCGCAACCTTTACCAAGTGGTCTACCTAGTATTATAGGAGGTCTTCCAACGTAATGTCTTCCGCTTCGCGGCTGCCACTCCATTCTGCGACTAATGTTCAGTTTGTGGTACGGTAGTTGATAACGGATAAGTAATATCTGGTTATGAGGGTGGACAACAGTTCATTCAGAGTTATCGCACAACATCCCAAAAAAAGGAGTGACATGTTTTTATACATCCGCCCTTTCATAGCTTTCAAATCACAGCGAGCTGATTTTAGTAGAATATTTGATATCAAGAATTTTATTTAATAGCTAAAAGTAATACCTACTCCTTGAAGGATTAGGCAGAGGTACCCAGATAGTTTTTTTTGGTAGCCGTTACGAAAGAAGTGGACACTAAAAAGTCGACCTACAGAACATTTTTGGTCGCTGTTACGACTATGTTTCGGTCGCTGCGACTAAAGTGGGTAATTGAGTGCACATCTCGACACGGTAACATTTTGGTTTTTAAGTTACGACGCTGTATGGTAACATTGCGTCATAGCTACAAATCCGTACATACATATTGTCAACACATCACTCACTTGTTACTCATCGACTACAAATAGTTACTGAAACACGTTCCGGTCATACTGAATGCTATCTGGGTAAGTATCCCTAAAAGTACACCCATCTTTCGCCGGTAATGTTATCGCATGTAATGGTGAGCGTGCGACCGTGCTTTCGTACCCAATAACACTTTGCCCGACCCTGGAGTCGAACCCCAGGATCTCATGCTCAACAGTTTCCCCGATTTCTGATTAGATTTATCGTACCATGGTGTCGATTCTGTTGTGCACAAACTAAACTTAATTTAGGCTATTGCTATCTTTTTCTCTCTAATAAAACGAGAAAAAGACCCGGGACGTAATTTAGAGCTGTCAAATTTAATAGGAACCTCAGATTGGAACTAATATTTCCATACAAATGAAGGATGCACGCACAAACATGTCGACTATAAACACTGAAGCGCAAGGCATGAACTAGTTTGACATCTCATAATTAGTTCATAGCTATAGCCGTCCTTTTCTCGCACTGCCTTTTAGTAAAAATAGCAATAGCCTAAATAGTATTAAGTTTAGTTTGTGCACAACAGAATCGACACCAATGAGCTTATGTTCGTTGGTTGTCGTCCGTACTAGTTGGTTTGGTGACCAAAAGTGATCGTTAATATTATTCAATCAGGCAAAACACCACGTTACACTCTAGCCCTACTCAAAAAATCCTCAGGAACATTATATCAATGTTTCAATAAAATGTGAATCACAAAATCCAAATGAGATTTTTTTGAGTGACACGAAAATAACTTTGCAATCAAAAAGATTTAACCCCTTACTGCATGGACTTTTGCATCTTTGTGGAAAAAATATATGTTGTATTTTTGAGTATAAGGAACCCATAAAAAATTGTGAAAAAAAAATAGCCCCCCTTTTAATATTATTATTAACGAAAAAAGAAATGTGCTTAAATGGTACGGTATGCATTACATTCAATAATATTGTTTATACCAAATATGGGACGACATGCAACAGACAGGATCGTAGCAAGTAGAAAGATGTGGTCTCTATCTGTTTTTCTAGCAGAGAAGTGTGTTTTCAAATCAAAATGTGTTGGGCGGACGGAAAAGTACAGTACCAAGGAACTGTTGTAAGTCTGTCAGGCAAAAGTGCTGAATGAAAGAATAAGTGCAGTAGATGAGGAAAGAAATAAGATATAAAGGGTCAGGTCTTTTACTTGTAGTGCATAGATGAAATAAAGCTTGGAACATTCCAATCAACCAAACAAATACGTAACCTATTGCTGCTGAAATTCAAGTGTAGAAAACATAATATCTATAAAGTTTATACAACATGTAACGGAAATGGGGCATCAACCCACTTTCTTCACCTCCTTGAGGGTTGATACATTCACTTCTTAATGGGCTGATATCCCATTTCCGTTACACCTTGTATTATTGCATATCGTGTCATATATGAACAATAGCAAATTCACCGCTATCTGCATTATGGTCCCATAAATGAACTGTACAATTATGTCAACTCTTCATGAGATCCCAAATATGCACACAACAATATTGCAGTATACATTTTCAGTCTTTATGGATTTGGGGTAGTTTTTTCAATCTAGAGCCTCATATAAGATAGTTTTATTCGAATAAAATTATGCAAGCCTAAAATATTCACAGGATTTCGAGAAATTTGGGTCCAAATACAGAGCTATTCAGCTTCTGTGTCCGTTCAAGTTCAAACTGACTTCAAACATTTTTTATGAAGACTGCCAACATTTCTGCGTCACTAAACGTCAAAGTATACATCTAGTCTATGATCTTTAGTGTTGCCAGCATTCAAACTTGAATAAAATTTGAATTTGAGAACGAAAACTTTGGTGTGCAAATATGGTATGCAATGCGGTAAGGGGTTAAATATTAACGAGCGAAAGACGGGACAAGACGAAGCAAATTGTTATCGAATAACAACTTGGTATTGAAACAATCCTCTTTTTTTGCAAAAAGTAATGAAAACCATAGAGTAACAAAACAGTTAACAAACAAAACAGTTCTTATCTATGCACAAGTTGATTGAACTTTTGACATTTCGAATGAACTTTGTGAATGACCTACATGATTGCTATACTCTAAGGATTGCATATACTGATGTTACGTCACGGGAATGAGGGAGTCAAAAAAATATTGCCATATTATTATGATTACTACCTACTTGATAGAAGAGGAAGTTTTTTTTCAGATTTGTATTGTTTGTTTTTTTAATGAATAAACAGCTTACTGCATTGTAAACTTATTTATGTTGTAAAGATACCAGCACATGAAACTATTACAATCTGTCAAGTTTCTTACATTCAAAGTTGATTGGGAAAATTATAATTGATTAGAGTAAGTACAAAATATGTTATAGTTTCATGACTCACAATTTTACTTTGAAATAAAAGTTTCTTAATAAGTCTAATTATTATTATCAAGTCCTTAGTTAACAACTTTCAAAAATACCTAATGATGGTCCATTTATTTTTATGGAATATGTAGGTAGGTATTTACTAATGGCATTTTGCAATAAAATTTCAGAGAATCCTGTACCAACTTTAATGTGCTTTCCTCGGACAAACTGTACCTATTACGCTAATGATTCTTTCCTATTATCTGTCTGCGTCAACTACTTATTTAGAAGTTACTTAACATTAGCTAATGAGAATATTAACCTAATTTTGGCAAAAATAAATTAAGTAATGGCATCTATTGACATGGGATTACGCTCACTTTTTATTATATCCCCAAAATAATCCATTTTAATCATTCTAATTTTCAAATGTAGAGCACTCGTTGTCTCTTTCTAATGCTTCACCCCGCCCCTACATTGCTGGCAAAACTATTGATTTTCGTACAGACCGTGTCATGCAAACAAATCGATAATGTGTACCTACTGAGTCTGAGTAATCTTTTGTTTGATAACACTAGGGACAAACAGAGAACGATGCCAAAACGCTAAAGTGCATGAAAACGCTTCAAAGAAATCTTTTCCCATAGAAAATTAAGTTCTTAGAGGTACCATGAGATATACATATACCTATTCCTTTAAATATTCTAGAAGAGGTTGTTACTACGCAGTTCTACCCATGCATGATTAAAAAAAAGTAATAATAAGATAGCGATAATACCTACTCCATGAAATGAATAAATATATTGGTCATTTTACGTTATATTTAGAATGCCTCATAAAATTATCTGCCTATATACAACAGAAACACAGCGATCATGTGATTTTAATACGAAACCAATCAATTACCATACAACTAAAACAATACTTTTAAAATACAAACTTGAAAAAACACAAATTAAAAAATCACTGCTGGTTTTTTTTTATAAAAAAAATAGTCAAATGGTATTTTAAAATGATAAATTAAATGGGGTTTCAAAAATAAGAAATTAAACGATGTTTTACGTCAGAGTTTGTTATAACTAGTTGGTGAGATCGTAACAAGGTGAAACCGCACAAAGGGGCTTGCGATAACGCGGCCGACGATAAACACGTCAAGTAGTTTATTACAATGCCAACTCGACGCTCGACCTACCTATAACTATCTCTATTTCGTACTGTCTCTCTTCTTGCCCCACACCCATAAATGTTGCTTGTTATTTCTCAAAATCAACAAAATTTTTGTTATCAGAGTTTTATGTACGTATTTTTAATTTATTCTAAAAAAAAATACAAGATTTTTCGTGTTTTTATCTTGATTTTTAAGGTTTTCGTTGAGATTTCGATAGTTTTATTTATTAAACGGATAAATTGAAGAGATTGTGAAGTCATGGCTTACGAGAAAGAGCTTGTCAAGTTTGTTCCGAAGTACGTTGTGAGAGTCTCCTTCAGAGTGCAACTTTGAATAAAAAATCATTTTAATTCAGTGCATAAATTATTGACAACGCTAAATACAAGACTATAAGCATACCCCTTGTTACTTTGAACTTTTTAAGAAGACCACAACAGAATTTTAGCAATTATTTTGATCGTCAAGAAAATAAAATGCGATTACCTCTAATAAAATGACCTTGTTACTAAGTTTTTATTGGTTTAAATTGTAAATTATGCATAAGAATTTGAACGACAAGATTCAAATCTAATACTCATTCATCAAAAAACACTTATTTAACTTTTCCTTCACGTGTTTCTTAAAGTTGAATATAAGAATCGGACCAAGCCGTGAGTGTTCAACGCGTTCAACGGGACTTCGCAAAGTAGCCCAGAATGTTGCCATAAAAAAAATACATTCGCTATCTCAATTTTTCTGTAGGCAGTAGCGTAGCGTACGGTACAGAAATGGACGTCTAGTGTCCCTAAAATACGCCGTGAAATTTGTTTATATCTTCGATAATCTACGCTAAAAACTTTTGAAATCACTTTTAAAAGCATTCTTATACAACAAAGATGTAGTAACGTTAAAAAGTAACAGTGGAAAACGTTGTTTTGTCGCTTATTACAGTTCGCTTCAACATGAGTAGTTGAGCAAAGGAAAAATTGATTGTACTTATTTTACTTAATGGAACTTTATTTTAGATTTTATGCGTTTAATGTTGATATATTAAGTTTGTATTGTGTGGAAATCTAATTAATATTGTTTTATCGTATGTTTTAAGTGTAAAAGAGTGTGTTATTTAAGTGTTTTTCTGTTTTCTGATGGAGTTTGATGTATAAGGTAAGAATCATTTAGCTTTTTATAGTTAAGAAGTATTGATAAGCGGTTAATTACCGTTTCCATGGTGTCTAGCGTGATAAATTCACATTACTGTGCTTAGTTTGCATTTACTCATCATCTAAATGATGTTACTGTACAAGCAATGTATCATTACCCATCACATATTACCACATTTTACTTCCATGATAAAATCACGAAAGAAGATCGCAAATACCAATAATAAACTAACAAATGTCGGTATGTGTGTATCATGAGCAATTCTCTAAAATTCCTGTGCCAATAGAAACCTGTTTCCCTCTAACAGGTGGTATGGAAAAAGGTGTAACAACTTGTGAATGTTTACATTTTTGTCTATGCTTGTTTAGAAAAAAAGGTTGACAGCACATTATAGGGCTTCTATTGACCTGGACTTTAAGAATATCTATTCAATTGAATGTGTTATCAACTTTTTTTGTTGATTGTTGTTATCGTTCAACCAATCATAATAACAATGAGATTTGACAGCTGTTTTTTTTTAAATAAAATACTATTGGCCAAATGCCTCCCCTGTACCTTCTCCAAGTTTCTTCATATTTAGCCTTTTTTGACAAACATTTGTCAGGCAAGAGTTTCTTGACCCTGGCTTTGTTAAAATGCTTGTCTTCAGGCAGAAACTTTTTGACAATTCTTGCTAATTCTGAACCATCCTAGGTATGACCTGGCCAGCCTCATGGCAAAAAAAATGCGGACACCAGCCCGTTATACAATACAATACAAGAATACTTCAATATGTGTGATGCTTATGATGGGGACACTTCGCTTAAAAGTGGTTAACTGGAAACTTTTTTGTGTTGATGTGATTACTTTTACAGCTTGATCTTCTTATTATTTGACATCTCAGCCAAATAAGAAAAACAATAAAGTAATTATCATCCTGTATTAATTGAAACTGCAATGGCCTCTTCTTATAAAGGGAACAGAACAGCAGAAAAAAAAAATATAAGTAAATATTTATTTATTGACCTAAAAACATAATATGGTATAATTATGGGATTCTCTGAGTATGGATTACTCACTGCTTGTTGTTTATTTTGCACAGTAAAACCTAGGTTTTCCAATTTTGTAATTATACAGAGTGGCCATTTAGTCACCTGCATCCAATTCCTTAAAAAAAAAGCAACTTTTGATACATATGCATTGAAATAATAAAAAAAAAGAAAAAATAAAAAGAAATATATACATATTAGTCTACGGTTTCACAAAAAATTGTTTTTTTTTTCATTCTTTAGTATGACAGGACCTCTTAAATGGATGCAGTTGACTAGATCACTAAGCGCAATGACAGTCAACTACTTTTCATTCATATTACTAAGGGCATATGGGTGAAAAAACTTATAATAAAACTTTTTCCATACAGTTTCACCACATGCTTCATTTTTTTTTCAAGTAACCTGACACCTAAGGGTCTCAATAACAGGTGTCTATTGTTGAAGACATGTGTGATGGGTAGGGTGCACCCTCTTCTAAAGACATTGCATATTGTGTTCAAATATATAGTCAAGGGTGACAGGTTGTCTATTGTGTTTTGGAGCTTATTTTCGAAGAATGCTAAACCTGTTCTACCGAAGTTGAGTAGTTCAACTACAAAAAAAAAGTCATGAGACATTACTTTTTTTATTTAGCTCTTGACAACAACAACAACAGCAACGATATTTATCATCAATTATTATTTATTTATTTCATCATCATCATCATCATCATCATCATCATCATCATCAGCCTATAACGTTCCCACTGCTGGGACACGGCCTCCTCTCAATGAGAGGGAATGGGCTATAATCTACCACGCGGGCCCAGTGCGGATTGGTAGATGTCACATGTCTTCGAATATTTGGTTCTAGGACATGCCGGTTTCCTCACGATGTTTTCCTTCACCGTTTTGAGAGCAGTGGTGATGAAATGAATTACACAAAGTAATGCGCCTGTCTGGGTTCGAACCCACGACTTACTGTTCGTAAGTCGGGGCCGCCACCACTGGGCCACCGCTGCTCTCCCTTATTTATTTATTTATTGCCACAAAAATAAAAAATTGCTTATTATGATTCAACACCGGCTATTGTGAAACAAATCAAGCTGTAATCATTTTGTGCTTGCTTATTTACATTAAAGTATACATGGTGGAAGGCACACCTGCGTGCTAACGGTCACCACATACTCAGTACATCAGTCTGAACCCACACATATAGTTTTCATGGCTAATGAGGCATTTTCTTTTTCAACTCTTCCCTAGTCGCTGGACAGATGGCGCTGATCTCGGTACGTTACTGCAAGGAACAGAATGTCACATAATGTCACTTGGACCTAATGGTTATTTCGGAAGCTTATGCAAACAAAAGTGTCAGTCAACGAGCGTATGTGACGTGTGTTTTTTCAAGCGTTTTGGCTTTGCCACCTAGTAATGTAGTCAGTTCAACGCCATCTACCGAGTTCTTGAAAACGTTTTTGTTTTTTCTCAAAAAGAAAACCTCTCAAACATGAGCTTTCAAATGACTGGTCGAGGATGCTACAGATTAGCGAAATAATACATAAATAATTTTATTACTGAAAAAAAATATATAAGTAAGTATATTGATCTTCTGAAATTAAAGAACTGCATCTGTAGTTGGGCATGCATAAATTCATGCCCAATGCGTGTGGCATAAATCTGTAATAACTCCTATATCATGCTTTTTACAAATGTTTACCAACAAAGCCACTGTCAATGTCATTCAAGCGCCAAAATATCCTTGTACACGGCGACACATCGAGCTGTATATTGTATTGTATTGTACAACAGGCTGATGTCCGCAACTCCACGTCAATGCGCGTATTTTGCGTATGGGCTATAATCCGCCACGCGGGCCCAGTGCGGATTGGTGATGTCACATGTCTTCGAATTTTTGGTTCTAGGACTTGCCGGTTTCCTCACGATGTTTTCCTTCACCGGTTTGAGAGCAGTGGTGATGAAATAAATTACACAAAGTAATGCGCCTGCCTGGGTTCGAACCCACTACTTACTGTTCGTAAGTCGGAGCCACTACCACTGGGCCACCGCTGCTCTCATTGAGCTGTATAAAACCTGTGTAATGTTACACTGGAAATGTATACCTCGATGTGTCGCCGTACGTATGTTACAGTCAAAGCTGTTAATCGGTCAAAACCACTTTTGACTGGTGTCAGTCAAACCCTTACAAAGTCAAATTGCATTTTCTGCATTAAAAATATGTTGTAATTACGTAGGCCTAGATTTACATGATGTTTTTCAAAGGGTCACAAAAGAAAACCTTAACCTAATAAGTTCCTAAGTAAATGTTTGTTGTTGTTAAAATAGTTTTGACCGGTCAAAAGTAGTTTTGACTGATTAACTTTGAAATTTAATTTTGACTGTGACTACATTCAGTTTCGTTGCTAATCTTGCATCTCACTCACTCACTCTACTATTCTGATATATGCTCCAACTCTTTCTTACTCAGCTATGACATCTAAAATTACACAAAACTTACTTGTAAAAATGTACATAAAGATATTATGCTAACATTTTTCCTTTTTTTGCTGCTTTGATCTGCGACCAATGGTAAATATAGCAGATTATTTGCTTTTAAAGTTTAAGCTAACATTTAAGCTAAGCTAAGCTAATCTAGTCTCTATCAACAGGCAAATAGCCTTTTGTTTCATGTAAAATATTGGCATACAGTTGCTTGGCAGACGCTCCACGTAAAAGAATGGTATTCACCTGCATTTGGTTAGACTGGACGCCGACACCACCAGAAAAAAGTAAATTTTGAAAGATATTGTTACAGAATTTTTCATAATTTAAATACGCTAGGATTTCATACCTTCATCTGTCATGTATTTTGCACTTAAAATGAAAATATTGTGTTTGAACTAAGAAAAAAATGAATGTGATACTCCAAGAACTACTTACGTCACCTTTTTATAAAAAAATAGGGCTTGGTGGCTACTGAGAGATTTTAGACAAATCAAAGCATTTATTTCAAGTAGGCCAGTAACAGGCACTTTTGAACTGTCGAAACAAAGATGAACATTTAATATGTAGCTATAGTCCCAGTCACAAGACTTAAAAACTGTGAAAGTACTGTAGTTGCCCATTCCCTAGCATAGATCTCTATGGAGAAGAAGGGGCAAGAAACTCCATGGACCTCCTTGAAATCAAAATATTGTTACAATATCTTGGTTACATCATTCATGTTGAGATGGTATATTAGAGAGAAAAGTGTTTAATGTTATTAGTAACAGTAAAAAGTTTGTAAATCGAAGCAAGAAGAAGCAAGCAATGGTCTTGCTTCGTCTCCAATCACACGACGCAACTCAACACCGTGTCTGGACTTCTTTAATCCTTGGCCACCCAATAGGCTAGTTTCCACCATCAATAAATTGCAAAACTAATTAGTCCGTCAGTTAGAGTACCTATTGGAAAATAATGGACACGTATTTTTTGTTTTTGTAAATCACTGAGTACTGACAAAGATAAAACGCATCAAAACTCGGGAGTGGGGGCTCGTGACGTCACAACGCACTAAAAACTATAGCACGGCGTGACGTATTGCGAATTTTAAAAGCGTCGTATCTTCGTCAATTTTGGTTTATGTAACAAAAGAAAAAATACGGGTCAAATATTTTTTTATAATCTAACTGACGGACTAATTAGATTTTTTTAGGACACAGGCCTATTCTGAATGTAGGTCTCTTCCAAATTCTCCATTTTTGACGGTTTCGTGTCGAACTGTTCGCTTTAATTCCATGTAAGTAAAGTTCGCTAACCGGCTCAAGCTGGTTCTGCGTCGAGAAGGGGGCGGTCACTGCCTTGGGGTGATTTAACTTCTTTTTTGAACGTTGTCTCATGCTTAGAATTTCTCTTGTACCGAGGCTGCGATTATGAACTCACATACAAAACAGCCAGACCCGGGACAACTATCAGTAGGCCATACAAATATTTGTTCCGTGCGGGAATCGCACCTGCGACACGCAACGCAGCAACCAATCGCTTAGCCACTGCGCCAACCGTGCCGTCACTGCGTCACATATTACGCAGATAAAAAATCTTTATTGCCATATAAATAGGTTTCAGAAAAATTTGAGGCCCTTACTTCAGAGCTAGGTTAGGTCAGAAACCAAAAACGATCGTTGGTTCTAAATATGTGCACAATGTAGAAAAAAATCAACTAGGATAAGCTCCGCAAATGTCTATTTGGTACTAAAATCACCGTATTACGTTTCCAGCTTAATTCTAAAAATCAACAATCATGGCGTTGTGTGAAAGCCAGCTGGATTCCGCCCTGCCTCAGCTGAAACGTGACGAATCTCCGAGCAGCGAGGGGAGTCAACAAACCCCGGAGAAGAAACCCAAAATCGAACATAATGGGGAGATCTTTGGGTTGAATCAAGGTTAGTGTTTATAATCTAATAATAACTGTTACTGTTAGCCACTGCTGGGCAAAGTTTTCTCCCCATAACTTCCAAAGTCTTCGATCCAAGGCCAATATGGACCACTGGTCGTTGGTTTCGTCTAGCTCGTCCCGCCATCTGCGAGGTCTACCACGTCGCCTTCTGAATGTGTCAGGGCTCCACATCGTGGTTATTTTAAATCATTCTCTCTGCGTCGAGACCCTTTACGTCGACACGTGATTTTTCTTGGTTTTGATGCTTTGGCTTTTGTTTCGCCTGAATTTGGCCCACAACTCTTCGGGCATACGGCAGACATGGCCAACCCAGTCCCACTTTAGCTTGGCGGCTTTTTAAGCAACGTCAGTGATTTGTGTTTTGGAGTGCAGTGTGGTGTTGCGTACATGTTCGGTAAGTTTAACGCCTAGGATGCTACGCTCCATTGCACGTTAGGAAACCTTGAGCTTGGACTTTTGAATGTAATAACATATAATGAAAGAACCGCAGCGTCCCTATCTGAAGATCTGGCCCTTACCACCAAGTGAGCATCTTCCTGCAGGGTCTAACCTTAAAGAACCGCAGCGTCCCTATCTGAAGATCTGGTCCTTACCACCAAGTGAGCATCTTCCTGCAGGGTCTAACCTTCCGAGGTTCACCTCGAAGTCCTTGATCCGACGAGAAGATGTAACTCGAAACTCGTTAAGTGGGGATACTGCAATGAAACAGCAGCGGAGTATGAAGCTGTATCACAAACTATGCTTCACCTCATATCCTGCCCACTTAACTCAAAAACATGCAACCGAAGTGACCTTTACGCTGCTACCGACGACGAGTTAGAAGTGCCGAGGTTTTGGACTGACTTAATTTAAAAATGGTCGTGCCAGCACACAGCAACACGAAGAAGAATAATTGTGTTTTGGATGTCAGATAAGCAGTCGCTCCATGTAAAATACTGTTACTCAGCTGCATTCGGTTAGACTGGAAGCCGACCCCAACATAGTTGGGAAAAGGCAGCCAGATGATGATGAACACCACGTCTGTAGGTTTAGGAACATCTACATGCCCACGAGCTCAAGGAATCCGACATGTGTCAAGTGACACGCGCGGTTCATGAACGTTGCCTTCGAGCGAGGTGCTTCGGAAATATTTAAGCTAAGAAGAATGGAGGGAAGTATGTTTCCCATTAAGAATTTCCTTACCATCATCGTTATCATTTCAGCCGAAAGACGTCCACTGCTAGACATAGGCCTCCCCCAAGTGTCACCACATGTCCCGGTCCCGTGCGACTCGCATCCAGCGGATTCCCGCAACCTTCACCAGGTCATCGGTCCACCTAGTGGGAGGTCTTCTAACGCTACGTCTTCGGGTGCCGGTTTCGTCCTTATAACAGTTGTGTTTTTGTTCTAGTGCCTGGTGGTCTGCCTCTTGCTGTGGACTACCGCTCCCCTGTCTCACACTTCGTTCCCCCGGAGTTGTACGCGGTGACGGCGAGGCAGAAGCAGGAGCCTATCAGTACTGGTAACAGCTTTACTTTCTATACTAATTACCTGCTTTTAGTGGCGTCTCCCATAGAGAGTTGAACTTCTTAGGTTATGAGTCGAGCTACACGATCACTGGCGAATGCTTGTACTGACTGGACAGGTCCACTGAAATCTGTTCTTTCTTCAAAAGCAATGGTCCTCATATGACTTTAAAAGAGACTATGACTCTTGAGTGTTTTGGCTGTTTCTTCTCAGAGTAGTCAGGTACGAAACACCAGCCTCATCTAGTTTTAAAACATAACAAGCGTGTAAAAGTGTTTTGTAAAATCTATTCACAGAAATAAATATGATTTATGAGGATGGGTCACTTTCTTACACCGCATCATGACATTTAATGTCTGATCTTATGACTTCATTAGTGAGCGGTGTTCGCGTAACTGAATTTTGGGCTAAACATAATTTTTTGTGCCATCGTCAATACGCTAACAATAAGAAGTATGTTATTGGAGGTAAGAAAAAGCCTGTGGCACCAGCTCTAGGTAACATGGAACGCGAGCATGTTCATGTATAGTGGTAGAGTTTCTTATAAAATAGAGAACCATGTGTGTTTGATCTCTTCCTCATAAATAACCAATCTCCATTCTCCGACAGCTGAAACCAGCGACCCACCTACTCCTATAAAGCGGAAGCGAGGACGGCCCAGAGTGGATAAGACCAGTCCCGAGTATCTGGCCAACTTGGCGGCCAGGAAACAGGCCAAGGAGATGGGTAAGTCATAGTCAAAGTCAATGAGTAACAGTTATAGTCATAGTCAAAATCAATGAGTGACAGTCATAGTCAAAGTTAAAAAGCAAATTCAGTAAAATTCACAGTTACGTCAAAGCCATTTCCAAAGACAGAATTCAAAATGTGAAGTTAGTTAGTGCCAATAGTCAAAAACAAATGTAAAAGGCAAAGTTTGAGGAGAGTGAAAGAGAAATAATTGTTACCTTTTGCTCCAAACGGTGTATTGTTTTTAAAAGAAACGAGAGTTAGGGCGCTTTCAATTTAGACGTTTCGTGTCGCGCAACAGTGCTGCGTTGAAATGCGCTGCGGTACCGTCGCGCTTTGTATGAAAACGAACGTACGTACGCAGTACGACAAACGCACTGCTTCGGCGCCGCAGCGGCGCGACACGAAACGTCTAAATTGAAAGCGCCTTTACCCTTTCAAAATGTTACTGATGGGCGTTTGCTATTTACAATAATGACGGCACAGTGGCAGAAAAGGCTTCAGCGCTGCGTGTCGCGGGTTCGATTCCCGCACGGAACAAATATCTGTTTTTAGGTACTTGTTCCGGGTCTGGGTGTCTGTATATGTTGTGTTTGTTCACTTAGCCACAAGAGGTTTCTCTTGTTAGCGAAAACGAAACGGAGATTATCTGAATTTTAAGCATACTAAAAGTTTGATCGTGCTAATAATTTGCCTTTTAATTTGTACTCATTCGGCACTGGGTGAAAGAGACAAAATATACAAAAGTGTGACTCACCTTTACGGTCACAGTGGACATGTCCGGTTTCTGGGGTCTAAAATCCGGGGTTTTCACGCGTCTTGTCCTGGTTGCCGAATTTTAGAGATGGCAACCCTATATACCAAAGCTCAATATCTTCCGTTTCGCTTTCGATGTAACTAAAGCCGTAAAAAATGGACTTGGCGGCGACTAAAACAGTATCTACTCTAAAAAGGGTGAATACTAAGAAAAAATATACTTGGAAGTGCGGCCTATCCATTGCTCGGAACCACAATCAAGGCTAAGTGCAAGTTTCCTTTATTTTTCATTATTTTATTCTTTTTTTACAGCGGCTATGATGAATAACAGGACCCCAGAAAGTGGGGAAAAGCGTAAGCGCGGCAGACCACGTGTGGACAAAACTAGCCCAGAGTATTTGGCTAGGAAGAGGGCTCGAGAGTTAGGTAACAAACATACATACATATTACATGGTGTTGGACTAACATGGGGTTGTTTTTCATTTTACACTAACTTCAGCTTGAGCTTGGTAAGCTAGCGTGGTTTTAAAAATACGATTTTGACACAACATCCAGAATGTTGACACCTTATATTACCTTTTTATTATTATATCACAAACATACATACATATTACATGGGGTTGTTTTTCATTGTACACTAACTTTAGCTTGAGCTTGATAACATTTAGGTAAGCTGGCGTGGTTTTAGACATATAATCCAGAATTTTGACACCAAATAAATAAAATCGCTAGACATTACACACAGTGACATCTAGTGCCACGCTAAGCAAGGCTTGTGTCGTGGTCACCAGACAGTTGATATACTACATTATATACTAACCAATGATGAACAGACATTACAGAATGATGATACAAAACCGAGACATATTTCACAAAAACCAGAACCACGTCACAGAATCCAGAAACGCTGCACAAAATACTGGCATATAACCCAGAATTTCGATACGAACATTTAACATAAAATCCCGACACAATAATGACACGAAATCCTGAAATACAACTTAAACTTCTTGCATTAAACACCACGTGTGGACAAAACTAGCCCAGAGTATTTGGCTAAGCAGAGGGCTCGAGAGTTAGGCAACAAACATACATTACATATTACATGGTGTTGGACTAACATGGGGTTTGTTTTTAATTTTACACTAACTTCAGCTTGAGCTTGGTAAGCTAGCGTGGTTTTAAAAATACGATTTTGACACAACATCCAGAATGTTGACACCTTATTCAGAATTTTGACACAACATCAAGCATTTTGACACGAACATCAGAATGATTACACAAAAATGAGAATTTTGTCACTAAATCGCGAATCACTACACAGAATCCAGAAACGCTGCACAAAACACTGTCATATTATGCAGAATGCGGAGCATGCGGATTTCATACAAACGTAATACCAAGATAATTTCTAAATCAAACATATTCATAAGGTAATGTGTATTTATTTTGATTGGATTACAGAATACATAGGTTCCCAAACACATATTATGAATTGTACACTGATTTAAACAAGAGTTATGAGAAAAATAAATTTTCGATAGAAATTTTAAATTCCTCATATCTCGTCTTTATATAATTTTCCTTTCAAAATATTCATTTGGGAACATAGATATTATATAATGCAATCGAAATATAAACACTACCTTAAGAATATGTTTGATTTTCATATTATTTTGGTATTACGTTTGTATGAAAAACACATGCTCCGCCGGCCCCTTAGCTGAAAAAATCTAATTAGTCCGTCACTTAGATTATCAAAAAATATTTGACCCGTATTTTTTCTTTTGTCATATAAACCAAAATTGACGAAGATACGACGCTTTTAAAATTCCCAATACGTCAGTGTTCGGTATCATTCTTAGTGAGTTCTGACGTCACGAGCCCCCACTCCCGAGTTTTGATGCGTTTTATCTTTGTCAATATTCGTTGATTTACAAAAACAAAAAATACGTGTCCATTATTTTCCAATACTCTAATTGACGGACTAAATAGATTTGCTATTTATTGATGGTGGAAACAAGCCTATTGTGATACTCAACATAAAATCCCGACACAATAATGACACGAATTCCTAAAATACTACTTGAACTTCCTGCATTAAAAACCACGTGTAGACAAAATTAGCCCAGAGTATTTGTCTAGGAAGAGGGCTCGAGAGTTAAGTAACAAACATACATACATATTACCTGAGGTTGGTTTTCTTTGTACACTAACTTAAGCTTGATCAAAAGTAAAAATAATTTATTTGCAGTAAATGTGGTACAAAACGTGGTAATCTTTAACATAACATTTAGGCAAGCTGGCGTGGTTTTAGAGACACCATTTTGACACTAAATCCAGAATTGTGTCATAATATCCAAGTTCGTAATAGTCTGTGACAATAAAATAACTTGTCACAAAATAATCGTTGACTTCATATATCAACATAAGTATAAAAACTTAAAAACCAAACATTTTCAAAAAAAAAAGTATCGCATACTTCATTGTCGTGCAAAACAAAATGTAAATAATAATCCACATTTATGCTTGTTTACGCTAACATACAATCTGTGTCAAAAACTCCATCTAAATACGTTCAGCAGTTATGTGTCTTGGGTACCAAAGATGGGCTTTCGCAGTTACATTAAAAACAAGGTTTGTATGTTGTTGGTTGCTTTTGTATCTTTATTTTTGTTTGTTGTTGTAAATTGTGAATAATGCTGTGGTGCCCTGTGGTTCCCGGCAACGAATAGGTCATCGTGTAACCTACCAACCCGCACTGGGCTCGCATGGTGGATTATAGCCCATTCCCTCTCATAGAGAGGAGGCCTGCGTTTCAGCAGTGCGAAAATTGTAGGCTGATCATGCTATGCTAGCCAACCCTGAGATTTTAAAGCAGTTTTGAGTATCGAAATCTTATTGTCTTACTGCAGCGTAAAAGAGATGGAGTTATACGTTCTGTATAGCTCTGTCTCTCTTTTAAACTCAAGTGACTCAAACATAATATACTGCTATAGTCAAATCGCTTTTATTCAGGTTGATGCTCCAGGGTGGGTAGTCCGCGAAATTCGAATTTTATTACGTTTTTTTGCAATTTGCAGGCCAGTGCTAGGCCCTCCAAGTTCATGAAGGTTAAGGAATGTCTTTGACCTTGAAAAAGTCGTTCCTCGACCTTGGAGGGTTGTATTGATGATTGTGATGATTATAATTCTGTAACTAACGTCTTTCAGTCGCGAACAATATTTTAATCAACATAAAACCTAGCATTGGCTTGCGAATTGCAACAAACGTAAGAAAATATGAATTTCGTGGGCTACCCTGACGCTTTCACCATAAGTAAAGTAATTGAATTAGTCCAAGAAAATTAGTCAAATTAAAGCAAGAATATTAAGGCAAGAATCTCGGAATGAGAGATAGTCAGCTATTAAATTGTATAATCCTTTATTTTGATACCCTAAAACTTATCTCAAAACCTACTCATCATAGGGTATCCGCGATTACAGATATTCCAAGGTCAAAGGTTAAAAAAACGTTATTTTTACACATTTATTGCAAAAATCTCGTTTCCTATGGGTTATAATCGGGTTTGGCTGTTATTATTTCGCCACGAGCTCCTCAAGTTTAGTTATGAACCGTAATAGCTAGATCCAGAGGTACTCTAAATAGATAAACACTGCGCGCGCTCTGCCCTCTATCTCGAAAATGGTTCAAAATATTTAAAAAAAGTTTAGCCCCAAGTTGTAGAGAATTTAATTCTCTACAATACTTAAAAAAATTAAATAGCATAAAACCCATAGGAAACGAGATATTAGCAATAAATGGTGTAAAAAAGATTTTTTGACCTTTGACCTTGGAATATCTGTAGTCGTGGACATCCTACTATAAGTAGGTTTCATACAAGTTTTAGGGTGTCAAAATAAAGGTTTATTAATTATCTTTTAAAACAAGCTCATTTATCAATCACAATATATTGCAATCGATGTCTTTTTCACACATTTATAACTGTTGATTAAATGATTACTGTCTAAAAAATAAAGGTTTATAGCTGACTATTTCTCATTCCGAGGTGAAACCCTATTTTTTCTGGACTAAATGTAAAACTGTACCAAAAACTTGCAATTGTAAACGATAGCTATCGTTACCCATACTAACTGTCGCTGAATATCATATCGCATGCGTATCATAATACACAGGTCTGTAAGTTCATATACAATCATTGTTTTGCAAGCTCAAGGCGGAATCGCCACGGTGGCCTGCGATTTTTTTTTTACCTTTTTTTTTTGTAATAGGTTTGACGACAAAAAAGAATATTTGACCCGTATTTTTTCTTTTATTACTTAAACCTAAATTGACAAAGATACGACGCTTTCAAAATTCTCGATACGTCACGCCTTGGTATAATTTTTAGCGAGTTCTGACGTCACGAGCCGAGTTTGATGTGTTTTATCTGTGTCAATATTCATTGATTTACAAAAAAAAAATACGTGTCCATTATTTTCCATTACTCTAACTGACGGACTAAATAGATTTGCAATTTTTTGATACTGTCGTCATGCCTATTTACAATCATGTCATGATTTTGATGCTACATGCACTTGCATAACCTACACGTTTCGGCAGTGCTAGTACAGTCCCCGGCACGTAACTTAGCAAGAGTCGTTAGATGCGCTGAAGTCGATTTTGAGGTCTCTTTGGTGATGAAGCGGGACGCGGGGTATGAGGTAGCGGCGATCCGAGCGCGCGATTGGTGCGTCAGTCGACCCTTGCCTCCTGCACCGGTGCTACGTTCCGTTCGCTCCCGATTACACTTGCGTGCACCGAAAGTTGAACCCTTTGTAATTGTTGATTTTCTGATAGTTTTGTCGAAGATGAGGAGCCAACTCCTTCGACCAGCTCAGGTGGTGCTTCTTATTTGATGCCAGGGGTGGCAGTATTATTAACTGATAATGGTGTCGATTCTGTTGTGCACAAACTAAACTTAATTTAGGCTATTACTATCTTTTTCTCACCAATAAAACGAGAAAGAGACGGACGTAATTTAGAGCTGTCAAATTTAATTCGAGCTAATATTTCCATACAAATGAAGGGCGCACGTAAAAACTTGTCGACTAAAAACACGGTGAAGCGCAAGGCATAAACTAGTTTGACATTTCTAACTTAGTGCATAGCTATAGCCGTCCTTTTCTCGCACTGCCTTTTAGTAAAAGATAGCAATAGTCTAAATTAAGTTTAGTTTGTGAAGAACAGAATCGACACCATTGAAGACGAGAATATATAATTTTGGATAATAATGTAACATTTTTAATAAATATATTTTTTTTCTTTTAATTTTATTTAACACCTAATACATGCCCTCCTTTCTTTAACCTCATCATTAAAAATAAATGATGGTAATAACCATAGAATAATGACAAGCAATAAAAGTGACCACTTTTTTCTTTCACTAAGTGTACGATGCGTGAACTTACCCCCACTACGCCAAAAGCTTGCCAAGTTACGTGCCGGGGACTGTACGTAGGATTCGATAGGACTCGATTAGAATTTTCCCTTACGATGCTGATAATTATATTCTTTACAATCTCGCGAGATAGAATATAATCTAACGGTATTCACAATTTTACGGAAAGATACAAGGCTCACTACTAACCAGGACCGAAGGCACCAAAAAACCCGATTCCTGCCGGCTTCCCTTCAGGAACAAATCACTCTACATAGTGTCTACGAGTCAAAGTACTAACAATCTACATTTATTTTGTTAACAGAAGCACTGGAGAGAAAAGCTAAGAGAGATTATAAACGTCGCGCTACTGGAGGTAAGTTTTCATTCGAAATGAGGTTTTTAACTTGAAGCTTCGCCGTGAGAGGGCGCGGAGTGTTTGACATGTGTCAAAGTCATTGTAAAACATATACAAACGTATTTATCGGGAATTTCACATTTAATATAAGCCCGACATGTAGACCGGACCCGTTTCTCCATATGTTTTGTAACGTGTTCTGATCGTGAAAGTTTAAAAATACATGCGTCAAAGTCATTTTGAAAGAAAAGTAGTCTATGCTTTAGTTTGCGACGTCACACAAGTTTAAAAATAAAAACTAATAAGTTTTTATTTCCGAACACAACCTTATCGTGCTGCTTCTGTAAACCATCTTCATTAAGTTCATGGCGATTTATTGATTTTACAACATAGCGTCTGTAACTACTAACTCTGGGTCGGGTGGGACTAATGATCTTCGGACAATATAACAACAAGCATACATAAATGAATATCGCTGGACATTACACACAGCGCCATCTAGTGCCACACTAAGCAACGCGGTTTTTGACGTGGACACCAGATACTTGATATACTACATAGATATGTACTTTTTTTTTACTATCCAATTATACTTGTTGTTGTATTGTCCTCGATGATTCAGAAAACTTGTGGATGTTGAATGACCATTGTAAAATCAATATCAACCAGCTACAAGACAAAGCACACAGCGCCATCTCGCGATACAATTTTCAACAAGAAACTTCATGACAGCTGAATGACAGTGACAAACACTCAGCGCCCTCTACATGGAACTAATTTGACAGTTGGTGTTTCTATTGACACATTTATACAACATGGAACTAATTTGACAGTTGTTGTTTCTATTGACACAGTTATACAACATGGAACTAATTTGATAGTTGTTGTTTCTATTGACACATTTATACTTTATTTACACCCTGTAAATAAAGTAGTTATTTAACTACAAGGTGGTTGAAGTTCTTCTGGATATAAAACTTAACTTAGGTAGCAAAATAAATGCGTTCACTTTAACGCCCAACAAAAAAGAGGAGTTTTATGTTTTGATTTAATACATATACATATCTTAGCAAGATTTGAATGTAACCACTATTTCGCAATGTATAATAATAGTAACATTAACACTGATTCCGAAATTCGATTGAATTTAAATGAGAAACCAAGATGCAGTTCCAATTATCTCCAAAATCAATCGAAGAATCGAATTTAGTCTGCAATATATTGTCTGGACAAGCGATATTCTAGGTACTTATACAGTGTGTACGGACATGGACTAGCGATATTCTAAATACTTAAATATAAACTATTTTAAAGTACAATTACACTAGGCTTGGGTCCAATACACTTACCCGCTATGTGGCAGGCATTTTGTTTTTTTTTTTTGTTGAAATATGCTCTATGTGAGTACAAAAAAAATCATATCTCTCAAAGTTTTAGTCATGCTGAGATAAAAATAAGCTTATTTGAAAGGCAATAATATTGTCTACCGTCTGCATTACAAAGCTATGTGTTCACAATTCCACAACGTTTGAAAAAAAAAAGAAATAACAAAAAAACGAAAAATGATGCGATTCAACCAATAATTGTTAATTACTACAAAAACACCCCAGACAACTTTTTCATTTTTTTTACTAGATCTTTTTTGATTTTGAGCTAAGCTACAATACAACAAAAAATTCGCAACTGTATGTTTAATACTTTAAGAGTTATTGTTGTTTGAACCTAGCATTTGCGCAAGCACAAAAGGCCTTTCTCGGAACCCTTAACAGGAAATTATTTAAAACACATAACATTCACATTGAAACTCCGAAGGATTGTCTCACTCAAAAAAATAGGTAAGTATTTAAATAACACAAAAAAATCACAATTTCACAATTTTCAATCTTTTTTTATGTTTATCACACAAAAAAAAGATATTGTTTGAATTTTTGGTCTTACTGAGATAAAAATATACGTTTATTTGGAGCCTAACAATATTGTTTATCGTAAAAATTACGAAATAATGGGTTTATATTTTAGTAACTTTCTGAAAAAAAGATTACTCAAATTAAAAAAAAAATATGCAATAGACGATTTTTTGTAAATTGACTAACGATTTTTATGACAACAAATTCTTTGCAAATCAACAAATTTGTGTATTAGAATAGTTGTTATACATTTAAGTACCTAGAATATCGTTTATTGTTTGGTTTTCGTCCAGATTTCGGTGTTAAAAATGGAAATGCACCCGAGTCTGCACACACACTTGTGCACTAATATCATTTTATGGTGTCGATTCTGTTGTGCACAAACTAACTTTAATTTAGGCTATTGCTATCTTTTTCTCTCTAATAAAACGAACAAGAGACGGACGTAATTTAGAGCTGTCAAATTTAATTGCAACTAATGAAGGGTGCACGTAAAAACATGTCGACTAAAAATACGGTGAAGCGCAAGGCATAAACTAGTTTGACATCTCTAACTTAGTTCATAGCTATAGCCGTCCTTTTCTCGCACTGCCTTTTAGTAAAAGATAGCTATAGCCTTAATTAAGTTTAGTTCGTGCATAACATTATCGATACCATAATCCCATTACCGAAAATTTTATGGCATTGGTAATGGAGGCATATTACGAGTATATCTCAAAAATTCACCCTGTATTCTTTTAATTTCATTTATTCAATAACAATTACAAAATGTTGTGGGTAACACTTGTGTATAATAATGACAAAAATGTAATTTTGAAGTGTGTCACTAATCATGTACTAAACACTGATCATTTTCTTGCATTGTTATGCAAGACTGAAGCAAGAACATGCAAGAATTGATCAAGGAACTTAAGTTAAAGCTACATAATTCTATGTTGGAAGAATGATTTTCTATGTAATTCTTGCTTCAGTCTTGTGTATTTGTTTTCTTTGCAGTCACTAAACAAAAAAAGCGGAGTTGCAAGACACGAAAAATCTTGACTTATTGGGCCCGTATTTTAAATCTTGCTTTTGTGTCTGGGTTCGTTTTATCAGAATATTCTGCTCAACAATCGACTTGTAACTTATTAAACGTAATTCCTGATGGAAGAAACCATTAACACTTCCTGAATCGGGAATCGAAATCAGGATCTCATGCCCACCGGGGCTGCGGGACTGTTCGAAAAAGATACCGTGGCCCCGGAACATTAAGGGCGAGGAAGGAACATGGATGGGTTTTAGTCAGTAAAAGTCTGACACTCTCCCTCCACTCCGCCCAGAGTGGGAGAAGTTATTTGATAATTTGCCTTCCGAAGAAATCAGTTGTTAAATAAAAAAATCAAATAAATTCAGCTGAAATAAGTCTTGCAACCCCGCAACAGCATCATCCGGCTTACTAACACCCTCATTCGTCTTTAGCCAAACCCATCTCAAAGACAGCCTTACAAATGTCATCGCGCGTCAAAAAACGACAGTTGCCAGCAAACAATAAAAAAATGGGTGTTGCCATGAGGAAATTACCAGCGAAAATTGGCAACACTGTCCGAAAGGTTGGCGATAGGAAGGTTTTAGTGAGGAGAGCTGAAAACCGAAAATTGATTAGGAGAAAAGGTAAATTTTGTGGTTTAGAGGTTCTTTTTAACTTGTGTGTGAAGTTGGGGGTTTTTGACATCTATTGTTGTAACTTGAGAACAGGAATTTGTGTAAAAAACAACAAAAACCCGACTACTGAAAAATCACGCTCTAATTCAATTCGGGGTTAACAAGGTAAAATCAACTCCTCACTTAAAGTACTTACGGGATTATATCCGTGATTTTCCTTTGTTTCTATGAGCTCCCCATATTTCGACGCGGTTGCAATCATCATGATCGCAGGAATACTGAAGACATATGCGGGTGGGACGAAAATTATTGATTATGAGTAGACAAATCTGTCTACCCTCTTTCTTAGTCTTTTATTACGCGCACTACTGGAACTCGATTGTAACTCACGACAGAACGCACTCACAGTATCGGTCAGTATTCACGGATATAATTCCGTAAGTACTTTAAGTGTAGTGAAAAACTAAAACAGTCGAATCCTCCTATTGTTGAAATCGGATAAAATGTAGCGTATGTTACCTTGGCCATAATAACGAATCGGTTTTTGAATAGCTTAGGCGGTACGGAGGAACATAAATACAAACATACATACATAGACTGCTAAAATCATAACCCTGCCTTTTGGCTTCGCCACAGTCGGGTAAAAAAGAGTCACAAATGCAGTTATTCAAGCGTCAAATTGAAGAAAAATAAAAAGTAAATGTCAATTCAACATTTTTGTTTTCAAACATGACTCGGCTTCTATTTAGAATAATTAATGTGGATGAAATGTGGGCCATAGCCACCAAGTAGGTAAATCAAAACATTTGAAGCCTGTTTCACCACCTACGATTAAGTTCCTGTAAACTTACTTGGCTGATAATTTCGTACGAATTCTGTTCCATTTTTAAACTTATTCGGTAAGTACTGGCTATTCGGTCATCGTAAAAAAGGCCCTTAAAACAAGAATCTGTAAGGAATAATCTGACATATAAATTATTTTTCGGGGCTTAGCCGAAAGTAAACGAGACTTGAGTATCTTAACAATAGATGTCAAAAATCCAAGATGGCTACTTTGTACACAAGTTAATAATGGATGCATGGATGTAGTTAGGCTTGTGTGGGTAGAACAAATTAGTTCGGCGTCTTATGCCGTTTTGGTACCGTCACAAAAATATTTTAACTGTTTTTATTCTAAAGTATTTATTATCACATCTATTCAAATACATTACCACTGATAATTTGTCTAATTGTTCCTAAATGTATGTAAATAAGTTAAAGTTCTATTTTTATCTCATAGAGCATTATAAGCTCGAGTAACGTACTTTGAGTTCCTAATTGCGCTCAGGATTCTACTTTAGAATCCCTCGCTACTCTCGGGATTCGACTCTAGATTCCTTCGCAGAATTGTTTGCTCTGGGGGCATGTCATGTTCGTAAAGCGCACTAAACGAACTTTTAAAATGATGAACACGAAATTAATATAGAGAGCGAGAGAGAGCACCATCGTGTTACTACTTTCTTTTCAAACTACATAGTTTTTTACCCGCGGCTTCGACTGCTTTGAGATTAAATTAATTTGAAAAGAGTAACCATGGAGTTTCTTGCCGGTTCTTCTCCATGGAAACGACCAACGCGAACCGTGCACCTTTTTCCGACGTTATATTAATGCCCATCTAGGCTTATGTGAACGAAATAAAATATTTTTATTTTTATTTAAATTTTGAGAATGATTAGTGCTACTGATACGTTTCATATGATGGTATTTTTAGGTATTTGTATATTAAAGGGCTTGGAACATTTTTGTATGAAACGTGGTTTTTTTTTCCGCCATTTTGATTTTTTTTTCAAAGTAGCGGCCACGCGTAAGATCTATATAAATCGATAGCTGGTATCAACACAAACAAGTTTTGTAAGAGACAAAATGTTCTAAAGTGTCACGTTTCCGAGATATGAGCTATTCAAATTAAAGTCTATTTACTGATGAAATCTACAGCACAACTTTGATTTGATCAGACACGCATTAAAACACGTATCAATCGATAGCTTCAAATGCTATGAAAAATATTTAGTTTTAATACCGCTAGACAAAAATTCAATTTAAACTCGTCGAGCTGGAACGCTCGACGAGTCAACAACTCCTGAGGATGCCCCGTGGAGGGGCGAAACACGTGTCGAGTAAAGGTTTGGTTGCATGGCATGCTAATTATTTCTCACTTGTTTTGTATGTGTGCATATGCATGAGGGCGGGAGGGTGGGCCCATATGTGCATGTGCATATGCATGACAGTGGGAATTGTGTCCTGCTTTCAGACCTGGATATTTTTGTCTAGCGGTATTAAAACTAAATATTTTTCATAGCATTTGATGCCATGGATTTCCGCAAAGTAACGCCTGATTCCATAACCAATCGATAGCTGGCATAAATACAAACAAGTTTTGTACGATACAAAACGTTCTAAATTGTCACGTTTCCGAGATATGAGGTATCAAAGTTTAAGTCAATTCATTGAGCATCTTCAGCTAACTTTGATTTGATGACGATGGCAGCTATCGATTGATACACGTTGTATGCGTGTCTGATCAAATCAAAGTTGCGCTGATGATTCCATCTGTGAATGGACTTTAACTTTGATAGCTCATATCTCGGAAACGTGACACTTTAGAACATTTTGCCCAATGCAAAACTTGCTTGTATTGATACCAGCTAACTATTAATATAAGTCTTTTAGGTGGCCGCTACTTTGAAGAAAATCAAAATGGCGGAAAAAAATCCGGCCTTTAAAGTTCAAACCCCTTTTGATAAATATTTTGAAGTATAATATTATTTATTCTAATTGATCGCAGGATGAAATAAATTCCGCATGAAATGGTAGATTCATAGGCTTATCTGTTTTTTAAATGAGTGTTATTTTTGTGGGAAACGTGTATTTTTGTATTAATTTAAACAAAATTTGTATATTCATAACTATATTGTTGTATAACTATTTAATAGATAGGTAGGTAGTCATGATTTCGAAATGCATGGAAGTAGTTAGCTTTGCAAATGCTCTTTGCCTTTTAAAATGTTACACTATAGTCTTGTCAACTGATAAAATCTAATTAGTCCGTTAGTTAGATTATCAAAAAATATTTGACACGTACTTTTTCTATTGTTACATAAACCAAAATTGACGACGATACGACGCTTTTAAAATTCTCAATACGTCACGCCGCGGTATAATTTTTAGTGCGTTCTGACGTCACGAGTTTTGATGCGTTTTAATTTTGTCAATATTAGGTAAATGATTTACAAAAACAAAAAATACGTGTCCATTATTTTCCAATACTCTAACTGACTGATTATATAGATTTGCAATTTATTGATGGTGGAAACTAGCCTATTTAATACATCCATTTTGAACAATGATTTTATAGTATTTTATGTTGCATGTCATTTTCATCTGAGCATATTTAGATAAGTCATGTGTTGCTTCGCTTTTAGTTACAGTTTTTGTCAATATAGAAGCAGCTTTAAAATATTTTCCACGTCTTATGAGTATTCGCGACGACGAAGACGCTTTGACTTATTTTGAGCGGCGCAATTTACGCGTTAACCTCGGCGCAATTTACGCGTTAACCTGTGCTAATCGGCACGGGTCTTGAGGGCTTAGCGACCACAAGGAGACCCAATAATTCACTTCTGCGTGGGTCACTTAAGAATCATGCCAATATTGAAAGGCGAAATGAGGGCGAATTAAATGCATGAAAACCTCCTTGTCTTACCGTTAGAGACGGTAATCTAGCAAGAAGGTTCTAATCTTCTAGAGCATCTTATCAATTCTATCTTCGTAGACTACACAGCTGAACTTATATTCCAGATTCTGCAGCCTCGTCTTCTGCCGGGGAGACGACACCGAGGACCAAGAGAAAATATACTAAGAGGACACCAAGTGCTAAGAAAGATGCTGTGAGTAATATTATTACTTAGATCCTATGTAACCCATTGCGTTGGTGTCCCATCTACCCTGTATTTTGCGTAACGGAGCATAATTTTGTAACTGAGAATGCAAACGAAATGTACGGTCGAACAAGCTATTTGGTTACATTTTACAATGTAATTTGTGGGTTAAACTGTAAACCAAATAGCTTGTTTGACCGTACACTCTTCCCCTCGGAGTGTATGAAACGCCCTCGGGAATCGCCAGCTTTAGGATTTTTTTTATCAATTTTGTCTCTATAGTCCCCGCCATGAGAATCTATAAATTTTGTAAACACGCATTCGCGAACCTTTGGTTCAAATAGAAAAATGACAGCGTCAGCGTGATCTTACTTCAAAACGGCGGCCCAAATGTTTACGTTCCATGATGTCAGTTGCGTTCCAGTACCACAAAACATTATACGACAACGCTTTATATCGCCAAAACATAACCCGACCAAGTGAAATTGCTCGTTATAGTTTTGTATTACACGTATGATAATTAGAGTTGATTGAATCTGGGATTATTTGTTGTTTATTGAATGGTCGTTACGTATCTTGGTAGAGATTTGTTTAAGTACAAAAATTATAGCTTCTGGTGGCGCCGACTACTGACAACTGTTACAAAACTATATTTATTACATAGGCTTATAAATGATCGCTTGTGATTCAGAGGTAACACTAATTAAATTATAGTAACTCATCTTCCTATGGAGCGCAGACATGTCACTAAACTAAACAGCCGTCAAAAGTCCGCACTCGGGGTCTGTCAGCGAGCAATGGAGCGCAGTATCCTTGGAGTGAAACTTACTGATCGTATAAAGAACTCGATACTGCGTTCCAAAACTCAAATTGCCGATGTAGGTCACACGGCTGTCAAGCTCAAATGGAACTGGCCACATCTGTCGCATGCCGGAGGAGCTATGGACTAAAGCTGCCACAAAATGGATCCCAAACAGCAGCAAACGGCAACGCGGCAGGCCCAGAAAAAGATGGCGAGGTGTACTCGACTCTTCACTCGAAGAATTGGCGATAAGTGGAAAGATAGTAGGGAGGCCTTCTATGCCCTGCAGGGGGACACAAATGGCTGATAAGCTCTTCCCAATAGGTGATATGATAGTGTTATAACCAAGATATTGTTGTGCAGGCCCCTACGACGGAGCGTGTGAAGGGTAAGCGAGGTAGACCGCGGAAGGTGGACCAACTTGCAGCTAACAACAAGCAACAACAGCAACCTAGTGAGTTTTATTATTTTAATAACTATTACCCAATACTGAGAGCAGTGTGGCGGCCCCGACTTACGAACAATAAGTCGTGGGCTCGAACCCAGGCAGGCGCATTACTTTGTGTAATTTATTTCATCACCACTGCACTCAAAAACGGTGAAGGAAAACATCGTGAGGAAACCGGCATGTCCTAGAACCAAAATTCGAAGACATGTGACATCTACCACTCCGCACTGGGCCCGCGTGGTAGATTATAGCCCATACGCAAAATACGCGCTTTGACGTGGAGTTGCGGACACCAACCCGTTGTACAATACAATACCCAATACTAACTGGGTTGTGGAGGTCAGATAGGCAGTCTGTCTATGTAAAGTGCTAGTATTCAGCTGCATTCAGTTGGACAGTTACTAATAGTGGGTGGACTTAACGAAGCCAAAAGGCTGTTCTAGACAATACCTGGGAACCTTCCAGTTACGGAGATATTGGGGGTCAAAGATAATGTTACAATTTAATTTTAAATTCCTCTACGGCCCCGTATTATTCAATGCACTATCAGCACTGTGTTTTGAAAATCACGTTTTACGGAACACCCCAAAAAAAAGACGTTTCTCTTCACTACATATTATAAAACAAAGTCTCCCGCCGCGTCTGTCTGTCCCTATGTATGCTTAGATCTTTAAAACTACGCAACGGATTTTGATGCGGGTTTTTTTTAATAGATGATTCAAGAGGAAGGTTTTAGTATACAATTTTACGCGGGTGAAGCCGCGGGCGTCGGCTAGTATTTACTTATTTTTACGTAGAATTACTTAGTTTGATGTACAGAATGCTTAGGCGACGACTTCGTGAACGGTCGACCTACAATATCTCCGTAACTAGATGGTTCTCAGCCTCAGGTATGGACCAGAACAGTTCCTTGCGGCTTCGTTTACGGTACTTTATAAAAAAACTTATATTAAATATTATTTTGATACATTTCCAGAGATTCGCGTAAGAAATAATCTGATGCCAGTCAACACTGAACCGATCACATTAGATAGCGATGATGAGCCGGATCTGGGTAAGTCTTACCACCACCACCACCATCATCATCATCACCATCATCATCATCATCGCCCTCTTGCGGATCCCAGTATGATCAGATGATCGGTACAAGAGCTTATTTCAGGAACGTTATGGGTATTTAATCAATTTGTTTTGTTTTATTTCCTCATTTACAATTTATCGGCAAGTGCGACGGCGAGTTCGTTGAACTCTGTAGCTAGGCAGGAAGTAGACAGTTAATTTTACGTGCACATCCATTGTTGATTTTATTTTTATTTTATATTCACATAAATGAAGTGTTCAGAATAGAGAATTTAATTATACATTGAAATGAGGGAATAGTTACTGAAAAAACAAAATACACCACTAATTTTTAATTAGTACAAAATTACTTACAAGGTCTTGTCAAAGATGGTCTTGTTATTATATAATTATGTGAAGTCTCAATAAATAATATTGATAAACAGCAAAGTTATTAGCTATTGTTTATATCCAAAAATGTTACTCAATGTATGGCAATATGGTACAGGCCATTCTTAAATTCTTATTAATATTCGTTAATCGTTTTTGCGACCATCATCCAATATTCATGCGATAATCGTAGCGTCATTCAGTCATGAGTTTACCAATTATGACAAATTTTCGTAGACAATTTTGGGATTTCGTTTTTTTTTGAGTTTTGACTACACAAATATGATCGGTAAAGGGTACGGATACAGCCCCATTTTGTTTTGTACTAATTAAAAATTAGGGGTGTATAAATAAATGGAGAATTTCGCTGAGAAAAATTCCGGTAGAATATGATTCGAAATAAGGAACTGAATGCACCCTATTAGTTTGCGGAGGGCGGTCTTACACGCTGTATTATACGAGAAATATATGGCTTAAGGTGAAACCGTCAGGGTGGCCCGCGAAATTCAAATTTTCTTGGGTTTTTTGCAATTTGCGGGCCAGTGCTGGGTTGTATGTTGGTGGAAGTACCGTTCGCGGCTGTGGGGCGTATGTGGTTGCAGAATTGTAGTCATCAGAATCATCGGTGCAGCCCTCCAAGTTCATGAAAGTCGAGGAACGAATTTTTCATGGTCTAAGTCGTTCCTCGACTTTTATGAACTTTGAAAATCATCAACACAGGGTTGTGTTGATGATTTTGATGATTATAATTCTGTGACTGCATATGTCTTGCAGCCGCGAACGATGTTTTCATCAGCGTACAACTTGGCACTGCCCTGCAAATTGCAAAAAACGGTGGAAAATTTGAATTTCGTGGGCGCCTTTTGGCATCGTACAGGACCAATTTCGTTCCTTTTTTCTGATTGATTTATAAGTTGTACTGATAATTTAACCATTTAATATTGTGTTTTGTCCTGTGCTGGCTCTTTATTTCTTAATTTAATAATCAACTATTTTATCCTAGGTTCACCAAGTCAGGCATCAGACTCGCTGAGTTTGGACGAGAATCTGCGTGCACTGAGACACATTCACGAGAAGTACGCTAATATTGATAAGGTTAGTATTTGTGCAGACTGGGCACACTTGTGTACTGGGATGCTAGAGAATAAAACCACTAGTTGCTTCTTTCTTCTATTTCTTCTTTACTAGGAGAGTGTTCTTGAGACTGGCTGGCCGACGGCTGTGTCGAACCACCAAAATGGCACGTCTTTTATACAAAAATTTTTAATTTGATTGGTCAATCAATCAGATTCTAGTTAGAATTTACAAAAAAAAAATGCGGGAAAAGCTAAAATCCAATCAGGCAAAAAGGCGCGAAAACATTGTGCACATTACCTTAAGTACTGCGAAACTTTACCGTAATGAGAACCGCGTGACAATATTTGCGTTTTTAATCTACTTTTTCTATCTAAACCTATATAAAACGTATGTATTTATGAGATCTATATATCACGAACTATCATATAAAAATGTAAAGCAACAAAAACATAACATAATAAAAAATAAATATCCTAACACAAACGGCCGAATACTGAAACGTCACTCAAAATTTAAGTAACACTTATATTTAACAGATATCAAAAATGACGTTTGGCCATACAAAATTCTAAGTTTAGGAGCTTCTCAAATGTTAAGCAGCTCTTACATTTTGAGTGACGTTTCAGTATTCGGGGGTAAGTCTAACATGCATGTGAGAACAAAATACAAAAAACTAAGTTTATATTAACTTTTTCACTGTACATAAGTGTCTATGTATCACCATCACATAATGTACTGTCCGATCAGTATCTATGTAACACTTTACACTATGTACTGTTCTATCAGAGTGCACTTTGCACTATTTTTCGTTGTCCCGCAGGGTATTTTGGATAAATCTAAATGGTTTCCTTGGTGCAGTTGCTGTACCATTAAGTTAATAGTACACTTGTAGTACTTTTAGATACTTAGCATAAGCATAGCATATTCAGTGTATAATGTTCCCACTGCTGGGACACTGGCCTCCTCTCTATGAGATGGAGTGGGTTATAATCCACCATGCGGGCCAGGTGCGGGTTGGTAGATGTCACATATCTTAGTTTTTTTTGTTCTAGATGTTTTCCTTCACCGTTTTGAGAGAAGTGGTGATGAAATAAATTACACAAAGTGATCAGAATCAGAATTATTTATTTGTGCCTGGGTTCAAAGTTCGATCCCACGATTTACTCCTACTGGGATTTGAACCAGGGAGACCCTAAGAACGTACAGCAGCCTCACTACCGCTGCGCCATTCGGGCGAAATGGGGGCCAAATTACTATCCGTTTCATAGAAATAATTTGCGATTTTCCCCGAAAGATATTTAGTGACTAGTATACTGTTGCAAGCGAGCCTAAATCTACAATTGTCCCCAGGACGATCTGTACGACACTCACTTGTTGGCCGCTAACTTCAAAAAGCCGCACGACTCGCAGCGAAGAGGTGATGAAGACGAGGTCCTGTCCATCAGGAGTTCCGAAGGTCAGTTTATATGTCATGCAATTTTTTTATAAACAGATTCATCATGAAGCCACCAACTAAGCATTCTGTACATCAAACTAAGTAACTTTACGCAAAATATATTATCGCTGGGAATTTACTGTTTTTTGGGGTGAAAAATCATGTTTTGTGGTAGAACTCAATGTCAAAATATTGTGCTGATGAATGGATTGAATAGTACGAGGGTCGTGGAGGCGTTTAAAGTAAAAATCTTACTTAATGTAAGATTTTTACTGAAACTTCTAGTTACAGAGCTGTTGGGTCAAAGTTCCAACTTTTTGACAAACTTTTCAAATTCAAATTCAAATTCAAATTCAAATTCAAATTCATTTATTGTTTGTCACAGGTAAAGTATCAGTTCTTATGATTATAATAAAGGATCGCTGTAACATACCTGTATGGTGTACAATATTTAGTCTTGATTGAATATTTATTTAACATCATAATTCGTCCTAAGTCAACGTCCATCATTAGTCATGCACCAACAAAGTTGTTCATTAACAAGTCAGTTAATAAGTAAATAGGACCAGGATAGCACAATAATTAGATTATCAATAGATTTCATTAGAATTAAAATTACTCATTGATGCACTGCAAATTAAATTATTCACTGATTCCATTAAAATTAAAAATACTCATTGATTTCATTACAATTAAATTACTCGTTTATGTCAAAGAAATTAAATTATTCGGTAGTTTCATTACATTTAAGTTAGTCATTGATGTCATACAAATTGAAATAAATAAAGTTGTTCATTCACAAGTCAATAAGTAAATAGGACATGGATTTCACAATAAATTAGATTATCAATAGATTTCATTAGAATTAAAATTACTCATTGATGTACTGCAAATTAAGTTATTCACTGATTCCATTAAAATTAAAAATATTCATTGATTTCATTACAATTATATTACTCGTTATGTCAAAGAAATTAAATTATTTAGTAGTTTCATTACTTTCAAGTTAGTCATTGATGTCAGACAAATTAAGTGTCATAGCTTATCCATAGTCGTCACCAGTATTTTTATCATTAAAAAAGTCATTTATGGAATAGTAGGCTTTACCAATCAAAAAATCTTTTAGCCTTTTTTTAAAACTATGCAAGGTTACACTGCTTTTTACGTTATTTGGTAGTTTGTTATAAATTTTTACTCCTATCCCAAATATACTCGTTTTAAATTTAACTGTCCTGCACTTTATTCCGCTTAATACATTTCTATATCGTGCACTTCTCATTGTGTCATAGTTATTTAAATCGCGTTTTATCATCACTGCTGCTTCATAGATGTACAGTGAGGGTAATGTCATAATGTGTAATCTTGTAAACTCTGTTCTACATGAATCGGTCTGTTTAAGCCCACATATACTTCTAACGCACTTTTTTTGTGCCTTAAAAGCATACTCCCTGTTAGTCGAGTTTCCCCAAAAAAGAATACCATATTTTATTGTAGAACTTACGTACGCATGGTAAGCGGTCAGTAATGTTCTCTCGTTAACAACTTTTCTCAGCATGTAGAGGGCATATGAAAACTGGTTTAATTTTTTACAAACATGATCAACCTGCATTTTAAAGTTTAGTTCAGAGTCAATGTTAATACCAAGAAACTTAGTGTTGTTCACTTCTTTTATTTGTTCACCTTTATAATGTATATATAGTTTTCTTTTTGAAGTGGTATTTTTATTTGTGAAGGTCATGTAATTAGTTTTATCAATATTTATTTTAAGATTGTTTACATTTAACCATTTTATAATGTCTTCAACTGCTTTGTTAATGTTTTTTTCATAGTTATCTTTGAAAAAAACATTAACAAAGCATAGCATTTTATTTTAAATACATGTTTTTAATGTATGATTTTCCATCAGAACCATGTTTTGAGTGCGTTACATTGAGTTCCACCACAAAACATGTTTTTTCAGCCAAAAATAAATAATTTCCCAATAGTTTTTGCGTAAAGTTACCTAGTTCGATGTGCAGAATGCTTGGTTGACGGCTTCGTGATGTGGTTGTTTACACCCTATATTTAAGTTCAGATCAGGGGGTCTAAAATCGCCGCTTTAGCAGAATCGTAAATGAATCACGTTAAAAATTTTTAATTCTTAAAATGGTCTTTGTAACCATTACCATAAAGTCCATTTTCATAATTTTAAAATTTTGTTCAATAAAATGAATCACGAAAATTAAAAATTCTTAAAATGGACTTTATGCAATGGTTACAAAGACCATTTTAAGAATTTAACCCGGCGTCATGGGGGTGGAAAAGTGTTACACGGACGTTGGGGTGGGTCTCACCGACCCGTTATTAATGTCAAAATTATTCCAATACTGTACAAATAATAAAGTTAATATTATTCATTTTAGTTTTTTAGGTATCTAAGTAAATAAATGAAACACAAATATCATATTATATTTATGTTTTAATTAAATTAAATGAACCTTTAAAAAAAGAACGACAAATGTCAACAAAAAAGAAATTCTTCTATTTAAATGTAATTATATTATTAAAAAACAATCAGCCTTAATGTTTTAATGGCACTTTTATTTAGGAAACTAAATTAACTCAAGAAAAAAAAATCACTTCGTGTGTTTGGTACAGTCAGCACAAAAAGGTACTATATGTTCTACACAGATACATAAATAAAATTCATTTAACTATATATCAGTAAATACAATTGTAAACAACAACAAACAATCAAAAATAAAAGGATAAAAACACAGATAATAAGTAAAACAATATCTATACAAAATGGCGTGAAATTGTTACACTGACTGCGGGGATGGGTCTCACATACCTTATTCAATTTTGTGCACCTGTAACTCCCACTGCGGCTGTGCCACGACTAAGATGTTGCTTGAGACGCATAGAACAACTCAACAGTTCCAGCTATTGAGAAGAACGGCAATTTCGCACGCATAGTAACCGAACTAGAAGCGCAATAAAATGTGATGGGTCGCACAGACCCAACCCCCATGACGCCGGGTTAAAATTTTTAGCTTGATTCATTTACGATTCTGCTAAAGCGGCCATTTTAGACCCTCAGTTAATTTACCAATACGGCTAAACATCTGACAGATATATGAGTAGTTGCCAAACAAAATAAGAATAAAATGGGATTTTTTTATACTTTTGTCAAAAGAAGAGCGGACCGATGTACTTCTAGAAGAATGCCTTAGGAGCCTTTAGCTATCAAAAAACGAAGAATCAAGAACATAGGACTCCGAATAGACCCTTGGAATAATCGAGTTTGTACTTGTGGGCTACTAGCAGTGGCGAAGGTTTCACACAACTCGATTCCAACCTGGCACAGTAGTGGCGAGGGGTTCATACAACTCGAAACCTACCGGCTTCCCTTCGGAACAACCACTGTGCTGCAGTCTACTATTGTCAAAAGTAAAACAATGTATGTAATTCAGTTAGGACGTGATAGCCCAAACATGTCTACAACTACAAATGTTTCAGTGTATGGTTTTTTTAAACATGCATTATCATAAATATGCACCGGACCGGCTTACCTGTTACAAATTTTACCCTTCCCTACTTTGGCATAGTCAGTAAACTCTAGACAAATCATTCAGACAAGGTGTTAAAGAAGTCACTTGCTATAGCTTAGGAGTGAGTTCAGTTTTTTTTTTTTATAAATAAATATTGCTCGACATTACACACGGCGCCATCTAGTGCCACACTAAGCCAGGCTTGTGTGGTGGTCACCAGACAGTTGATATACTACATATATACTTTTTGTTTGTAAATACATACTTATTATTTACATACACATCCATGACTCGGAAACAAATGTCCATGCTCATCACACAAACATTTGCTCCTATTGGGATTCGAACCCTAAGAACGTAAGGCAGCCTCACAACCGCTGCGCCATTCGGGTCGTTAGATAGTATTAATATAATCAGTGTTAAAATATTATTAATATAGTCAGTGTTAATATATTATTAATAAAGGACCCCTTAAAAAAACCAAATATAATTATTGCAAGATCAACCTAATTTAGTACGTACTAACTTAAAACAGCAATCGTTTAGAATTAAAATTATGTTATTTGTTTAAATGCTTTAATTACTTACCTACCATCGGAAAGACAAAATGACAACGCGTTCGTTAGTAGGTAAGTCATTAAAGCATTTAGCATTTTAGTTACCAAATTAGGTGGAACTTACAATTCTTTATCAATACTGAAATCAACCCTAAGCTATGGCACGCGACTTCTTTAACATTCTGTATAATCACATTAAATATAAAGGGTGGAATTTTTCAATGCCACCTGGAGGGAAAGTACAGATTTTCGAAAATTTGGTCGATCCATCCCGGGTTCGATGCCCAAGTGTTGCAAGCGAATTTTGGAAACTCTGTGAATGCAGATTTGTTTCTTTTTAAAAATAAAGGAATGTTTTCTTTGAGTAAAATTTGCTATCTCCAGTATTTCGAGTACTTTCCCTCTAGGTGGCGTTGAAAAATTCCACCCTGTGTGTAATTCGGCATATTTCTTACAAAAAATGACCCTTCGCTACTAGCTGTTAGTATACCTAAAGATTAGTGAGTCAGGTTGGTACCGGGGCTGACCACCCAAAGTGCGATAGTCGTGCTAAAACATCGTCGTTTTACTATTTTTACAACGTGTAATGAACACGTGACGCTGAATGCTGGTTACCGCGTTTTTCAGTACATCATTCTGAACCAGTGCTCCCCTGGGGCTGTTGTTCTCTCAGAGCTTAGACAAGCGCGCCGCCAAGCAAGACCTCATCGGGCCCCGGGGCAACGGAGAGAAATAAACAATTTTTTTTTCTGGGCTTGCCGCGTCTCTCATTTCTGTTTTTGGAACCCAATCCGTAGATACTTTCGCTCTCAGGGCCACTCTCGAAGTCCGTCAACGGGGCCTGTCCGAAAGAAGCTTTTTATACTTTAAAATAAAAAATAAAAGAATAAATAAATCTGGATTCAAAATTTCAAAAGTTAAAATACAATATGAATCTAAAAACTAACAATGAAGGTACAAGAAAAAACAATTAAAAAAAATGAAAAAAAAAACCCAGAATATAAAAAATAACCCTACGGTAAAATGAACCTTACTCCCTAATATTTTCGGATTTATGAGTTTCGAAAACACTTCGGGAGTAACGACAGACGACCAATTGGGTTGTCATTCAATTTTAGTTCGGCTCCCTAACGAATCTTATGTCCGTAACAGAGACCCTACTCCCTAACGCTTCGTCCGTATATTCGGATCTATCCGTCTCTCTCGCGCACTTCTGCAGATGAGTGCGAGTGAAAAGGACGTATAGATCCAAATATACGGACGAAGCGTTAGAAAGTAGGGCCTCTGATACGGAGTACGAAACGTCCGTAACTTCGGCCGAAACTACAGGTTTCGTCCTTAGAGAGTAGACCCCCTGATACGGTCAGTTATTTTGACTCGGAGTATACTTCGTTTGTCAATTAATTTAAAAAAGGGCTGATTTTGAATAACCGACGATAAATTTCTATGTGAGAGATCAGAATCATTTACTAAATAAGTGGTAACCCTTTTACAACAGTAATTGTCCCCCCCATATTTATTCCAGTTTCACCCCAAAACAATATGAAAACCAAACAAATCCATTTTGTTTTCTTCTCTTCATAACGAATATTGTTGCAGGATGTGCTTCAGTTAAGGAGATGGAGACCAGGGTTGAGAAGTTGGAAGACAGTTCCAACTCTGACTCCGATAGCAGTAGCTCTGGATCTGGTGAGCCATGGTTCCTTTGTTATTTAATAAAAATAAAAATAAAATATATATAAAAAAGAAGTAAATAGAAAAGTAAGCAGGCAGAGTAAGTTTAATAAAAGTACGTTGCACTGCGATGTTAATTTTGGCTTTTTAAAACCTGGTTTCTGAAAAGATAATGATCATATGCCTAACGTCTTTCCAACTATGAGGTCGGTTTCCAGTCTAACCGGATGCAGCTAAAAACCAGAACTTACATGAAGCGACGGCCTATCTGACCTCCACAACCCAGTTAATACTGGGTTGTGGAGATGACGATGCCTCTTGGTAAGACTGGTTGTCAGAATTTCGGGCGCCTGATACCTGTAAAGACTGTCAAAGATCTACAAATGACACCCATCCAGGGATCCAACCTAGACAAATGCGGCTTAACCTAACCTGAACCCTTTACCTCGGAGATCGACCCGTATTGCTGTTATTATTTAGCCATGAGCTCCTAAATTGCATCGAGAGAAGGGGGGTGAAACTTCCATACATTGGCGTCAAACAAAATTTTCATAGATAGTGCTGCCATCTGTGTGTTTAAGGACACAAACTTTTCAACTGTCATAAAGAGAACAGTTATTTTAAACATCTAGTCAGTGAAGTAGCTATATACTTCACTGACCAGATGACAGCGGTTGCCTTGTGCATAATAGTTCCCAAGTTCGAATCCGTAGTCAAGAATTACTTTTTTTTTATTTGGTTGAACAGAAACTAACAGTGCCATCTAACAGTTGAGGTACACAGATTTAAAAACGAAAACCAGAGTTGCGCATCTATCTTGTATTATATAGTGTATTATCTATGATCGAGAGTTAACATCAATAAATTTGATGATGGAGTAGTCTTTCAAAAACCAGGTTAAATAGTCTTCTTTTATTTAGAGTAGTTAGTTTAATGTTCGGTGTGTGACAGATATAAGGTGTTATGAGAAACATTCTGTCCTTTTCAATTTCAGCAAACTTGAATTTCAGAATCTTAGCCCAAAACTAGTTTTCAATTACCAATTCGGGGAATTCACGAACCACGTGGCCACGACCACTCACGCCTGTGGCCACTATCTTGGCCGTAGAACCTCCTATCCAGAAAGTTTGGCTATACGACAAATAGACGACATTAAATTATAAGCTAAATATTTAGTGTTATTTCGGGAAAATGATTAAAAACAATCACAATCAAAGCATTTATTTAACACTATTGAATAGGCTAGTTTCCACCATCAACAAATTGCAAAACTAATTAGTCCGTCAGTTAGAGTATTGGAAAATAATGGACACGTATTTTTTGTTTTTGTAAATCACTGAGTACTGACAAAGATAAAACGCATCAAAACTCGGGAGTGGGGGCTCGTGACGTCACAACGCACTAAAAACTATAGCACGGCGTGACGTATTGCGAATTTTAAAAGCGTCGTATCTTCAATTTTGGTTTATGTAACAAAAGAAAAAAGATTCGGGTCAAATATTTTTTTATATACTAACTGACGGACTAATTAGATTTTTTTAGGACACAAGCCTATTGTCAAAACTCTTTGTTTCGACAATGAAATGTTGTTACTTTGCGGTACTCCGCGGTTTTAAATGTTATTCAAAATACTAGCTGTTGCCTGTGACTTCGTTCGCATAGAAATTTGATGTGTATGGTGTGACAAAAAATTCCCTCCGACCTAATTCTCACACCCACCTAAATTTCATTAAAATCGGTTAAGGCCTTTATGAGAGTTCGATAACAAAGACTGTTAGATTTTTAATAGATTCAAAGTTTGCAATGCTCGCATCTCTTAAGTCTCTAAAGTACTTGTAATCATCATCATCGACATTTCCATTGAAAGACGTCCACTGCTGGACACAGGCCTCCCCCAAGTGTCGCCACATTGACCGGTCCCGTGCGACTCGCATCCAGCGGATTCCCGCAACCTTCACCAGGTCATCGGTCCACCTAGTGGGAGGTCTGCCACCGCAACGTCTTCGCGTTCGCATTCCAAAACTTTTCGGCCCCATCGGCCATCCGGTCTGCATTAACACTTATAAGTCGTAGCACTTATATTTAACAGATACTCAAAAATGACGTTTGGCCATGCAAAATTTAAAGTTTAGAAGCTGCGCAAATGTTAAGCAGGCTCTCAATTTTGAGTGACGTTTTAGTATTCGAAAGTAAGATTCTGAATTCAAGTATAGACGTATAGTTAGTTGACTGTTCACCCCCTAGGGGAGCTTGCGTGATGTTCTGTATGTTCAATGTTCACAAGTAGTTCCCCTCGTCAACAGAGCGTCGTGCGGCCCCCTCTCAAGGCACTTCCGCACCCAGGAACACTCGCAGCAGTAAGTTTATTTTAAGTGTAACTTCTGCCAGTTAAGGGGCCAGCGGAGCATGCGTCTTTCATACAAACGTAATATCAAAATAATTTGTAAATCAAACATATTTTTAAGGTAGTGTGTATTTATTTTGATTGGATTACAGAATATCTAGGTTCCCAAATATATATTTTGAAAGGACAATGATATAAAGAGATATGAGGAATTAATTTTTTTTAATAGAAAACTTATGTAACTACACATGCTCCGCAGGCCTCTTAAGATCGCAATAACGTTCATTGCCCTTTCCCTAATATCTCTTCGTAAGAACCAAAACAAATGAACCATGTATCGTTTTTCATTAGAAAAGGAAGATTTGTTATGTTGAAAATCATTCCATTCAACCACCAACCATTCAAGACTTAAACAGGCTTATTTTTGGATTTCAAAGTTAAGAACTTTAATAAATGTAGGTGGGTCAATGACCGCTATTGTGATCTTAACTGACAGCTACTATAGAAGGCGTCATGGTTCGAAACTAACGCCACAATCTTGTATTGAAGTCGCGATTTCATGAAGCAAGTCTTGCGTGCAAGTATGGCGTATAACTTATATATCTCACCGTAAAATTGTCAAACACGTTAGATTGTAATCTCTCTAGCGAGATTGTAAACTCTCGAAATATTGTCAACTGAACATACTGCTTACAATATAACGCTTTATTTTTCGGTAGATTGTAATCTATCGAAGTGAAACCTTAATATTAATACCAAAAAATGATGTCACCAACATTTAAAACCTTTTTTTTTAATGGTTTTCTTACTATAAGCTTGTCTCAAGCTTTATAAGCTTCTCCAACTCCTTACCTAACCACCACTGTCACTCCCCAGGCAGTTCCAGCTCTGGATCCAGTACATCATCGAGCTCTGGCTCCTCAAGTTCATCAGACAGTTCTGACTCTGAGTCAGAATCCGGCGACGAGATACCCAAGACTGAAGACCCGGCGCCCGTGGTCAACCATACCCCTAATGAAGACGATAGGTAAGGTCTTACTAGCCCGACACACTATTCCCGCCTCATTATTGAAAGCCAGAATCAACAGTGGCGACCACCAGAAAAGCGCCGAGACACTGACACTCAACGAAGTCCCAGGAAATGTATATATGCGGGACTGTTCGAAAGAGATACCGTGGCGGAACATAAAGGGCGAGGAAGGAACATCGATGGGTTTTAGTCAGTAAAAGTCTGACACTCCCTCCCTGTCCGCCCAGAGCGGGAGTTGTCATTTGATGATTTCCCATTCGAAAAAAAAAGTCGAAATCGCCTCTCAGGCATGCTGGTTTCCTCATGATGTTTTTCACCGAAGCAAGTGATAATTATACAATACGCACATGAATCCGAAATATCGGAGGTCTGGGGTTCAAACTTGAAACCCTTGACTTAAAACTTGGCATTCCAACGGACACACACCACTACACTCAAGATGAGACTTTCCTGAATTATAAGTCAAATAAAAAAAAACAACAGTGTTGCTCCATGTAAAATAGAAGTTCGACTGCATTCAATAACATCTGGCAAAACTGCCCGCAAAAGTGATTATTATATCGGATCCAGAACTTCTAAAATATTTAATCATTTGAACGCCAGAGCATAAACGCACGCGCGTACCCTCCACGCCAACCCACAATTTCACTACCATACTACCATTTTGTCACATATTTGTGTCATACAGAGCACGCGCTTTCTTGTCACGTACATGTGACAATGGCGTTCAAAAGATTAAAAGCCGTTTTCCTTTACACCCAACAACTTAACCCGTCAAAACTGATCGTCTTCACATCAACAGGTCGTTCGGCGCATGGTCGTACAGTGGCCCGGCTTCCGACAGCGGATCCGACTCGGATCCGGAACGGGCCGCGGACCCAGCAGGCGCGCCGGGTTCGCACGACGAGATCAGCGAGTCGGAGAACGAGTCCGCTGACAAGAGCTTCCAATGTCATATCTGTTCTAAGTGGTATTCTACAAGGGTGACACTCAAGTGAGTAGACCGAAAAGACGGTGGTATTTTTAGTAGTAGACCGTGGTCTTTTTAGTAGTAGACCGTGGTCTTTTTAGTAGTAGACCGTGGTCTTTTTAGTAGTAGACCGTGGTCTTTTTAGTAGTAGACCGTGGTATTTTTAATAGTAGACCGTGGTATTTTTAGTAGTAGACCGTGGTCTTTTTAGTAGTACAGACCAGGGTATTTTAGTAGTAGACTAGAGGCTTCTACTAATGAAAATCCTATGAAATGACTACCATGATGTCTTTTTAGTAGTAGACTAAGGTATTTGCAGTCATCGATTACGATAGTTTTGAAGATTGTTTTTTAGTAGGAGTAGACCACTGTGTTTTTAGAAGTAGATAACAATCTTCCTTTTTTACTAAATAATAATTATTTTTTTACCTTGTTTTGGAACCGAAAAGATGAATGTCCGTTTTATTAGGTAAAAAAGATGGGAAAACATAAATAGAATAAATTATAGCTCGTTTAACAGATATATTTTCCCATCGAATGTATTTTCTAAACATGCTAGCCCGAATTCAGATACTGCAACTTGAAAACATCGTGGCAAATACACAACGACCTTTTCAATCTTTGATCTTAGACTGAATAATTACTTTCCTCTACTTTCCACAGAATCCATCGCCGCGTGCATCAGAATCGCGGCGGTGGCAACTCACGGTCACGTGCGCGTTCCTCCGACAGATACGAGTGCGACTGTTGCAGTGAAACATTCAACCGGCGGGAGAAACTATGGGAACACAAGTAAGTATAATAATCTAGAGTAGACTGCGGAAAAGACCTTGGTCTACTTTGAAGTTCGTTCAACAAGCAATCAAGCATCGCGAGAAACCATGGGAACACAACGCACTATGGTCTTTCCTCCAAAAGACCGTGGTCTACTGAAACGCGGCGGTGAAAACTCACGGTCGCGCGCGCGGTCCTCCGATAGATACGAGTTGCAGTGAAACATTCAACTGTCGGGAGAAACTTTAGGAACATAAGTGAGTATGATGATCTAGAGTAGACTGCGGTCTTTTGTGGGAAAAGACCTTGGTCTACTTTGAAGTTCGTTCAACAAGCAATCAAGCATCGCGAGAAACGGAACACAACGAACAATGGTTTTTCCTCCAAAAGACTGTGGTCTACTGAAACGCGGCGGTGGAAGCGAGAGTATGGGAAAAATAAATATAAGTGAGTATGAAGTTGGATGACCTGCTTAAGAGAAGACAGTGGAGTTCTTAGGAAAAAACAATGATCTATTCTTAAGGCGATTAGACGAGCTAAATTAGCAATTCTATTTGTGGTGGTTCAAACTTCGTTTGAAATGCTGTTAGAATAAAGTTCTAATCAGCTTGCACTACAAAGTGGTTGTTACGTCAGTCACTGCGGGCCAAATAGCGCGAAATTAGTGGTTTCGATCGATTTACAAAAAAACTATTGATTGGATTAAAAAACTAAAACACTATCATGCTAATATATTGCTTGTAGAATTATTTAACAAAAAAAATCAGAACGATCGCATGCATATTAGTATGTTTTTTTTTGTTTGAAAGATATTTTTAGAGATAAGTTCTTGATTTTTTTTTATTGAGTCAAATTAATTGTATCATGTTTTCAAAACACTATAATGCTAGCATAAATCCTGAAGAATATCACATATTTTTCTGGTCTTGTTTATAGCAGTGAATCATATACTTTTAGTAATTATAAAACTCGCATTTAGCTCATGTAATCGCCGAGAAGACCTAAGTATACTCAGGAGCAGACCGAGGTCTACTGAACCACGTTGGTGACAATTCGCGATCGCGCGTGCGTTCCTCCGACAATGCCTGGATATTTTGTGGGAAAAGACCTTGTGGTCTACTCGAGAGATTATCACAAACACCAGCCCGCTTAGCATGACCACCGTAGACACGACAGATAGTCGACAAATCTTTTGTTCATCTGTTATTTTGTCGATTCATTGACAGATGAACAAAAGATTTGTCGAGTCTCATGCTAAGCGGGCAGGGAGTAAGTTTTTTCTTATAAACAGTCATGTCGATCAAACCAGGGCACTCCACAAAAAAAAAGCTCCTCCTCCACTAAAAAGCGAACATACGATGCAACTTTCATATGTTTTACATTTTCTGTTTCTCAAATCCCTTTTCCTTCCCCAGAGCGGAAGCGCACCGCGGCGCCATGACAGTTCGGTGCGAAGTCTGCCGGAAGTGCTTCGAAGACGACGCGGAGTTAGCTGCGCATGATAGTACTCACACCGCGGATGAACGAGCTGGTAAGAATGTTGGAGTTTATTTCAAATTCGTGTAGAAGCCATCTTGGATTTTGTTTTTAACCTTGCTGTCATCATTAGAACATAATATAGAATCCACAATTTCCACAGCAAAAATATTTTTTATTGGCAGCCATTTCTATCTTTTACTAAAAAAGATGTAGATTTTCAAAGTATATTATGTTTTCGTTGATCTATTAACAATGTAATGTGTAATGATATTAATTTCCTTAAACAGTTCCCTTAGAGAATCATGCCGACGAAGATTATATTATTGTCACCGTAAAATTGTCAAATACGTTATATTGTAATATCTCTAGCGATATTGTAAAGTCTCAAATTATTGTCAAATGAACATACTGCTTACAATGAAACGCATTATTTTTCGTGAAATGCATGCGATGGTAGTCAACTCACGCCGTGTGGAGAGAAGGAGGGGTCCTCCTTGCCCAGTGGTACCACTCTCATGAAAAGATACTGTACATTCCTGAGAAATAGCGATTAATATAACCTAACCTTAAAACACTTCATATTCCCCTAAAAAGCGTAGTCGACGGAGCCCCGCTTCGCGGGGCCCCTATTTCCGAGTGCAGGGTTTAAAGGAACCTAACTAACCTAACGGGGGGGTGCCTCAAGTCCCGTTTATGGGGGCAAGAGATACTTCCGTATGTTCAGTTGACAATAATTCGAGACTTTACAATATCGCTAGAGAGATACACGTTATATTGTAATATAACGTATTTGTCAATTTTACGGTGACAAGTATATGGCTTTGATGGCTCTTTTTTGCAGAATAAATGAATGAAACTCCAAAGTCTGCAGCCCGTTTCTATAATAAAATGCCATAAGACATTATACTATGAAAGTAACTCAAATATACCAGTCTAGCGGTATCTATATCAGTAAATTGACGGATTTTTCTAATAGCATATGCTGCTGTACTTAGCCGCCCCGCAAGAGATGTTAGATGAGAACCCCCTTGTAGCCATGAATCGAGCGTAATCACCAGGAAAACCGTTTTATCTATGAATTAAAGTGTTTGTTTATTCAATATTATATCACAATTAAATAATTAGGGAAGTGTCTTCGGAAAATAACACCATAATTATTTAGAGGTTGGTTCTTCAATAAATGGGGTACATGATTTATACAAGGTTACTGGTAATTCGACGTATTCTTTGCAGGACGTTATAGTACGGTTATAATGCAAGAAATTAAGCCACCAAATGTTCTACCGAAATTCAGTGGTTTTTGAGTTAGGTCGATTTTAGTTTTGGAAAAATCCCAAATTAAATCATTTTAAGCCAATTTAAAAACGATTTACGGCGCGAATGTACTAAAATTTAAATTTATTATCATAGCTGACGACGCAGCAGACCTTTTCAAATAACTAAAACTTCAAAAAATCCTACACCTTTAGGAAAAATCACTTATGAAACAATTTTTTTTCTTTTTTTTCCCATTCCGTCATGAAAAAAAATAATACTACGCCACATGTACAAAATACTAGAAAAGTATCCTTGTCATATCAGCTATCTAAAATGGTATAAATCTTATTGAAAAGATATGGACTACATAATGAAAAATGTGAAATTTTGTAAAAAAGGAAAAAAAAGGGTAAAAGGTATGCGGAAAATCAAAGAAAACAATTTCGTGAATTATTATTATTTTTAATCAATTTCACTTTTAAAACTTTAATAACTGATTTTTACACGTCTTGTTCGACTAAGGCGTTCTACCAGTGTGCCACATGTTTTTTTCGGTGGACTCGTTCTAGTGATCATGAACAAAACATGCGCGTGTTCACCGAAATGTTCGCGCACATTTGTGAGAGCACACGTAGTAGCGGTGGACTCGAGTCAGCGTACACGCATTCTCTGTTCGCGCACTCAATTAAATAGTCCGACCTTCATTCAACGAATAAATAATATTAATAAGCTTAGTAACGTGTCGTCGATTAAAGTTACGTCAAGACAATGATCGTCTTAGGTTGCCAAAGTATATCGCGATAATGTGCATACTTAGGTTGCCAAAGTATATCGCGATAATGTGCAGACTCAATACCATCTTAACTTAAACCTATTCGCAATGTGCTTGTTCATCTACTAAGATTTCTAAACAATATTGAAAATTAAATATTCGCATCGACTGACCAATGTCAGTCGAAAACAAGATTTGCAGACTGTTTGCAATAGGTTTTTTTTGCCTCATTTTCAGTTTTCTCACAACGTGTGACGCTACTGGTGTCCGAAAATTGTGTTTTTGGTATTCAAAATTAACTACATATTGTTTTACATTATTTAAATCAAATCAGACGGATTAGATCAAAACAAAATTGAGCTTATTTGAAAACGCGGTCAGGCAAGTAACTGAAGTCAGTATTTTTGGAAGCACAATACACACAACACATTTTTTACGGATTTGATCGTAAAAGGTTGATGCAACCATTTTGGACATGGGCTCTCGTACTAACATGATTGCTCACAAAGTTACCAACAGCTTTGCCGGTGTGATTGATATTGATTAAAAATAAAATAGTGTTCACGAAATTGTTTAATTTGATTTTCCGAATACCTTTTATGAGATGAACACCTTCCTGTACTAAATCAAAAACAATTTTCATAATGTAGTCCATGACTTCTCAATAAGTTTTATACCATTTTAAATAGCTGATTAGACAAGGATATTTGTTTAGTAATTTGTACATCTGGCGTAGTATTATTTTTTTCACTATACAACATCTTTTCAAAAATTACAAAAAAAAATGGTCTCATTAGTGATTTCTACTAAGAGTTTTCAATTTTTTGAACGTTATTGTAATATAACGTGTTTGACAATTTTACGGTGACATATATACTAAAAAGAGAATAGGACCCAATATTGAGCCTTGCAGAACCCCCATTTTTACTTTTAAGCCCTGTGAATTTACACCATTTATTTGAACATATTGTTGTCTATCACTTAACTAAGATTTTACCAAACTAAGTGCAAGTTTACATAGTCCGTAATGCTCAAGTTTCAAAAGTAATGTGTCGTGATTTACACAATCAAATGCTTTGGAGAGGTCATAAAATATTTCTATGGCGTCTTGGGAAAATAAACAACGAATTGCGCATGTGGTTCAACATGATACACATTTAGAGAAGATTACTCTAACTTATGTAAACTCGCTCTTGTTTAGATATTCTATGAATCACCGCAAAAACTACTTCTACTTTATAGACTCATTTTTCGTTCTGAAGTATGCGTTGAATTATTTAACGAATGCGATGAATGCTTGCATCGTTAATTATTTGATCGGTTTACATTTCCGATCATCAAAACATAAACGGTGAATGACTATGACATATTAATACTCTGTCAAAAAGTCGGTTCTGTGTAGCATAATTTTACGTGAATTAGAGTGAGTCTTACGTCCGCTTTCTCCTTAGGGCGGTGTCCCCAGTGCGGGCTAACGTTCCCGCGCTACGACCAGCTGCGGCGCCACGCCGCGTGCGCGCACGGTGCCGCGCCGCCGGCCGGCTCCGCGCGCCTGCCGCACGCCTGCGCGCAGTGCGGCAAGCGCTTCTCGCACGCGCACTCCCTCACGCGGCACATGCACAACCACGCCAAGCAGCTGTACCGCTGCGTCGTGTGTAAGGTGAGTGTCACACTACACTACCACGACACTGACACTACCGCTCCGCGCGCCTGCCGCACGCCTGCGCGCAGTGCGGCAAGCGCTTCTCGCACGCGCACTCCCTCACGCGGCACATGCACAACCACGCCAAGCAGCTGTACCGCTGCGTCGTGTGTAAGGTGAGTGTCACACTACACTACCACGACACTGACACTACCGCTCCGCGCGCCTGCCGCACGCCTGCGCGCAGTGCGGCAAGCGCTTCTCGCACGCGCACTCCCTCACGCGGCACATGCACAACCACGCCAAGCAGCTGTACCGCTGCGTCGTGTGTAAGGTGAGTGTCACACTACACTACCACGACACTGACACTACCGCTCCGCGCGCCTGCCGCACGCCTGCGCGCAGTGCGGCAAGCGCTTCTCGCACGCGCACTCCCTCACGCGGCACATGCACAACCACGCCAAGCAGCTGTACCGCTGCGTCGTGTGTAAGGTGAGTGTCACACTACACTACCACGACACTGACACTACCACCGCACTGACGCTTTGTGGGGGGGGGGGGGTGCCCCAAGTGCCGATTATGGGGGCAGAGATACTTCCGTATGTTCAGTTGACAATTACACGGAGGAAACTCGGTACTTATGTAAGGGTGTTCACCCATCCTCATACCAACCTAGGCAAGCACGGCTTAACCAACACCACCCACATCGATACTGGATATTAAATAGAGGGAATACCAAATTCTACGTGCTTAGAGTGCGCATTGTCTCGAGCAAATATGTAAACACTTAAGAGTCCTATTGCACTTTTTACGCAAATTCTAATGATAAATATCTTAATGCTGCTGTAATTTTCAGCAGCAATAAGATATTTTAATTATTTGCTTATGAATAACGATAGTGCCATTCTCTTTAATGAAAGTTGGAGTTACACATTTTCATATTTCTTTTCGTGTAATTTACTATAAACATTTTACGAACTCAATTTGCAAGAAAAACCGTCGTCGATGGAAGTTTGATGCTCAAATTCACATAGTTACATTCAATTCTTATAAAAGCTGAAATTACTAAAAGATAAGTTGAATGTTTTACTTGAAAGTTGAAGTTCTAAAATTTCGTTAAATTCCTTGAGTTTTCACAAAACAAATCGTAAAGAAAGCCTAATTTAAGCCAAAAATGTCTAGATTCAGCGGCTATTATATTCCAAATAAACTCAATTTGATCAAATAAATTAATATGATATAAAACTCCGATCTTCAATGAATACGTTTCATTAGTTTATCTAGCGAGATTGTAAAATCTCGATGATTGGCAACCGAACATACCGCTTACAATTTAACGCATTATTTTTCGGTAGATTATAATCTATCGAAGTGAAACCGTAAAATTGTGTCAACGTACGGATTTGAACTTAAAACCTTTCCTCTTCTCAGGCATCATTCGCTCGAGCAGATCAATTGGCGCAGCATCTGAACAGCCACCTCGCGAACTACAAGCGCCTGAAGCCGTGAGCGAACGAGACGAGACTATGGGAGCGTGCAAGCACAGATTATACCGACACAATTATTATATTATATTAATATAGAGTTTTATTTACACATGTGTTTTATTTCTTAAAACAAAATGCTATGAAATTAGCACAGAGTATATAATCACTACGTTTAAAATTAGCGCCAATGATTTTTTGACAGAAGCTGTCGGATGCAAACCGACGAAGACATGGAAATATTAGGTACTAAACCATGGAACCATTAAGTACTGATCTACAATTATTACATTACTAAAGTTTTATTTACACATATATTTTATATAAAACGTCATGAAATTGAACTCGGAATGCGGGAAATAAAGAAAGAGGGCAGACAGATTTGTCTGCTCGTAACATTTTTTGCCCATCCACCCGCATTCTCCAGTCAACCCGCGATCATGGCGCTTGCAACAGCGTCGAAATATCGGGAGCTCAAAAATAATAAATAATCACGGAAGATATCCCGGACATTTTAAGTTTAGTTGTGAATCGTGATCGCTTAACAGGGCCTGACATTTGGCGCCAATGACTTTTTGGCTGAAGCTATCAGATGAAAAAAGACTTACTATTATTTTAATAATACTAGGGAAAACTGTTATACAAAAGGCTAATCCAGTGACTTAAAAGTGCCTGTAATTGGCCTACTTGAAATAAATGCTTTGATTTTGTTTCTAAAAAGGAATAAAAGGATCTTTTGGCACTCACCCCCAGTATTAGTAAACTTTATTGGAAAATAATTTCATGTTAAGTGGTATGGTACTCCGTTTATATGACCTAGTATAATACTACTTGCAATATAATGTCGATATAGCGATGTAGCTGAAGTCTGATCTTCGATTAAATAAAATAAAAGTGACAGACTTAAAATCAACAGAGTATAAAAAACAATAGAGACATTTTGACAGATGAATTCTTGAGGTCTGTGGTGCTACTAGCCAGGTCCCTCCTTGGACTGGTCTTCGATGAATTCTTCCACCAGGTACTGGCTTCTATGGGCAGTTGTACACGTCAACCAGTAAACCTGTTGTCGACCTAGCAAACGACCCAAGAGCTAGACTGACCCCACACTATACCGAAGACATCCCGGACGTCAGCCTGTACGAGATCTGAAACAGCTAAAAAAAACAAGGCACCGGGTGATGACGGAATTACGGCCGAACTCCTGAAGGCGGGTGGAAAACCGGTACTTAAGGCCCTTCAAAAGCTGTTTTGTTTCCGTCATACTCGAACTCCTGCACTATGCCTGTGGCGTTTTCCCCACAGGCATAGTGCAGAAGTGTGGTGGTACTCTTCTTCAAGAAGCGCGACAATGCCCGGTTAAAGAATTACAGGCCCACCCCCCTTCCAAGCCATGTCAAAGTACACAGAAAAAAAAAATAGAAAAAACATTTTCATCCCCCCATCTCGGAAAGAGTATTTTTGCTCTTCGATATCTGAGTGCAAAAGCCGTTTTTATGTTTTTATCGTCTTGAGGGTAAAGTAAATTTGAATTTAGAACATCATGTGTACTAAGCATGTGAATTCAAAACATCATTACTTAAACCTATTTACTTCTACCTCTATGGTGCCGAATTTATCATATTTTTTTTTTAATTTGTTAAGAACTCAGACTCGGAACCTTCTTGGTGTACTTTTTAGGGTTCCGTAGCCAAATGGCAAAAAACGGAACCCTTATAGTTTCGCCATGTCTGTCTGTCTGTCTGTCCGCGGATAATCTCAGTGACCGTTAGCACCAGAAAGCTGAAATTTGGTACCAATATGTATATCAATCATGCCGATAAAGTGCAAAAATAAAAATTAAAAAAAACATTTTTATTAGGGTACCTCCCCCAGACGTAAAGTGGGGAGCGATTTTTTTTTTAATTTTGACCCTGACGTGTGATATATTGTTGGATAGGTATTTAAAAATGAATAGGGGTTTTCTAAAATCATTTTTTGATAATATTAATATTTTAGGAAATAATCGCTCCGAAAGTCAAAAACAATGTGTCCCCCCCCCTCTAACTTTTGAACCATAAGTTTAAAAAATATGAAAAAAATCACAGAAGTAGACCTTTATATGAACTTTCTAGGAAAATTATTTTCAACTTGATGAGTTGAATAGTTTTTGAGTTATATAGCACTTTTTCAAAAAAACGCAAATGATAACTTTGTTTTTCATACAAATACTATGAAAAACAAAGTTATTTTTGCTGACGAAAATAGTTGGTATTTTTAATGGTCTGGGAAGCTACGGAACCCTACAGTGAGCGTGGCCCGACACGCTCTTGGCCGGTTTTTTAATACGTTTTGCGCGCGCCATTTTCTTTTCACGTATTATTGTTAACACCTTAGGTTAAAAACAAGGAATCCAACTTGATAACAAGTGAAAAACCTAAAATGACCACTCATTATCTAGTAATATCTAGCGACGAGGAAGTTTATTTGACGCTAACAGAATTAACTGAATTTGTTAATAATGTGCCATTTTTTTTTGCGTTTTGTTTATTTCCTCGCTGAGGTGGGATGAAAAGTTACGTGTTGCACTCGAGTGCAAAGATTTTTCACCTCGAACTCTTTTGATTCCCTCGCTAACGCTCAAGGGTTTTTGTCCGGGTTGGGTCCGGACCCGCCATTTGCTATGGCGGGTCCGGACCCAATCACTCTGCAGTATATACTATAATAAACCTTGGCGTCACTCGCGCTTTAGTTAATAAATCGATATTGTCTTATCACCAATTATTTAAAATATTGATAACGTACCAAAATGTTGTCGTTAATTATTAAAACTTTGGTCACTTTTAATGAGCACGCGAGTGACTGTCCACGTAACATTTATATCACCAGTGCCTGCGGCAAGAGCGGATAAGTACAGTTTTCATACGAAAATTGCAGTTCATCCTACACCAGTGCATGCGACAGAGCCACCAACAACAGAGCAGCCAACAGCAGAGCCACCAACAACAGAGCCACTAACAGCAGAGCCACCAACAACAGAGCCACCAACAACAGAGCCACCAACAACAGAGCCACCAACAGAAGAGCTACGAACAGCAGAGCCACCAACAGCAGAGCCACCAACAGAAGAGCCACCAACAACAGAGCCACCAACAGCAGCGCTACCAACAACAGAGCCACCAACAGCAGAGCCACCAACAGCACAGCTACCAACAGTAGAGCTACGAACAGCAGAGCCACCAACAGCAGAGCCACCAACAGAAGAGCCACCAACAGCACAGCTACCAACAGTAGAGCTACCAACAACAGAGCCACCAACAGCAAGAGAGCCACACACCAACAACAGAGCCACTAACAACAGAGCCACCAACAGCAGAGCCACCAACGGAAGAGCTACGAACAGCAGAGCTACTGACAACAGAGCCACCAACAACAGAGCCACCAACAACAGAGCCACCAACAGCAGAGCCACAAACAACAGAGCCACCAACAGAAGAGCTACGAACAGCAGAGCCACCAACAGCACAGCTACCAACAGTAGAGCTACCAACAACAGAGACACCAACAGCAAGAGAGCCACACACCAACAACAGAGCCACTAACAACAGAGCCACCAACAGCAGAGCCACCAACGGAAGAGCTACGAACAGCAGAGCTACCGACAACAGAGCCACCAACAACAGAGCCACCAACAACAGAGCCACCAACAGCAGAGCCACAAAAAACAGAGCCACCAACAGAAGAGCTACGAACAGCAGAGCCACCAACAGCAGAGCCACCAACAACAGAGCCACCAACAATAGAACCTATCACACCATCTTCTTCTAATGGTGTTGATGACAATCTTAATTGTGTAGCCCCAGAACTGAAGTACTAGTTTGACGCTTTCGAATAGCACCACATTTACACTCCAGGGCAGAGTCATTAATTACTGAGCAGGCTTTCCTTGCTGCGGCGAAGACGACACGATGAGTACATACAACGCGACAACTGAGGCTCAAGACTCTTCAGAGTACGTCAGTGTAATTATCTGCTTGGTCATTTTTGTCCTTTGTATAGCTGCCTTCATCTACGGAGTCATATCGTGGATGATAATAAAAAAATTTCGCCATTTCAGAAATTATGTGATTATTAACGCCATATTTGCAAACGTGATCCGTTTCTTGTTTTCTGCAGTTAGTTTGTTGACGGAAGGGTATGTTAGGTTTTGTATAAAGTTTCTATCGGTGGTGTCCGTTTCTTCTGTACAGTATTGGTTATTAGCGTTGTCTTATATTTTTTATATTGATTTTGTTAAGGTTTTCAATGTTGACATTCGTAGGAAGTATTTAAAAAGTGGTCTAATTGCCTGGGGTTTATCTTTTGTACTAGTAATTATGAGGTATTGTATTGCTATGCTTTATATTTTGTATTACCCAAATAGATATACTGTCATAATCTATCATATTAGCGAATTTGTTGTTCTTATCCCCCTGGTAGTTAACTTAATTATTTACATAATTGTTGTGTATTGTCTGTTCCGAACTAGTAAAAGTAGCGCACGTACATCTTCTAACAAATGTCGTCGCTTCTATATGGCTTCGTTGATATTTATATTTGGAAATATTTTGCCGTTACTCTATGCGTTTATGAATTTGGTTCATAATGATGCATTGTATAGATTGATATCCCAGTTGGGAGAGTTATCGAATACAGTGGCATTAGTTGTGTTTATAATTTTAGTGAAAAGTAACTGGGAATTGTGGGGAGAATATTTCAGGAGGCGATCAAGGCGAATATTGCTTGAAATGAGTTAATGAGATAATTCTAAGCAATGTACACGTGTAAAGTTGAACGTCTTGAACAGTTAATGTTACAAGTAATAAAAAAAAATGCATTCAAAATTTCTTACGTTTTTTTTTGCAATTTGCAGGCTAGTGCTGGGTTATATGTTGATGAAAATATGATGCCCAGCTGTAAGACGTATAAGTACTGACGTAGTTACAGAATGACTATGTAATCAAAAAGTACATTCAATCGAGTTACATGAACTTGGAGGGTTGTATTGATGATTTTGATGATTATAATTCTGTAACTACTCGTACTGTATTCGAAGGAGGAGCTCGTGCCTAAATAATAACAGCCGCTCGGGACGATCTTTAGGTTAAGCTGTGCTTGCCTATGTTGGTCTGTAGATGGGTGACCACCCTTACAATACCGAGTTTCCCCCGTGCCTCGGAAAGCACGTTAAGCTGTTGGTCCCGGCTGTCATTTGTCCATCTTTGGCAGTCGTTACAGGTAGTCAGTGGCCCAAATAGTCTGACAACAGTCTTAGTAAGGGGTATCGTATTTCCCAATACTAACTGGGTTATGGAGGTCAGATAGGCAGTCGCTCCATGTAAAATACTGGTATTCAGCTGCATCCGGTAAGACTGGAAGCCGACCTAGGCGGAACTAGGCGGAACTACTGTAATCGTCTTACAGCCGTGAATCATATTTTAATCAAGATGCAACCTGACCTGACAGGGACCTGGAAATTGAATGAAACGTAAGAAAATTTGAATTTCGCGGACTACCATGGAGCATCCACCTTGGGAAGAGATGGGTGTCCATCTGTAACAGTGGTTGCCAAGCTATGGTCCGGTACGGTGGTAACCCTCGAATATCCAGTCATCCGTGGGCGCGCCAGAATTGCGCTTGCGCAAGTGCGTGGGGCCATTCTGGGTGACCGCAAGCGATTCCGGCGCGTCTGATTAAAACGACGATATCTCCGAAACTACGTTAGTTAGGGTCCGCTAAAGGTGAAAATGTTATTCGTTATAGGTACTTTTTAACTTGCACAGCTGAAGATGCAAGATCAACCCAACTTAATGGAACCTATCAGAGGCGAGGTGCAAAAAAGGCACTGAGGAAACTCGGTATGTAATGGGTTGCATGGTTTGCAATGGGTTGCAATGATGAAGCACGTTGCTGCCGGCTGTCATTTCATCTTTGACAGTCGTTACAGGTAGTTAGTGGCCCAAATTAAGAATCTACAAACGTGTTTCTTTTTCCGTATGAATGATTGCAAAAATTTTTCGAGCTCACTTCGTAAGCTTTTGTATCCTTCACGATCTTAATTCTAAAGGTTTTCATCCCATTTTACAATTTTTGCATAGTGTGAGTTAAAGATTCATCCCCCTAGATATAATTCTGACAGTGTCTATGTTTATCTAGGACTTTGTGGAGTCTGCTAACAATAACGACACCAAAGTGGTCCCTGGTCCATGAAATGTTGGGAACAACTGATCTATAACAAAGTGTCAAAGTTGTCAGACTTTAATTATAAATACGTCAAGAGTTTAATGGTGTGTATTTTCTGTAAAAAGTTAACGGCTATCGTCATAAACCACGAGATGGACGACTTGTGATTTGTTTACGATTTGCCAATTTATTTAGAATAGAATGTACCTACATTAAAAGTTATGCTTTTATTATATCTTGTTATTATATATAGGTATTGTTAAATGGAATAGTTATAATTTAATGTTGATTTGTTTGTAATCATAATGAAACGTTCAAAACTTAGCTATAGGTACTGTTTTACCGACCGAGTTGGCGCGCTACATCGAATCCCCACTCTAGTCGGTTGTCGGTGTGGCGCGTTAGCTCGGAAGGCACAAAGACTACAATATATATAATGAGAGGAAGGCAGTCTGTTGTCAACCACGATCCGATCACTATCTTGCAAGAGAGTAGGAAAGATACCAGTACAGTTCGTAGATTGTACAAATACAAACCGAAGACATTCCGACCTCGCCGCCGAGGTCCGGCGCGTAATCCCAAGTCAATCCCTCCCCGACCCTTGCCCGAGCCAGCCCGCGATGCTGAGCCTTTAGCAATAAAACAGTCCCTAAATAATGACAATCAGATCCAGCCTGTCCCTTTGCTGCCCCCAGCGACGCCCTAAGCCGAGGTCCGTACCCCACAGGGGGTGCCCATAAAGCGCTGTCGCTTAGTTTTTAGTCATTTTTGCCCTGGCTGGAGGCCTTAAATTCAAGGCATCCACAGGACTTGCCCGGTTAAGCAGTAGCCAGTCTTCGTAGACTGAACTGCGAGATGCCCTACCCAAAAAAAAAAAAAAAAAATCTGTTGCCAACCGTGTGGCAAGAAGGTGTGTGAAATAAAGTACAGTGTGATTTGAAGTGAGTTTTATTGCAGTAGTCAAACAAAAGCGAGTTTCCTCCGTGCCTTGAAAAACACATTCAGCCATTTGTGAATGTGTTTTGTAAACTTACAGGCTTTTCAGGGTTTCATTTGTACATCTATGACAGTGTTACAGGTAGTCAGTGGCCTGAAAGTGTAACAAAAAGAATTTAGCATCCAAAAATGAAGATGTTTAAAATAGGACAACGAGGTACATAAACTAATGAATACAACCGTTTATTCTAACTTGGAACAAAATATCAATTGCTGAAACTATCCATAACCACAATAAATCATAAGGAAGTCAATTAACACGTAATTGTTCAGAAAAATAGCGAGTAAGTACACAAAACAGGAAAATATAGATAAATCATTACAGCCCTTTGAGCAATATTCCCAACTAGTCTCTCGCGACCTCCGGCCCCGATTCTGCTATTACAATAGTGTCACTATGGTCTAACAATGATTTCATAATTGTTGATGAATAACAATGGGATCTCCATTGTCATTTTGCTAAAAGTTCGTAATCTGCTAAATTCATCATAGTGGTTCGATCAATGGTCTCGCAATTGTGTTAGAATGACATTGTTGTATTGCCATTATTATAAAACCTGTTAATAGAAATGATTTCTTTCAATTGAGTCTTTGAGCCATTGGAAAGTCATAATGACGCCTTCATATTAGTAGATCACCAAACTTGTCAAAATGAACAATTATGAGATCAATGATAGATTATTGTGACACTATTGCAATAGCAGAATCGGGGCCCAGGCAGTCAGTGGCCTGAAAGTCTGACGAGCAGTCTTACCTAGTATAGTCGTATTACCCAGAACCTAAAAGGGTTTGTATGCAGACGCTCTATTTAAAATCAGGTACTGGTTTTCAGCTGCATTCGGATATACTGAAAGCCGACCTCAACATAATAGGGATAACGACTGTCAATTTAATGATTATATTTAGTCTATCAATTAGATTATCAAAAAATATTGAGGTAGGTACCTCCGTGTTTTTTGTTTTATCAAATTAATAAAAAATTGACGAAGAAAAAACGCGTCATAGATCATGCTTGTGACGTCACTTTCTGGTAAAAGTCTACCGAATTGTGACGTCACACGAGTTTTTGACGCACTGCATCGTCTTCATTTTTTGTTTAAGTACGTGAAAAAAGAAAAAAAAAAGGATTGTGTGGTTTTATGAAACCACTGTAAAAGTAAAACTTTTTTTCACATTATAGACATTTAACTAAAAATTTTTGGAATAATATCCCATTAAGGGGCCGGCGGAGCATGCGTCTTTCATACAAACGTAATACCAAAATGATTTGTAAATCAAACATATTTTTAAGGTAGTGTGTATTAATTTCGATTGGATTACAGAATATCTATGTTCCCAAATATATATTTTGAAAGGACAATGATATAAAGACGAGATACGAGGAATTTAAAATTTCTATAGAAAACTTATTTTTCTCATAACTCTTGTTTAAATCAATGTCCATTCAAAATGTGTATTTGGGAACCTAGATATTCTGTAATACAATCGAAATAAATACACACTACCTTATGAATATGTTTGATTTTCATATTATTTTGGTATTACGTTTGTATGAAAGACGCATGCTCCGCCGGCCCCATAAGGGTATAAAAAAACGCTGAAGGAAAACATCGTGAGGAAACCGGCATGTCCTAGAACCAAAAATTCGAAGACATGTGACATCTACCAATCCGCACTGGGCCCGCGTGGTAGATTATAGCCCATTCCCTCTCATTGAGAGGAGGCCGTGTCCCAGCAGTGGGAACATTATAGGCTGATGATGATGATGATGATGAAGGGTATAAAAATCGCTTTTTCAATCTTAATTTTATACTTGGAAAATTGGAATGATAATGGGAAATAATAAAAGTAGACTAACTAATATTACGAACTATAGGCGCCGCCATATTGACCTTGGCTGCTCTGACGAGCGCCTTTCACTTTATCCCTACTCCGCGGTCGACCGTCACGCGACATGCAACATCATCATCAGCCTATAATGTTCCCACTGCTGGGACACGGCCTCCTCTCAATGAGAAGGAATGGGCTATAATCTACCACGCGGGCCCAGCGCGGATTGGTAGATGTCACATGTCTTCGAATTTTTGGTTCTAGGACATGCCGGTTTCCTCACGATGTTTTCCTTCACCGTTTTGAGAGCAGCGGTAATGAAATAAATTAAACAAAGTAATGCGCCTGTCTGGGTTCGAACCCACGACTTACTGTTCGTAAGTCGGGGCCGCCACCACTGAGTTCCATCATGGTACTGTTAATGTTACTAGTGGAACTAGTGATAAAAAAAATCAACACTAGTTCCATTATTTTCAAATTCTCTCAAAATGGAACTAGTGATAATAAAAAACAACACTAGTTCCATCATGGAACTGTTAATGGTAGGTACTAGTGACAATGAACCTGCTCTCCACACTGCTCTGGGACACCGTTGCGACATGCAACACACAGACGAAAAAGTTTGAGACGGTGTAATAAAAGTTTCACTTTAATAATATGTCCAATATTTTTTGGAAATCTTTCTTACAGACTAAGGTCCATGTTCACCGAAAAGATAACGCTCTGATTATCTAAAAACAACTGTTTAAAACACATTTTTGTTGAAAATCGTGGCCTTTAAACAGCTGTTTTGAGATAATCAGCTGTTCTTAGATAATCAGACCGTCATCTTTTTGGTGAACATTGCCTAAAGAGGTTTGATGTTTTTGGCCAATTTTTTTTCCGCCATTTTGATCTTTTTAAAGTAGCGGGCACGCATAAGGCATTTATAGATCGACAACTGGTATCAATACAAACAAGTTTTGTACGAAACGAAACGTTCTAAAGTATCACGTTTCCGAGATATGAGCTATCAAAGTCAAAATCCAATTATTATTGATAGCAACTTTAGCGCAACTTTGATTTGATCAGATCAGACATGCATACAACGTGTATCAATCGATAGCTGGTATCATCATCAAATCAAAATTGTGCTAAAGATCATTTCATTTGCTTGCCTTTTCCCAAATATGTTGCGGTTGGCTTCCAGTATAACCGGATGCAGCTGAATACCAGTATTTTACATGGAGCGACTACCTATCTGACCTTTACAACCCAGTTAATACTGGGTAATATGATTCCACTTGGTAAGACTGGTTGTCGAGACTTTTTGTGCCACTGACTACCTGTAACGACTGCCAAAGAGGACAAATGATAGCCGGGATCAACAGCTTAACGTGCTTTACGAGGCACGGAGAGGAAACTCGGTATGTAACAGGTGGTCACCCATCCACAGATCAACCTAGGCAAGCACGGCTTACTCAAACTTTGATAGATCACATCTCTGATAGATCTCATGACATACCCTATTAAACAGTCGGGAACAGAATAGACACAATGATGAATAATACTGTTATTACCACTATGTATTTACGTAAGTTAAAATAGTCGTCGTTTAGACCTAAGATCTAGTTATAGAAGAAAGAAGAAAAAATAAAAATATTTATATAGGGTGACTGGTAATTAGTGTACGATACCTTGTTTCAATGTGAAAATCCACACAATCCAAAAAACAATCGAATTAGTCCGTCAGGTACATTATTAAAAAAATTTAGACTAGTATTTTTTCTTTTGTTACGTAAATCAAAATTGACGAAGATACGACGCTTTTAAAATTCCCAATTTTTAGCTAGTTCTGACGTCACGAGACCCCACTCCCGAGTTTTGATGCGTTCTATCTTTGTCAATATTCATTGATTTACAAAAACAAAAAATACGTGTCCATTATTTTCCATTACTCTAACTAACGGACTAAATAGATTTGTAATTTATTGATACTGTCGTCATGCCTATTTTATCACCAGCCACATAATTTGACTAAAGTAGAGTTTGTGAAGTTAGACTGTAAGGACATGCCTTTACCGGTCCCCATTAAGACAGTCGTCGGTCCAATAACAGGTCACGTTTAGCAAGCTAAACATTCATATTCTAGTAGGTTCAAAAGTAATCAGATCTCGCGTAGAGCTTAATGCTTCTGTTCTGATCTGATTACTTTTGAACCGACTTAAAAAAAAAGGAGGTTTTTCAGACCTTATTTTATTAGCTTCAAAAGGTTAAGTTATTTTTCACATTTTTGTGTATTTTTTAAGTCGGTTTTATTTTTTGCAAAAAAGTTTATTTTTTATTTTTTGACAGTGCGAGTCACAATTATGGTCTCGTCATTTCACATGAACATGTTTTTATTGGGGTCATACTGTTAAGATATAGCTCGACACGAAATAAATTTATTATAGATCGAAACAACAAGTTTAAAAATTTAAAAAAAACGCCCGACACATAGGGTCATTATTTCAAAGTATTCCCGGTATTTGATGTTGGCCCTTTCATTTGATACCCATATATAGAGGTAGTTGTTGAATAAATAATTATGTAATCCGCCATTTTGTGGCGGCGGTCATTTTGGACTGATTTTTATCAAACATAGCTAAGAACACGCCCGACTAATTCACCTGTCACACAAAAAAAATAAAAATTAAAATAGGTGCATCCGTTCGGGAGCTACGATGCCACAGACAGACACAACACACAAAGACACGTCAACCTCAAAACATCGACGTTTTTGCGTCGGGGGTTAAAAAAATAACAATAAACAATTTTATTTAGATTACAAAGTCTAGACTAGTCTTATCAATTTTTTTACAAATTAATTAATCATTAATTTTGCAGTTCTAACCGATAAAATAATTCATTTATTATTAACAAAACTAGGCAAGTGCAGGACTGTTTTCATATTTCCTGTTTTAGAGTTCCGTAAAAAATTTAAAACCATCAGTGTGAACATACCTAATCACCGGCTGCATTGCCATCGATAGTCATGGAACTAAAAACGCTATTATAGAGTAAAAGTATATGTAAACGATAAAATATAAATAATGTACAATTAAACAAGTAAAAAATTCTACGTGGATATTCACCGTACAATTTTCAAACACGTTGTAACACATTGTAATCTCTCTAGCGATTAACTCTCGAAATATTGTCAAACGAACATACTGCTTACAATAAAACGCATTATTTTTCGTGAAATGCATGCGATGGTAGTCAACTCACGTGATGTGGACTTGTGGAGGGAAGGAGGGGTCCCCTTTGACCGGTGCGTGGTACCACTCTCATGAAAAGATAATGTACTGTTATTATGAAATACCAATTAATATAACCTAACCTTAAAACACTTTATATTCCCCTAAAAAGCGTAGTCGACGGGACCCCGCGTCCCTATTTCCGAGTGCAGGGTTTAAAGGAACTTAATAAACCTAACCTAACGGGGGGGTGCCCCAAGTCCCGATTATGGGGGCTGAGATACTTCCGTATGTTCAGTTGACAATATTTCGAGAGTTTACAATATCGCTAGAGAGATTACAATATAACGTGTTGGACTGTGACAATTTTACGGTGACAGATATACAGATTATTTTTGTATTTAATGCGTCCTCTCTCCTACTTTAATTTTGCCTGTCGGGCACAGCAAAAGTGTCCACAATGATCTCAATTTTTTAACATGACACATAAGAACACATTGTGGAATGCAAATAAATAATAATAATCATTTATTTCAGATCATGATCCATAGTTTGTTAGTTATACACTTATGTCTATGTTAGTAAAATTAATATAATTTAATCAAACAATCCATACAATAAAATACCTAAATACGTTACAAATAATCAATTCATATAATTATCTATTTCCTGTAGCACCGGAACCGCCGCTGTGCAAGCGGGTCCAGTACCCCAGGAAAGGGCAGTCTGGCTTATCCGCAATAACCCTTTAGGATACCGTTTGCGCTCCCCCGCATCCTGCTCATCGGGGATGCTGTTCTCTTGCGCATTATTGCTTGAAAACTATCCGTTTTTGCTTCTGCAAACATCCCTGATGCGCTACAAAAACGTGGGAGCCCCAACAGTAACCTAAAAGCGTTAATATACTGGACTCGGAGAACGCTGTAAGCCCTCCGCGTATGTCTAACCCACAGGCTGCACGTGTAGAAGGTCTGGCAAGACGCCTTGAAAAGTGTAATCTTCACTTCCCTCGTACATCGCGCAAACCTACGGGCCAGCATATTGCATCGGACTGACAACGCCCTCCGTTCCCTCTCGATGTCATCGTCATCGTGCAGATTCTCGTTCAAGATGTGACCTAGGTACTTAAACTTTGCCACTCTCTTTAGTGGTACACCATAAAGGCGCACCGGTGGAACTTCCCTAGGTTTTTTGGTACCCACACGGAACACCATGAACTCACTCTTCCCCACATTAAACAGGAGGCCATGTGATTCGGCGTATCTTTCACACACCTCAAGCAACCGTCTCAGTCCGTCAATTGAAGGGCTCAGCAGCACCATGTCATAAGCGTAACTTATGCTATTTATTATTTTCCCATCAATGGAACATCCGACACCTGTACTGCTGAGCTCCCCAATCAACTGGTTGAAGAGTGAAGTATAAAATTTGAGTATTGAATATTTAAAACTATAGCAGGTCCCAGGTCAGCTATTTTTATAAATGGCCCCCCTATGTTGGGGTCGGCTTGCAATCTAATCGGATGCAGCTTAATACCAGTATTTTACATGGAGCGACTGCCTATCTGACCTCCACAACCCAGTTAATACTAGGTAATACGATACCTCTTGGTAAGAGTGGTTGTCAGACTTTTTGGGCCACTGACTACCTGTAACGACTGTTAAAGATGGACAAATGACAGCCGGGACCAACTGCTTAACGTGCTTTCCGAGGCACGGAGGAAACTCGATATGTAAGGGTGGTCACCCATCCACAGACCAACCTAGGCAAGTGCGGCTTAACCTAAAGATCGGCCCGAGCGGCTGTTATTATTTATTATTAAGTCACGTGTTCCTCCTATGATTGGATGACGTTATCATTAAATAAAAAAGGTAGCACGCTATAATGTAGAACTTTTCTTGACAATGAAGAAACAATAGGTACTTAATAAACACACATTCCACTGTTTCTTTGTATTTAGCTTTTTTATGAAATTCTGGCGACCAGACGAGTGATATTATAGCGTTTATATCTATCTATACCATTATCATTGTGGTGCTACCTACTTGTAAAGAGCGTGTGGTGCAAAGTATGTGCTTCCTGACTGTTTATTTGCTGAGCAAGAAATTGAAATCATGGTCATTTGGGTCCGAGTGTTCCCATAGCCTGTTTAAAGAACTTTCAAAACGCCTAGTTGACGCTTCTCGTGACTCAAGGGCTGGCTCATAGTTTGCCCAGAGGCTTAGTGTTGCCATACAACGTGGCAACGCCGCCAGTTTCTTGGGCACATTACTAGCTGACAGCATTGAGGAGTTTTTCGATGCCATTTCATGGTTTGATGTTTATGCATATACTCGTAGTTAGTTTATGATTCTCTCTCGTAGAGAGGAGGCCTGTGTCCCAGCAGTGGGAACATTAATAGGCTGAAGATGATGATGATGATGTTAGTTTATGATTAAGTAATAAAAACTTTGCTCACAGCTTCGCCCGTCTGGTCGAGATTGAAAGTTTCCAATACCTTATAGCTCCGTGGTTACTGGTTCGATTTAAGTACTTCATTAGAGAAAGCTCGCTCGGTGGACACATGGAAATAAAATAAAATATAATTTTCCAATTTATTGATTTCTTTTTGCAAAAAAAAAAAACCACGTACATCGGGCAGCGGGCTAGAAGTCGTGGATTTATGAGGTAACAAACGCAAAAAAAAAATAGAAGGGAATGCTAATGTATAATAGGAAAGTAAATAAATAATATCTTCCCTATTTTTAAAAGTCGGTTAAGGAGAGGAATTTTTTTTTTACTTTACTTCCCGAAGTCGGTAGCAAACGTGTCAATGAAACTAACAGACATTTACATATTTTCACGTTTTTAGTGGTTTTTTTTTTTAATTCAGTTATATAATAAATATTTCATAAAGATATCCTTACGTCTATATTTCCCGAAGAGTGAGACAGAAGTGTAGGCCACACTCTCATTTCGCTAGTAGATAGTCAGGGATGTAACGGATGTGATGATATCGGAACCGGAATCGGAATCGGAGGTTTTGGATTTGATATATCGGAATCGGAATCGGAGGCGGATGCTGAAGAAGAGAATGTGTGAGAAAGTAACCCTAATTAATAAAATAAAATAATATATATGTCACCGTAAAATTGTCAAACACGTTATATTACAATACTAGCGGACGTCACGCGGTTTCACCACGTAGTTCCCGTTCCCGTGGGACTACGGGGATAAAATATGGCCTATGTTACTCAGGGTGAATGTGGCTTTCCAATGTTGAGAGAATTTTTGAAATCGGCTCAGTAGTTTTTGAGTTTATTCATTACAACCAAACAAACAAAGTTTTCCTCTTTATAATATTATTACTAGCGGACGTCCCGCGGTTTCACCCGCATAGTTCCCGTTCCCGTGGGAGTACGGGGATAAAATATATCCTATGTTACTCGTGGATAATGTAGCTTTCGAATGGTGAAAGAATTTTTGAAATCGGTCCAGTAGTTTTTAAGCCTATTCATTACAACCAAACAAACAAACAAACAAAGTTTTCCTCTTTATAATATTAGTGTAGATAGTGTAGATAACGTGTTTCTCTCTAGCGATATTGTAAACTCTCGAAATATTGTCAACTGAACATACTGAAGTATTTCTGCCCCCATAATCGGGACTGGGGGCACCCCCCCGTTAGGTTAGTTAGGTTCCTTTAAACCCTGCACTCGGAAATAGTCGACTACGCTTTTTAGGGGAATATATAGCGGTGGCCCAGTGTTGGCGGCCCCGACTTACGAACAGTAAGTCGTGGGTTCGAACCCAGGCAGGCACATTACTTTGTGTAATTTATTTCATCACCGCTGCTCTCAAAAACGGTGAAGGAAAACATCGTGAGGAAACCGGCATGTCCTAGAACCAAAAATTCGAAGACATGTGACAACTACCAATCCGCACTGGGCCCGCGTGGTAGATTATAGCCCATACGCATAATACGCGCTTTGACGTGGAGTTGCGGACACCAGCCCGTTGTACAATACAATACAATATAGTGTTTTAAGGTTAGGTTATATTAATCGATATTTCTCAGGAATGGTACAGTATCTTTTCATGAGAGTGGTACCACTGGGCAACGGGGACCCTTCCTTCCCTCCGCGTTTGTATGAAAAACGCATGCCCCGCAGGCCTCTTAAAAAAGAAACTTGTGGAAAAGTTCGAACTTTGACCCCCAATATCGCCGTAAGTACCTAGATGGTTACCAGGTATGGTGTAGAACAAAATAATGATTTTAAAGGCGGGGAGAACAAGTAGGTACCTTTCAGCTTCTTTAAGAGGTTTTTTTACACCGTTTATCCATACTTCCATACAACATATATATACAATAATCTCTACTTTAATAGTTATAAAGCTGAAGAGTTTGTTTGTTTGTTTGAACGCGCTAATCTCAGGAACTGCTGATTGAAATTGAAAAAATCTTTTTGTGTTGGATAGTCCATTTATCGAAGAAGCTACTCGTATATAAAATTTGTTGCAGAAACGGGGAATATTCATTCTTTTTGTGTTTGTTACCTCAAGACTGTCGACTGCGTGAACTGATTTTGATGATTCTTTTTTTATTTGATAGCTGGTGCTTCCCGTGTGGTCCCATTTGGTTAAGATCTGATGCTGATCTTCGGAGATATTAATGGAACTCTTCAAAATTAAACGGTAAATCTGTAGCGATTGCTGCAATCGCTTGGATGTTTATGGTTTAAACAACATCATGACAGAACATCACGCCTGTATGCTCTGAGGGGGTACGCAGATGTGTACAATACTCCCAGATTTCGACAGTTAGGTGTGTTAAGTTCCATTTATTGGGGATAAGCCTATTACCGTGACATGTACTGTTTTATTTTATTTTATTGCAAAGAGTGTACTTCAAGGGTAGTTTTTTTGTTTTTCCGTTTCAATTTGGTACAGATCTGATAAAGAACTTCAGAGATAGGCAACGGAACTCTTCAATAAATGATAGCAAATGTACTGGGATTGCTGAAATCTCATGTCTGTCTATTGTTTACACCAGTTCATAACAAAATATTACGCCGGTGCGCTGTGAAAGGGTAAGCACATATGAACCACTAAAAAATGAAAAATAAAAAACTCTTTTCCAAAAAATAAAACCGACTTCACACAAAAAATTGAAAAATAGCTTTAGCTTCAGAAGTCGGTGATAAAAAACTAAATCAATGAAACAAAGGTACTTAATCTCTTTTATGTGACGCAGACGAAGTTGCGTGGGTCAGCTAGTAATATTATAAATTCGAAACTAACTCTGTTTGCTGCCTTTTCACGACTAAACGGCTGATTGGATCGTAATGAAAGTTGGCAAGGAGACATATTTCAACCTGGAGAAAAACATTAGCAATATATAATTATATATATAGCGACATATAGCGTGGTTATACTACCACGCTAATAAGTTTCGGGGGTGAATAATATTGCATTATGTCTTTAAGTAACGCAGACGAAGTTGCGTGGGTCAGCTAGTATGTTATAAATAGAATATAGATAGCACGATGATTTGGCGTTCATTCGACTTGAGGTCAATAAGTCATATTACACTTGTCTGAAGTTTTATCTATTCTTCTACGAAACGGGGACATAACGGATTCCCCTGGGTTTTATAATATGACGCAGCAATATTGGTTAAAGGGAACACAATTACGGATTAGTCATGGTCTATCTATGACGACCCGAATGGCGTAGTGGTAGTGAAGATGCCTAACGTTCTTTAAGGGTTTCGAATCCCGGTAGGAGCAAATGTTTGTGTGATGAGCATGGACATTTGTTTCCGAGTCATGGATGTTTATAATAAGTATGAATTTACAAAAAAAAAGTATATATGTAGTACTAGTACCTATATCAACTATCTGGTGGTGTCCACGACACAAGCCTTGCTTAGTGTGGCACTATATGGCGCTGTGGGTCCAGCGAAAATTGAAAATATATATATATATCTATACTTCCATACTAATAATAAAAAGAGTAAAGATTAGTATTTTTGTATATTACAAATTAACTTAAAAACTACTGGACCGATTTGAAAAATTCTTTCAGCAATGGATCGATACATTATCAGCGTGTAACATAGACTATTATATATTTTATCCCTCTAATCCCAAGGGAATGCGAACTACGCGGGTGAAACCGTGTGACGTCCGCTAGCTGTAAGGATTATTTTATCATCGACAATCGAAATGATATTCTAAAATTTTCCACTCTATCCATTGGTGAAAACAGCATGAAAATCAGTGCAATAGTTTTTAAATTTACCGCGAACAGACAGTCTGGCAGACGCGGCGAAGGACTTGAGAGACGCAACCAGTAGTTTTCGACCTCTATGACTTTTCTCTTCCCAGTTTGCTCTCCCATTATCATGCAGACTCATAACCGCTACATCTCATAACCTGGACCATCGCCAAATCTCTGACGTATCTGAACAGCGCATGCCGCGGCCGGTCGCCGCAAACTTGTCATTAACGACACCCAGTTCTGTAGGGTTGGCGGAGCTAAGTTATTTTACGAACAAGTAAATCTGTACTAAAGCATCATCTGCCAAGCCTTTTCCCAACTATGTTGGGGTCGGCTTCCAGTCTAACCGGACGCAGCTGAATACCAGTATTTTACATGGAGCGACTGCCTATCTGACCTCCACAACCCAGTTAGTACTGGGAAATACGATACCACTTGTTAAGACTGGTGTCAGACTTTTGGGGCCACTGACTACCGACTGTCAAAGATGGACAAATGACAGCCGGGACCAACGGCTTAACGTGCTTTCCGAGGCACGGAGGAAACTCGGTATGTAAGGGTGGTCACCCATCCACAGACCAACCTAGGCAAGCATGGCTTAACCTAAAGATCGACCCGAGCGGCTGATATTTACTTAGCCACGAGCACATCCACATCTGTACTAAAGCAAATAAAATTAATCAATGATACCTTTATTGGAAACATAAAAAGATAATTAATTAAATGGCATTGGGCGGGTCACGTGAGCCGCATGCATGACGACCGCTGGGTTAAGATATCTACACGAGGGGTGCCTGAGGATGGACAGCGCCGCCGGGGTTGCGGGACTATTCGAAAGAGATACCGCAGCCCCGGAACATAAAGGGCGAGGAAGGAACATGGGTGGGTTTTAGTCAGTAAAAGTCTGACACTCCCTCCCGCTCCGCCCAGAGTGGGAGAAGTTATTTGATGATTTCCCATCCTAAAAAAAAAAAAGGATGGACAGCGTTGCCAAGACCTAGAAAGAGGTGGCTAACCGCGCATCACGAAGGCTGGTCCGAGATGGTGCAGTACCCGGTGGAGAAGAGTACCTGGAAGGATATGGATTCCTAAAGGCTTTTGCCCAACAGCGAAAAATTCAGGGTTAGGAAAAAAAAAGAAAAAAAAAATTACATTGGAGATGTGAATGTTATATTTCGGTGGATACTTATTTGAAATGAAAAGAATGGATAAAGTTTTAAAAGAGTAGGTTTATTACAGGAAAATTCTGTTTGAACGGAGTTCCCGATATTTCGGCGCATGAAAACCGATCAAGAATGAGGGTAGACCGATTTGCCTGCTCATAAACACCCACCCGCAACCAATTTAGTTTATCGGTGATCATGGAGCTTGCAACATCGACGATATATCGGGAATCCATAACAGTAAACATGGTAATTATCCCGTTTTTAGTGTTAAAGAAATTTTTTGTGCCCATGACAGTTTAAAAACTTATAGGAAGTTTTAAAGTGGCGCCATTACAGAAAAGTTGAAAGGGAATCGACTGTCTTCGTACCTACGGAAGTATGGACATTGGACTAGGACTTCTGATGAGACTGAGATGAATCGCGTGTAAATAAAATAGTGATGAATCCAAGTTTAGTGGTCAAAATAGGCATACACATTTTCAAAGAAAATTAATTAAAATATGTATAAAAATATCTTACTCACCAACCCTAGCGCCAACTTGCCGTGTGCGTTACAATACAAGTTTAGCTCAGACGTAGTTTAACATTCAAACCAACATCTTGTGTATCAAGGAAAAACATTATTAAAACAATTAATTACAAACTAAAAACAAAAACGTTTCGGATCAAATCAAAAAAAAAAATAAAACAGTGTTGTCAAAATCAGAATCGAACTCGAATTTTTGAATTTGACATTTGAAGTGTTCTTTTTTTTTTCCTGAAATTCTCAAAAACGTGGTGTACATTATATTTTTTCTTATTTTTTTTAAACACAGTTGTTAGTTTGTGGCCGTATTTCATGGACGAAAAAAAAGATTGTTTTTAGTGATAAGTGATTATGGACGTGATAGACATTTAATTGTCTATCATTAAATCAGTTTGCGTGCTGTAAGGTAGGTGTAATTGTGGGAATTTTAGTGTCTTTTTTTAGTTATAATTGCTTGTTACAAAAGTATGTTTGTGAAGATTATTTTACTAACGTGTAACACTGACCAGGATTGTTTGAATTTGGAATCTACCTTCATTTAAAAAAGTAAATTTTTAATTTTACCTTAGAATCTCATGTATCGTTTTAAGTAGGTAAATAAACATAGCTAGCTATGTTTAAATAGGTTTTTCTCAAAAACCCACATCAGGCACCAGTCTCTCACAACGGTTGTTACAGCTTATGACATTATTTTGTACACATTAACTTTAAGTCAACTTTGTGAAGAGAGAATAAATGATAAATAATAAAAATTACATAGATCGGAACGGAATAATCTTGTTTCTTGAGGCAAAGTAATTAGTAAAAAATCTAATTTGTTTACGTTAAGTACTTGTATGTATAAGAGACTAATTTTACTGAATACTTATCACATTGAGGATGTCGAATTAGTTTCAATTAGGTTACCTCTCCTGGGCAAAGGCCTCATGACTTCCAAATTCTTCGATCCAGGGCCCTTATGGACCACTGGTCGTTGGTTTCGTCTAGCTCGTCCGGCCATCTGCGAGGTCTACCGCGTCACCTTCTGACTGTGTCAGGGCTCCACATCGTGGTTATTTTGGCTCACAGCTCTTCGGGCATTCGGCAGACATGGCCAGCCAAGTCTATATTTCAAAATTAACAGCAATTTTTGTTTGTGTCGTTCTGACAGAAGTACTCCAACCTTTTTTTCCGGATGGGAAATCATCAAATGACTTCTCCCACTCTGGGCGGAGCGGGAGGGAGTGTCAGACTTTTACTGACTAAAACCCATCCATGTTCCTTTCTCGCCCTTTATGTTCTGCTTTCGGGGCCACGGTATCTCTTTCGAGCAGTCCCACAGCCGAACTTCCTAAGCCACCAATATTTATCAAAAAATAATCTTGCATTATCCTCAAGCGAAAGATTACGCTGAATAATAAATTATTCACTGGTTCTGAAACCCGGTTTAGCCGTTAGGTTAAAATTAAGTCTTATACCTACAAAAAGGTCCGTAAACATCATTTGGAGCTCCATAGAGAATTTACTTATATGTATATGTCACCGTAAAATTGTCAAACACGTTATATTACAATATAACGTGTTGTTCTCTAGCGATATTGTAATCTCTCGAATTATTGTCAAATGAATTATAATACGCTTTTTAGGGGAATATAAAGTGTTTTAAGGTTAGGTTATATTAATCGATATTTCTCAGGAATGGTACAATATCTTTTCATGAGAGTGGTACCACTGGGCAAGGGGGACCCCTCCTTCCCTCCACACCGCGTGAGTTGACTACCATCGGATGAATTTCACGAAAAATAATGCGTTTTATTGTAAGCAGTATGTTCGTTTGACAATAATTCGAGAGTTTACAATATCGCTAGAGAGATTACAATATAACGTATTTGACAATTTTACGGTGACATATATAAAATATTAAAATTTGTGTCTTGGCAGTTTCGTTACGACAAGAACTATGTATAACAGAAAAGTAATGAACAGTGTTGACACCCATTTGAATGTAGCGAAACTGTTACATAAAAATGTAAGTAATAGGTACACCGGTCTGGGTTCGAACCCACGACTTACTGTCCGTAAGTCGCAGCCGCCACCACTGAGCAACCACTGTCCACTGTACTTGTCTTGTACACTATAATTTCTCTCGCATCGATGACTAGTCCCTGATTTCCGAAATTCAGCCGAAAGGGCCAGTGTACGTATTATAGAGTAGTACTACGCGCACGACTTCGTCTGCTAAAATTGTGGTAGCTCAGCTAATTTGCATGATATCAATATAATTTATAGCCTATGTTACTTGGTAAAGATGTAGCTTTCTAATGGTTAAACAACTTGTAAAATCGATTGAGTAGTCCCCGAGTTAAATCGTAACAAACAAACAAACGAACAAAAAATCAAATACCTATTTCTAATCAAAATAATATTAGTTTAGATTAGATACTTACTTGGCAAAACTTATTGAAAGGAAGTTTTGCAAAACCGTGCTCAAGTAAACTATATTGAAATTAATAACACAAAACCACAAACTCGTGGTGTGGTTAAGACGCTATGAGCAATGGACTCCTCATTATAACAGCAATGGTTTGAGGTCAAATAACCAACGCTTGAATTAATTCAATAAGATGATTCATTGGAATCTCCATTTCCTTCTTCCGTTAGCATGGATTGCGGTTTATAACGTGTATCATTAAATGCGCAAAACCTCAGACACCCCACATGATTTTTAATTCAATTGACATAATTCTGAGAGAAAAATATCTCTAAAAAAAATTGGATGGTATTTAAAAGTACTTCAATTTATTCCCATTTCATTTACCTAATTTTGCCTGTGTTCCACCAAATATACTGAATGTGCACCAAAATATGTTAATTAAAATATGTCATAACGAGCATCTATTTAACAATTAAACACTGTATATTCTCCTTAAAGCGTAAAAGCGCTTAAAGCGTGTCTATTTCCGAGTGCAGGGTTTAAAGGAACCTAACTAACCTAACGGGGGGGTGCCCTAAGTCCCGATTATGGGAGCAGAGATACTTTAATATTTGGTGCACGATCAGTATTATTTGGTGCACGATCAGTATTATTTGGTGCACGACCAGTATTATTTGGTGCACGATCAGTATTTTTCGGGGAAGAAAAGATTTTTGGTGAACACAAAAATATTATCCAAAAAAATTCAAGGTTTTATATGCTGTTTTAGTTTTACTTACAATTAGATTTACTGGCAAGAACTATTACTATCCCGCTTATGAGATAATTTAAATTGGTCGACAGCCATTTGTGTTTGTTTGTTTACCTATTTTGGCGGGTTTGCGCACGTGATGGCTTGACCTATTAATAAATAGACAGGGCAACATTTTTAATGAAGATTTTTTGAATAAAATTACCTACTTATATTAAAAAGTGGTCCATTGATTCTGCTCGTGATTCTGATCAAACTATTTTCAGATTTTGCGCATTGTACACATGTGATATACCAGAACTAGAAAATGCGACTATTGCTACTTTTGCTGATGATACCGCAATAATGTCCACAGGATCTAATCACAAGGAAGCTGTGGTAAAAGTACAAACAGCAATCAATCAATTCTATGATTGGACCAAAAAGTGGAAGATCAAGTTGAATGAAACAAAATCCATTCACATTGACTTCACTAACAAGAAATCGGAACACAACCCGGTGTACATAAACAACAAAAGTGTACCGTACGAAAACACTGCCAAATATCTTGGTATGACTTTAGACGCAAAGCTTCGCTGGAAAGCCCACGTCAAAAAGAAACGAGAAGAATTAGAAATTCGATACAGAAGCATGAATTGGTTACTAGGAAGGCATTCCGCGTTGTCAGTTCCTAACAAAATCCTGCTCTACAAATCAGTCCTTATGCCAGTATGGATCTATGGAATACAACTATGGGGTTGCGCCAAAGAAAGCAATGTAGAAATTATACAAAAATTCCAGAACAAAGTACTCAAGAACATCATTAACGCGCCTTGGTATATAAGAATTGGCGACATCCATCGGGACCTGAATAGTTCGTAAACAATATAATCCAAAAATATGCAGAAGCTCACGAACATCGGCTTCATCATCATGTTAATGTTGAGGCCATCCAGCTCCTCGATAACACGGACATAGTAAGAAGGCTCAAAAGAACTAAACCTTTTGAGTTAGTGTAGTGTAGTGTAATATATTTGTGACTTTACCGCGAGTGTAATATAGTAACTATAGTTGGTGCCAGTTAAGATGGAAATAGAGGTCATTCACACCTTCCTACCAAGATTTTAATCATTAAACGATAATGACACTTACTTCGACCAATAAGCGATACTTGCTTATATCGCTAGAGTATCGTAGTACCAGTCGGCTAGACATACAGGGGTTGAGAATCTTGTGTGGTTCCAATTCGAATTTATTAAACTAATACAATTAGTTTCTTAGCAAAAAAAAAAATAATTTCGAATTTATAAATTTACGTGTGACGTAAAAAAATGCTTCAATGTGAAGGATTTTATCAACATGAATGGATGTAGACTTAGCGTCAGTTCACACCGAGACGCGACAGTACTGGAAGAGGACAGTGCGCTTTCGCGCTGCGCCGCGCAAGACGCATCGCAACATCGCTAGGCGCATCGTTAAAAGCAAAGAAATAATAGCACTCCGACCGAACGCAAGCGAACTATGACACGGAATGTTCATTCAAAATGGCGCCCACGTGGCGTGACCATAATGTGCTGCACACCTGACGCGTTGACCGCTTCAAAGTGAAAACGGCATAAGATCAGAATTATCATTTTTTTGTGATGAGATAGTTATGTCATAAGAATATTAAGATACTTACTGACTTTATATTTTATTCAGTATTTTATTAAAGAATAATGCATAATTTTAAGGTATCAGTACATTTGCACGAATGGACACTTGTGCGACTGGATTTTAGCGCGACTTGATGGGCACTTAAGTTTACTCTGTTTAGTAAACATAATAACACGCCTGTTATTACTTGAAGGTGGATTTTCTTTGGGTTTTTCCGACGCGGGTGTCTTTTTTATGGTTTCCGGGGACGTTGATCACGAAAATGAGTTCAAAATGAAAATCCAAGATGGCGTCCAGGTTTTTTTCGTTTTTACGTCATGGGTGTCGTTTTCATAGTTTTCAGGGTCGCTGATAACGAAAATGAGGTCAAAATAAAAATACAAGATGGCGCCGTGGAAAATTATCGATTTTTCCGCCATTTCATGGTTTTCGGGGTCGCTAAACACGAAAATGAGGTTGATTATGTTAAAGTATATCAGATTTAACCAAAGGCAAGGTAAATCATTGAATCTATTTTCATATTCGTCATGCAAAAGTGGCTTTGAATGACCAAATTGAAATAAATAATTATTGACCTCATTTTCGTGTTCAGCGACCCCGAAAACCATGAAAACGACACCCATGACGTAAAAACGAAAAAAACCTGGACGCCATCTTGGATTTTCATTTTGGACTCATTTTCGTGATCAACGTCCCCGGAAACCATAAAAAAGACACCCGTGTCGGAAAAACCCAAAGAAAATCCACCTTCAAGTAATAACAGGCGTGATGTTGTGTTTACTCCACAGAGTAAACTTAAGTGGCCATTAAGGTGCGCAAAAGTGCAGTCACGCAAGTGTCCATTCGCGTAAGGTCCTTTTCGCGCAAAAATCCATGCGCGCATAATAATATGTCTTTTCGCGTAAGTGGGTGCGCGTAAGAAGTAAGTGTCCTTCGCGCAAATGTCTGTCAAGCGATAGTCCCAGATCCTAATTTTAAGATAATTTATTTACTTTTTTAAATGGAAGTAACTCACTAACTCACTAAGTTAGAATAGTGTCAAAAAGGAAAACACAATATTTAAAACAATTAATTTCGTAGGGTACGTTTGCTCGATTTCTTATTTTTTTGGGTTGTGCACTTTGTTGTGTATGTTCATCACCATGTGTCATTTTGGATGTATTATGAGACTCAAGCGATATCAGATTTGCGACAGGTTTGTACGGGTGGAGGGACAGTATCGCTAATATTTCGACATCGGGATGAAAGTCGGAGCAATGACCTCTATTTCCATCTTAACTGGCACCAACTATAGCTATTTATATGGACACAAGAACAAAGTGACTTCGCCTTAATAGACGCTAAGTAAACGCAGTGGACGTGCTCTTAGATATAATTTTACTTTTAGCAAATTAAGTTAGATTAAAATTGCTTATTAGCCTTATTAGGCTAGATTGTAATATAAATAAAAAACATATATATAAAAAAAAAAGATTTTGCGCATATAACGTTACATGTTTTATGTATATTTTTAAAATGGTCATCGCCTACGGATATACAAAGTGTAAACTGTACCTTCAAAAAACTGTCAACCAAGCAATAAGAACATCAAACGATGTAACTCCACGCAAAAAGATTGCTGCAAATGACCCTTCTTTGGTTACCTATTGTTCGTCGTGTCTTTGGGCACTTTGAGTTATAAGTCGAGCTACACGATAACTGACAAATGCTTGCATTGACTGGACAGGTCCACTCAAATATGTGTGGTTCTTTCTTCAAAAGACCATCTCAGACACAAATCTGTATTGTCCTCATGTGAGTTGAACAAGATAATGTCTGGACTTCAAAAGAGACTATGACCTCTGACTTTGTTTCGGCTGTTTCTTCTCAGAGTAGTCAGGTACGAAACACCGGCCCCATCTAGTTTCAAAAAATGATGCGTAAAAGTGTTTCTAAAGTCTCTTTTCCCAACTATGTTAGGGTCAGCTTCAAGTCTAACCAGATGTAGCTAAATACCAGTTTTTACATGGAGCGACTGCCTATCTGACCTCCACAACCCAGTTAGTACTGGTAATACGATGGTTAGACTGGTTGTCAGACTTTTTGGGCCACTGACTGCCTAACGACTGTTAAAGATGTACAAATAACAGCCGGTACTAATAGTTTTCCAAGGCACGGAGGAAACTCGGTATGTAATAGGTGGTCACCCATCCACAGACCAACCTAGGCAAGATCTACCCGAGCTGCTGTTCAATTAGCCACGAGCTAAACCTATTTGCATAATTTATTCATCAATTATCATTTAATGCAAGAAGTTATATTGCAATGCTTCATTAAATTTTCCTCAAGATCTCTCACATATACATAATTATTATAAAGCATCGATTCTACCTGTTTATCCCGTTACTGCGCTCATACATAATAACCCAAGAATCAACTTTATCAGATCTACGTGCAAGTAAAATACATAATTTAATGATCTCCTGACTGGCTTAATTTATGCGAGATCACTTTGCATTTTTTGGAGATTTTCCTCAAAAAATAACAGACGATTTTAATTCTACAAATAAAAGATATCTGAAGAGTAAAGGATGATGCATGCTAGACCGTATATCGGGTCTAAGCCGAGTGTCACCGTGTAATTTTGTATAGACACTCACGTTTCCGAGCCGCAACCGAGCAACTGACAATGGATTGTGCTACGGCTGACACTCGGGTTGGACCCGGCATGATCTAGCGTGGGTCATCCTTTATTCGTATTTTTAACAATGGCTTTGAACGTTCGATATTGGTGAAGTTCTTCAAAACCGTCAAGTGAGTAGAACTCGCAACACGTGCGTGTTTGGCCAGGTCTCATCTCTAATTTCGTCACTGAAGATTATACGAGACAGGTCCGAACGAAACTTATACTATGAAATGAACCTTACGGTTTAAGAAATTTATTTCACTCAAAAAGAATAAAATTATTCACTTCTATGAGGAAACACATACAAATAATGGTACAATTAAGCGACGACGGTTTCGCTTGGTAATAAACTAAGTTACGGAAAACACACAAAAATGCAAATACAATTTATAAATTATTCAGGTGGTGCTTTAATAGCCTTTTAAAAGTTGGAAGTGATTTCGATTCTTTGATTACTTTAGGTAAAGAGTTATAGAGTTCAGCCCCCTCATATACGACAGTCTTTCTACCGTAGTTTGTCCTCGGTGCTCTTAAAATTATATGATTGGCCTGCCTCGTAATCCGCTTCTGAATTTGCATTCTTTTTGTAAATGTTATTTGTGTACCTATGTATATCTCTATTAATTATTTTACGTACAAGTATGCAAGTGTTATATTTATAAATTTGATCAATGTTCATTAATTTTGTTTCTTTGAAAACCTTTTGAGTACATAGATGTTAAATAATCAAAATTGAATGAGTTTAATTATTTTATTTTGAGATGTTTGTAGCTTTTTAAGGTGATTTCTGGCAGCACTTCCCCATACTTCGATTAAATAACCTTACTTCCTAATATTTTCGGAATAACGAGTTTTGAAAACACATTCATTTTTGATTCGGTCATGCACTTTCTGTTATGTAACTGATACGAAGTAGGAAATTACCGGAAACCCTTACAAGCCGTCAACGAAGCATTCTGTATATCAGACTAAGAAACTCTAAATTGGTGTCGATTCTGTTGTGCACAAACTAAACTTAATTTAGGCTATTACTATCTTTTTCTCACCAATAAAACGAGAAAGAGACGGACGTAATTTAGAGCTGTCAAATTTAATTCGAGCTAATATTTCATACAAATGAAGGGTGCACGTAAAAACTTGTCGACTAAAAACACGGTGAAGCGCAAGGCATAAACTAGTTTGACATTTCTAACTTAGTGCATAGCTATAGCCGTCCTTTTCTCGCACTGCCTTTTAGTAAAAGATAGCAATAGTCTAAATTAAGTTTAGTTTGTGAAGAACAGAATCGACACCATTGTCCTCTTTTTTTAGGTGCGAAATAAAGTTTTATGATAGGACTCAGACATCAGACTGTTTTATAGTGTGGTTAATTCGCGCTTAAAACATTATCATTATGAAAATATTTTTCCCTAATTTTTTTTTGCAAAGGTGATGTGATTAGCAGGAAAACACACAATCTAAAAAATAAATGCTTTTATGCTTAGAACTCGATGAAATCAAATGACTAAGTTACAAAAAACTATCAAACAGGTCCACATCATTAATTAAAAATAAACCAGTTACAAATGAAACGAGTTTATATGTTTGTTGTCGCATATATCAGAAACGGCTGGACCAAATCTAGTTTTACTGCAATAAATGTGCGATGTAGGAAATGATAATGAATTCTTTGGCGAATAATGTTTTCTACTTTTGTACCTAATTGGTGAATTTTAAAACGGAGACATAGAAAAGGCATGTCATGTTTTGTTTTATGATAATACATAGGTACCTATAGTCCGCGCTATAATTTTTGTAAACAAAGAATTTCTACCAAGTTACGTAGCGACAATTCAATCAACAAGAAATAATCTTAAACTCAATCAACTCAAATTATCATACGTGTAGTACGAAACTAACGAGCAATTTCACTTGGTCGGGTTATATTTTGGCGATATAAAGCGCTGTCGTCTAATGTTTTGTGGTACTGGAACGCATCTGACATCATGGAACGTAAACATTTGGGTCGCCATTTTGAAGTTAGTTGATCCAAAGGTTGCGAACCCGAAAGTGTGTTTAAAAAATATATATCTTCCCATGGCGGGGACTATACATACAAACATAACATCACCCCTGTTATCCCCAAAAGGTTAAACAGAGGTGTACCCACATTTCCCAAGTATGTTCAAGTTCCATGTACCTAATAGGGGGCACCCGGTGACCCTATTGCCATCAACCGGACACAAATCCAGACTCTGTGACTGCTACTGAGAAATTCATGATGTACCTAAAACCCAATAACATCTCGACCTAAGAATCGAACTAAAGCCATTGTGATTTCGGAAAATAAACTAACAAAATCGCCTCGCTCCGCTCAGGATTCTACTCTAGAATTCCTTGCTACGCTCGGGATTTTACTCTAGAATCCTTCGCTGTTCTTGGGATTCAACTTAGTGATCACCATTATCATTTCAGCCGAAAGACGTTCACTGCTGGACAAAGGCCTCCCCCAATGTGGCGACACCGCCACATTGACCGGTCCCGACTCGCATCCGACCGCGACTCGCATCCAACGGATTCCCCAATGTGGCGACACCGCCACATTGACCGGTCCCGACTCGCATCCGACCGCGACTCGCATCCAACGGATCCCATAATTAACCCATGACCTGGCGAAGCATGCAGGAATCCAACTTAGTCCCTCGAATTAAATTCCCTTTTTTTGTTCACTTGTCGTGTATTGCTCGTAGACACACAAAGAATTCGTGTTACATTTCACGATAAATTACATTATGCGTTACACATGTCTGGGGTGTGATTCTGTAAGAACTTTACTTCTAAACTTTGTATCTGAATCCGCTGTGAGTATCTTGATTGGCTTTCTAAAAACTCGGTTGACAATTCGAATTTACCTACACTAGCGCCACCCTTGCGAGCGTGTCAGCGAGTTGAACTAAATTGACAAGGAGATTTTGACAGAAAGTAGGTATGAGATGACTTAAGAAGTGCCACTCCACTCGACGCTCACTTCACACTCGAACCCGATTCAAAGTGTCAAATAAAAAGAGAGTGAATAGCGATGTGAGATGCGAGTTGTTATTTGAATTTTACAGAATCGACCGGCTGGACCCGGCTAAAACTCAACACGCAAGATCTTTAAACTGTACTTTGGCACTGCAATACTTTTCGATTGGACTTTGCCCTTCCTCATACACTTTCGACCTTCACATTTGAAACGACTTTCAATGCATTTCTTTTTTCTTTGTCCTCCCAATTGTAGGTACATTGTTTACCTACATACCAGTATTGAAAATATTAAATAACGTACCTAGGGCACATTGAGCGTGTTGAATTATCAACTTTAGGCGCTGAACTGAGGGTTAAAAATCAAACTCACGCTTATTACTCCTACGGCGTCATTCATTTCAAAACACTTTTATGAGGGACTGCGAGTCATGCAAATGTATTCCACCTTTTCTTGAATTAGAGATTTTTTTCCATGACATCAAGGTCTACTGTAGAAACTTAGAGACGTGCCTGTCATTTCTTTTCTTTTCTATTTTCTTAAAATTGAAACCGACTACAGGAGCTAAACGCGAGTTTTATAATGCTTTAAAGCATATGATTCACTGCAATAATTAAAACCAGAAAAATATATGATATTCTTCAGGATATATGCTAGTGTTTGTGTGTTGAAAACATAATACAATGAATTTTATTCGATAAAAAAAAAAAACGAACTTATCTCTAAAAATATCTTTTAACGAGTAAAAACCATACTAAAATTCATGCGATCATTCTGTTTTTTTGACAAATAATTCTACAAGCAACATGTTAGCATCATTGTGTTTTATTTATTTAGTCCAATCAATAGATTTTTTGTAAATCGATCGAAACCACTAATTTCGCACTATTCGGCCCAGTGACAGACGTAACAACCACTTTGTAGTGCAAGCCGATTAGAACTTTATTCTTACAGTTTTTTAAACGAAGTTTGAACCACCACAAACAGATTTGCTAAGTGTCAAAAATAATTAAATCTGCCCAGTTTTCGAGGTAAATTTGTATGGAGGTTCGCAACCCCTGCTGATCGCTTTGTACAAGTTACTGCAATGAGGGATTTTCTTTTTCAACTCTTCCCTAGTCGCTGGATAGATGGCATTGGTCTGACTACGTTACTGCAAGGAACAGAACGTCACATAATTTCACTTGAACCTAATGGTTGTATTCGGAAGCTTAAATGCAAACGAAAGTGTCAGTCAACGAGCGTATGACATGTGACGGGTGTTTTTTTCAAGCGTTTGGGCTATGGTACCTAGTAACGTAGTCAGATCAACGCCATCTATTGAGTTCATGGAAACTATTTTTTTTTAAATTCTCAAATAGAACCTCTCATTTAAACTAAACAGCAAAACATTTTTGCCGAGAATTTTATTAGCAGCCAAACTGAACAATAAAATGCCCATGACATTATTATTTTTATTCCATGCTAATCTGTGTCGGATACATTATGTATGTATCCTGTATGTCATTGATAACGAGATTGGCCATAATCACATAACCGCATATTGAATCTTCTCTACTTTTTGGAAATATTCGTTATATTTTTCTGTTTCATCATTATCATCAGCATATTACTGTTCCCACTGCTGGTACACAGGCCTCCTGTCTATGAGAGGGAATGGGTTTTAATCCACCACGAGTGCGTATTGGTAGATGTCACATTAGAATTTTTTGGTTCTAGAACATGCTCATCATGATCATGCTCATGCATGCACGATGATTTCCTTCACCGTTTTGACAGATAGTTCAATATTTGTTTAAGGGGCCACCACAAATAACCTGTCGTTAGGTTTTTTCCATGTAACTCCTCTTCGATGAGTGAATATATATGTGCAAAAAGAAACATGTTGCTTGTTAGACTCTAAACTTGAATTGGTACCATTGAAATAAATTATAACTTTATCTACATGAAAAAAATGTTCAAAGTAAAGCATTTTTTCTTAGAAATGTCGTAACTACCCGACGGCATTAGGTTTTTGTTTTTAGGGTTCCGTAGCCAAATGGCAAAAAACGGAACCCTTATAGTTTCGCCATGTCTGTCTGTCTGTCTGTCCGCGGATAATCTCAGTGACCGTTAGCACCAGAAAGCTGAAATTTGGTACCAATATGTATATCAATCATGCCGACAAAGTGCAAAAATAAAAATTTAAAAAAACATTTTTATTAGGGTACCTCCCCCAGACGTAAAGTGGGGAGCGATTTTTTTTTTAATTTTGACCCTGACGTGTGATATATTGTTGGATAGGTATTTAAAAATGAATAGGGGTTTTCTAAAATCATTTTTTGATAATATTAATATTTTAGGAAATAATCGCTCCGAAAGTCAAAAACAATGTGTCCCCCCCCCTCTAACTTTTGAACCATAAGTTTAAAAAATATGAAAAAAATCACAGAAGTAGACCTTTATATGAACTTTCTAGGAAAATTATTTTCAACTTGATGAGTTGAATAGTTTTTGAGTTATATAGCACTTTTTCAAAAAAACGCAAATGATAACTTTGTTTTTCATACAAATACTATGAAAAACAAAGTTATTTTTGCTGACGAAAAATGTTGGTATTTTTAATGGTCTGGGAAGCTACGGAACCCTACAGTGAGCGTGGCCCGACACGCTCTTGGCCGGTTTTTTTTTTTTTTTCACACAGCCTCAAATATGGCTTATTTCTTCACAAAGTGTACAAGTGGAATTTTGATCTAATGTTTTATTAGGCTACAAATCAATTAAATCCACTCATTTCGCACTATTCGGCTCGCAGTGACTGACGTAACAACCACTTTGTAGTGCAAGCTGATTAGAACTTTATTCTAACAATAGTTCAAACGAAGTTTGAACCACCACAAATAGAGTTGCTAATTTAGCATATATACCCCAGCCTTAAGGGGCCGGCGCAACATGCGTTTTTCATACAAACGTAACACCAAAATAACATGAAAATCAAACATATTCTTAAGGTAGTGTGTATATATTTCGATTGTATTATAGAATATCTATGTTCCCAAACAAACATTTTGAGAGGACAAAGATATAAAGGCGAGATATGAGGAATTTAAAATTTCTATAGTAAATTATTTTTCTCATAACTCTTGTTTAAATCAGTGTCCATTCAAAATATGTATTTGGGAACCTATTATTTTGTAATCCAATCAGAATAAATACACATTACCTTCAGAACATGTTTGATTTTCATATTATTTTGGTATTACGTTTGTATGAAAAACGCATGCTCCGCAGGCCTATTAACATTAGAAAATTTGAAGAGCCTGGGCATAGTGTTTAGACATTTTTATGTAGGCATGACGTCTTCTTTCTCCCACAAACATTTATCACGCGTCATCTCAGCAATTAGTATCCTCTTTCTATCCGCACCATCATGTGTATACTGACGTAGATACTAATGCCATTCGAGGAGAAATCCGGGGTAATGACCTACCCGATCTAAAATAAGTGTGTCATACGATTAACAGGTTGGTTCGTTGACGTCAATACAGATTCCAAATTAAGGTGACCCGGGTCTTCGATAGCAAAAATGATGCTTTTTTCCTTCCTTCCCTTTGTGTAGTATTAAGGCGACTACATGAGCTAAGCTCGAGTTTTATAATGCCTAAAAGTATATGATTCACTGCAATAAACAAAACCAGAAAAATGTATGATATTCTTCAGGATATATGCTAGTATGATAGTGTTTTGAAAACATAATACAATTAATTTTATTCGATAAAAAAAAATCACGAACTTATCTCAAAAAATTTCTTTTATATTTCTTAAATATACTAAAATACATGCGATCATTCTGATTGTTTGGCAAATAATTCTACAAGCAACATATTAGCATATTAGTGTTTTATTTTTTTAGTCCAATAAATAGATTTTTTGTAAATCGATCGAAACCACTTATTTCGCACTATTTGGCCCGCAGCAGTGACTGACGTAACAACCACGTAGTGCATGCTGATTAGAACTTTGTTCTAACAGCATTTCAAACGAAGTTTGAGCCACCACAAATAGAGTTGCTAATTTTGCTCATGTATTCGCCTTAGGTTGTTTACCCTTTACCCTTTTCGTTTAACCTTTAGGTTTTCGGCACTGAATGAATCACCAGCGTCGAATGCGCCAGAGCCTGCAACAAATTTGAAAAATAAACTATTTAAAGCTGATAAACTATTTGAAAAATTGGTATTTATTCTATCTCTTTTTTTGTTACATCCTGTGTGAGTCTATTAATAAATCCGTTTTCTTTCTTTCTTTCTAAAAAAATATTTCCATGTAGAGTGCGGTATGGGGCAGCTGCAGCTGAGACCGAACATGATTTCTCTCTTCTTCTTTCTATCATATCACAAAAATCATTACCCTTCCTTTTGACTTCGCCGTAGTCAGATAACAATGTATCCTCGAAAACTGAGCTGATAAATTATTTTTGACATTATAGTACATTATGGTACAAGTGTGTAATGTTGGTGATTACCGCCGAGGCGCCATTGAGAACCGAGCCGTTAGGCGAGGTTCTTAAGAGAGCCGAGACGGTAATCATCAACACACACGTGTATCATACGACGTTTTTCAACACACTTGAGAATAAAATAATACTAAAAATAACTATAATTTCAACAGTGAAAACGAGTTGTGAATTTTTTTTCGCAATGTCAGTTTTCCTATGCGCGCGCATCTAACAATGGCGATCGCCCATAGACTAAAAGAATGAGGTTCCTTTTTTTTTTTCTTTTCGCGGATAGCGTTTCAGCCACGTACGAAATGGGGAATTCGAAGTTTTATAATTTAAAAAAAAGTAAAAAAAAAAGAAAACAAAAGTTGCATTTGAGTGAAAGTTTTATTTATTAAAAACTTATAAGTTGAAATTATCTATGTAGATACGAAGTTGTATGAAATGAGCAAGCAATAGGTACATTAATTTATTTGTACTATTGAACACGATCTTTTTTGTATCGAAACTTTTTTAAGAACAAAGCAATTCAACCAATAAAATAAAAAAAAAACCCTATAACTCACTTGTGAATAATAGCAATGTGAGTGTTGAAAAGATTTTTTCAACACACTTGCTCATAAAGTGGCTCTAATTTCACCGCAATTAGGCACATAATGACACCTGTAATCAAACTGTGACTTTTTCATTGCTATTATTCACAAGTGAGTTATAGGGTTTTTTTTTTTATTTTATTGGTTGAATTGCTTTGTTCTTAAAAAAGTTTCGATACAAAAAAGATCGTGTTCAATAATACAAATAAATTAATGTACCTGTTGCTTGCTCATTTCATACAACTTCGTATCTACATAGGTAATTTCAACTTATAAGTTTTTAATAAATAAAACTTTCACTCAAATGCAACTTTTGTTTTCTTTTTTTTTACTTTTTTTTTAATAATAAAACTTCGAATTCCCCGATTCGTACGTGGCTAAAACGCTATCCGCGAAAAGCCAAAAAAAAAAAAAGGAACCTCATTCTTTTAGTCTATGGGCGATCGCCATTGTTAGATGCGCGCGCATAGGAAAACTGATGAATTATTCCCGCCATTGCGAAAAAAAATTCACAACTCGTTTTCACTGTTGAAATTATAGTTATTTTTAGTATTATTTTATTCTCAAGTGTGTTGAAAAACGTCGTATGATACACGTGTGTGTTAATGATTACCGTCTCGGTTCTCAATGGCGTCTCGGCGGTAATCACCAACATTACACACTTGTACCATAATGTACTATTTCAACACACTTGCTCATAAAGTGGCTCTAATTTCACCGCAAATAGGCACATAATGACACCTGTAATCAAACTGTGACTTTTTCATTGCTATTATTCACAAGTGAGTTATAGGGTTTTTTTTTATTTTATTGGTTGAATTGCTTTGTTCTTAAAAAAGTTTTGATACAAAAAAGATCGTGTTCAATAATACAAATAAATTAATGTACCTATTGCTTGCTCATTTCATACAACTTCGTATCTACATAGATAATTTCAACTTAAAGTGTTTAATAAATAAAACTTTCACTCAAATGCAACTTTTGTTTTCTTTTTTTTTTACTTTTTTTTTAATAATAAAACTTCGAATTCCCCATTTCGTACGTGGCTAAAACGCTATCCGCGAAAAGCCAAAAAAAAAAAAGGAACCTCATTCTTTTAGTCTATGGGCGATCGCCATTGTTAGATGCGCGCGCATACGAAAACTGATGAATTATTCCCAAATATTCCCGCCATAGCGAAAAAAAATTCACAACTCGTTTTCACTGTTGAAATTATAGTTATTTTTAGTATTATTTTATTCTCAAGTGTGTTGAAAAACGTCGTATGATACACGTGTGTGTTGATGATAACCGTCTCGGCTCTCTTAAGAACCTCGCCTGACGGCTCGGTTCTCAATGGCGCCTCGGCGGTAATCACCAACATTACACACTTGTACCATAATGTACTATAACAAAGTTATGTTTAGGTTCCTATCAATATCTGTAATGCAATAGTTATTTGTTATACAAGAGTGCAAAGTTGTTTTTTAACCGCGTGCTCAATTTTGATGACCGAGCAAGCGAAAGATTCTAAAATTGAGTCACAAGCGAAGCGAGTGATTCAAAACTTAGAATCTTGAGCGTTAGCGAGGGAATCAAAAGAGCTCGAGGTGAAAAATCTTTGCACTCGAGTGCAACACGTAACTTTTCATCCCACCTCAGCGAGGAAATGAATAAACGCAAAAAAAAAAAATTGCGCAATAATAACAAATTCAGTTAATTCTGTTGGCGTCAAATAAACTTCCTCGTCGCTAGATAATGTGTTGTCATTTTAGGTTTTTCACTTGTTATCAAGTTGGATTCCTTGTTTTTAACCTAAGGTGTTAACAATATGACGTGAAAAGAAAATGGCGCGCGCAAAACATTTTAAAAAAAGTACACCAAGAAGGTTCCGAGTCTGAGTTCTTAACAAATTAAAAAAAAATATGATAAATTCGGCACCTTATAGGTTGAAGTAAATAGGTCTAATGATGTTTTGAATTCACATGCTTTGCACACGATGTTCTAAATTCAAATTTACTTTACCCTCAAGACGATAAAAACAGCTTTTGCACTCAGATATTGAAGAGCAAAAATATACTCTTTCCGAGATGGGGGGATGAAAAATCTTTTCGAATTTCTTTTTAATCACGACCGTAAAAATGGGGCACACATTTTGACATTTTTGGAGGGTCATATTATATTTACATAATAGATGCTGAAAAAAAAAAAAGAAATGACATCCCAAAGTCTTTAGCAAACCTTGATTTTATGGAAAATGACATCCCAAAGTCATCAGCAAACCTTGATTTTATGGAAAATGCGAAGGGGAACAGGAACACATATCATGTAAAGAAAATTGCAGCCCCTGCTCAATCTTAACCTAACGTAAATACATCGATTTGTAAATCAAAAATGTAAATTACATATCTTACAGTATTTTAGTTAAATTGTTTTAGGAGCTCATGCTAAATAATAACAGCCGCACGGACCGATCTTTAGGTTAAGCCGTGCTTGCCTAGGTTGGTCTGTGGATGGGTGACCACCCTTACGTAACGAGTTTCCTCCGTGCCTCGGTAAGCACGTTAAGCTGTTGGTCCCGGCTGTCATTTGACCATATTTGGCAGTCGTTACAGGTAGTCAGTGGCCTAAACAGTCTGACACCAGTCATTCATTCTCATTTTTAACCGACTTCTAAAAAAGGAGGAGGTTCTCAATTCGGATGTTTCTATTTTTTTTTTTTTTTTTTTTTTTTTTTATGTTTGTTCGGGCATAACTCCGTCGCTTGCCAACCGATTTGGAAAATTCTTTTTTTGTTGGAAAGGGTATTCTTTCCAAATGGTCCCATAGCCACCAAGTCGGGATCTGATGATGGAATCTTGGCGAAATCGAGGGAACTCTTCAAATTTTATATGAAAACGTGTTGCGATTTTGGTATTTTCTACAACAAGAGAAGCATTTGCGTTTGATAAGAACCATTCTACCATCAGATCTGATGATGAAGCCAAGAGTCACGGAACTGCATAATGAGACAATGTACCCTAGTCGTGTTTGGGCTTGATGTAATTGTAACGGTATGCACTTTCCATGTATATCAAGCACATGAGAACCACTAAAAAGTGAAAAATAAAAACTTTTTTGCAAAAAATAAAACCGACTTCAAAAAAAACAAAAAAGTGAAAAATAACTTTAGCTTCTGAAGTCGGTGACAAAAAAACTAAATCAATCAAACAAAGGTCACCGACTTCAGAAGCTAAAGTTATTTTTCACTTTTTTGTTTTTTTTGAAGTCGGTTTTATTTTTTGCAAAAAAGTTTTTATTTTCTAAACTAAATAGTTTTCGCGAGAGACACTTCCAAAGTGATAAAATGTGTGTGTGTCCCTGTAACTTTTCTAAAATAAGAGAATGATAAAACTAAAAAAATATACATATAATTATACAACATTACCATGTAAACTTCCACCGAAAATTGGTTTGAACGAGATCTAGTTATTAGTTTCTCGTCATAAGTCGTAAACCGCAATTTACCATAATAATAAATGTTACTTGCTGCTACGGAACCCTTCATGGGCGAGTCCGACTCGCACTTGGCCGCTTTTTTTTAATTTAAAATCGACATACATATAAATACTTACGTTAAGAGGCAACATGTTTACATGTTGCGCATGTGGTTGAACTAATTGAGGACAGTGCGGTTTCCGTTTCTTGTTCTAAAAACTAATTTCTTGAATATTTGTTGATCGAAGGAAAGTTTTAGGTTTTTTCTTGAGATTAGTTAAAACGTTTCCATGCTAATAACACTTTGTTTTTAATAATGCTTAATTGATAGTAAAGTAGTCAATATGCTCGCTTATAACCCCTTTTTGATACTTGTACATATTTTTTCTTTCTATTATAATGTTAGTGTGTATTTATTGTAAATAATTAATACTTTCATTTCCCTAATTAAATTTTTCTGCTATTAACAAAACCATAAAAATATATGATATCCTTCAGGATATATGCTAGTATAATAATAATAATAATAATAATAATCGGTCAAAAAAAAATCATCATCATTGTATTTCATAAAAATATTGGTTTTGATACAAAACACTTTTACAATAGTTCTTCGAATACAGTTTTGGAATCACACAAATATTAATAAAATTGAAAGAAAACCAGAAAGAAAATCAAAGCATCGAAAATATGAAAAAAACTGTTACACACGACCAATGACGTCTGTCAAATCAAAGACGTCAATACAAACATTTTGTAAAACAAGAATAATGAGATGATTTTAAGAAAATGATCACGAGAGCTGCCTCCCGACGACGCGCACGCCCACCAACCCCGGACTCGTCGCTCAGCTCCGCCTCGCCGCCGCCGGACCCCGGATCTCCAGTGTCACCGGCAGTGGCAGTCGCGTCGAGCTCGAGTGACGAATATTTCTCTCCGCCGACGTCGCCAACACCTGTACGTCGTGCGGGGAGAGGCCGGCCACCGAGGAGCTTGGGACTTAGGGGCCAACAGGCCCCGAGCCGGGTCCCCGCTACCGGTGGTTGTGTGCAGCGCATGAGATGGACTCAGTCCATGAATGAGAACGCCATGCGCGCATACTACGGGTCTACAGAGGGGGGAACTAACCTCACTGCGTACCGTGTTAGGATGCTGTCTATGTTTCAGGATCTTGAACCAACCGTCAACGCCTCGGCCCAAAGATTGTCGGATCAGGTGCGGGTCATCCAACGCAATCACCTGTTGGACGAAGCCGTGCTTGATAGGCTACGCTCAGAGGTACTGAACAACCGTATCATCTTCACTCAAGCACAAACCGCGGTACAAGCATCAGCTATTCATGCAACCCCACCGCGGTCCAACCCCGCTGTTATAGAGGAAGATGATAGGGTTGCTACGGTAAGTAGCCAGTGCAACGACCGATTGAGGAGCGCTCTGGAGGATGCGCTTCGTGAGTATCGATCAATTTCTGCCGAACTTAGACCCCGATTACCACGGTTACCCATGCATAAAAAAAATAGGGCGCTGGTGTGTGCCCTGGACTCGCAACTCAAGAATTTATTCGAGAGTAGCGAGGACCTCGTTGATACACACTCGATCCTGTTCTGTGGGGCTGTTGCGGCATGTCGTTTAGCTAATGTCAAGTTCCCAAATTGTGACATAGCTACTCGACCAAAACCAGCCGTACCAGCCTGGCAGCGCAGGATCGAGCGCCGTATTGACGGGGCCAGGGTACTCATCGGCAAACTATACTGCTTCAGGGAGGGCAATACACGACCTCGTGTGATGCGCTTTGTGAGGCGGGCATTCTCAGGGACTGAAATCAGTCCTCAAGAATACATGTCCCGTGTCACAGAGCGCATCGACTTCCTGAAGCAGAAAGTTTATGCATGGGCGAGCCGTATACGGCGGTATAAGCGGCGGGTTGATCGGTACTCGCAGAATCGCATGTTCCAGAGCGATGAGAGGTGGGTATACAGAGCTTGGGAGCGACCTCAGACAAATATGACGGATGTGTGCCGCCCGGATGATGCCACCACGAGTTCCTTCTGGCGCAGCATCTGGTCGGTGCCCGTCTGTCATTCTGAGGCTGACTGGATGCGTGATGTCGAGCGAGTGTGTGAACCTATTCCAACAATGGAACCAATTTTAATAACGCCACTAGATATAGCCAGAGCAGTTCGTCCGTTACCGAATTGGAAATCACCGGGACCGGACGGACTGCATAACTTCTGGCTCAAGTGGTTTAGTAGTTCACACACTTACCTGGCATCCCAATTCCAGTCATCCTTAGAGTCTGGGTCCTTACCACAGTTTTTAACAACTGGTGTTACCCACCTGCTCCATAAGTTAGGTAGTCCCGCGGAACCCAAGAACTACAGACCGATCACGTGTTTGTCGACGGTCTATAAACTTCTTACATCCATTTTGAGAACGAAAATTAATACACACATTGACAATAACTCTATTATGTCTGCCTCTCAAAATGGATGTAGGAATGGGTCCCGTGGTACTAAGGAGCTACTCCTCATCGACATGGCCATTAGCCAACAGGTCCGTCGAGCCCGCAAGGATCTGTCAACATGCTGGATAGATTATAAGAAGGCCTACGACTCGGTGCCACATTCATGGCTCATGAGGGTGCTGGAGTTGTACAAGATAGATGCAACTCTACGCGCCTTCCTTGAGTCATGTATGGGGCAATGGAGAACGGTCCTTCGATATCCAGGATGTCGGCAGATCCAGGGGAATGATGAACCTGTATGGATTAAACGGGGAATATTCCAGGGCGACAGTCTGAGTCCACTTTGGTTCTGTTTAGCCCTGAATCCTCTAAGCACATTGCTGGAGAATTCAGGACTAGGCTACCGGTTGAGGAAAGATGGTCAGGTCATATCTCACCTGCTTTACATGGATGATCTGAAACTCTTTGCCCCCAACAAATTGCAACTGATGGAGCTACTGAAAGTAACCGAAACTTTTAGTAGCGCCATCGGGATGGAATTTGGTGTGGACAAATGTGCAGTCATGTATGTAAAGCGAGGGAAGATTATGGGATCCGAGGGACTTCAACTCTCGGATTCCATACACCTAAGATCCCTTTCCTCATCCGAGAGCTATAAGTATTTGGGTATGTCGGAAGCTTTAGGCATTAACGTAACTGACATGAAACAATCGTTGAGGGAGCGCTTCTTCGGTCGCCTAAAGAAGGTATTAAATAGCCTTCTTTCAGGTGGGAACAAGGTGCGCGCCTTCAACGGTTGGGTCATGCCGGTTTTAATGTACTCTTTCGGCATACTCAAATGGACTCAGACCGAACTCGACGCCTTGGATAGAAGAGTTCGTACACTGCTGACCGAAAACCGGATGCATCACCCACGGTCATCGATGATGAGACTGTACATCCCGCGGAAGTGCGGGGGTCGAGGCTTTTTAAATGCGAAGACCCTCCACAACCGCGAGGTGTGCAGCCTCAGAGAATATTTTCTAAAAGCCGACGTGGGTATGCACCGAGATGTGGTCGCAGTGGACAAGGGACTCACCCCGTTGTCCATGGCTAAAGAGAACTGGCGCAAACCTGTGGTACTTACTACCGATGACCGCAAGAAAGAATGGCAGGGCAAGGAGCTTCACGGGCGCTTCTACCGGGCTCTTCATGGGCCCGATGTAGATTTTCTAGCGTCCGTGTCCTGGCTACGTTTTGGCGACCTCTTTGGGGAAACTGAAGGTTTTGTTTGTGCGATTATGGACGAAGTTATGTTGACGAACAACTACCGGAAATATATTATGAAGGACGGGACGGTTGACGTGTGTCGGGCATGCCACCTTCCGGGTGAGTCCATCAGACATATTATTTCTGGTTGTTCTCGTCTAGCTAACGGCGAGTACTTGCACAGACACAATCAAGTAGCCAGGATTATTCACCAGCAACTTGCCTTGAAATTTAATCTTGTGGAATCGGAAGTACCGTACTACAAGTATGTGCCCGACCCAGTTCTCGTGAAAGACCATGTCACGCTGTACTGGGATCAGTCTATCATTACTGACAGGACTATTGTCGCCAATAAGCCTGACATAGTAGTGATAGACCGATCAGCGCGCCGCGTAATGATAATCGATGTTACTATCCCTCATGACGAGAACCTCGTGAAAGCTGAGAAAGAGAAACAAATTAAGTATCTCGACTTGGCACACGAGGTTCGCGACATGTGGAATATGAACTCGGTTATCATTGTGCCGATTGTCGTGACGGCCAATGGCCTGATAGCCAAGAGCCTCGACGAACATCTGTCGAAGCTCTCTTTAGGCGGTTGGATCAAGGGCCTGATTCAGAAAGCAGTACTCCTCGATACGGCTCGCATTGTGAGGAGGTTCCTGTCTCTGCAACCCTAACCACCGGTGACTTGGACCCTGCTCCCGACACCGGCGGATCCCTATTTTTTATATTTTTAAATGTTTTTATATCTTTTAGAAGAAATATTTAAAAATGTATAAAATAAGATGTATAATGAATAAAGGATAATAATAATAATATTCCACAACTATCACACAACGCCATCTAGTCCCAAGCTAAGCAGAGCTTGTGTTATGGGTACTAGACAACTGATAAACATACTTATATATTTCTAAATACATACATATTATAGATAAATTACACCCAGACACAGAACAAATGATCGTGCTCATCACACAAACATTTGTCCTGGGTGGGAATCGAACCCACGACCTCCGGCATAGCAGTCAGGGTCACTAACCACTAGACCAACAGGCCCGTCAGTATGATAGTGTTTTCAAAACATAATACAATTGATTTTACTCGATGATAAAAAACACTAACTTATCTCTAAAAAATCTTTTAACGAGTAAAACCCATACTAAAATACATGCGATCGGTCGTATCTGAAAATTCCTTTTTTAGCTAAAGTATACTGGTAATGTAAGTACTTAATTAAAATTTATCTTTTACTGGAATACTTGCATTCATGTAAATAATTAACTACTGGCCCGCATCTATAAATTATAAAAGAATTCAGGTTGAAATTTTTTCCTCAAAAAAATGTAAAACAACGTACCTACGTAAGTTATTATAGTTTTTCTTGTTTATTTATTTAAACTTCATGTACTTACAAGGGAGAGTGGTGCACTTCTATTAACTTTATACATTTATAATAATACAGGGTATAAACAACCACATCACGAAGCCGTCAACCAAGCATTCTATACATCAAACTAACTTTTTGAAACGCGTTTTTTTTGGGGTAAAAGTAGAACTCAATGTAACACCCTAACATTGTGCTGATAGATTGAATGGTACAGGGGCGTAAAGATGTTTAAAGTATAAATTTTACAATAAAAACTTGTATTCAAAAAAAACCGTGTAACATACAATCGAGTTAGCGCATAACCTGGTGTCAGCTAGAGTATTTATACCGCCGATGGGCGTCTGACTTGGCTTAAGGCGCTTAGACGAGCTAAATTAGCAACTCTATTTGTGGTGGTTCAAACTTCGTTTGAAGTGCTGTTAGAATAAAGTTCTAATCAGCTTGCACTACAAAGTGGTTGTTACGTCAGCCACTGCGGGCCAAATAGCGCGAAATGAGTGGTTTCGATCGATTTACAAAAAAACTATTGATTGGATTAAAAAACTAAAACAGTATCATGCTAATATATTGCTTGTAGAATTATTTGCCAAAAAATCAGAATGATCGCATGCATATTAGTATGTTTTTTTATTTTATTGTTTGAAAGATATTGTTAGAGGTAAGTTCGTGATTTCTTTTTATCGAGCCAAATTAATTGTATTATGTTTTCAAAACAGTATCATGCTAGAATATATCCTGAAGAATATCATATATTTTTCTGGTCTTATTTATAGCAGTGAATCATATACTTTTAGTAATTATAAAACTCGCGCTTAGCTCGTGTAATCGCCTTAACATGCCGCGGCCGTCGAGAAATATCTCTGAGGCATACTTGTTTCCGGGGTTGCGGGACTGTTCGAAAGAGGTACCGTGGCCCCGGAACATAAAGGACGAATAAGGAACATGGATGGGTTTTAGTCAGTAAAAGTCTGACACTACCTCCCGCTCCGCCCAGAGTGGGAGAAATTATTTGATGATTTCCAATCCGAAAAAAAAAGTTTGCTAGCCTGGTACTAAGAAATTAAAAACCATCTTCATTAATAGATTCGGAAACTAAGCCGAGAACGGAGGATACCTTATTAATAAGTACGGCCAAATCGACACCTGATTTCAAATTAAATGGTTTGACGTATTCAGGATAACTGCCTACCAATTTATTTCCGTAAATAAAACTATTAACAGGTCATTAACCTTTCATTAATGTTAGATAACAAGAATTGCTAATAGTTTGTCAAATTATTCTATTCTATTGGAATGATTAGAATAAGTATATATTCAAATCATTGACCCACGCAACTTCATCTGCGTCACATATGAGAGAAATTTGCATTTTTGCTACGTTTTTAACCGACTTCTAAAAAAGGAGGAGGTTCTCAATTCGGATGTTTCTATTTTTTTTTTTATGTTTGTTCGCGCATAACTCTGTCGCTTGCCAACCGATTTGAAAAATAGAAATACCATCAGATCTGATGATGAAGCCAAGAGTCATGGAACTCCATAATGAGACAATGTATCCTAGTCGTGTTTGGGCTTGTTGCAATTGTAACGGTATGCACTTTCCATGTGTACCAAGCACATGTGAACCACAAAAATGTGAAAATAAAAACTTTTTTTTGCAAAAAATTAAACCAATTTAAAAAAAAAACAAAAAAGGTAAAAATAACTTTAGCTTTTGAAGTCGGTGACAAAAAAATTAAATCAATCAAACAAAGGTCACCGATTTCAGAAGCTAAAGTTATTTTCACTTTTTTGTTTTTTTTTGAAGTCGGTTTTATTGCTGAACTGGACAGGCTATAGACGATTTATGTGCTTCTTTTCCTATAAGAAAGAAAGAAATAAAGAAAGAAAAGATATTTATTTGGCTTATGCCGCAAGTGAACACAACATAACAAAAATAGGAATTACAAAACTTAAAACTAAACAATAAAAAGTAAATAAAGAAACTTAAAACTGTACAGAAAACAAAAGAGATAATATTGTGTGTCTCACGGCTGCGCCAAAAAGGCCCAGTAATAGACAATTTGTTCTTCGGTTAGGGCCTCACCTGGTGTCAGAGTTTTCATGCCGCCCATTGGTTTTTCATGCCGTCGAGAAATATCTCTCAAGCATACTGGTCCTCACAAAACGGTTGTTTTCATGTGCATGCAGTGGGGACTACCAGAATACTTACAATAACAACTGAAATAGGTCGCTGACCACCAAATATGTAAATGAAGTGGCATTTCAACTAAAAATTAGTTGCGGTTTTCAAAGGAATCTGTGTATTTATTGGCAAGAGCCAATTACATTTAAGGTTTTCTTGGAAATCAGCATAGTGTTTATAAAATTTGTCATATTCAGGTGTAAATCCACGAAGATTTTTTTGAAAACATAATAATGAGTCCGTTTGGTTTCGGGAAGCTCATAAAATGGAGTGTCTTAGGTGATAAGTATTTTGAACACGTAAGTACTTAATGACTGGTAAATTCTACGAAATGAGACCGCTATTTGTGTGTCTCTTGCTGTAAGCCTACATAATGGACATTGGACACACAGTACCCTTAAGGCGACTACATGAGCCAAATTAGCAACTATACAACGTGTAGGTAACAGAAAGGGTATAGTCATATGAAAGGGTGTGCTACAGACCATCAAACTGAACAACTTCTTCCATGGAACCACCATCGTAATCGCGAAAAAATATTCAACGGCCCCATTACTAAATTCCAATACCTACTCGACCAAATGTATGAAACAGCTGATTATTTTTTTACGATTATGATGGTGGTCCCATAGAGAAAGTTGTTCAGTTTCACACCCTTTCATATGGCTATGCCCTTTTTGTTACACATTGTATATGTGGTGGTTCAAACTTCGTCTGAAATACTGTCAGAATAAAGTTCTAAACAGGTTGCCGCTTTATTGACTATTTCGCCACGAGCTCTTCTCCTGCTTCAGACAAATCATAAAAATAAATCTCAACATTTTGTCGAATCGCAAAAAAATTTATAAAAATAAATCTCAACATTTTGTCGACTCGCAAAAAAAACAAAAAAATTAATCTCAACATTTTGTCGACTCGCAAAAAAATCATAAAAATAAATCTCAACATTTTGTCGACTCGCAAAAAAAATCATAAAAATAAATCTCAACATTTTGTCGACTCGCAAAAAAAATCATAAAATAAATCTCAACATTTTGTCGACTCGCAAAAAAAATCATAAAAATAAATCTCAACATTTTGTCGACAATCATAAAAATAAATCTCAACATTTTGTCGACTCGCAAAAAAAATCATAAAAATAAATCTCAACATTTTGTCGACTCGCAAAAAAAAATCATAAAATAAATCTCAACATTTTGTCGACTCGCCAAAACTGTGTGAAGCATGGGTAGGACAAGTAAGTCATACATAAATTAGTCAAAAAGTAGTTTTACACGGTGTAAACAGACTCATCATGAAGCCTTCAATCAAGCATTCTGTAGGTACCTACATCAAACTAAGTAACTTTATGCAAAAATTATTGCTGGGAAACGACTTTTTTGTGGTGAAAAATCATGTATTGTGGTAGAACTCAATGTAACGCACTCAAAACATTGTGCTGGTGGATGGATTGAACAGTGTGTGTGATGGCCGTGTTCTTACATTTGAAACATGTATTTCTTGTGAAAAAGTTGGAACTTTGATCCCCAATATCTCCGTAACTCGAAGGTTTCCAGGTATGGTGTAGAACAAAAAAAATATCGCAATGACGGGGAGAACAAGTGCCTTTCGGATTCATTAAGAGACTTTTTACACCCTTTATACATATTACTTAGTTCTTAGCCTCAAAGTAAGTAAGTAATATGATACATTGTATACAAACATACTTATATCTTAGAGGTTTTTCCCCTAGCGTGTTGTGTTACTAAATTCTCATACGTTTACACATGTCATGCATATGTAATTAATAAGGCGTATTACATTAAGCCTGAGAAACCTAACCGTTCGGCCACAAGCTACGCGATCAAGCGGCACGCGTCTTGGGACAGCTACAGAGGGGGGGTGTCCTGCGTGAGCGACGAATACGACGCGAAGCGGCTCTCACGCGAAAGAAACAATTGAAAAACGCGCGCTTTGCTTGATGCAAAGCATGAGTATGTGAACGGGGCGTAACATAATTGTAATTAGCCGTGGCGTAAGTTATCCCACAGAAACGTTCTACTAGCTAGAGCATCTAGTTAGAATGTGTGAGGAATGATATAAAGGAAAAAGGAGTTAATGGTCGCGTGACGAATGACAGGGGAGAATGGAAAAAAAATCATGTTCCGCCGACCTCAAGTAACATGGGATTAGTGCAGGAAGATTATGATTATGATGCCATCCAGCCGATTTCGATGGATGTCATAGAATGGTAATCTCGTACACATTGACAAATGTGTAAAAATGACTACATACAGGGTGTAAACCACCTCATCAGGAAGCCGTCAACCAAGCATTCTGTACATCAAACTAAGTAACTTTACGCAAAAATTATTGCTGGGAAACGACTTTCTTTTTTTTTTGGGTGAAAAATCATGTTTTGTGGTAAAACTCAATGTGACGCACTTAAAACACAGTGCTGATGGATGGGTTGTAATTATGTCCGTATGTCCCTACTATGTATGTATGCTTAGATCTTTAAAACTAGGCAACTGATTTTGATGCGGGTTTAATAGAGTGATTCAAGAGGAAGGTTTTAGTATATAATTTTACGCGGGCGAAGCCGCGGGCATCGGCTATTATAAATGAAATCTGGCATGAATAAATGTTCGCATTTAGTTGTAGATTTCGAAAACCATTTGTAGGTACTAAGGTTTTTATAATAATGGCAATACGACAATGTCATTAAAACACAATTTTATTACGCGACCATTGACCGATCAATGATCGATTATGAATTTAGCAGGAACTTTAAGCAAATTGACAATGGGATGGGAATGGAATGGTTTTGGAGTGACGAATTTATAAAATAAAAATAGCAGAATTGGGCCCTTTAGCTGACGTCTCATCAAGTAGGCATCTATGCTATGGACCTCAGATCAGATGAGACTGGAAGCCGACCCCTTCGTACTTGGAAAAGGCCAGTCAGATGATTATGAACTTTGGCTGAGTAGAAGGTGAAACTGGCTACAAGTCTTTTTATACATACAGCTTCAACGATCCGTAAAAAAACAAGTAAATCGGGGTCAAAAGTAACGAAGAACTACACCAAGATGGGCTTTGAACCAAAAATAAAGCGCCTTACGGTACATAATTGCTCAGCAATTAACGCTGCGGTTTTTCTTGTATATGAGTGCTAAAAATAGTTTATTTTTCTTGTGGTTTAAACAATAATATAATTTTGTAATTTATATTCTGATCGCGGAATGATAAATATAGATGTAATTGTATACTGCTGGCGTAAAGAGTGATTCATTGAGTTGGAATTAGGGTCGGACCCTATTCATGATCATCATACATAGCAGTCATATCATGTTTACCTCTTATTGGAATCAAATAGAACAGTTCACAATTACTTTAGGACGAAATAATGATAATATTTACCCGTGGTGCTAGGCAACTGGGACTATCCCAGTTGTAAACGTCCCTTTGTGCCTATTGGCCTTGTTTCGTTCTGTCTCCTATACTTTTCTGTTCTCCGCTATACTTTTCTGATTAATTTCGTTGCGGGATCCAAGAAAATTAAATTCTATCCTTGGGACTTCGTCGAGCTTCATTGTTTCGGCGCTATACCGGTGGTCGCCACTGTTGATTCTGGCTTTCAGGAGTTACAGTGGTTTGGGAATAGTGTGGAGGGCATGCCGTAAAAACAAAAATCTCTTTATTTGTGCCAATCTCCGTTATCCTGTGCCAATGTCATCCACGATTTTCCCCATGGCAACTATTTCGTCTGGCCCATCTTGCCGGAGGACGACTAACACTTTTCTTTCCATTCCTAGGATGCCACTCGGTCACAGCTTTACTCTGCCTGCCATCACCACGCTTTGCTAGGTGTCCTGCCCAACTTCAATTAAATTCTGAAACGCGGTTTCCAATATCGATGAACCCACTAATAACTGCGAAAATATGTGTTATAATTAAAACTTCGTACAAGTTTTGGAGCTAGGTGAAGCTCGTGGCTAAATAAGAACAGCCGCTCGGAACGATCTTTAGGTTAAGCCGTTCTTGCCTAGGTTGGTCTGTGGATGGGTGACCACCTACATACCGAGTTTCCTCCATGCCTTGGTAAGCACGTTAAGCTGTTGGTCCCGGCTGTCATTTGTAGATCTTTGACAGTCGTTACAGGTAGTCAGTGGCCTGAAAATCTCACAACAGGGCTTACTCAATTCTAAATTGTAGAGGTCAGATAGGTAGGCGTTTCATGTAAAATACTGGTCTTCAGCTGCGTCCGGTAAGACTGGAAGCCGACCCCAACATAGTTGGGGAAAGGCTTGGCAGATGATGACTTCGTACAACTTTTGTATCGACCTTTATACTTAGTGTATTTGTGGCGTATTAGTTTAGACATAGAATTTTTTAAACTATATTGTCACTTACGGGATATCTTCCGTGATTATTTGTTGTTTATTTATTGTTTGTTTTATTTATTTATTGTTGTTTAGTTTTAAACCGTGAAAGCCTAAAACAGTGATAGAATTTTTTGTTGTAAAAACAAGGTTTACGATTTCCAGTTACGGAAAATTACACTTACAGAAATTAATATGCAATCCATTTGATGAATCACGTCAAAATGTATGTGGTGTCGCTTCCACCTTTTATAACAATTTAATATCAATAAGTACAACATAAGATTAAATCACTGTTTATACGAAATTCTCAGTAGTTTATCGGAAGCGTGCCAACAGGTTTCTTGTGTCCTTATTAAAGGTCATATGCAGCCTACCCACGGTCAATAATGCAGAGTACAGAACGCTGAGATGCTGAGACCGTGCGTAGAGGTGGCAATGGTGCCGATTCTGTTGTGCACAAACTAAACTTAATTTAGGCTATTACTATCTTTTTCTCACCAATAAAACGAGAAAGAGACGGACGTAATTTAGAGCTGTCAAATTTAATTCGAACTAATATTTCCATACTAATGAAGGGTGCACGTAAAAACATGTCGACTAATAACACGGTGAAGCGCAAGGCATAAACTAGTTTGACATTTCTAACTTAGTTCATAGCTATAGCCGTCCTTTTCTCGCCCTGCCTTTAGTAAAAGATAGCAATAGCCTAAATTAAGTTTAGTTTGTGCACAACAGAATCGACACCATTGTCAACGTTTTTAACCGACTTCTAAAAGAAGAAGAGGTTATACAACGTGTAACTTTAAATGCGCAAGACCTGAAAATAGTTTGATCTGTGTTGCCAGTGCTGCTCACAATGGGCCTCATCTGAAGGCTTAGTCACATAAAAGGCAATGCTCGGAGTTTCCTTGCGTGATCGAATCAGAAATAAAGACATCCGCAAGAGAACCAATGTTACGGATGTAGCCTTAGGCATTGCCAAACTTAAGTGGCAGTGGGCAGGGCACATTGCTCGCAGAACGGATTGCCGATGGGGCCGAAAAGTTCTGGAGTGGCGATCGCGAACCGGAAGACGATGCGGTGGAAGACCTCCCACTAGGTGGACCGATGATCTGGTGAGGGCTGCGGGAATCTGTTGGATGCGAGTCGCACGGGACCGGTCAATGTGGCGGCACTTGGGGGAGGCCTATGTCCAGCAGTGGACGTCTTTTGGCTGAAATCATGATGATGATGATGATGAATTGTAATATCACGGCTTTGACAATGTACCTGCGACACATCTATCTGCATAATGTTTTGAGTGCGTTACATTGAGTCCTACCTACCGTGAAACGTGATTTTTTAACCCCAAAAAAAGTCGTTTCCCAGCGAGAATTTTTGCATAGCGTTATTAGTTAGTTTGATGCACAGAATGCTTGATTGAAGGCTTCTTCAAAAAAAACCGTTTATACTTTGTATTTTGACGTTCACGGTTCAGTATAATGAAAATACCTTTTGGTGACCCGACACAAGAAAAAATACATCTATGTCACAATACAAATAATAAAAAGTATTTCTTTATATTCGATTCACAGTTACTTATGAAAAACGGTAATAAAAACTGTTCCGAACGGTACCTCCGCCCACTTATGTATCCAATTTTCTGACAATAATAATAAAATAAGATCAATACTGTCTGACATTGATGATACAATAAAAATAATAATACAATGATGTTCTGGTATTTGGGACACGAGACAGTAGTTTTATAAGTTTTTCAATAAGTAGATCAGTGCAATGAACGTCTGCGGTTTTGACTGAAAAAGTAGAAATGCTTTTTAACTGACTTCAAAAAAAGGAGGTGCTCAATTCGGCTGTATTTTTTTATGTTTGTGACCTCATAACTCCGTCATCTATAAATCTTTTTTTGTGTCAATCATTTACAAAGCATTTATTTTAAGCAGGTCAGTTTAAGGCACTTTTGAATTGTCGAATCAAAGATGAACATTTAATGTAGCTACAGTCCCAGTCACAAGACATAAAAACTGTGAAAGTACTGTAGTTGCCCATTCTCTAGCGTAGATTTCTATGGAGAAGAACGGGCAAGAAACTCCATGGACACTCTTTTCAACCGACATCCAAAAAGAAGAGGTTCTCAATTCGACTACTTCAATACTCATCAAACCTTGCAGTACAGGGTGTACGTTCGGTTACGGTTCCAATAAAATAAAAAAAAAACAGTACACGGTTCCAATAAAATAAAATAAAAAAAACAGTACATGTCACGGTAATAGGCTTATCCCCAATAAATGTAACTTAACACACCTAACTGTCGAAATCTGGGAGTATTGTACACATCTGCGCACCCCCTCAGAGCATACAGGCGTGATGTTCTATCATGATGTTGTATAAACAATAAATATACAAGCAATTGCAGCAATCACTGCAGATTTGCCGTCTAATTTTGAAGAGTTCCATTAATATACCTATCCGAAGATCATCATCAGATCTTAACCAACTTGAAATAGGACCAAACGGAAAGCACCAGCCCGGCTAGCATGGGCAGGGGATAAAAAATTTATCCACCGGTTATTTCCACTTTTGTTTGAATTTTGTCCCTTGTCAGTGGAAATAACCGGTGGATAAAATTTTATCCCCTGCCCATGCTAGCCGGGCAGCTTTCAAACAAAAAAGAATCATCAAAATCTGTTCACGCAGTCGAAAGTTTTGAGGTAACAAACACAAAAGGAATAAATATCCCCCGTTTTTGCATCAATTTTCATTTATGCTCCGTTCCTATTGGTTGTAGCGTGATGTTATAATTTATAACCTTCCTCGAAATGGACTATCCAAGACAAAAAGATTTTATCAATTTCAATCAGTAGTTCCTGAAATTAGCGCGTTCAAACAAACAAACAAACAAACTCTTCAGCTTGAAAATATTAGTTTAGATAAATACCTCGTTCTTTTTTATAATAATCCATATTCAATCTGGTAGCCACGCCTTAAAGTCGTCATTACCCACAGATCAATAAATTATCTCAACCAATCATTAACACGATTTTAACATCACTGAGCAACGCCTAAACGAATGTCTAAATAAAAGCTTGTCGTTGGATTTCCAACTCAAAATGCTGAACTTAGTGGTGAAAATTCATTGACCGGCTTCTACTTAGGCATTTGTTTGTTGCCTAATGTTTTTAAAAATAGAAATTCGTGGAGTTAAGTAATACCTTCCTATTAAACCATTATTTATTTGTTATTAATTTAAACTTCATGTACAAGGCATTCTCTACTAATATTATAAAGCTGAAAAGTTTGTTTGAACACGCTTATCTCAGGAACACCTTGTTGAAATTGAAAAAATCTTTTGTGTTGGATAGTCCATTTATCAAGAAAGGTTATAAGCTACATAACATCACGCTACGACCAATAGGAGCGGAGAACAAATGAAGAATGTTGCAGAAACGGTTATTTTTTTCCTTTTGTGAGCTTTTTCTTATATGACGCAGACGAAGTTGCGTGGGTCAACTAGTTGATAAATAAAAAACTTTAAGACGCCACCGAGTCCGAATATGTTTATTTATAGATTGAATTGAATTGAAAATACAGAAAAAAAGTTGTTTACTTCGCTCTTTGATTGTCTATGGTTATAATTAAAGGGTCTTCGTAATGATCGTTGAGTATTCAATTTGATAATAGTAGGTACAAGAAGCCGATTTTTTTTTGTTATAGGTACCTAACTGCCGTAATCAAGTGTGTAACAATCTCCGTAACGAAGCCAAAGGTACTTCTTCTTAGTTACGGAGATACAGGGGTCAACTTTTACACAAGTTTTTTTAAATATAAGTTTTTTAATAATCTATACGTACGTAAGAGTTTGTTTGGTTGAACGCGCTAATCTCACGAACTACTGGTTCAAATTGAAAAATTATTTTTGTGTTGGATAATCCATTTATCGAGGAAGGCTTTGGGCTATATAACATCACGCTATGACCATTAGGAGCGGAGCAGGAATGAAAAATGTTGCAAAATCGGGGATTTTTTTCCTTTCGTTTTTCTCTGTTATGTGACGCAGACGAAGTTGCGTGGGTCAGCTAGTGTTATAATATAACTTTACTTTAAATATCATCATGTTCTGAGTGCGTTTTTTGAGTCTTACCGTAAAACGTAATTTACCCAAAATAAACTCGTTTCCCAACAATTCTTTTTTTGCGTAGAGCTTGGCTTCCTGATGAGTCTGTTTACTTACACCCTGTATAGGTACTTTCATTTGCATTCAGTCAAAACTGTTTTGTTTTTAATTACAAACAGACAATTAATTATTTATTCGTTCTGTCTCCTACTGATATAGAGGGAAGTGGAAAATACGGTATTTTCCGACTCCTCCGCTACAATTTCTGATTAATTTTGTTATGGGTTCCAACAGACAGGACAGTTAAATTCTTTCTCTGGGACTTCGTCGAGCTTCATTGTCTCGACGCTTTTCTGGTGGTCGCCACTGTTGATTCTGGCTTTCAGGAGTTACAGTGGTTTGGGAATGATGTGGCTGGCTTGTCCCAATTAAAAAGAAAATCTCCACAACTAGAAGGTTCCCGTATGGTCTAGAACAAAAAGAAATGATCGCAATGACTGAGAAAACAAATGCCTTTCAGCATCGTTTAGAGGTTTTAATACCCTTTATAGCACCATACTGTGACGCTGACGTCAGCGGCGCGTACGTTGCTACTGTATTTCTCGCTGACGTACGCGACCTTCCGTACGCGACCTTCCGTCCGCGACCTTCCGTACGCGACCGACATAAGCGTAGCAGGAATTCAGGTCTTATATAGTAACGCTCTGTTTTTAACAACCTGGTTTATTTGTTTCAGTTAATAATGCGATCATGGGGACTAGCTGCGCCTTCACAGCCCTGCTGGTGCTCACCGTGATCACAGTCTCCGGAGGACAGACACAGTATATAGGTAATTATTTTTCAATACACTTCCTCGAAAACTGCATCTTATCGCACAACGTTGGGTTCAACATGCAATGTATTTCACACACGTGCGTATTTTGATAGTTTTCCAACAGGTATGCGGATATGAAAATTCATCATTTCTTTGGTCATGGTCATCAACATTATACGCATATTTTTCCTCTCTACATTTTAATTTTTTGCTGTTAGTAGCTAGATTTACATAAATGGTTACCTAGCCTTTTTTTGATGATGATAATGGCATCAAACAATAGGCTTGTTAACTGAAAAAATCTAATTAGTCCGTCACTTAGATTATCAAAAAATATTTGACCCGTATTTTTTCTTTTGTCACATACAACAAAATTGACGAAGATACGACGCTTTTAAAATTCCCAATACGTCACTGTTCGGTATGATTCTTAGTGAGTACTGACGTCACGAGCCCCCACTACCGAGTTTTAATGCATTTTATCTTTGTCAATATTCGTTGATTTACAAAAACAAAAAATACGTGTCCATTATTTTCTAATACTCTAACTGACGGACTAAATAGATTTGCAATTTATTGATGGTGGAAACAAGCCTATTTGTAATTTGAAACGAAACTCCATATGTTTTAATTAATAGTATATCATCATACTATGCAGTAAATAAGTAGGTACATTTAGTAGGTTCCTAAGTATGATATCTCCTTTTTTTGCGAAACTAGTGTTAGAACGTGAAAAACTAGTTACGAGTATATTCAATAACAAGATCATATAATGTTTCTTATGACATCGCTTGATAAAGGTTATTAAATCTAGCTTTATGTAATAATACACTATTGTCCGTCTCCTTTTCCCAACTATGTTGGGGACCGATGACCTGGTGAAGGTTGCAGGAATATGTTGGACGCGAGTCGCACGGGTCCAGTCAATGTGGCGACACTTGGGGGAGGCCTATGACCAGCAGTGAACGTCTTTCGGCTGAAATGATGAAGATTATGTCCTGCAAAAGGACATAGGCTCTCTTTTTTGTT